>CM017908.1:4234177-4951919 GCA_008369825.1 Triplophysa tibetana | reverse complement strand
AAACACTCAATGGCTTCAGGTTTATACAATAAAGATTCTGACTATTCTAATTAATCTCTTTCTTACATCGTATCTGTACTTTTTGAGCATTGCGTACTTCAGCACAGCTATTCTTCACTGGTGAATCATTCAAACGCCTCTGATTGGCCAGTATATCCATACCATGAACTTGATTGGCTGTAATGCTCAAAGCTGTAGCAGAGCAAAAACGCTGTCATCCACATTCGTTCATTTTCATCTCATTTTATTTAGATTGCGACTATCTTTGCAAGTTTTTTTTTTGTTGCAGGGACTGCTTTCCTCTTCAATTTTGAGTTTTAGGATCAGTTTTGTTCAATTTGTAGTAATTTTTTTCCGAAGCCTCTGTTAAATACCGACCCTGATGTAAACAAAGTATGTTGGGAACTGACACTATCTGCAATGGAGCCTGACGTTAACTTACACTATGAAAAGTTGATTAGGAATCCTATAGCCAAGGCTAAACATTGAAACTTATTTAAAACACGTATTATTAAGTTTGTATGAAGACACCTGCTTAGAATGTTTAAGAAATAGGGGACCTCTCCCAACACTGTTTATATGTATCTAAGGTTAGAAAATGCTTGGAAAATGTTACATTTATGCAACATTTAAAAGTGTTACTTAAGAAAGTAGTTTGATAAAACAATAATGGTATGGTTCAACAAAAAAAAAACATACCTTGCTGAGTCTGACTTGAAATGGCTTAAGTTAGCAAGCGTGTACGTTTTAATATTCCTTTTGTTAAGAAAATTGCAGCGATCCGTTTGCTTCTTTTCAATTATTTGTCAGTCTTTGAAAAGAAATCTCAGATTTTACGCTGTACAATCCATCGCACAACAACTTTTTTCTGTTCTAAACAAAGTAAAGATACAACATAAACACCGTTAAACACGTGCAAGCACTGCCAAGTCAAAATAAAGGCTTTTTTCAACGAGAGGTGAAATCAGATGTCAATCAAAATAAGTAGAAAATCAAATTTTGGGGTGGCACATAGGTTGGCCAGTTGGATGTCAGGGGTGTGCATTGCCACCTTGGATTCCCATCTGGCTCCGCCAATGCATAGCACCACCAACAGCCCATTCATCCACAAACATTTTTGCCCATCATTTTATAACCGTTCACCCTAGAAACAATTCAACTCATTTGATTCCTTGAATCATGCCGAGTCGATGGATACCCAGTTCTCTTCAGTCTGCCATTGCGGGCGTCGCACATTTGGAATTTTGTCGTAAAATGCAGTAATTGCAAACGCAATGGCTAATCGCTACAAAACATGTACATCATGTTCTGAGAGGATCTGGAAAGTTATAGGTCAGCACCCTCTAGTCGTTAAGAGATATCGTAAAATTTATTAAAATGCTTGTCACAACACAATGTTATTCGATTCACATAAGTATATTTTTGGGCTCAAGCCGAGTTCATTGACAGCCAAGTTGTCATACTCCACCTTAATTCCATTTTGAATTCTATAGAAAACATAATTTTTCGTAATTAGGTTTATGACTTCTGTATAGAGACATCCCCCAAAAAAGTTATTAAAAGCTTTTTGTTTGGTCAAACGGTTCTTGTGTCCAATGAACCGTTCTACAGTGTCAATGAATTCTAAGGTGTGCGCACCAAAGGGTCATGTGGCTGATGTTCTGTGAAACTTTTGTGTATTGACATTAAACTTGGTATGTATCATCACTGCCAAACATTGTCTGCCTCATAAAAATTTTTGTGACTAAATTATACGTAATTGTATTGTTTTATAAGTGCATTTTACTGTTTTTAAACTTGGTTTTCAAAATATGATCACCTGACATGTCCAAAATATTTCCTTTTGGGTATTTGTTGGGCTTGACTTCATAATGGTTGCTTGAAGCTATATTTTGTCTTGTTTTTCTACCCTTCCTCACTTTTTGTTTTGACAGGGAACTCAAATATGGATCCAAGGTCTATGACAGCTGATCTGTTAATGCCTACAAAAACCATCAGGTTTATCACTTGGAATGTTAACGGACTCAGAGAACAAAGAGATCAGAAATTTACAGAACTTTGTGACAGTGATGTTGTTTTGTTACAAGAGACGCACATTGGGGAAGGAGATGATAATATCATAACATGTATAGAAGATGAGTGGTATATTTTCTATACAAAGTATACCCCATCCCAAAAAGGAACAGCTATACTTGTTAGGAAAACGTTAGACTTTGTAAACATCAGTGTTGAAAAGGATAACTGTGGAGGTTATGTTGTGTTAAAATGTAAACTGAAGGGTCAGCTCTGCACACTTGTTACTGTTTATAACCACCACACTGACACAAAAACGCTTGATAAACTTTCAAGATACCTGCAGTCGATGACCACAGGGTTGCTGGTGATTGGTGGAGATTTCAACACCGTTCTCAACCCCTTTATTGACAAGAAATGTAAAACCAACAAACTCAAAAATAACAGAGTCCATCACAAGCTGTTTTCCTGTGTGAAAACGTTTATGACGTCTCTTCAGCTGGTCGACATCTGAGAAGAAAAAACCCTGTAAAGCAGAATTATACATACCACAGAGGCAACATTTCCTCAAGACTGGATTACTTCTTTACTCCAGAAGAATGTTTGTGGCGTGTCACAAGTTGTGACATCAGAGATTTAGAGAGACCTGACCATCAGCCTTTGTTCTTGAAGATCAACAACGTCTCCACAGACACTTCACAGAAGAATCTCCAAATACAATCACTCTCTCAACTGCTCAGTCATAAACATCATTTAGGCATAGAGATGACGGCATCATCATCGGTTCAAGAGAGTGAACTCAGTGAGGTTGACATTGTCTCAGCTTTACATTCCCTTCAAGTGTCAGACACGGCAAGACCAGACGGCATTCAAGCTTCCTTCTATAAAGAGAACATTCAAGTTGTAATTCCATACATAAAGATGCTCTACAACATGATCCTCAGTGGTACATTTAACTGCTCAGAGAGACGTTTCAATGAATCTGTGAGAAGTCCACACGACACAGTCAACACTTCTTTAACGTTGACTACATCATCATCGCAACTATTCTAGCAAGACGCCTAGAAGACTTCCTGGAGTCTCAGTCAGAAGGACGGATACCAAAAGAGTCTGCTACTGTCCTGATCACTCCTAAAACACTCCACACTCAGACAGTGCTGGATTATATTACGGAAGAGCTGGGGAGGCAGAGACAGTCAAATTTGTTTCAAGACTTCCGTGCAGTGACAAGTCTTGTCAGATATGCAGAGATATGTCTGTGCCATGTCAGGGCTGTCCTTTGACTCCAGTACTCATAACATTAGCACTAAAATGCTACGCCTCACAGCTGTTTCAGAATTTAGAAAAACATCCATTTTTTATTTTCAAACTTAGTGTGATAGTTTGCTTTCCACCTGAGAACCTAAATAAGGTCTTGAAAAACAGCACTGGTGAGGATATAACATTCTAATATTAACTAAGGAAAATGATGAACCATTGCTTCTAATCAATCTGGAGAGTGAGTCTGAGGATTGGGATACATGGATGGACGGAGTAGAAGAACATTTCACAGAAAGAGATGAATGTGTACCAGCTACATGCAGAATGTAACTAACCAGTAGTTTGAGAGGTTTTACTAATGTTGCAGGTTATTTTTAACTTTTGTCTAACATCAGCACAGGAGGATCTTAAGGAAACCCTGTAATTATTAGTTGACCTATTTGTGCTTTTTACTTTTTGTGGACTGATTGTGTCACATATACTTTTTAGTTTACATATATACTGTATGTCTGTATTTTCCAGGAGTTCAGCCATGTATGCTGTCATAACCTTTCAAGATACAGATGAAGTGATGGTGGCAGCATCAAATTGGTTGAACACAGACAAGACACAATGTCATTGGCCTCCATTCAAATCAGAAGAAAAATCTGTGCAAGCTGTAAGAGACAGAACTGAGCCTTCAACAGGAGGAAAACCATGGGAGATGTTAAATATAATTCTTCATGCTGAATATGGTAACACTATCTGTTTTAATTTCATACACAGAACTCCGTTATGTTTCATAATTCCTCATATAACATTTTTTTAAATATCTTTCTGTAGACACGTATGCGGCTGCTAAAAAGAAACAAGAGGAGCAGGAAGCTCAGAAAGATGCGTAAGAGTTTACCATAATGCACAAGGGCAGGGTTTTATTGAAAACCAAACATAAAACAAATCTAATACAAATTAAGACGGTGTACACTTCTTACAATATAATATAGAAAATAATTAGTTCGATGTGATTTAGACCTCATACCGTATCGGTATTTAGTGATACCATTCCTAATCATTTTCCAAGCATAGCATTGCTTTCCAGAACAATATTATGTTAATTAATTTATTTAAATTATTCCTTGTTTTGTTGTTGATACAAAAAGTCTGTTAAAAAAGTCTGTAGTCAGCAACCTTTTGTTTATATCATAGCCATGCTGCTTGCTAGTTGATGGCAGATGGTATTATGAGGAAGGACATTGATTGGACAAAAAATCTTTGTCGTTCACGTGGTCCCTGCTTTTTCAATCATGTCCTTTTGTTATAATTAAATGTCCATTGATGCTAATGAGTCAAAATTAAATGTTCTTTCTGTGTTGCATACAGTATGTATGCAGTCGTTACCCTTCAAGAATCAAATGAGCTGACTGTGATACCAACAAACTGGTTGAATGAACAAAAGACACAATGCCACTGGCCTTCACTTAAGTCACCTAAGATGTGCACAGAAGCTGTAAAGAAAAGAATTCAACCTGCAAGAGGAGAAAAAGCTTGGGAGATGTTACAAATATATTTTCATGAAGAACATGGTACATATTTTATTTTAATCTTTCATACAATATTTACCCATGATCTCATATCCATGGTAAAAATTGTTCAACAGTTAACATTTTCTAAAACATACTCAAATTATCTAAATTATTTGCATATCTTGTTATAGCTACTTATGATCAGGCTATTGAGAGAGAAGCACTTATAGAGGAGAGTAAACAGTAAGTCATTTATTATGTACAATATATTATTGGATTAATGGCTTAAAATAAAATAATTTAATACAATTTAAACAGCATCATTATATTTTGTTTGTACAAATGTCTCTTTATTCATCACAGTATCTAGTGAATATTTGAGATTTCAATGAATACATATATACAGCCAGATGTATAATAGTATAAGTAGTTATTGGTATTGATTTTTTTAGACCCTCTACATCTTTTGGATCTCTTGAAAATCAAAACCCTCCACTGCTGCCATCACTCCCCACTTTATCAGGAATGTCTACTGATGGTAACATTTTTGATATATTCAGTTAAATAGGCCTATGACTCTGTTAACCATGTCATCTCAACTCAACTTTATTTATATAGCGCTTTTTACCATTTTCATTGTTACAAAGCAGCTTTACATGAGACACATTGAATACAAGTAAAACACCTTAAGGCATATACCTGTAAAAACAAGAAAAAAGGTGAAAACACAAAGACAGACATTCAAATGCTCCACAAACACAATATGCATACATACTTACACACATTGTACGCTCACATGCAAACACACTCGCACACACGCACAGTGAAAGCACACATTTGAGATAAAGGAGAGAGAACCACATGTCAAATATTAAATGGACTATAAATTCTTACATGCAATATTAATTATGTCTAACTTCTGAATTCTAAAGCAGCCCCCCCCCCGGCCAGGCAAATAGTGCAAAACAGGTCATGAATGTTTACCAGAGTAGAGAAGTTATGGTTTGTTTGTTTGTTATTGGGACATGTTCTTATGGATATCAAATGAAAACTAAACAAAATCATTAAGAGCATTCTGTAATCCTCACATTCTTCAATGAGAAATTTGTTGTTTCTTTTAGGCGATTCAAACCCTACCAGTCATGGTAACTTCTCTCATAAAAAAACAAATATGTATGTGTCTTTGTGGGATGTCATTCAGGAAATGTCTGATTATTATGAATTACCTGACAGGTATTAAAAGAAAACGAAAAGAGTCACCAGATATCAATGTACAGTCACATCTGGCTACAGGTAAGTCAATTAACCCTTCGCAACACAAACACAATCCACATCCTCCCCCCATCGTTGCTGTGTCTATGCCTGACAAAAGTGTAAATGTGTACATTTTTGGGTGGACTACCATGTTGAAATACTCTTACTTTTTTTATTCTTGTCTGTTTGGATGCATATAATATTTATATTTTAAGGTAATACATTTCTTTTCTTTTTATGAATCACAGAAATGGATATAATGAAGAAAGCAGAGCTGATCGTTGGGAGAGTTAGTGAAAAAGTTCAGGCCATAAAGAGTACAGATCACACAATGATTACTTTAAAACATGCATTGTGTGAGTACTTTTAAAATAATTTTATATTTCATTTAGCTATTATATTTTCTTTAAAGATTTAAATATATCCACCCTGTGCACAGAGATGCTATTTCGAAGATTGAAAAGATGGATAAAGACAGAAGGAAGGAAACCATTGGGATCTTAGGAAGGACAGGAGAAGGGAAAAGCTCTTTATTAAACGCAGTACTCGGAAAGAAGTCTTTACTGCCATCTGGTGGTTTTGGTGCATGTACTGCTGTTATAACACAAGTGGAGGCAAATCTGAATGACTCCAACTACATAGCAGAGATTGATCTCATTTCTGAAGAGGTTTGCTCATTAATCATATACAATATTTTTTAATGATACACAGACTGAAATAATGGATGTATGCTATGTTCTTTATTGTATATTGTGTACTTTTGCAGGAATGGGAAAATGAAATAGCATCAAATGAAAATGAGGATGGGGAAAACGAAATGACAGAAACTATCAAAGAAAGGATCATTGCCGTGTTTGGAGCTGATGCAGGAAATAAAACATTAGAGGAGCTGAAGAGAGATGACAGATATGCTGAAATTAATAATGTTCTGTCTACTAAGAAGAAAACAATTTCAAACCTGAATGTAAGATACAAATGTTTTTAAGGCTTTTTTGTAAAACATAAATTAAATAACATATCTGTGCTAAAATTATTGTTAATATCATTATAAAACATATTCTAAATGTATGTTTCTGAAAGAAAGCAAATTGAATCTACTGACTTTTTCATCAGATGTCTGAATTTACTAAAGATGTTAACCAGTACATTCAAAATTGTGTGGCAAAACATGGTGGCTGTTACTGGCCACTTGTGAATTGTGTGACAATCAAGGTCCCAAACTGTCATGATCTCTTGGAGCACATTGTCCTTGTTGATATTCCTGGGACTGGAGACTGTGACAAGATCAGAGATGACCTCTGGAAATCTGTAAACACTTTTATACTTTAAGTACTCATAAAGTTGTGTGTTAGTTAACCAAATACAATCTGTTTTGAAACATTGGGTAGCTTATGGCTTGATATTCCTTCCTTAGAAACTAAAAGACTGCTCATCTGTGTGGATTGTAAGCAATATTGGACGAGCAGTTTCAGAGAGAGACCCGTGGGAACTGTTAGAGCACTGCATTCAAGATTTGCAAGGAGGCGGAGAGTGCAAACACATAAACTTCATCTGTACCAAGACCGATGACATTAATCCAGAGGAACATCAAGAGTTAGACAGTTTTTTTGATATACGTATCCTTAAAAACAATAAATATATACTGTATTTACGTATATTTATGTAATAAATGCATATTTTTATCATTCTTTTTTAGAAAAATATGTGTTAGCAATGAAGAAGTAAAGAAATCAAAGGTATGCTTTATTTTGTGATATTTTATATTATTCCTGTATTGTTCAGGATGTTATTAAGGCCATTTTAAATGTTAACTGTATTTACTAGGCTTCAGATTCAAAAAGACATTGCACTGCTATTTCAAATATTAACCTGACTAAATATTATGTTAGTTATTGTAACTTAAAATATTTAAGTATCAGTCACCATCTATTCAGTCTTCTTAGTCAAACACCGCCTCTATATCACACAGATGATTAACGTAATTGCTGCATTCTTTATGTTCATTATTTTTCAGAGACAAAAGTGCATACTTGTTAGAAATTCTGATGCAAAAAAAGAACTGAGAAGAAAATTACAGAAATCTCAAAACGAGGTATGTATGTATAACATTATAGTGAGCCATTCAGTAGGTGTCCTCAGAGTGGTACAATAGACTTTGGTGACTCCATTTTCACCTGTTTGTTGTGAACAGTCAAATTATGTGGGTACTGTAAACTACATTTTCATCTTCTACATGCATATTTAGAATACATTTCCTATTCATTTAAAAACGTACAATAAAAAAATTGGGCAAATGTTTTCTATATATATCCTTTGTGTGCCATTGAAAATTAGATTTTTAATATGGTTATTTTGCTTTACTTAAAAACCATGACGCAAAAATGGTGCACATATGTTTTAAGTAAATTTAATTTACGGAGATTTTAAGTAGACAAGATCATATTTGTTGCGTTTACACAAATATATCAGTTCACTTGACCTTGTTTACTTCAAAACGATTATTCACTACAAAACAACTCAGTAATACTAAATACATCTTAAATTTCATAATACATCTTATTAACATCTATATAAATGCCCTAAAACTGCATTTTATTTAAAAAAACATGAATAATCAAACATTTCTGGCGCAAGGGCTTGGGTATTCCTCACAGCATTTGTACTGATATTATTAAGTTAATTGCACTGGAAATGTATGTTAGGTGTACTTAATTTTAACTGTAGTTTGCACAACTCAAACTTTTCCATTCACTTTACCCATACTTTTGAGCTTTTCTTGTAATTTATATTTTTGTGTTACATGAACAAAGGATTTTAAGTTAAGCTAGAAATGTTTTAAAAATGTTTTTCTAAGTAGAAGCTACTTACCATAATACAATATGGTTGTTGAGATGACAAATCACTTTTTAACAGTGTTGGTATTGACAGTGGTCAAACAATTATTTAAAACCAAGACTTTACAATTCGTACTATTTTTAAATGGTGGACAGCTGCTGTGCGCCAGGATGCAGGAACAGGCAGGGGAAAGCAAAGGGCAAACCATTTTATTATATTTCTTAGGATCCCAAATACCCGATAGATGATTAAATGGTTAACTGCAATAAAACATGCTAACCAAAACATCACCGCTATCTCTCCCTATCTGTCCCTATGCTGCCAAATCCTGAACAAGACACATGAGGGCAGCACTCGCCTAGTCCAGTTGTGCAATCGCAGTAGGCTCCTAACACAACCTGTTCATGTCTGACCATGGCTTCAATGGAAGGTCATTTCGTTTTATGGGAATATTTAACCGGTGATATAGCTATGCTGGCTAATTACAAACAAGGACAGCTAGGCTCAATTACGTTAGCTAACAACATTGTTGACTTTCCCTTCCTTTAATTCCTTTAATACCCTTTTACAACAAAGCAGGTTAAAGCCGACTTAAAATTCCCGTCAATTTCTATGATTAGGACGATAAAAAGTTGATGAGGTAGTAGTAGATATTAGGATCCTGCAGGCCTGGAAATGTATCCTTTTCTTTATTGATACACGTTAAAAACATCCCGGGGGCATTATAGTGATCTGTTATGTTTAATCTATTAAGTTTTGCTATGCACAGGTCTGTATCTTTTGAATTAAAGTGCACAGTGAACTCTGTTGCCTTAAAACTCTGGTACGGAAATGCTGGTACCATTCATTTCATATTCGCCCCCGGCTGTCCTTGCCTGCCAGGATGGCAGTGTAAACAGAAAAGGTCAAATTACTGCCGGAGCTCTTTAGTTGTTTAATATTACTATCTTACAGGATTCAAAAAAGAGATTCTTCACTGATGTTTTTACTGTAAGTTCTAAGGAATTCTTTGAAAAAACTCCAGTTCTGGAAGCTGCAGAAACAGGTATCATGATTAGGAAACATAAAAAAACGAAAACTCAGAAATCGTTTTAATAATGAAATAACGTTTTAACGTTTACATTTTTTAATGATTTTTAGAGATCCCAGAGCTGCAGAATGTTCTGAGGAGCATTAACAAAAACATAAACCAAAAACTGACCAGTGCTTATGTCGATGAAGCAAAAGGAGTATTGTATTTGATCCAACAGGATACAAACAAAAAGATTGCTCAAGTAAGAGTTGCACAACTCATATCCAAATGTGTTTCTGAAAGCTAAGATTTTCCCGTAATAACATTTATTGCATTGTTGTGTTTTAATCAGGCAAAATACAGAGCTCTAAAAGATCTGAAGCAGGACTTAGAGGAGGCACTGGATGTGGCACTGTATAAGTTGAATTGTCGTTTTGTCTCACTTTATGGGGTTTTGGAGGGATGCCTCTCAAAGGGTGAAGAAGAATCTGTGAGATTATGTGTTCAAACCACACATGACATGTTATCATCTGTAAGTGTGATTCAGTTGTTGTGGAAGGTGTGTATTCAATATTTTATTATTTGTAACTGCAGTCATGTTTTTTTCAGGTTCGACCAAAAAAGAATTCAGGATTCCATAAAGTTTATCAAGCTATGTGTGTGAGAAGAGGAGACCACTGGCCAAAACACTCAAAAAAACCTATCAATTTAAACAAGTATTTGACCAAACACATGTATGACAACATTGATGAGCAGTTTAATTTGATTTTTCCGTGAGTTCTTTTGTTCCAATCCATTTCCTTTCTCTCTTCATTATTTGAAATAATTCATTCAAGTTTCAGAATAATCATTGGGGTTCCACATCCAAGTATTATTCATGGCCGTACAATATTGTAGAATAAATGACTCTACTCAAGGGCATCAGAAACACAAAATGTGGGAGTGGGAGTGGGAGTGGGCCAAGCCACTTTGCTAATAGCTTAAGTGGTGTAGAAAGTAAGCTACAAATTAATGCAAGTTCGAATACGCCTTTTGCCAAACTCACTCTTCTACATTTTTCACATCACATGTCAGATTGTACATGACGTTTAATTTATGTGAACTCTGAATGAGCTTTTCAATCTGATTGAGGTGACCAAACAAATGAAGGATCAAAAGATAGATGGCAGAATTTTCAATTAACATAAACCAAGGTTAAGGTCGACTTTAACTGTGAACGTGCCATTATTATTTGAGCACCATGACACGTGTCAAACAACGTGGCCTCTAACGACGGGACATGTTAAAAGTTCTTGCATGTGGGCCCAGACTTGACTTGCTATGCCACTGGTTTCAGTCATGTATGGATTTTGTTTTCAGTGTTGAGGACAGTGACAAGAAAGACAAACAGAAGACAGAGAAATCAATGCAAGACATGCTTGATACATTCAGCATCATCAAGGATGTCTCCCACATACCAGCATGGCAACAACACATCATTAAAACAAAGGTGAGACCAGATGTCCAATGTGTCTTTACTTTTCTTTAAAACTGCAATCCTTAACTTTTTTTGTCTTTATTTTCCCCCTTTTGTATATAATGCATTATTATTATTGAATTTTTCTTAATCTTCATCTAAATGTATATTTTATCTTTTCATGCTTGTACCCTGTGTACCAAAGCTATTGATTCTGATTCTGATAAAGAGACACAAATCTTAGTTACTGAGCAAGGAATCCGCAAACTTCAACAAAAGTTAAGAGTTTCATCAGTGTTGTTGAACTTATTCCATCTTCTTGATTAAATGTTCATTGTAACAATTAAGATAATTTACTTTATAGCTGAATAGGAGTTACCGGGAAACAGGGTTGTTAATAGGGTTGTTAATAGGGTTGGGTATCATTTGAATTTTATCGATACAGATTCCTATCTATTTAGATTCCTTTTCTGTTCCTATTCCATATTATGATTGGATTTCAAAAATATAAATTTATGAGCACCGTTTTGTGTATATATACACATAGCAACCCTGTTTTCTCTGTAGCATTACAATTATTTTCTTTAACTAAATCAAGATTTAACTGTAGTTTCTAAAACGAAACTATGATCAATTTGTGATTTCTGTGCTTTTCTACAAAAACTAAACTTAACCATGCTTACAATAGTAAAAATTGGTTCATTTTCATAAGGGCTTTTATTGAGATATCAGAAGTTAACACATACACGTTTCTGAAAATATGCACATAAGAGGAAGTGACATTTTTATTTCAAATATCTGATTCCTACTCTTTTCTATTCAGGTCCTATTCTTAACCTTTCGATTCCGATTCCAAATAGGAATTGACTTTCGATTCCCCACCCCAGTTAATAATGAACAAACTAGTCGATTGAATTAGTAAAATATATAACAAGAGTATAAATGACTGTTAATGATAAAAGATGATGAAGAGAAGTCAATGAAAAGTTTTGCTAAAAAAATTATATTTTTTTAACTAATTGAATTGAGGTAAAATGTGTAACTCATGTAATAACCAATAAACTTGCTCATACTCTTTTACCTGATTAATAAAGAGTTACTCTAAGTAAGGTGTTTTTAAAACACGGATTATGTGTTGAGCAATAACAGTTCAAAAAACCCTAAGCCAACCTCTTATTTTAACTGCATCACTAATGTATTTACAACATTATTTGAACATTATATTATGATAATGATTGTCTGTCTAATTTCTGAATAGGAAAATACATTGAAGGCATCACTTAGCAGACACATTATTGAGACAAAGAAGGAAATTTTCTCATCAATCCAAAAAAACATTCAGAAGAAAATGACTCCTGGCTACAAGAGTAAGAAACCAATATAAACACTTGTGGTTGTAGAACTAAACATTTGTTTGAGTCTGTTAATTTTCTCTTGACTACATTAATATAATTGTAGTTCACTCATGATCTTTTTTTTTTTCCGTGAACCTGAATGATACAATGTCACTCTTATACTGGTATTCACTTATTTCATTGTGAATGAATTTTAAATGTAAATGCTCATTACAGAAGCTGCAGAGGTAAAAGGAATAAACTCCATGAAGAGAATGGAGAGAACAGTAACAGAAACAATTGAGGAGTTAAAGCCTATAATGTTCAGTGAGGCAAAAGTGGAAGTGCTTGCAATGTTCAAAAATTTGAAGGTATTTTGCCGTGCTCAGTAATATTGAATGCACATAATATTTTAATTAATACTCATGATCAATTTTTTTCTATATTGCATATTTATAGGAGCACATTATAGAAACCCTTGAATCTGGACTAAAACGTTCAGTGGAGAACTTGCTTTCAAAAACCAGCGAAACCCCCCTGCTGGGTAAGAAATAACTTCACCCTGTTATTATAAAGTAATGATAATTTTAAATAAATTATCTTATGTCAAGATTTTTTTAATTAGCTGGTTTATTCCAGCAGAATTAAGTTATGATATGACGTAGTGTGGAACATTATGTTATTATCTCCTTAGATGTCTCCAGAGAGATTCAAGAGCTGGAGGAACTTTCAAAGCAACTGTCTTCCTGCTGTCAAGCAGAACAGCACAAAACAAAAAGGGTCAAAGAGTCATTTTGATTATATTTTGTCATTTGAACAAGGGCAAGAACGATTTTTGAATCGCTTTAATTTTTTTCAGTCAGATATTTTAGAAAGACTCTAGCATTGTAGATACAAAATGTTTATGATTTATCAAATGATGTATTCACAATCATAAGTCATATAGTTAATGCTTCTTTTTATTGTGTAGTGGCCTAATAACCCGCTACACAACTTTGGATCAATCCCATAAAATGAAACAGATTATAATATACAAGTATAATTTGCCATTACACACATGATTGATAATTAAAGGAAAACATATTTAATCAACTCATAATCAGATAATTATTGATTTGTGATGTTTCAGTACTATCTTCTGCAGTCTAGCAAATATTGTTTCTTTATTGGATGACCTATATTATATTTTATCTGTTGTATTTCTTACTGGGTGTTTTGGGGATTTTAAATTGGTATACAATATAGTTTTACATTCATACATTTAAAATGATTTATTTACCTATTCCTGCTGAACACAGAACTGATACTGGAAGACTTTTGTCAGTGTCACTTGTCACTTGTCACTTGTTTCATAGTGTCAGTGCTTTACATTTAGTTAGAAAGAAGTGTGATCGAAAATGTATAGAAACTTATCTTTATATTCTGGATAAAGTTCAAATATCAAGTGCTTAATTAAACATTAACAGTTAAGATGGTTGTTTATTGTCATTTCTTGCCTGCATTGTATGACTTGAACAAAAATAAAACGGTGCACAACATATCTAAACATCTGCACATGTCAAACGCTTAACAAGTTGTTGCCAAATCTTGTTTTTTTTCCTATGTCTGGCTACGTTTGAGGTAATAACACAGTGACAGATCGAGGCAGGGATATACGTTTGCAACTTTCTGCAACAAAAAGGACACACACTTGAGAAGGTATTTTTGGTGGAAAACTACTGAGCACCTGTGAGAGTAGACTTTGTAGTTGTAGAGGGAGGCCACACATGTGTATCAGTTAATTTGAAGTTGCAAACTTGTAGATTTTTTTCTCAATCGCAAACCCAACACAACAGTTACACCTTCTTATCCTTCAGTGTAAGGGCACAAATCCAATTCTACAAATCACAAACTGAGATACTCCTGTGCTCACATTTTTTGCAGATCTATGAGTTTGAAATGCACTTTAAAATTATATTCATAATAATGAGATGAAACGTCTCATTAGGGCTTAAATCGTTTCATAATAATGAGATGGATCCATAGTTTTGTAAGGTCTAGTTAACTGAGGTTGTTTAGGATAAATAGGGCACCCCTCTATTATACATTGTTTTAATTACTTTATACCTTCACTTTATAACCGTCTGCCAAATGCATAAATGTAAATGTAATACGTAACAGAAGTTTCATGTCAAACTCTTAAATGTAAATCTAAGATACTGTTAAATGAAGCTCTCATCTAATTTAGGCTAGCATTAAAATTTTGCAATAGATCTCAATGTCAGACATGAATATATAAACGCGGTTTGAAAAAGCACCATCAGCTTGTCCTTTCTCGCGTCGCGTAGTTTTGTTGTTTTAACTTTGTGGGAGTCAGTGCTTCAAGAACCACTACGCCAGACGTATATGCAAGACATGGGTTTCAGCTGTGACATTCCTTGTGTCAAGCCACTCTTAAACAACAGACAGTGTCAGAAGCGTCTCGCCTGGGCTAAAGGCGAAAAGGACTGGACTGCTGCGGAGTGGTCCAAAGTTATGTTATCTGATGAAAGTACATTTTTAATATCCTTTGGAAATCAGGGTCCCAGAGTCTGGAGGAAGAGAGGAGAGGAACATAATCAATGTTGCTTGAGGTCCAGTGTAAAGTTTGATGGTTTGGGGTGCCATGTCGATGTCATCTGCTGGTGTTGGTCAACTGTGTTTTCTGAGGTCCGAGGTCAATACAGCCATATACCATGACGTTTTAGAGCTGCTGACCAACTTACTGGAGATGCAGATTTCATTTTCCAACAATACTCGGCACCTGCAGACAGTGCCAAAGCTACCAGTTCCTGGTTTAAGGACCATGGTATCCCTGTTCTTAATTGGCCAGCAAACTCGCCTTACCTCAACCCCATAGAAAATCTATGGTGTATTGTGAAGTGGAAGATGCGATATGCCAGACCCAACAATGTAGAAGAGCTGAAGGCCACTATCAGAGCAACCTGGTCTCTCATAACACCTGAGCAGTGACAAAGACTGATCGACTCCATGCCGCGCCGCATTGCTGCAGTAATTCAGGCAAAAGGAGCCCCAACTAAGTAAGAGTGCTGTATATGCTCATACCTTTCATGTTCATACTTTTCAGTAGGCCAAGATTTCTAAAAATCCTTTCTTTGTATCAGTCTTAAGTAATATTCAAATTTTCTGAGATACTGAATTTGGGGTTTTCATTAGTTGTCAGTTAAAATCATCAAAATTAAAAGAAAAAACACTTGAAATGTATCACACTGCACTGCGATAGCGCTTGTCAGCCATTATAACAGCGTCTTAATGCAGAGACAGGTCCCAACTGCGATAAACGTGACGAATGCACAAATAACCAATAAGGAAACGTCAACATGACTGACGGAAAGTTAAGCCAATTAAACGACATAATTTCTTACATAAGGCAGTGCTATTGAACGATGCTAGACCAATGACCACAGTTTAAATGAAAAATAAAATGACTGGCATTTAACTAAAGAAATCAAATGAATGAGAGCAATCAGGGCTCCCTAAAGGGCGGGGCCCCCGGTCCTGAGCCTAGTCAAGCCCAATGGTAAGTCCGGCTTTGCTCAAGGGGCTCTCAGGTGGTTTAGCGGCCCTACGCAAAAACCTGCGTAGTCTGCGTGTAGAAAGGATTGGTCTGAGAACTAAGTTTGGAATAGTTTAAATAAGTATGCCTGGAGATAAATCCCATATATAAGGTATGCGGCTCAGTCCATCAGTGGCTGTGGAACTCCAGTAAGAAGGTTACTTTATTCACTTTAAATGAAGTAATTTTCTTTAATGTAGTTGATGCTGATTCATTAATAAATTCGTTGTTTCTAAAAAGGGTGAGGAATACCAATGTATTTTCATTGAATCTGCTATGTTAGCAATTAAAACGTTACTTCGCTAGTTAACGTTAGCTTGTTGCACAGGACGTCACACACTGCAACTAACACGCCGCAGCCGTTTACCATGCATTGTTTTATTTGTGGGGACCTGGCATGATGTTAACATGAACGGCCACAATCAGCCATCAATCCTCCCATTCAGGTCCTGTGTCACACACAGCCGCGCACATACCGGTGACAATTTAGTGACTTTGCCACTATATTTATCGAATTTCAGACCTATTTTGTCCACAAAAGGTGCACAGCTTTCATTCAGTTGGAAAAGGTATTTTTCTCAGCATCCATTGTGTGGCGGATAAGCCAAACATGCAGTTGACTGAAACACAGGCGATTCATCAACGAGTAGGCCTACAACACAGAATTTTAGCATCTGTCATTGTTACTGACTGTTTGTTGGGGTACACGAACATGAACATAGTACATCTATTAACGTAGTTTGTGGCGGAGGCATTGCAGTACATGGGAAAATAACCACCACTCTTTAATGTAGATATATGGTGACCTTATCAGGATAAATATGTTTAAGTGTTTAAAAAGTGATTCATTGTTAACATGTAGTATCATGGGTATTGTGTTTTTATGCTAATTTCCTGTCTTGACAACAGATACAAAAAAAGATGTAAATGGAAACAGCTTTATTAGGTATTCACTTGTATAACAGTATGTGACAGTTCAATTCAGTTATAATATGACTGCAAGTCTGGATGATAAACCTATGAACCATAATATTGACGCATATTGTTGCTTTGTGTCGTAGTAAGTACAATTTTGACAGTATTATTTGTGTCCCTTTCAAAATTGCTCTTGAGAAATTTTATGTTTATTGTCCCCCCCTACTGTTAAATGAGATTTACGCCCATAGACAGCCAAAAAGTGTTAAAAGTGTTACAAGATGCAATTTTTAGTGGTGTTTTTCTATGCGCGTAGCACTTTGTATTGTTGAATGAGATTTCATCTCTTGTTTTTGCTTATTAAATCGCAATTTATACGCCTTTATTATTAAAAAATGCCCAACACGTATCAAAAACACAACTCTGGACACAACATCAGTTGTTTATTTAAGGGATAATGGACAGCCAGCTGGCTGTTTTTGCAGAATAAGTCCCAATGCCAGTGAAAATGCAAAGTCAATAACAATTTCATATTTATAGAAAATTGAAGCATTTGCATTTTTTTTTTTGCTTTTCCCTTTTACATCTTACACTTAAAGGCACTGAGATTACAGTCAGGTCCATAAATATTGGGACACAATTCTAACATTTTTGTCTCTATACACCACCACAATGGATTTCAAATGAAACGAACAAGCAGTGCTTTAACTGCAGACTGTCAGCTTTAATTTGAGGGTATTTACATCCAAATCAGGTGAACGGTGTAGGAAATAAAACAGTTTGCATATGTGCCTCCCACTTATCAATAAAGGCCGAAATGTCACAAAGTTTGTTTTGCACAAAAATTTAGATGTCATGTAGTTTTTCAAGACCATTTTTAACGTCTCCACTTGATGCATTTTTTAACTCAAAAAAACCCTTTCAGAATGGCAGAAACCCAAGGTTTAAGTCAGAGTCAGTGTTTGCTGTTTAGTTTTTCTTGGACGCTTTTGAGTTCTGAGAGCTGCAGTCTGTGTATTTTGAACTCTTATCTCAAAAGATCGCCATAAACTTAATTCATGACATGACCCCTTTACATTTCTCCTCCAAGCATTACCATTCTGTATTTTTCAGGACTCCAACAGCTTTATTGAGTCCATCTGTGAAGTTCTGTCCCTTTGGTCAATCCTTCATTCTCTCTCTGCGGGCCCGTCCCGATCCATTCATCTCTGTCTGTGCACTTCCACCATCATCCATCTTTATCTCCCCATGTGCTTCAGCTTTGCTCTGCCGGTACCTCTTAATTCAATCTTCAGGGTGATCGCATTTGTACTGTAGCTGTACGTAAAGTGTACATGTACATTTTTCTATTTTGATATGCAATGAAAAGTACATTTCAGTAAATGACAACATGACATGAAATATAGTTTGACCTTTTAAATGTACATTTATTGAGAAATATATTTAAACTGACATAAGACATTTGCACAGTTTGGTTGAAATGAATTATTGATTTATTTTAGCTGTATTGTACTACATATATTATAAATACAATAAATCCTCCTTTTGACGTGTTTATAAACGTTTGAATTTCTTTAAAGTTGTCCATGCATACTGTAGTACCTTTGTGAGTATATGCTGATACATTTTAGTGTTTATTCAAATGAAGACACTGAAAAAATTTAGTTTTTACCCATTGTAAATATGGAACAATATGTAAAATATGGACAAAATATGATATATTGACAAAACCAACCTATACATTATATTGAACCTATTCTGGGTTGTTGTTACTCCATGAGTGTTGGAATCGAATAGGTCAAATTGGTTTTGTCCATATTTTACCCAACTATGATTTGAAACAACACAGCATTTTTAGAAGGTATGAGAATGATGTACTAGAACAATAAGATTATAAATAGATATGTTCTCTCATTCTTTCTCTTGCTATTTAAAAATAATGCCAAACACACACGGTTGTTCATCCTGTCCAGTGCTCCATCAAACTGTTCTTTCATTTGTCTCCGCCCCCTATTTCTTACAGGCCAATTAAATTGGATGCAGGTTTGATCTCTGGCTCTGCTGTGATGCCCCCATCAACACAAACCCCTCTGTCCATCTTTCTTTCTGTCTGTTTAACTGCTCATTTTTCTTCTCTGCATCACACTCCTCATCAATTTCAATCAAAAGGACATATATTGATTTGCTGTTGTCTGGGGTTTTTTTATATATTGTCAGCCCAGTTCTAACTTCCCTACCAGTGTTCCCAGTTAAAAGGCAGACAAGATTTCAAGAGGTTGCCATGGAAACACACATCAGACTGTTTACCCGTCTAGCATGGGGAATCATCTAGACATGTGAAGATCAAGATGTGGGAGCCACACATTGACACAATTTAGACAAAAGCATGTAAATCTTGCTTGAAATATCCATATTAAATACACAGTAGTTCAAAGAGACAATTCACTGTCTGACACCATTTATTCACCCTCACGGTTTTAACACCTGTATATGACTCTTTTTTTCTTGTGGAACAGAAATGTCTCAAGGGTTGTTCATGTCCACACATGGAAAGTCATCGGGGTCCGATGTGGTTTGGTTACCAGCATTCTTCAAAAATCTTCTGTTGTGTTCTGCTGAAGATAGAGAAGAAAGGAAAGGTTTAAAATTCATGAAAGTTATCTATTTTTTGGATGAACTTTCCCTCATCTAAATGTACACTCTGTTTACTTAAAGATTTAGAATTTGAGTTTATAGCTCAAGACTTATGTAAGTTAACCTTCCCTTAGAAGATTTCAAGTCTTTAGAAATTTAGCTCATGATGTTCTTTCAAGCACATCAGTAAAAGATGCATGACATTAAACATCAGCTATAGTGATGGTGTCTCTTTTTTTCCAACATGTGAGATTTATTTTGTGAGAAAATAAGCGAAAATATTTACAGGAATCGATATACAGTAACATTGAGTTACAATAACTTTGAGAAATTATAGTCTTGTCTTGTTTTAAAAAATGTTCATTCAAATCTGTATCTTCACTTGTATCTTCTGTCAGAATTCACAGCTCTGTATCGATATGATGTAAAGTGAGATGAAGAAAAGTTCTCGCATGCTTCTCTCAAGCCTCTCCCTCCTCGAGCAAGACTAATCCTCACTGAACCTCCAGGATTCCTCATATTCCACACACACATCCCTGGAGTGGCACTAATCCTTCACTTCTCCTCTCTCTTCTCTGGACTCTTCTGTTTTTCTGATCTGTCACCACAGGAGCAAAACTAATCTTGCCCGTCCACTTTCCTCTGTCACACGTCACATTCTCTTCATCCTCAACTCTTGGTTTTCTTTTTCCTCATTCTTTCCTCTCCATCTCCTCTTCATCTCATTTTCACTTCGCTTCTCATTCTCTCCCCTGTTATCTTCTCATTTTCTCATCTCCTTTTCAATTATTTCACCTGTGTTCTTATTTTCTCCTAATTTCTCCTCTCCACTGCTTCTTTCTTCTAACTTAGCATTGGCATAGTTTGAGTATTTATCTAAAGTAACATTAAAAACGTCAGAATTTCTTTTTTTCATATTGCTCCTCATATAGACCCTTGCAGCATCAGATTCATCACATGATCCCTCAGAATCTCTTTTGTGGTCTTTAGTAATAGCATGTCGCTCTTCTCACAGATCACAGACCTTTATATTCATTTCTCTTTTCCACACACACATCCCAAACACACTTTTCTCTTGTGTTCTCTGAAGTCTTTTTTTCCTCCATCGCTCATCTTCTTTTGTGTCTCGGGCTGTCTGACAGGTTACGGTTAGCAGCGCTGGTCACGAGGGTCGCTTGACAGCATCATTCTCTACAGACGGAGGATATCCGAGCTGGTCACATAATTACTGTCTTATCTGAACCATTCACAGCCCCTCATACACTGACAGAGAAAGAAAAGACCCCAATTAAGCAATTATCATTAAAGCTGTTTCCTAATGTAGTCGTCACTGCCGTGCCCGATAACTAATCTGAGCGGAGCCGAGATCACACTGTTTCACAAACACAAATGAGGGGAAACAGGAAGACCCCTAAACCTGACAGATCTGATATGAAATATACTGAGCCAGAGTCTCACACAGACTGACTTGTGTTGTTTTTTCCTTGCCTCGTGCTCAGTCTTTTCTCTCTAATTCATCTCTTTGTTTCTTCTCTGATTCAGCTGAATGCAGCTATTAATGGTCAACGTGACACAACCCCAGCAACAACAAGACTCTTTTCTTTTTTCAAACACAAATGTGTCCACCTCTTATGTCGCCCTCTTCTTTATTTGTATCTGTCAGATTAGCACACGTGTTACAGAGATGATAGAAATCACTTTAGAATACAGAAGGAAACAAACAAGCTAACAAAGGAGAAAAGGGAATGTGTCACATCTCTTTGTCTCTCATTAAAAATGTATTCTATTCACTGTTGTAGTAATTTAAAAAGCAACAGATTTACATAAGGGCTGTGTACGGTCTCATATCAGCAGTTTATTAAAAGTGCTGTGTGTAATTTTTTGGAGGATCTATTGACAGAAATGAAATATAATATGCGTTCAGAGGTTTAGAAAGACTTACATAAAGCAGCGTTATGTTTTTATTACCTTAGAATAAACTATTTCTATCTACACCGCAGGTCCCCTTGCATGGAATTTCACCTTGTTGTTGATCCTTTAAGAAAAGTATGATTTTTAAGAAGAGCTACTGTATATTTATCTTGTTATAAAAATATTTAAACAAGTTGCAAAGATAAAAGCAGATATGCATTTCATTGATATTTACATATTAATTTAGTTACTTTCTTGCATGGTAAAAAAAATTACTCTAAAGGAGGACTTAAAATCTATTACAATCTTCTAGTCTTGTTTGCTGTACATTTAAAATAAAAAAACATGTTTGTAAATTGTGACACAATAAAATATGTACATATATTTCCCATCAACCCAACATAAGAAATACCTGTTCAGCAAAGTGATTCTTTTAACTAGGCTGCCCTCTAGTGGACAATGGACATCGGTACAGAATGCTAATGTTTGACTTTTTGGGGAATTTAAGGTGGCTCCCCGAAATTTCACCAAAATTTATTTTGATTTTGATAAAATCATTAAAAAAATTGCTTTTACATTTACAGTATTTTACTTTACTTTGAACTTTACTTTGAAGTTTACTTTGAAGTTTACTTTGAACTGTTTTGTAAATGTGTTTGAGTTATTGTGTTTTGTGAATTGATCAACATTTAGTATGTTACAGGAGTAGTTCACCTTCAAAATTATGTCATCATTTATTCGCCTTCTTGTCATTTAAAACCTGAATGACTTGCTTTCTTCCGCAGAACACAAAAGAAGATATCTTTATGAATGTTGTTAACACCCCCCCATTAACTTGCATTGGTTACAATAGAAGTGAATGGAGGGCTGTGCTGTTCCGTTATCACAATATTTTGCAAATATCTTCTTTTGTGTTCTGGAGAAGAAAGAAAGTCATACAGGTTTGAAATGACAAGAGGGTGAGTTTTTCTCTTTTGAGTGTGAGGATACTTTGATAAACCTAATAATTATTTCTTTGTATTCAACTTCTGATAATATACAATGCCTCCTTAGACCTGCACATGAACATCCTGTAAAGCAGGTTGTTCATAAATGACACAAGAAGATACACTTATAAAATAATAAAGGCATGAACTCAAACAAAAATATATGAGAAAAAAGACAAAAATGGGCTGCTGCTTTGTTAGGCTAACTTGCCAAATGTTGTAAATTGGAACAACACCCACAGGCAAACTTCATTAACTCTCATCATGTCTGGCAAAATAAGCAGAGTTTTAATGTAATATTGTTGTATTTTTCGTTCAGGTTCTCTAACAAATGTAGGTAATTTTCACCAGCGAATCTGACAATGACATTTTCTATAGGAATATAGGTTTGATGGCTTTTGGTCCTTCAAACTTTCAATCATTTCATGAGCAATATGTTTAAGACACAGTGACATCAGGGCTGGAGTCATGGGGCAACCCCATGGAGAAATATTGTGTTCATGTTTGGGGCAGTTCATCAGGATCTTGCCAAGAATCCCAATTTTAAATCTAACCACTAACACTGGGTTTGTCTCATTTTCTTTCCTCAAAATGTCACTTAGGAAAGACCATGTGACTTTCACAATTCGGGGGCGTTTTCTGAAGCAAATCAACACTGTTTTTAGTTTATCATCGCCAACAGTGTAATCTAATGAATGGGCCTCTGCAAGTGGCTGTAAAGTCATCTGGCCATGATGGTGGCAAAACCATTTTGAAGTACTTAATGATAAAAAGCACACAACTGTGGAATGAGAACATGTGAGTAACTCTTATTGAAGGACAGTGGTATACCATCAGGATGTTCAACATCATTTACTACCAAAGACTGAATTGCCCGT
This sequence comes from Triplophysa tibetana, assembly GCA_008369825.1. Taxonomy (NCBI): domain Eukaryota; kingdom Metazoa; phylum Chordata; class Actinopteri; order Cypriniformes; family Nemacheilidae; genus Triplophysa; species Triplophysa tibetana. The sequence goes on along the minus strand of CM017908.1, from coordinate 4,928,334 downwards.
TGAACCTCACCGGCACTATTCATCACAGGTGTCTGGGGATTTATAGTCAAATCAAGGGTCAACCGGTATTAGTTTACAATTCAACCAGTGATCCACAACTAATTCCTGAAAGCTTGTGATATTTTCTTTGTCTGCACTGATATCTAGACATTGGTTTCTCGCTGTCTTTTTGAGACATGCTGATTTCAACCACAACTGAATAATGTCCAGAGCAGCTTTGTCCTGGACAGATAAAGCACTTGTCAATGTATTGACTCAACTGGTACAAAAATGTAGTTCAGTCTTGATTTGATATTGTTTTGCTGGTAAGAATATTGGGGGTGACGTCTTCTCCACACATCTACAATATTAAAAGATTACACTAATTCCTCCACAACTGGTTTGATAGTGAATGGTATTCACTCCTCATTGTAGATGTTCTGTCCAGATATGGATTCAGAGGAACATTGAAATCTCCTCCTATCAGCAGGATGCCCTCTGCATGCTTCTCAAGTTCACTTCTGAGTTTCATCAAGGGTTCTATATTAGATTGAAAAGTGCATACATTCACAAGAGTAAAGTGTTGTCCTTTATGTATAGATAATGTATACATTATGTATATGCAGCGTATGTATTTAATGTAGGCAAAGAGGCGGTTTTCCACATGGGGATTTAGCATAAAACCAGGACTAGGCATTGGTTAAATTGAGATATCGAAGATTTTAAAAACATACGGCACAAAAAACATTAATGTGTGCATCTTGAGACAAAAAATCACACTGATATATTTTTAAAAAGGTCAATTAAATTTGATTTCGATCAAGACATCTCTCACATTAGGTAGTATGTTTAAGCCCATAATCAATGTTAATTGATTAATTCATTTTTATTTCTCAGAGTTTACTTTGACAAGGGCCCCCACAAAGGTTCGCTTCGGGCCCCCAGACGTCTAGGATCGGCACTGGGCTGAAACATAACAAAAACTTGTAAAAAAAATTGATTTTGAATACTTTCGCCAGCCACTGGTGAAAAGACTACACCATGAATTCATCTGTCAAACCAACATTGTTGTTTTAGCGGAACAAGAACACACCTGACATTTAATGTACAACAAACAATAAGACATTTGATGTTAGATCATGCTCCCTGTAAATCAATGTGTTTGTATATATATTTGTACATGTGAATTTATTTTGTATGTCTTTTACATATATCATTTTATGTAACCTATCTTGCTGTTTGTTTTATTATACGTTTAATCTGTATTCGTCTGGTTGCATTAATTAAATAAAAAAATGGAGCTCAATGAGATTCTGCTCTGTTTTGGAGTCAGTCTCTAGCGCCCGTCAGTGAATTGCACAAAGCCAGTCCTGAAACCAGCTGAACTCCTTCGAGCCAAACACTCATCATCCAAAACCATTTCCTGTAGCTCAGTGGTAAGAGCATTACATTTGCAATGCAAGGTTGTGGGTTTGATCCCAGGGGATTGCATATACCTAGGTATTAATGTAGAGGTCACTGCAATGTAAGCGTTTTGGATAGAAGCGTCTGCCAAATGCATAAATGTAAATGACTTGTACACACATATTACTTTTTTCTACATAGTGTATGTGAAAAGAATTGAAGGGGTATGAATACTTTCGCAAGCCACTAGCAAAAAAAGGACAACACTATGAATTCATCTTTTAAACTAACATGCACTATTTTTTTAGCAAAACAAGAACACATGAGAGATTAGACGTTAAATCTGTGTATGAACACCCTGTAAAGCAGGCTGGAGATGGAAAAACTGACATCATGGCATTTAATACATTTTACAGATGCCTTCATCAAAGTCCTTTCTTGTCATAAGAAACTTATAGAGAATGTGAAAGTACATTAAAAACATTCTTGGCAAACACATTGTTTGTGTGTCTCTTTTGTGTCTTTGTGTTATTCTAAGGCTCTGTGTTTGCCTTTAGGTGGATATTGTATGTATCAAACTTCATTTTTATTTGTCACCACCCTCCAATATTAATAAAAACATAAAGTGCAAACTGTGTGTGACATTTTAGGCAATACAACTGAAATGCTTGATTTCAATATAACAAATAAACAATATAACCTGCACACATTTCAGTTAATTTAAAAACGATATCTGTTTTGTCTTGTTTAGTGTTATATCTAATGTTGTTTCTTATTTGCTCTGTTAATGTACCTCATTGTGTTGCTTCTCTTGTGCTTTACACATTGCTTGGGTCAACAAAATGAATGTTTAATGTGTGGGCAACTAGCTAGTACAGCACCTGTTCCTCTGTTGTGTTTGACTTTTGTTTTTGCTTAAGTGAATGTACTTTTAAGAGGAAGTCTATTACAGTTTGCATATTATTTTTGCATTTTTAAGCATTTACATACAGTACTTTCTGTTTTTCTCTTTTACATCTTACCTTCAAAGGTTTTGCATTTGACCGTAAGGTCTTACACAAATGAAAGTCACAAAAAACTGCTTTCAGTTCTTTGAAAACTTGTGTAAGGTTATGTTCAAGTGTTTTGTGCACTGAGATATGTTACACTTTTAAAGCTGTTTCCTAGTGAAATAAAGCCCTATTCAGACAGGACTAGTTTTACATCCATCTTGGGTTGGAAGTAGTACACGCCTCTTTCAGGGATTTTTTTGTGCGTACGCAACGGTTATATATGAGGCCCCTGGGCACTCCTGTGAAAGAGATTTTTAATCTCAGAGAGACTTTCCTGGTTTAATAAAGATTAAAATAATCAAAAAATAAGAAACTCTAAAAATGTGATTGCTTTAAACACTCTTTTGTGGTGTAGTATTTACAGTAAAAGACTGTTTAGTATGTATGTTTGTGTGTATATATATATTTGTACATGTTAATTTATTTTTGTATGTTTTTCTACATATATTATTTTATGTAACCTATCTTGCTGTTTGTTTTATTATATGTTTAATCTGTATTCATCTGGTTGGATTAATTAAATAAAAAAATGGGGCTCAATGAGTTTCTGCTCTGTTTTGGAGTCAGTCTCTAGCAGCCAGTCAATGAATTGCAGTTAAAGTCACATCCGTATTTGTTTCACGAGAGAGACCGAAAGGATTGTGCTCTGTTCTCTTTCTGTCGGCCTCTCGACGTTGTGTCGAGCCGACAGAAGGGGTTCGCCCTTGAGAACCTATCAACCCGGATATCCGGTATAAAAGGAAGATGGCGTGCAGCATTCATTTACCATTTTTTCTTCAGAACCATTGCTCATGACTGAAGAACTTAAAATAAAAGCTTTTAGACAAATTGCCGGATCTACGACGTGTAGCAGCGGATCGCCCCATCCTCCAGCGACCTTCCCCTGGGCGTCTCGATGGTTCCAGGGGTGTTTAGAGATTTTGTCAAAAAAAGTCCTTTCAAGGACTGAGCATTTTTCCAGCTCGGCATTTTCCGCTGTTCTCTTGGGTGCGGCACCCTCATCGAGGATGGGGACGGACATGATAGCTGCATAAGGTAGCCAAGGCAGCTTTCGTAGACACATCTTGCCCGCACTGCGGGAAGATGGTCAGGCAGAAGTTGCTGTCACGGGTGGCTGTCCTCTGGGAACCAGCCACCACTTCGTCTGCTACCCGGGCTGTGACGTCGGGGCTAAGGCCCCAATGTCCGCTAGGGCTAGCAGCATTGGTGATATGGGGACCTCTGCGAGAGTTAACCCGCACGCTCATCTGACTGTTCCCCAACCGACGGTGGCAAACCGTCCGGATCCTCAGTAGCATAGTCGCAAACGATGCGTGACGATGATGAGATGTCGCTCGCAGCATCGGAGGGAGACTTGTTGGCATCCGACGCTGAAGACTCCGAGCTCCCCCTCGAGAGGGGTCGAGCTCAGGAGGAAGCAGAGGTTGAGATGTCAACTATGCTAGCTCGGGCAGCCGCAAGCGTCGGGTGGCAGTGCACACTACTGCCTCCTCCCCAGTGCTCACGGGTGGATACGTGGTTCCTGGGGTCGGCGCGCAGTGCCAAACCACGCCCACCCCTGGTGCCATTTTCCCGGAGGTGCATGAAGAGCTGTGCAAGACTTGGAGCACTCCACTCATGGCTCGCTCCAGTCAAACCAGTTCTAGCTCCCTTACTTCCCTCGATGGCTTCCCACCAGGCCAAGGCGTTAAGAAAGCTCCATGAAGGTAAGGCCGATCCAGGTATTATGCAGGATCTCCGTGCACAGGCCTGGGTCGGACAATGTCCAGAGAGACACCTCTGGCTAAACCTTGCGCAGATGAGGGTCAACGAGAAAGTCTGCTTTTTCGATGCACCCATCTCGCAGGGTGGGCTGCTTGGTGACACCGTTGAGGACTTCACTCAGCAGTTCTCGACGGTGAAGAAGTATCTTACGTCTGCTTTCCAGCAGCCCAGGACCCCGACCTCCACCCCATCAGCAACCTTCTTGCAAGAACCGCCCCTGACGAGAAGACCCCAGGGAGAACAACATCGGGTCCGACCATCACAGCCACGCCTCTGAGCGGTCGGTACGAGGCGGGTCCTACCTCTTCTCAGGGCCTGGTACCCACTTACTCACAAAGAGAGTTTCTGTTCTCCCTGGGTGTTCCTTACAGCCACACACAACAGCTGCCACCACCAACACTGCGTGCAGCTGTTCCGCCAGGCACGTAAGTAGGTGGAGCCAACCTTCCCTCCGGGGTCCCCAGCCGGGTCTTCACGAAGATCGTGAAAGCTGCCCTTTCGTGGAAAAAGGTGTGCGAATGAACGTTAACTGTCACCAAATGAAGTTTGGTAATAAAACAATAAAAGCATTTCCAAACAACAAAACCTCATTATTTAAACCTGTACAAATTTGTTTGCATTGGAGGGTATGGCGGCTGAATGTACATATCATTTGCTATTAGTATTATCCAAAAAAAACAAGGTAAAAAAACAACATAGCTGTCTTGTTTTTGCTTCATGTCTTTTTAAATCCTTTTTTTCTAGTTTTGTCCGTAGTGGACTTTTGTTTTGGTTGTCTTTTAATGTGTCCCCTCCCTATCTGTGTCAAGGGTGTGCCATGCATCATTTTGCAATATTCTTATCTAGCTCTTTCATTTGTCTTCTTCATGCTTGGTAAGATTATTTTTTGTCAAGTGTAGTCTTTGTATTTCAGCTGACTTTGAGCCATGAAGATGAAGATGAGGTGGAGTAATTAATGACAGATTTTTTTTATTCCTTGGTAAACCGTCCCTTTAAGGCAAATTCATACTGATCCATCCAACGCTAACAAATATCAACAAACACCAGCATTCCAAATTATAAGTTGCACTGTTCCAGCTAACTCATTTGTAGGAGTTTGTCAGATCGTTGGGAGTTTTCATATGTACTTAAATTTATATTTATATATTTATGTTTTCCTAATTAATATATAATTATATAACCCTATACTAATTATACCTAAAAATGCTGCTTTTTTCAACTCATGGTTGTGTTAAAAATAACCCAGCATTTTCTAAGGTGTAGATACCTGTCAAAATCGTCTGTCAAAACTGTACAGCAGGTAAATGTAAATGTAAACACAATTTTACAGGCAACAGAAAATAACAAATGACTGACATAAGTTAATATTATAAACACTAACAAGATTTTCTCTTTACTGAAAAGTAAGTAAATTGCACAAGGAGCAGATTTTTTTGAGAATGACAAACTTGTCAAACACGAGTCATCATAGACAAACACACAAATAATGAACATAAATAAGTTCAATAAAGTTTAACTTTTATGTGGTGCTTGCTTGCTTGATCTGCAAATAGTTGAAGTAAATCAAAAATAAAATACTTATACTTAGTACTTATCGTATTAAAATGTATGAATAGATCATACTTTTATGCAATTTAGCCAAAATAGTTACATCGTAAAATAGGTGTGTTTTTGCTATGAAATTGTGTTGGTTATTGTTGGTTAACAGTTTAAACATGTCATTTTTTAATATATAAAAACAATACAATTTATGTTAAACACTAGCTGTGACTATGATCAGTGCTGAGGTGGCTAAGTTCTTTTTTTTTAACGTTTGGTTTTCCAACATCTGTTCCATCCTTGTGGCCACAGCCACACCCCTGCAGTCAAAACCTGGTGTATGTTTTAACTTCCACAGAGCATTTGTTGACTTGAAATCTGAATCAAAAGCAGCATTCAACAGACATTACCCTGACACAAACAAGGTAAATCTTCTATTAAATCATTTTTGCGCTTAAAGATAAGAGATGTTTAAAAGTGTATTTTTGTTTTACTTTGTTAGTTCAGCTACCCATGCTGTGTTTGTGAAATGTAATATTTAATTAGATAAGCAGTTTTGAATTTTTTTTAACAATTGAACGATCTTGAATCAAGTTATCTTGCTTTGAATGATTTATGTCAGCAAAAGTGTTGAATTTATTGCACTTTTATATTTTTAAGGAATGTGCATGAAAACCTTTAAATTACTTAATAAGATCGTGGTGCTTCAAATTTGATCTCAGGTAAAGGACACCGCTAATTAATTATGTGAGTTTAATGAGGTGTTAAAGATCATTCTAAATGTTGTAAACATATAAATGCTGCAGAGACCTTATTTGGCTTGAATAGAAATAATAATAATTATTATTATTAATAATTATAACAATTATTAATTTGGAAATCTCAGTGAAACTCATGATTCGTGATTTCGATGCGGAGATAATGGATGGGATCGGGGGATTTCGGCAGTTTTATAACATTTTTTTGTTATTTTTCTATGGCATCTGAAACCGGTTGGACCCGGAAACGGTGTACATCCTTTATGATGTGTGACGTCAGGCTAAACAAGCGAATTGGATGCCAGGCTTATTAATATACAAATCATCATTCATAATGTGCTTTGCATTGACTATTTATGGGTAAACATGGACGTGTACAGGGCGGTATATGAAGCTGATTCACGTACGCACACTTAAAAACGAATATTTCTTAATTCGTGTGCACTACGCGGCGGATAAGCTAAACATTTCGTTTACTGAAACTCGGCCGATTAATCAACGAGTACAACACAGAATTTAAGCATCTGTCACTGTTTCTGACTGTTTGTTTGGGTACACGAACATGAACAAAGTTTGTTGGAGGAGACAGTGCACTGCAGGGGAAAATAACAATCACGTATTAATGTCGATGTACGGTGACTTTGTCAGACAATGTTGCAGTATAAATCAAGATAACATTTTAAATGTGTTTAAGTGTTTAAAAAGTGACTCATTGTCAACATGTAGTATCATGGGTATAGTGTTTTATATTTGTTTCCTGTCTTCACAAGAAAGACAAAAATATATAAATGGAAAAAAGCTTTATTGTTCACTTGTACAGTTATAATATGACTGTAATTCTGCCTGATAAACCTCTGAACCTAATGCATATTGTCGCTTAGTGTCGTAGTTAGTACAATTTTGACTGTATTATTTGTGTCCCTAACAAAAATTGCTCTTGAGAAATTGTATATGTATTGTCCCCCCCTACTGTTAAATGAGATTTACGCCCATGCTTACAGGTGTGCGTACGCACGGTTTTATAAGTCTTATTTTTAGGCGCATGCTATTTAGGGCTTTCGGGCGCACGTACACTTTTAGTAAGGATCTTACGCACAATTTTATAAATGAGACCCCAGGTTTTCTAAAATGTGTGACATCTAATGATCACCAATAATGATGTATCAAAAGCCTAACACTACAATTATACGCAAACATGCATCATCAAAGATTATATAACAATGAGATCAATTTACATACGATGCTTTACGAAGACAAAACAAAGGATGGCCTTGAAAGATTGATGACAAGCTGACTGAAAGACATGTGGCCGATTCTGAACTCCTACAACTGCCACTAGATGGCACCAAACTGACTAACATAAGATGGAGCGGAACAGAGATCATGTGAATGTGCACGAACGTAGCACAGCTGTGCGTGTTACTTACTGATTTAAAAAAAACAAGCTTGGTAAAATTGTACAAACTCTGGTTGACTACATACTCGACAAGAACATCATGTCCTGCGTATATTTTCTATGCCCGCTGGATCTAAGGTTTTATCAACCTTCTATCATATCATGTAATCATTGTTTATTTTAGTTCGTATGTAACCATTTTTAATCATGAATTATTATAGTTTCTTTATAAACATTTTTAATCATGAATTATTTGAGTATCTCTGCAACCATTTTTAATTGTGAATTATTTAAGTTTCCATGTAAACAATTTTATCCTTGAATTATTTAACCTCCTATGTAACTATTTTTAACATTTAATTACTTAAGTAACCGGTTCTTTCCGCATGCTATCGGTTTGTCAGTGAGCTTCCTCAAGCGTTTTAACAGAACTTTAAAAAGTCGGAAGTGGAGTGGCCGCAATACATAGATATTTTACAAGACATCACGCAAGGTTAAAGAGTACCTAGCATAAGATCATAAAAATGACGTTTCATGCAGTCTGTTATGTTGCCGTGTTTGAAAGTAAGCTGTCTGCCAAGTTGTAAGTCCGAAAGTGAATTAATAACAAAGTTAATTGCTTGTAAAAATGGGAGTCGACTCTGAATCACACAAACGAGTCGTGGACACATATCTACGTCACTATACATAGTACCCGGCTACGTTTTGCTGAGACTGACGCGAAAACTTATCTCTCCTCCCCCAAACACTGTCGCTCGTTCGTGATGCGTGTGTATCATGTCTAGAGTCTGTGTTCTACTGTGCGACACTAAGACTCAGCCGCCCAGAGGCCTCCGAGATCTCGTGCGACGTCTGCTTCCCAGCAGCCCAGACCACCTTCGATATCGGCTCCAGTTCCTGTGCCCCCAGCCCAGGCTGCACCCCGGAAGAGGAGGTCGAGGGGGAAACCTTCACCCCGTCAGCAACCTTCTCGGAAGAAGCGTCCCTGAAGGGAAGACCCCAGGGATGAACAACATCGGGTCCGACCATCACAGCCACGCCTCTGATCGGTCAGTACGGGGCGGTTCCTGCCTCGTCCCAAAAGCCGGGCCATCTCAGAGCCTGGCGCCCACATTCTCACCAATAGAGTTTCCCTTCTCCCTGGGTGTCCCTCGCAGAGGAGCTTCAAGTGCTACTAGCTGCGGCGTATTGGCCCAATCGCACTTGGTTCTTGGAGCTAATGCTCTTGTCAACAACTCCGCCCTGGCCCAATCCCCGGATGGAGGACCTGCTCTCCCAGGGGAGGGGCACGTTCAGGCAGCCCAGACTAGACCTCTGGAACCTCCATGTCTGGTCTCTGGATGGGACGAGGAGATCCTGAATAGGCCACTCCCCTCTGTGGTGGAGACCATCACCCAGGCTAGGGCCCCATCTACTAGGCGGTTATACGCCTATAAATGGCACCTCTTCTCATCCTGCTGTCTCTCTCGACGAGAAGACCCTCAGAGGTGCTCGATCGGGATCGTGTTGTCCTTCTTATAAGAGAAACTGGAGAATAACATCTCCTGAGACCATGTCTATATCCACTGAATTCCTCCCCCGGGTAGGAAATGGCCTCTGCAGCGCATCCCTAATTAAGGAAGTTGCGCTCACCCGGTGATACCCGATCCGGACGGCCTCTCGCCAGTAGAAAGTTAAGGCCTCCGTCCGTGAAAGGTTACCCGTCAGGTCGTACCCATCTTTCTCCAAGAAAGCGCTAGGACCCCCAACCATCACACTGGAAGGTTTCAGTTTCGCGAAAGCCTCGTCCTGACACGCCCAGGCCTGTTACCGTCGCTACGCTAGAGATTGTGAAATGATACGTTTTCCATGAGAGCCCCATCTGTCGGTTCGATACAATGTCGAGAGACCGACAGAAAGGGAACGTCTAGTTTACATCCCTTATGCCACAACACGTTTCGTCCTCTGCTTCAGTCGTGAGAGGCTCTATGGCTCTTAAGAATAAAAGGTAAATGAATCATGTACGCCGTCTTCCTTTTATACCGGAAACCCGGGGGCGGAGACCGTCATGCAAATTTCATTAGCCAAATTTCATTTGCCTCTTCTAAAGTAGTCAGAGTTGATAGGTTCTCCAGGGCGCACCTCATCTGTCGGTTCGAAACAACCGAAAAGGTTTGTTCACCTTGTTGTCATTTTTTTCCAAAGTCTCTGTTAATTACCGACCCTGATGTAAACAAAGTATGTTGGGAACTGATACTATCTGCAATGGAACCTGACGTTAACTTACACAATGAAAAGTTGTTTAGGAATAGATACATTTTGGAAACAGGAGATGAGCCCCTGGTCTAATGCGCCACCTGGCTTGAGAAACCGTTCTCAAAGACTTACTTTTAGTCATTATTTGGGTCGTACACATATTCTGAATGGCCTCGGCAAAATCCAAATGATCCATTTTAATCTAGATTAATCTAGATTAATTCCAAGATTAATCTAGATTAATCTAGATTAAAAAAATGAATCTATGCCCACCAATAGTTCTAAGTGCATTTTTCTGTTTTTAAACTTGGTTTTCAAAATATGATCACCTGACTGGTCCAAAATATTTCCCTTTGGGCAATTGTTGTGCTTGACTCCATAATGGTTGCTTGAAGCTATATTATGTCTTGTTTTTCTACCCTCCCTCACTTTTTGTTTTGACAGTGAACTCAAAAATGGATCCAAGGTCTATGACAGCTGATCTGTTAATGCCTACAAAAACCATCAGGTTTATCACTTGGAATGTTAATGGACTCAGAGAACAAAGAGATCAGAAACTTACAGCACTTTGTGACACTGATGTTGTTTTCTTACAAGAGACGCATATTGGGGAAGGAGATGATAATATCATAACATGTATAGAAGATGAGTGGCATATTTTCTATACAAAGTATAACCCATCCCAAAAAGGAACAGCTATACTTGTTAGGAAAACATTAGACTTTGAATGCATCAGTGTTGAAAAGGATAACTGTGGAGGTTATGTTGTGCTAAAATGTAAACTGAAGGATCAGCTCTACACACTTGTTAGTGTTTATAACCACCACACTGACACAAAAACGCTTGATAAACTTTCAAGGTACCTGCAGTCGATGACCACAGGGTTGCTAGTGATTGGTGGAGATTTCAACACCGTTCTCAACCCCTTTATTGACAAGAAAAGTAAAACCAACAAAGTCAGAAATAACGGAATTCATCACAAGCTGTTTTCCTGTGTGAAAAAGTTTATGACGTCTCTTCAGCTGGTCGACATCTGGAGAAGAAAAAACCCTGTAAAGCAGAATTATACATTTTACAGAGGCGACATTTCCTCAAGACTGGATTACTTCTTTATTCCAGAAGAATGTATGTGGCGTGTCACAAGTTGTGACATCAGAGATTTAGAGAGACCTGACCATCAACCTTTGTTCTTGAAGATCAACAATGTCTCCACAGACACTTCACAGGAGAATCTCCAAATACAATCAATCTTTCAACTGCTCAGTCATAAACATCATTTAGGCATAGAGATGACGGCTTCATCATCGTTTCAAGAGAGTGAACTCAGTGAGGTTGACATTGTCTCAGCTGTACATTCCCTTCAAGTGTCAGACACGCCAAGACCAGATGGCATTCCAGTTTCCTTCTATAAAGAGAACATTCAAGTTGTAATTCCATACATAAAGATGCTCTACTACATGATCCTCAGTGGTACATTTAACTGCTCAGAGAGACGTTTCAATGAATCTGTGAGAAGTCCCCATGACAACAGCCAACACTTCTTTAACGTTGACTACATCATCATCACGACTATTCTATCAAGACGCCTAGAAGACTTCCTGGAGTCTCAGTCAGAGGGACGGATGCAAAAAGAGTCTGTTGCTGTCCTGATCACTCCTAAAACACTCCACACTCAGACAGTGCTGGATTATATTACGGAAGAGTTGGAGAGGCAGAGAGAGTCAAATTTGTTTCAAGACTTCAGTGCAGTGACAAGTCTTGTCAGAAATGTAGAGGACATGTCTGTGCCATGTCCGGGCAGTCCTTTGACTCCAGTACTCATAACATTAGCACTAAAATGCTACGCCTCACAGCTGTTTCAGGGTTTAGAAAAACATGCAATTTTTGTTTTCAAACTTAGTGTGATAGTTTGCTTTCCACCTGAGAACCTAAATAAGGTCTTGAAAAACAGCGCTGGTGAGGAATATAACATTCTAATATTAACTAAGGAAAATTATGAACCATTGCTACTAACCAATCTGGAGAGTGAGTCTGAGGATTGGGATACATGGATGGATGGAGTAGAAGAACATTTCACAGAAAGAGATGAATGTGTAACAGCTACATGCACAATGTAATTAACCAGTAGTTTGAGAGGTTTTACTAATGTTGCAGGCTATTTTTTATCTTTTGTCTAACATCAGCACAGGAGGATATTGTGGAAACCCTGAAATTATTAGTTGACCTATTTGTGATTTTTACTTTTTCTGCTCTGATTGTGTCACAAATACTTTTTAGTTTACATATATACTGTATGTCTGTATTTTCCAGCAGTTCAGCCATGTATGCTGTCATAACCTTTCAAGATACAGATGAAGTGATGGTGGCAGCATCAAATTGGTTGAACACTGACAAGACACAATGTCATTGGCCTCCATTCAGATCAGAAGAAAGATCAGTGCAAGCTGTTAAAGACAGAACTGAGCCTTCAACAGCAGGAAAACCATGGGAGATGTTAAATATAATTCTTCATGCTGAATATGGTAACACTATCTGTTTTAAACTATACACAGAACTCCTTTATGTTTCATAATTCCCTATATAACAAAATTTTGTAATATCTTTATGTAGACACGTATGCGGCTGCTAAAAAGAAACAAGAGGAACAGAAAGCTCAGAAAGATGGGTAAGAGTTTGCCATAAGTCACAAGGGCAGGTTTTTTTTGAATTCCAAACATAAATCAAATCTACTACAAATGAAGACGGTGGCCACCTTTAACAATATAGTATAGAAAATAATTAGTTTGATGTGATTTAGACCTCATTCAGTATCGGTATTTAGTGATATAATTCCAATTCATTTTCCAAGCTATCTATCCATCTAGCACTCCTTTCCATAATGTTTAAAGAACCAAATTATGTTAAATTTAGCTTAAATTCTTCCTTGTTTTGTTGTTGATACACAAAATCTGTAAATCAAACAAACAGAAAGTATGTAGTCAACAACAATAAACAGAAATATGCTGCTTGCTAGTTGATGGCAGATGGAATTATGAGTAAGGACATTGATTGGACAAAACATCTTTGTAGCTCACGTGGTCCCTGCGTTTTCAATCATGTATGCTTTTGTTATGATTAACTGTCCATTGATGCTAATGAGTCAAAATTAAATGTTCTTTCTGTTTTGCATACAGTTTGTATGCAGTCGTTACCTTGCAAGAATCAAATGAGCTGACTGTGATACCAACAAACTGGTTGAATGAACAAAAGACACAATGCCACTGGCCTTCACTTAAGTCACCTAAGATGTGCACAGAAGCTGTAAAGAAAAGAATTCAACCTGCAAGAGGAGAAATAGCATGGGAGATGTTACAAATAGATTTTCATGAAGAACATGGTACATATTTTATTTTACTCTTTTATACAATATTTACCAACAATCTCATATCCATGATCTAAAACTGTCTAAAACATACTCAAATTATCTAAATTATTTGCATATCTTGTTATAGCCACTTATGATCAGGCCATTGAGAGAGAAGCACTTATAGAGGAGAGTAAACGGTAAGTAATTTATTATGTACAATATATTATTGTATTAATGTGTTAAAATAAAATCATTTAATACAATTTATACAGCATCATTTTATTTTTTGTGTACAAATATCTCTTTATTCATCACAGTATCTAGTGAATATTTGAGATTTCAGTGAATACATATGTACAGCCAGATGTATAATATTATAAGTAGATATTGATATTGATTTTTTTAGACCCTCTACATCTTTTGGATCTCTTGAAAATCAGAACCCTCCACTGCTGCCATCACTCCCCACTTTATCAGGAATGTCTACTGATGGTAACATTTTTGCTATATTCAGTTAAATCGGCCCATGACTCTTTTAACCATGTCATACATTTTTTCCAGAGTAGAGAGGTTATGGTTTGTTTGTTATTGGGACATGTTCTTATGGATATCAAATGAAAACTATACAAAATCATTAGGAGCATTCTTTAATCCTCACATTCTTCAATGAGAAATTTGTTGTTTCTTTTAGGCGATTCAAACCCTACCAGTCATGGTAACTTCTCTCATAAAAAAACAAAATGTGTCTTTGTGGGATGTCATTCAGGAAATGTCTGATTTTTATGAATTACCTGACAGGTATTAAAAGAAAACGAAAAGAGTCACCAGATATCAATGTACAGTCACATATGGCTACTGGTAAGTCAATTAACCCTTCGCAAACACAATCCACATCCCCCCCATCGTTGCTGTGTCTATGTCTGAAAAAAGTGTAAATGTGTAAATTTTTGGGTGGACTATCATGTTGAAAATACTCTTATTTTTTCATTCATGTCTGTTTGGATGCATATCATATTTATATTTTAAGGTAATACATTTCTTTTCTTTTTATGAATCACAGAAATGGATATAATGAAGAAAGCAGAGCTGATCGTTGGGAGAGTTTGTGAAAAAGTTCAGGCCATAAAGAGTACAGATCACACAATGATTACTTTAAAAACATGCATTGTGTGAGTATTTGTACAATTAAATTCTATTTCATTTAGCTCTTATATTTTCTTTAAAGATTCAAATATATCCACCCTGTGCACAGAGATGCTATTTTAAATATTGAAAAGATGGATAAAGGCAGAAGGAAGGAAACCATTGGGATTTTTGGAAGGACAGGAGAAGGGAAAAGCTCTTTATTAAACGCAGTACTCGGAAAGAAGTCTTTACTGCCATCTGGTGGTTATGGTGCATGTACAGCTGTTATAACACAAGTGGAGGCAAATCTCAATGACTCCAACTACATAGCAGAGATTGATCTCATTTCTGAAGAGGTTTCCTCATTAATCATATATAATATTTTTTAATGAAACACAGACTGAATAAATAGATGCTATGTGATTTAGTTTATATTGTGTACTTTTGCAGGAATGGGAAAATGAAATAGCATCAAATGAAAATGAGGATGGGGAAAACGAAATGACAGAAACTATAAAAGAAAGGATCATTGCCGTGTTTGGAGCTGATGTAGAAGATAAAACATTAGAGGAGCTGAAGAGAGATGACAGATATGCTGAAATTAATAATGTTCTGTCTACTAAGAAGAAAACAATTTCAAACCTGAATGTAAGATACAAATGTAGTTAAGGCTTTTTTGCAATACATAAATTAAATAACATATCTGTGCAAAAAAATCTTGTTAATATCATTATAAAACATATTCTGAATGTATGTTTCTGAAAGAAAGCAAATTGAATCTACTGACTTTTCAACAGATATCTGAATTTACTAATGATGTTAACCAGTACATCAAAAATTATGTGGAACAACCTGGTGGCTGGTACTGGCCACTTGTGAAGTGTGTAACAATCAAGGTCCCAAACTGTCATGAACTCTTGGAACACATTGTCCTTGTTGATATTCCTGGGACTGGAGACTGTGACAAGATCAGAGATGACCTCTGGAAAACTGTAAACACTTTTTTAAGTTTATAAATTTGTGTGTTAATTAACCATATACAATCTGTTTTGAAACAACAGGTAGCTTATGGCTTGATATTCCTTTCTTAGAAACTGAAAGACTGCTCATCTGTGTGGATTGTAAGCAATATTAGTCGAGCAGTTTCAGAGAGAGACCCGTGGGAACTATTAGAGCACTGCATTCAAGATTTGCAAGGAGGAGGAGAGTGCAAACACATAAACTTCATCTGTACCAAGACCGATGTGATTAATCCAGAGGAACATCAAGAGTTAGACAGTTTTTTGATATACGTATCTTAAAAACAATACATATATACTGTATTCATGTGTATTTATGTAATAAATGCATATTTTTATCATTCTTTTTTTTAGAAAAACCAATGAAGAAGTAAAGGTATGCTTTATTCTGTGATATTTTAAATGGTTCCTGTATTATTCAGGATGTTATTTAGGCCAATTTAAATGTTCACTGTATTTACTTGGTTTCAGATTCAAAAAGACATTGCACTGCTATTTCAAATATTAACCTGACTAAATATGTTAGTTATTGTAACTTAAAATATTTAAGTATCAGTCACCATCTATTCAGTCTTCGAAGTCAAATACCTCCTATATATCACACAGATGATTCAAGTCATTGCTGCATTCTTTATGTTCATTATTTTTCAGAGACAAAAGTGCATACTTGTTAGAAATTCCTATGCAAAAAATGAACTGAGAAGAAAAATACAGAGATCTCAAAACGAGGTATGTTAGTGAGCCATTCAGTAGGTGTCCTCAGAGTGTTTCAATAGACTTTGGTCTATTTTTTACTCCATTTTCACCTGTGTGTTGTGAACAGTCAAATTATGTGGGTACTGTAAACTACATTTTCATCTTCTACATGCATATTTAAAATACATTTCGTATTTTTCGTAAAAAAATTGGGCAAAATGTCTTGTATATATATCCTTTGTGTGCTGTTGAAAATTAGATTTTTACTATGGTTATTTTGCTTTACTTAAAAACCATTATGCAAAAATGGTGCACATATATTTTAAGTAAATTCAACTTAAGGAGATTTTAAGTAAACAAGATCATATTTGTTGCGTTTACACAAATATATATCAGTTCGCTTGACCTTGTTTACTTCAAAACGATTATTCACTACAAAACAACATCAGTAGTACTAGATACATCTTAAATTTCATAATACATCTCATTAACATCTATATAAATGCCCCAAAAATGCATTTTATTTAAAAAAGCATGAATAATTAAACATTTCCGGCGCAAGGGCTTTATGGGTATTCCTCACAGCATTTGTACTGATAATATTAAGTTCGTTGCACTGGAAATGTATGTTAGGTTTACTTAATTTTAACTGTAGTTGGCACAACTCAAACTTTTCCATTCACTTTACCCATACTTTTGAGCTTTTCTTGTAATTTATATTTTTGTGTTGCATGAACAAAGGATTTTAAGCTTAACTAGAAATGTTGAAAGTTTGTTTATTTTAAAGTAGAAGCTACTTACGATAATACAATATGGTTGTTGAGACCACAAATCACTTTTTACAGTGTTGGTATTGACAGTGGTCAAACAATTATTTAAAACCAGGCTGTGTAGACCAGGGTTCCTCAAATCTTACCCTGGAGGGCCGGAGCACTGCAGAGTTTAGCTCCAACCCTGATCAAACTTGCATACCTGTGATTTTCTAGCGATACTGAACAGCTTGATTAGCTTGCTCAGGTGTGTTTGATGAGGGCTGAAGCTAAACTCTGCAGTGCTCCGGCCCTCCAGGGTAAGATTTGAGGAACCCTGGTGTAGACTTTACAAATCATACTATTTTTACATGGTGGACAGCTGCTGTACGCCAGGATGCCAGAACAGGCAGGGGAAAGCAAAGGGCAAACCATTTTATAATATTTCTAAGGATCCCAAATACCCGATAGATGATTAAATGGTTAACTGAAATAAAACATGCTAACCAAAACATCACCGCTATCTCTCCATATCTGTCGCTATGCTGCCAAATCTTGAACAAGACACATGAGGGCAGCACTTGCCTAGTCCAGTTGTGCAATCGCAGTAGGTCCTAACACAACCTGTTCATGTCTGACCATGGCTTCAATGGAAGGTCATTTAGTTTTTTGGGAATATTTAACCGATGATATAGCTATGCTGGCTAATTACAAACAAGGACAGCTAGGCTCAACTACGTTAGCTAACAACACGGTTGACTTACCCTTCCTTTAATTCCTTTAATACCCTTTAACGACAAAGCAGGTTAAAGCCGGCTTAAAATTCCCATCAATTTCTATGATTAGGACGATAAAAAGTTGATGAGGTAGTTGTAGATATTAGGATCCTGCAGGCCTGGAAATGTATCTGTTTCTTTATTGGTACACGTTAAAAACATCCCGGGGGCATTATAGCGATCTGTTATGTTTAATCTATTAAGTTTTGCTATGCACAGGTCTCTGTCTTTTGAATTAAAGTGCACATTGAACTCTGTTGCCTTGAAACTCTTGTACTGAAATGCTGGTACCATTCATTTAATATTCGCTCCCGGCTGTCCTTACCTGCCAGGATGGCGGTGTAAACAGAAAGGGTCACATTACTACCGGAGCTCTTTAGTTGTTTAACATCACTGTCTTGCAGGATTCAAAAAAGAGATTCATCACTGATGTTTTTACTGTAAGTTCTAATGAATTCTTTGAAAAAACTCCAGTTCTGGAAGCTGCAGAAACAGGTATTATGTATAGGAAACATAAAAAAATGAAAACTCAGAAATCGTTTTAATAATAAAATAACGTTTTAACGTTTACATTTTCTAATGATTTTTAGAGATCCCAGAGCTGCAGAATGTTCTGAGGAGCTTTAACAAAAACATCAACCAACAACTGACCAGTGCTTATGTCGATGAAGCAAAAGGAGTATTGTATTTGATCCAACAGGATACAAACAAAAAGATGGCACAAGTAAGAGTTGCACATCTCATATCCAAATGTGTTTCTGAAAGCTAGTATGATTTTTCTGTAATAACATTCATTGCATTGTTGTGTTTTAATGAGGCAAAATACAGAGCTCTAAAAGATCTGAAGCAGGACTTGGAGGAGGCACTGGTTGTGGCACTGGACAAGTTGAATTGTCGTTTTGTCTCACTTTATGGGGTTTTGGAGAGATGCCTCTCAAAGGGTGAAGAAGAATCTGTGAGATTATGTGTTCAAACCACACATGACATGTTATCATCTGTAAGTTGGATTCAGTTGTTGTGGAGGTTGTGTATTCAATATTTTATGATTTGTAACTGCAGTCATGTTTTTTTTCAGGTTCGACCACAAAATAATTCAGCATTCCATAGGGTTTATCAAGCTATGTGTGTGAGAAGTGGATACCACTGGCCAAAACACTCAAAAAAACCTATCGATTTAAACAAGTATTTGACAAAACACATGTATGACAACATTGATGAGCAGTTTAATTTGATTTTTTTGTGAGTTCTTTTGTTTCAATCCATTTCCTGTCTCTCTTCATTATTTGTAAGAAATCATTCAAGTTTCAGAATAATCATTGGGGGTCCACATCCAAGTATTATTCATGGCCTTACAATACTGTAGAATAAATGACTCTACCCAAGGGCATCAGAAACACAAAATGTGGGAGTGGGCCTGTGCCACTTTGCTAGTAGCTTAATTGGTGTAGAAAATATGACACACAAGTAGTGTTGGAGCTACAAATGAATGCAAGTTCGAATACGCCTTTTGCCAAACTCACTCTTCTACATTTTTCACATCACATGTCAGATCGTACATGAAGTTTAATTTATGTGAACTCTGAATGAGCTTGTCAATCTGATTGAGGTGACCAAACAAATTAAGGATCAAAAGATAGATGGCAGAATTATCAATTAACATAAACCAAGGTTAAGGTCGACTTTAACTGTGAACGTGCCATTATTATTTGAGCACCATGACAAGTGTCAACGACGCGGCCGCTACTGACGGGACATGTTTAAAGTTCTTGCATGTGGGCCCAGACTTGACTTGCTGTGCCTCTGGTTTCAATCATATATGGATTTGTTTTCAGTGTTGAGGACAGTGACAAGAAAGACAAACAGAAGACAGAGAAATCAATGCAAGACATGCTTGATACATTCAGCATCATCAAGGATGTCTCCCACATACCAGCATGGCAACAACACATCATTAAAACAAAGGTGAGGTTCAGATGTCCAATGTGTCTGTACTTTTCTTTAAAACTGCAATCCTTAACTTTTTTTTCTATATTTTTCCCCTTTTGTATATAATGCATCATTATTATTATTTAATTTTTCTTAATCTTCATCTAAATGTAAATTTTATCTTTTCATTTATGCTTGTACCATGTGTACCAAAGCTATTGATTCTGATAAAGAGAAACAAATCTTAGTTACTGAGCAAGGAATCCCCGAACTGCAACAAAAGTTAAGAGTTTCATCAGTGTTGTTGAACTTACTGTATCTTCTTGATTCAATTTTCATTGTAACAATTAAGATGATTTACTTTATAGCTGAAAAGGAGTTACCGGAAAACAGGGTTATTAATAGGGTTAGGTATCATTTGAATTTTATCGATACAGATTCCTATCTATTTAGATTCCTATTCTGTCCCTATTCCATATTATGACTGGATTTAAAAAATAAATAAATTTATGAGCACCGTTTTGTGTATACACATAGCAACCCTGTATCTCTATAGCATTACAATTATTTTCTTGAACTAAATCAAGTTTAAGCTGTAGTTTCTAAAATTAAACTATGGTCAATTTTTGATTCCTGTGCTTTACTACAAAAACTAAACTTAACCATGCTTACAATAGTAAAAATATGGTTCATTTTCATAAGGGCTTTTATTGAGATATCAGAAGTTTACAGAGACACATTTCTGATAATATGCACACAGGTATTGATAAGAGGAAGTGACATTTTTATTTCAAATATCTGATTCCTATTCGTTTCTATTCAGGTCCTAGTCTTAACCTTTCAATTCAGATTCCGAATAGGAATTGACTTTCGATTCCCCACCCTAGTTAATAATAAATAAACTAGTGGATTGAATTACTAAAATATATAACAAGAGAATAAATGACTGTAAATGATAAAAGATGATGAAAAGAAGGCAACGAAAAGTTTTGCTAAAAAAAATATATTTTTTTGTCAAATTAAATTGAGGTAAAATGTGTAACTCATCTGAAAACAAATAAACTTGCTCATACTCTTTTACCTGATTAATAAAAAGATACTCTAAGCAAGGTGTTTTTAAAACACGGATTATGTGTTGAGCCATAACAGTTCAAAAAACCCTAAGCCAACGTCTTATTTTAACTGCATGGCTAATGTATTTACAACATTATTTGAACATTATATTATGATAATGATTGTCTGTCTAATTTCTGAATAGGAAAATACATTGAAGGCATCACTGAGCAGACGCATTATTGAGACAAAGAAGGAAATTTACTCATCAATCCAAAACAACATTCAGAGGAAAATGACTCCTGGCTACAAGAGTAAGAAACCAATATATGCACTTTTGGTTGTACAACTAAACATTTGTTTGAGTTTGTTAAATTTCTCTTCACTACATTAATATAATTGTAGTTCACTCGTGATCAATTTTTGAATTTCTGTGAACCTAAATGATACAATGTCTCTCTTATACTGGTGTTTTATTTCATTGTGAATTCATTTTAAATGTAAATGTTCATTACAGAAGCTGCAGAGCTAAAAGGAATAAACTCCATGAAGAGAATGGAGAGAACAGTAACAGAAACAATTGAGGAGTTAAAGCCTATAATGTTCAGTGAGGCAAAAGCGGTAGTGCTTGCAATGTTCAAAAATTTGAAGGTATTTTGCCGTGCTCAGTAATATTGAATGCACCTAACATTTGAAGTAATACTCATGATCTATTTTCTTCTATATTGCATATTTACAGGAGCACATTATAGAAACCCTTGAATCTGGACTGAACAGTTCAGTGGAGAACTTGCTTTCAAAAACCAGCGAAACCCCCCTGCTGGGTAAGAAATAACTTCACCCTGTTAATATAGAGTAATGATCATTTTAAACAAATTATCTTATATCAATATTTTTTTAATTAGCTGGTACATTGCAGCAGAATTAAGATATAACGTACTGTATGGAACATTATGTTATTATCTCCTTAGATGTCTCCAGAGAGATTCAAGAGCTGGAGGAACTTTCAAAGCAACTGTCTGCCTGCTGTAATGCAGAACAGCACAAAACAACAAGGGTCAAAGAATCATTTTGATTTAATTTGTTCATTTGAACAAGTGCAAGAACGATTTTATTATCTCTTTAATTGTTTTGAGTGAGATATTTTAGAATTACTGTAGCAAAATGTTTATGATTTTTCAAATATTGTATTCACCATCATAAGTCATATAGTTAAGGCTTCTTTTTATTGTTTAGCAGTCTAATAATCCGCTACACAATTTTGGATCAATCCCATAAAATGAAACAGATTATAATATACAAGTATAATTTGTCATTACACGCATGATTGATAATTAAAGGAAGAAATATTTAATCAACTCATAATCAGATCATCATTGATTTGTGATGTTTCAGTACTATCTTCTGCAGTCTAGCAATATTTGTTTCTTTATTGGATGACTTATATTATATTTTATCTGTTGTATTTCTTACTGGGTGTTTTGGGGATTTTAAATTGGTATACAATTTAGTTTTACATTGATAGATTTACACTGATTTATTTACCTATTCCTATTGAACACAGAACTGATACTGGGAGACTTTTGTCAGTGTCACTTTGTTTCATAGTGTCAGTGCTTTACATTTAGTTAGAAAACAGTGTGATCAAAAATGTATAGAACCTTATCTTTATATTCTGGATAAAGTTCAAATATCAAGTAATTAAACAATAACAGTGAAGACGGTTGTTTATTGTCATTTCTTGCCTGCATTGTATGACTTGGGCAAAAATAAAACGGTGCAGAACATTTCTAAACATCTCCGCATGTCAAACGCTTAACAAGTTGTTACCAAATCTTGTTTTTCTTCCTATGTCTGGCTGCATAGTTTGAGGTAATAACACAGGGACAGATAGAGGCAGGGATATACGTTTGCAACTTTCTTCAACAAAAGGACACACACTTGTGAAGGTATTTTTGGTGAAAAACTACTGAGCACCTGTGAGAGTGGAATTTGTAGTTGTAGAGGGCGGCCACACATGTGTATCAGTTAATTTGAAGTTGCAAACGTCTAGATTTTTTTCTCTATCGCAAACCCAACACAACAGTTACACCTTCTTGAATCCTTCAGTGTAAGGGCACAAATCCAATTCCACAAATCACAAACTGAGATACTCCTGTGCTCACATTTTTTGCTACAAATGCTGCAGTAAATATGGTGCAAAACACATTCATACACCTGCACCAAAAGACGTGCATTCACAGACGAGTTTTGCACATCCACAAACTGTGTGATTTCATGCAATGAGAGTTGAATGCATATAAAATATTTTCTCATAAATTAAAGGTTTTAATCTTGCACATTGTTCTAGTACAAACAAAAGAACATAACAACTGCTTGAATCTGCTGCTACGAGTCTCTGACACAAGTTCGCACACACTCTCATTTTGCACCACGTATCTGTGTGACATATGGTGTGTGCATTTGCAATCAAACGAGCTTGTTATTGCACCCATCAGGTGGCGCCCTAACGCGTGAGTGAAAAACTTTATTTTCTTGAAATCACTAATTGTACATTGGTTTAGTTTAAATAGGTATGCTGCTCAGCTACCTTGACAATCACTTACGAAAGTTAGGGCTACGGTTAAACAAACAAAAAACACGTGTTTCTTAGTTAAAACCACATCAAAAAATATGGTTGCTGAAGTAAAACCATGATTAGTTTTCGTAAGGGATTGGCAACTTATAAAAATAGCATCTTAATTGTTAACAATAGTGTTTTTGATGCGGTACTCAAGGGCGGGGCGGAATTAGGAGGATGTGGGCCTATGGGCTTGAGTTGTTTTCAGGGCTACTATTTAAAATCATGTGCTTAGCATTTGTAAATGTTTTAACTAACAATGACACTTGTTCACTGGTTTACACATTTATAATGCTTGTGCATCGACACAATTCTAACATTTTTTACAACTTACATAACAGGAATTACAACAGTTTGCATATGTGCCTCCCACTTGTTAAGGGACCAAAAGTAATGGGACAGAATAATAATCATAAATCAAACTTTCACTTTTTAATACTTGGTTGAAAATCCTTTGCAGTCTGAAGTCTGGAACGCATAGACATCACCAGACGCTGGGTTTCATCCCTGGTGATTCTCTGCCAGGCCTCTACTACAACCGTCTTCAGTTCCTGCTTGTTCTTGGGGCATTTTCCCTTCAGTTTTGTTTTCAGCAAGTGAAATGCATGCTCAATCGGATTCAGGTCAGGTGATTGACTTGGCCATTGCACAACAGTCCACTTCTTTCCCTTCAAAAACTCATTGTTCATCTGCAGTGTGAAGCGCCATCCAATGAGTTCTGAATTATTTGGCTGAATATGAGCAGATAATATTGCCGAAACACTTCAGAATTCATCCTGCTGCTTTTGTCGGCAGTCACATCATCAATAAATACAAGAGAACCAGTTCCACTGGCAGCCATACATGCCCACGCCATGGCACTACCACCACCATGCTTCACTGATGAGGTGGTACGCTTAGGATCATGAGCAGTTCCTTTCCTTCTCCATACTCTTCTCTTCCCATCACTCTGGTACAAGTTGATCTTGGTCTCATCTGTCCATAGGATGTTGTTCCAGAAATGTGAAGGCTTTTTTAGATGTCGTTCGGCAAACTCTAATCTGGCATTCCTGTTTTTGAGGCTCACCAATGGTTTACATCTTGTGGTGAACCCTCTGTGTTCACTCTGGTGAAGTCTTCTCTTGATTGTTGACTTTGACACACATACACCTACCTCCTGGAGAGTGTTCTTGATCTGGCCAACTGTTGTGAAGGGTGTTTTCTTCACCAGGGAAAGAATTCTTCAGTCATCCACCACAGTTGTTTTCCGTGGTCTTCCGGGTCTTTTTGTGTTGCTGAGCTCACCGGTGCGTTCCTTCTTTTTAAGAATGTTCCAAAAAGTTGTTTTGGCCACGCCTAATGTTTTTGCTATCTCTCTGATGGGTTTGTTTTGTTTTTTCAGCCTAATGATGGCTTGCTTCACTGATAGTGACAGCTCTTTGGATCTCATCTTGACAGTTGACACCAACAGATCCCAAATGCAAATAGCACACTTGAAATGAACTCTGGACCTTTGATCTGCTCATTGTAATTGGGATAGTGAGGGAATAATACACACCTGGCCATGGAACAGCTGAGAAGCCAATTGTCCCATTACGTTTGGTCCCTTAACAAGCTGGAGGCACATATGCAAACTGTTGTAATTCCTACACCGTTCATCTGATTTGGATGTAAATACCCTCAAATTAAAGCTGACAGTCTGCAGTTAAAGCACACCTTGTTCGTTTCATTTGAAATCCATTGTGGTGGTGTATAGATAGCATTGTTAGAATGTCCCAATGTTTAGGGACCTGACTGTATAACCCAACCATTGCTTAAAAAAACTGCATTTTGTACAGTGTAGCTAAAATGCGCTACGAGTTTCGAAGAACATGTTAGTATATTAAAGCTATTTAGGGTAATTCAAATCAATTTCGACAGGTAAATTAAAACTAGAAGATACCTTCATTTACATTATTAAGTGCATTGTAGCAGCTCTCAGGTCAAGATCAGAGGACCTTATTAAAATGAAAAAATGGACTTAAAGAAAGACTTGAATGTTAGAACGAGAATGTAAGAAAGAGACTAAAGCTTTTCGTTCTGTGAATTATAAAAATGGAACATCATTGAGCGGTTCCACGACCTGAAGCAGAATTCCCACCCATTTGTTTGCCACAACATTCATCAGGATGATTATCTCTCTCTCCATCTCTCTCTTCACCGCAATAAGCAACAAAAGATGATTGATCTGGCAGGTTCCCTGATGGCTACCGGCGCAGTGGCAGTATCACACGCTCGGCGGACGATTGCAGAGAGCTCTATTGTCTTACAATGATGTGGTTAAATGAGACTCTTTATCAAAGTGTGCACAGCGGCGGCGGCGTCTCTTCATTTAGATGCAGTGCGATTGTCTTGGGCCGAACGCTCTGATGAGCCATCGATCGCAGGCGTCTTGTTTATGTCACATTTGACTGAGTCTGATCAATGCGGTTCCTGCATTTTAATTGATCACCGATGGCAAGTCACGTGTATTGACTGAGACTTATTCTGCTTAGAATAATAGCTGTCAGCCAGGGGAAAAGAAATTTCACAGAGCTTTGGTCTTCATTTTCAGAAATGCTTGTCTTGTTTTAAAAATGTTCTTTCAAATCTCTTCACTTGTATCCTCCGTCAGAATTCACAGCTCTGTATCATGTAAAGTGAGATGAAGAAATGTTCTCGCATGCTTCTCTCAAGCCTCTCACTCCTCGAGCAAGACTAATCCTCACTGAACCTCCAGGATTCCTCATATTCCACACACACATCCCTGGAGTGGCACTAATCCTTCACTTCTCCTGGTTTCCTCTCTCTTCTCTTGACTCTTCTGTTTTTCTGATCTGTCACCACAGGAGCAAAACTAATCTTGCCCGTCCACTTTCCTCTGTCACACGTCACATTCTCTTCATCCTCTACTCTTGGTTTTCTATTTTCCTCATTCTTTCCTCTCCATCTCCTCTTCATCTCATTTTCACTTCGCTTCTCATTCTCTCCCCATTTATCTTCTCATTTTCTCATCTCCTTTTCAATTATTTCACCTGTGTTCTGATTTTCTCCTAATTTCTCCTCTCCACTGCTTCTTTCTTCTAACTTAGCATTGGCATGGTTTGAGTATTTTATCTAAAGTTACATTAAAAATGTCTGAATTTCTTTTTTTTATATTGCTCCTCATATAGACCCTTGCAGCATCAGATTCATCACATGATCCCTCAGAATCTCTTTTGTGGTCTTTAGTAATAGCATGTTGCTCTTCTCACAGATCACAGACGTTTATATTCGTTTCTCTTTTTCACACACACATCCCAAACACACTTTTCTCCCATGTTCTCTGAAGTCTTTCTTTCCTCCATCGCTCATCTTTTGTGTCTTGGGCTCTCTGACAGGTTATGGTTAGCAGAGCTGGTCACGAGGTTTGCTCGACAGCATCATTCTCTACAGACGGAGGATATCCGAGCTGGTCACATAATACCAGTCTTATCTGAACCATTCACAGCCGCTCATACACTGACAGAGAAAGAAAAGACCCCAATTATGCAATTATCATTAAAGGTGCTGGCTAATGTAGTCGTCACTGTTATGCCTGATAACTAATCGGAGCGGAGCCGAGATCAAACTTTTTTCATGAACACAAATGAAGGGAAAGTGTGAGACCTCTAAACCTGACAGATCTGACATGAAAGATAATAAGACAGTGTCTCACACAAACTGACTTCTATTGTTTTTATGTGTTCTGTCCTCACTTCCTAACCCCCTTTCCTCTTTTCTGCTTTTCTCCGCCGAAAGCTCATTTTTACAGTTTCTTTTCTCCCTAGTTGATCTCTTTCCCTCTGCTCATTGTTATACCTTTAATGTTGCCCTTCTACATATTTTGATTTTTTTTGCCATGTAAATCCAACATTCACCTCTTGCCTTCACTCTTTCATCATTGGACCAATGGTTGGTCTGCTGGGCAAGGCATCTTTGACGTTAAGGTGTTTGTGGGGTGGGTCTGGTGTTTTCTTCATTTGTCGTTTTCCGATAAGCAGAGATTAGAAATCAGAACACAGAAGAAAACAAACAAAAAACAAACAAAGAGGAGATAACTTCTGATAGAGAACATTTGTAGAGTCATTAAATGAAGATAACAAAAAGGAGTGCTAGAGCTCCTCCATTCCGACACCAACGGTCACAGTGAAACAAAATGAGTTTCTTTCTCAGCATGTCTTGTATTCCAGTAGAAGTATCTAAACATTCTTAATTCAAAATACATTTACTTGAGAAGCAAAGTTAAATACGATATCACGTTGAAGTTTATGTTTAAAACAAGACAAAATAACTTCCAGTGGGATAAAAACAATAAGCCCAATTCAATGGACATTAGATATTTGTACTGGAAAACAAGACAAAAAACCTTAAAAAGCCTTTATAGACTGATCTTAAGTCTGCACCTTACATTTAAAAGAAAAAGTTCAAGGAATTTGATAAACGTGTTATTAAATTGTGTCTACACTGTTTCCATTTACAACTTAGCACAACAGCAAATTTATTTTTTAACAATTCTGCCCTTTGTTGGAGACACTAGAGAATAGCCTTCAGAGTTTACAAAGGTTATATGTGACCCTGCCAGCGAAAACCCAGCTAATATCATTTATTTCTGATTGACTGTTTTTGACATAAAATCATTCTACATAATGTAAAGTACATTCTGAGAAACTATAACCTTGATATCTTTAATATTGACTGAGTAAAACCGTGTTACAGATTGAAATCATAATGAAATCTTTGATGCTTGTTATCTCAGACTTATATTTAACCAACTTTTTATTTGAAAAATATGTCATACATTGACAAATATGTCCAAAGAAAATGTCATACACTGACAGTACGTTGTGTTTTGTTATAAATGCTACATTTTCAAATTCCTTTTTCCAAAATATTGCATTGTTTATCTGTCTGTCTGATTTTGATTATCTATTACTGAATTTGTTGCAAAGTGCTTTTGAATTTCATGAATGAATGTAATATGTGTTAAATTGTACATGGTTGCAGTACAGTACTGATAAACTTTCACTTGAAGAATTGTGTTCTAATTTAAACAAACTTCTTGCAAATGTACCTTTTCACGAGTTCAATGCAGTGAGAAGGTAATGGCTAATTATATTTTTAGTAACTTTATTTAAAAGCAAAACTGAAAACACCAAGTTAACTGAAAACAAGTTACAGTATACAGTACACACACACAAAAACTGAAAACACCAAGTTAACTGAAAACAAGTTACAGTATACAGTACACACACACAAAAACTGAAAACACCAAGTTAACTGAAAACAAGTTACAGTATACAGTACACACACAGAAAACTACTAAAGTTACAGTATACAGTACACACACAAAAAAGTGTGGTTTACCAGCTGTTGTCTTCAGTGTGTTGAGGCGTTTAAGTAACTTTGTTTGTAAGACTGAATCTGTCAATATTGTGCCTCTCGGTCATGGTTTGATATGTCTTGTGGCAGGATCGTAACAGACCCAAGTGTTTAGTGTGGAGAGAGACATGGAATCGCTTGCTTTGGCATGCCATGCGCTCTCTCCGGTCTCGTCTCTTTTCCGCCCTCTCGTTTCCTCATTATTGATTGTTAATGAATAAATGCCCCGCACCATCGCCTCTTGATTTGGTTCCCTATTTAATGCCCTTGTGTTTGCTGTCCTGTGCCTGTTCGTTTTGCTACCTAGCCTTGTCTAGTCTTTGTACATTGTTCTGATCCGAAGTCACAGTTTAGTCTAGTCCAAATCAGTGTTGTCTTAGACCAGATTAGTAGTCTATTGTTCCTACTCCCCTTGTCAAAGTTGTTTTACCCCCTCATGGGTTTTTGCTTTGTGTTTTGTGTCTTATAAGTAAAATCCTTGTTTTCTATCACCTTCTACCACCTTTCTTAATGTATATATATAATTAACACAATCTTCAACTATGCCTTACTTGAATTGTAAATGGAAAACATTTATTTGTTCATTTTTATAGTCCTTAGCAAAACATATTTTACTCTAATGAAATAATAATGCAACAAAATCACAGAAAAGCTCCTAAACCTGCTAATAAACTATTAAATTCAACTACCAAATTGACTTTCCTTTAGCTCAGTGGTAAGACCATTGCGCAAAAAAGGTTGTGGGATCGAACCCAGGGTATTGCAAATACCTATGTAAAATGTATAGGGTAAAGCAATGTAAGTCGCTTTGGATAAAAGCGTCTGCAAAATGCCTAAATGTAAATGTAACATTAAACACAGTTTTCTAATTGCAATAATTAATCTTTAAATCCATCTTAATGTTCCCACTCCCCTCCCATAGTGGTGGCCATATCACAACTAAAGTTATAGACAATATATAGTTTAGTTATGTTTTGATGCGCAAGTTTGCTGTGTTTTAAAGTTGCTAATAGTTGCAAATAGTCAACATTAAATATGTGCAGAAGAGTCCCAGGTATTTTACCTGTGTTACTGAAAGACTTTAAGACTTTTGTTGGCTGTTCGAGTAAATTGTGATTAAACACACACAAATCGGAATGAGAGCGTAAGAGTAACTGTTGTATATTGATAGTGATACACCATCTGGCCGCTTAGCTTTGTTTCTATTCAAGGTCAAAGACTGAATTGTCTTTTACTACATTCATAACCTAAAACTTTTCAAATAAATCTTGACTGAAAGTCAAATTAAAATCATCACCCAGAAATCTTTGTTTAGAACCAAGCCAGTGCTCTGAAACCTCTAACATAAACTTAGACATGTTTATTTGGTCTGTATTTTAAATGACATTCATAAATTCAATTTGGTATGTTTGTTTTGATTTTCAAGAGAACTGGCTTGTGGTCAGAGTACCACAATCCCATAGGAATTACACAGCTCTTAAGAAAGTGCATTGAATCCTCTGGTAAAAAAAAATAGTCTAATCGTGATAGATTTCCAAAGGTGTATCGCCGACCGTTGCTGTGAAGGTGTCTCCACAGATCCACAAGTCTAAAGGATGTAATGAAATTATCCATAGGTGTTTTCAACTTACGGTGTTGTTTATCCACTGTTTTAGATTTTTTGTCATAAGGGGGATTCAGAGCAATGTTGAAGTCTCCTCCGATCAACAAAATGCCCTCTGCAGAATTCTCCAATGTTTCTCTGATTTTCCTTAGGGGTCTTGCATCTCCCTGGGGTATATACACACTCACAAGTGTATACAGCTGACCTTTGAGAGTACATTTAACTACAACAAAGCAGCCTTCATCATCCATCCATCTTCTGATTGTAGCTTCGCCTAGAATATCTTTTCTTATCAAAACAGCCACTCCTCTACTTCGTGGTGTGTAACGTGTAAAAACTGCCTCCCATTGGTCAAACTTTTGAAAAACATTGTCATTCCTCCCAATGTGTGTTTCCTGAAGGAAGACGACATGAAATGTACGTATTTTGGTCTCCACTTTCTTAATCTTAGATTTCAGTCCATGTGAATTCCATGTCAGAAAGGATAGCTCATTGTTTGTACCCATAATTACAGTGCTGTATGTTAAAAGACAAGAGAATATAGAAAACATTGAATTTGTTAAAAATGTTATCTCAAAAGTGTATTTTTTTAATTGAAGGGGTCAATGGGGTTTATGCACATGGGACGATGTCAAACTTTCGCTAAGATCTCAGCCAGGCTGTTACATCAAGCGCTCGTAGCATCCATAGGGAATGGTGTTTCGCTTCAGGATCCACATAGGATTGTAATTATTATGTCTAGCACTTCGCCATATGTCGACAACCAAAAAGGAGAAGCACTTCAGGCTATTCGTGTCAAGGTACATCGAAACAAGCAAAGTGAACTTTTGCAATTTCTAGAGGCATGATTACATAGGCTCTTAACAATGCTCACACGTAGTGCTGTCGGTTCAACATTTGAAGGTTTTCTTACTAGATGCATTGTTATCACTTGGTGAAAAATCCCCTTAGTGCTATGAGAGCAGAAAGACCTACCTGGCTGAGATTTTAGGAAGTACATCATCATCCCATTTGCACATAATGAACATGATTAGTAGAAACATGTTGCTATTAAAGATTATTTTATTGAATGGTGTTAAATTCACAAGTGTTTGTCCAAAACATGTAAAAAGTTTGCCCAACTTGTAAAAGAAGCAATATCGCAAGGGTTCCCAACATGCATTGTAGACTGTTTAATTCAGTATTTATTTATTTTACTTTTATTATATTACTTAGCGGTTAAGCTCTTGCTTAATTTATTTGTGGTTTAATTTTGTCACTATTGTGTTTACAATTTATGAATCATGTTTTTTATTGGTACCGTGATTGAGGTTTGTGTTGAAGTGAATAAAAAAAGAAGAAAAAAAGGGGAAAAAATAAAAAAACAGAGAAAGAAAACGTCTTGGTTACGTATGTAACCTCAGTTCCCTGATGGAGGGAACGAGACGTTGTGTCGAGAACGACAGATGGGTTCGCCCTTGAGAACCAATCAACTCTGACTACTATAGAAAAGGCCAATGAAATTTGGCGAATGAAATTTGCATGCCGGGCTCCGCCCCCGGATGTCCGGTATAAATGGAAGCCGGCGTGCAGCATTCATTTACCTCTTGTTCTGAAGAGCCTGAGAGCCTTCAAAGTAAGCGTCCTTCAGGTCTATTGCCACGAACCAATTCTGACACCTGATAGATGTCAGGACGCGCCTCTGCGTGAGCATCCTGAACGGCAGCTTGTGAAGGTGCTCTGTTCAGGGTACGCAGATTTATGGGGCGCAACCCGCCGTTTTTCTTAGGAACGATGAAGTGCGAGTCGTAACCCACTGAACACCTTGGTTTTTGCACGAACTCGATGCCTGTTTCGCCAGAAAGGTGGTGAGCTCTAAGTACGGAGGCGTCCCTGCCTCTGACAGAGGGAGAGATGATGCCCCGAAACTTGGAAGAGTCTCTGGCAAACCGGACCGAGTAACCAAGACGGACCTCCCTCATTAGTCAGCGAGACAGTGTGGGCAGCTCTTGAGCTCCCAGGGACTGTGACAGGGTGACCAAGGGGACGGTCTGCTTCATCATTCCCACGGGGGGTGGTTCGTTGGCTGGCGGAGCTAACCACATGTCGCGGGGGGTCCCCGGAGGGAAGGTTGGCTCCCCGGAGGGAAGGTTGGCTCCGCCTACTTACCTGCCTGGCGGGACAACGGCACGCACTGTCGGTTTGAGAGTGGTGACAGCTATCGTGTGTGTACGACCTCACACCTCGCCAGGGTGTGAGGTCGGTTCGCCGAGCACAGTCCAATGGAGTGTGCGATCGGCTGCAAGTACACCCGGGGAAAACAGAATAACTCTGCGAGTGAGTGGGCACCAGGCCCTGAAAAGGGCCCGGCTTTGGTGACGAGGCAGGAGTCGTACCGTACCGACCAATCAGAGCCGTGGCTGTGAAGGTTCGGGCCCGATGTTGTTCTCCCTAGGGTCTTCCCGTCAGTGTCCCTTCTCGCGAGAAGGTTGCTGACGGGGTGGAGGTTTCCCCCTCGACCTCTGCTTCCGGGGTGCCGCCTGTGGGGGCACAGGAACCGGAGCCGATGTCGAAGGGTCCCTGGGTTGCAGGGAAGCAGACGTCACGCGGGATCTCGGAGGCCTCTAGGCGGCCGAGTCGCGGTGTGAAAAAATGTGGCTAGTTGCCACTGTCTGCTTCACCGTCAAAATCTGCTGAACGCAGTCTTAGACGGCGTTACCAACAACCCAACCTATGAGATGGGTGAATCAAGGAAGCGGACATCCTTTGCGTCACACTTCTGCACAAGGTGTAGCTGGGGGTGTCTCTGCTGGACCACTACCGTGGACATCGTCCGACCCAGGGCCCATACCGCCGCCTTGGTCGCCCGTAGAGCGCTGTCAGCGGCGGCACGGAGTTCCTGCATTATACCCGGGTCGGTCTTACCCTCGTGGAGCTCTCAACGCCCTGGCCTGGCGGACCTGCAGGATGGCCATGGTGTAGAGAGGAGGCAGCCTGGCCCGCGGCATCGCAAGCTTTTGACACTAGTGATGCCGAAGTCTTACGCGCTTTGGACGGTAGGCGTGGCCGATTCCCCCAAGGTGGTAGCTGTCCGCGGCACAGGTGCACCACGGGCGGATGTTCCACCCGGGGGATCTCGACGTAGCCCTTGGCTGCCCCACCATCGAGGAAAGTAAGGGAGCCGGAGCTGGTTTCACTGTTCCAAGTTTTACACAGCTCCTCATGCACCTCCGGGAAAAACATGGCACGTGGGGTGGGCGCGGTTTGCACCGCGCTCCGACCTCAGGAAACCACGCATCCCCGGGTTAGCATGAATGACATCACTTCTGCTTCCTCCTAACTCGACCGCTGGGGGTGGAGCATGGATTCGTCAGAGTCGGATGCCAGTCTCCCTCCAATGTTGCGAGCGACATCTCATCTACGTCACACACATCTACGTGCGGGCAGATGTGTCAACGAACGCTGCTTCAGCGTGCCGGACGCCCAGACACCTAATGCAGCGTTCGTGTCCATCCCCCTCCTCGATGAGGGTGCCGCACCCAAGAGAACAGCGGGACATGCCGCACTGGAGAATGCTCAGTTAGTCCTGAAAAGGACTTTTTAGAAAAATCTCTAACAGCCCAGGGGAAGGTCGCTGCAGGTAGGGACGATCCGCTGCTCTACGTCGTAGATCCGGCAATGTAGAAGAAGAATTCCTTGAATTCGTTCTGTTCGTAGTCATGAGCGAAGGCTCTTAAGAACCAAAGGTAAATGAATGCTGCACGCCGGCTTCGTTTTATACCGGAAATCCGTGAGCGGAGCCCGGCATGCAAATTTCATTCGCCAAATTTCATTGGCCTTTTCTATAGTAGTCAGAGTTGATTGGTTCTCAAGGTCGAACCCCATCTGTCGTTCTCGACACAACGTCGAGAGACCGACAGAAAGGGAACACTAAGCCTTTCTCTCAACAGGTAGTGGTCTAGCTTTTGTTGAAACCAGTAACTTTGTATTGGCACCTAATGTATTATTGATCTTGTATGACATATTGCTTATTATATCGCTCCCTAAACTATTTGTAAGTCGCTTTGGACATAAGCGTCTGCTTAGTGACTAAATGTAAATGTAGGTATTGCAGTGTATAGGTGCATGATGCAGTTACACTTCTTGAGAAAGAGCAAACCGTTCATGCACTTGCACCTCAACAGTGAACACACAAACCTCATTCATGGTAGCAATCAATAAACATCTTTCATTAAAAAATTCTAGAGTGTTACTTTAACGCAAAAAAGTGCTAGCAAAGGTTGCCTTATTATTTTTAATGACTCAACTCACTTTTTAATACAGCTCTATTATTCAGTGTTATATTTAAGTACATGTATATTACATTTCAATTTTTTACAGTATGTCTTTTTAGATTTAATGGTCCAGCTAGAAATAAAATATAATAAAAAATTCTTACTGTACACTCACTCTGTCTGGTTGTGTGAACCAGAACGCTTGTGTGTAAGATTGTCATGTGGGCAGAGTTTTAAATACCCTGTGTAGGATGGGCTTAAGAGGGTTTGCCTTAAACATTTAACAAGCACTAGATGGAACTGGGTATTGATATATCAGAGACATGGAACCCATGTATATTTATTGAATAATGAAAATAGTTCAATGAATGCTTTACAACTTAAGTTATACAAAGACTTCACTACTACCAAAGCAGGTTATGTACATTTAGGAAACTCTTCAGTTCCTCGCATAGCAAAAGCTCAACACCTTCTGGAGCTTAATATTTAGTCATCTTTCTAGGGTATATCATAACTATAAAATCAGATCCTATTTTGGCATTGAAGCCATGTACATCCAAAACACAACAAGAGCATTCAGTAATGTAATCCGCAGAACAACAAGACTTCGCAATTAACAGGTGAATTTTTTATATATTTTGGAGCATAATGGCGGAAAAAGTATTGTCAACAGTCAAAACTCATTCAATGGTGTAGTTAGGCGGTGAGAAGAGGAAGGGGCGGAGGCAGATATGATAAAATACACAAAATCACATTCAGATAATAGATCCGCACTCACTATATCTTCTTATTAAATTGTAGTTTATTTTTATTTTGCAACAGACTAATCAGCAAAAAAACTTTATATATGTTATATATATATACAGTTAATATATTGCAAATTAAATTTGGTAAATTAGTCTTAGAAGTTTTAAAGCTTCCTTTTCACGTCAGTCTGAGAGATTTTCTTTCCATCCTTTACCCCTGGCTTAGTTCACTAGTAAATGTTCATAATTTATGCCATTTCAATCACTGTTAAGAACAATGTTCAGTAATATAATGAAACCTGTAGCTGGAAATGACTGTAAATCAGTGTGATATGGTTAACTGACCAAATGTATTAACTATAAGGCTATACCGTTCTTTAGTGACTCATTACAAAAGCATAAAGACGTATGTAAAATGTTTGCGTGACTACATCACAGTAAGATCTCTCTATTTTTATCTCTCTAACAAAAACAGAGGTCATTGCGATTACAGCAAGTATGTTGAACAACAGGATTTATAGTCACATGTTAAAGGGATAGTTCACCCAAAACCCATTTAACTTTCTATTCTGTAGAACACCCTGCATATCAATAACCTGTAAAGCAGGTTTAAAATAAAACAGGATTTCATTTATGGATATAAATGGCATAATAGCCTTAGACTTTGCAGACACATTTTGCAATGCATCTTCACAGGCATGACATAATACAATATAAATCACATCTATATACAATAATTACACAAAAGAAAGTTAATAATAGACAAAAAAGACAGTGAGGTGACTTTATTATCAACATAATAAAGTGTGCAGTATCATTTTTGTTATAACTCATTTGTGAAGACACAGAAAAAAGCTTCTGTCAGGACCTTTCTAGTCAAGAAAAAACAAGTCAAAATTTAAGACAAGTAATCTTTTATCTGGCAGATTTGCTTAATTTACTTTTGGTGGTATGGCTCTGTTCTAAATTCCCCATCCTTCTCATGAGCTCCATGAGAAGTAAGATGGGGAAGCAGCAGCAGCAGCTCAACCCCCCTGAGAACAGAGTGTGCAAAAAAAGAAGAAGAAAGAGGACAGCAGAGTCCATCGATCGAGTTAACTTAAAGGAGGAGCTGAGGAGGTGGTGGGTTTTCGAGCCGGTATTTAAATAGGGCGCCCAATTGAGAGAACGTATCGGATCAGCTGATGGACTGGGTTAGGGTTGTGATCAGCTGGTGACATCTGATAACCAAGCTTGACTACAAGGCCTGCCAGAACTAACGCCGATGCTTAATGTATTGTCATTATATGACCCTTTAAACTCTCCCCCTCCAACTCTCAGTTTGCTTCTAGTTTCATCTCAAAATACAAAGCTTGTTTTTATGCATCAAATCGCAATGGAAATCACAAGCCACGGCCACTGTTTTTCTCACTCGATATCGAGTATAGAAGTAAAGACGTTCACAACTTTTGTTCATGGGGACTTTAAAGCCAGCGTTCTTTGGCTGTTTTCTAAGCGTTGATCATCGTTTTTAGGTGATTAACAATGGATTTTCATGTTTCTAGTTCTATATTTCACATATTTCAAGTCTATTGTTCACCGCTGTCCCTCTTCTCACAGAACGATCGGAAAGTCCCTCCTCCCGAAACGCCCTGATCGGTAGATCTGAAAAGCCTGCTGGGATTGGTTCCCCGCTAAGAGTATAGGTATTTGCCTACTCCTCAGACCGAATGCACAACCTTGCGTTGTTGACGAAATGCTCTTACCACTGACCTACAGGAAAGCTATGTGTATCCCATACCTTTAAAACCTTTAAATAAGTAAAAATATCAAAACTTAATCATTGCACAATTACTGTACGTGATCGTTAGATCAGTGGTCCTTATACTTTCAGTTAAGCATAATGCTTGTTAAGGGTCAATTATCAGTTGAAATCAGCGTGTATTTTTTTAGAAATTCTTCACTATTTTGTCCCACTCCAGCCCTGGATTACGCTATAATCCTTGCTTGTCAGAACGGCTGTTTTGGGGGTTGCCTAGCAACATAAAAAACCTGCTGTGCGCTGCTCTTTTAAAAAAGGTGTTATCGGCATCTTTTGCAGCTTTGAATGTGATATGTTATTTTCTTTTGTGACCGATGTGTCATGATTTCAACTTGAATGAGATCTGAATGCAAGCATTGCGTTCACTGGGTCCTGCGAAGTGATCCAACCTGATCTCACAGGAATTCATACCTATGTTACTAGGTAGCTTATTCGAATGAATCCGTACGTTGTGAATGGTACAAAAATGTACGATTACAATAGAAAAGCTATTCTGAAACCCTTACCCTTAATGTCAAACCCGAGCCTGTTTCTAAAAGAGAGGTGACTTAAGTTAATTACTCTGTGAACAGGTTTTCTTTGGCCAACCCAGAGTTTATTTCAATCTCCTCCCCCTTTTAAAGCGCAAGCGGTGTAACTATTTCATTCCTAATACTATCATTCATGGCACACATTATGATCAAACAGACAACATCTCAGTGACTTGTATGTCTTCTGTGCTTTTATAGATGATTCATTAAGAGGCTTAATTTATTGGCAAGTACTTTGATTTCAGGACACAAATTTAGGACCTGGGTGGAATTGTTTCATTACTCTGTGCATTTTTATTAAAACTGTACAATTTTTCTTTTCTGTTTCTTTCAATTTTCTATCGACATTAAGAAATGGCTAAATAAAGTATGTAAATAAAGTGCATGATTAAATAAATTAATAAATACAGACAGCAATTAAGCGATAAAGGTATTTAACAAGTAATTTTGACTTGCATATATTCCAAATCAAATCTGCTCCGAGCAGGGTACGAACCGGCGATCAGTCTAACTTTGCATGAGAGTCTAATGCCCTAAAGATGTCCCATTACCCTTGTTCTTGGGAAAAATCATTGCTGGATCTCTCGTTTCATGTAGAGAGAGAGGTTTTGGACCTTGTAGAACCCCTTACTCTCTCTCAGAGTCTTGTCAGTGTTTCCTGCCCTTTCATCTCTAATGCTTGTTAATAAGTTCACCCCCGCACCTGTTTCCCTCTTGAATTGCTCCCCTTTATATAGTCCTCATGTTTCATTGTCCTGTGTTCAGTCCTTGTTTTGTGTCTCCACATGTTTGCTTCGCCTCCATTTCTATTTAAATATCACGTCTTGTTCCTGCTTGTAAGTTACCCCAGTTTAGACTAGTGTTTGTTCATGTGTATTGTTGGTTTACACCTTCCTGGGTCCTTGTTTTGTGTTTTTTGTATAATAAAACTTTTTTTTAATACCTTCATCACTGCTGCCTGCAATTAGGCTCTTCCTCACGTATCACGACAGTATATATACAGCGGGGGAAATAAGTGTTTGACAGATCAGCATTTTTATCAGTAAGGAGATTTCTAAGTGGGCTATTTGCACAAAATTTCCACCAGATGTAGCCATCAAGCCAAATATTGAATTCATACAAAGAAATCAGAACATTTAAGTATAGAAGTTCAGTCATAATCAATAAAGTGAAATGACTCAGGGAATAAGTATTTAACACATGGTAACAAGGTGCAAAATGGCACCTTGAACTTGTATACTTAAATGCTCAATTGTGACATTTGCACCTTATTCGAAGTTCATACCAATGGAATATACAAAAAGAGTACATGTCACAATATCACCCTTTTTATGATGCTCTGGTCTCTATCCATTGGGTTAAATTCCTCGTGAACGTTGCAGCCTTGTGGTCGAAAGGAGAACAGAATCATACATTTTCTAAATGGCTCTTCCAAGAGTGACCACTGGTTAACTACTACCTGAATGTATCTTCCACTCTACGTTTTCTAAACGGCGCTTCCAAGAGTTCCAAGTCCTGCCCTCACGAGAAAGGGCCTCTGGTCGCCAGGCTGCAGTACCAGGCTTTTGACAGCGACATGCTGCCCCACACTACCACAAGCAACCTCAGCAACGCGAGCATGCCTTCGCAGGAGGCACAGACTTATCTTAGGCTCTCTCTCTAGTGTGACGCTGAGTCCGCTAGCGGCACAGGCCCTGGCTTCCGTGCCTTCTGGATTTCCTGTATCGCCGCAGGGACTGCCCCCCAGGGGCCAGTGCTTCAATCTCTCTCCACTGCAACAAGACACCTCTACCCTTTGCCGCAGAAGACATCACTACTCCAGAAGCCTTTTCTTTACTTTGCATTGCCAAAGTGGTGCCGCTCCCAGACAAGCCTTCTATCTTCTTTCCTTTCTATCTTATTTTTGCAGGAAAAGTGCATCTCTGCTTGGGCTGCAGGCGCTTCACTTTATCTTATGCCTTGAAACACCCTTTGGCCGTGACTTATTCAAATAAAAGTACAGAAAAGTTCAAGAAATCGTAATTTTAAAGTACTTAGACAGTACAGTGCAATTTTGAGCTATCTAATTCAGCAGCATCTTCATAAGTTTTCAATTAAGAACCCGTTTGACGAAACTGGTCAATGTCGCAATGAAATTCTGCAGGTCCCTCACATAGTTTCCAGTCTAGATCATCAGTTACCATCAATGCAAAGAAAATGGACTAAAGAGTTCATGTGTGCTTTTATAGACTGACAAAACCTGTTTGAGAATTACAAAAACAAAACCTATTTGAGCTTTACAAAAACAAAACTTGTTTGAGCATTTCAAAACATTCAGTTTCATCAATAGTGAGAGCCCTTTATGATTTTTTTATGAGGTCACAGGCAAATTCCAAAAATGTACCTTTGGGTGTGGATAAAAACACAAAAAGGTTTACTTCCTACAAAATGAAACAAACTCCAAAAATCTTAACATATTGCCCCAGTTATAATTTGTTATTAATTATTATTATTTTTATTATAGCCGTCACCATTTTTTGGGGATTTGGATTTGGATTCAATTTGTTGTCATTACACATATACAAGTACAGTGTAACGGAATGGATTAAGAAGAAAAATACAACATAACATGAGGAAAGTGGTGAGAAAAACAGATACACATATTATACCATAGACAAGACTTGCCACAGGGGAAGTTGATCCAGCTCCGGCAAGCAGCCTTCCGGTCCAGTGCCATTACGTCACCGTTCACAGACCCCCTTGTCAGGCTGGCTGTTCAAAGCGATGGAGGCGTGAGATCGGGTCAGGGCTATGTCTTTATGTGTGTGTGTGTGTGTGTGTGTATGTGTGATAGTTTCTGAGTCTGTAGAGTGGGGGAGGAACGCAAGAGCGTCTCACTGCAGTGCTCTTCACAGGGTTGATTTCCAGCTGCGGCCTTAGCAAACGCCAGTGATGTTTTTTTAATTATTTTTTTATTAGTATTATGAAAAATCTGTGGTACAATGTTTTTAACGTTCAAGTTCAGACACATTGTACTGCTGTACCAGCAAGATATGCTTGGTTATCCCGTGTTTTATAAAAACTACTGTTCAATCAGAGTCATGCATTTTGACGGTGAGCAACTTGCTAGAGAAGCAACAAACCAGAACAAAACTTCCTTGGCTTGCAGATGGAGTGGCATTCTGGGTAGCCTAAAATGCATCTCTTTATCTTTTTAGTTTATTTTGCTGTTTTAGAACTGAATTGAGGAAAAACGTTAGCATTTCTCTGTTGCATCTTTTCTTCCACAGCTAGTTGTTTGGTCTGTATGTGAGTTTCAGGGGAATTTTCAGGGGAATTTTAAACTTCTTACCTCAAGTAAAGTCTTGACTCTCTGGTAGGTCATTTAGAGTATCCTGGAGAGGTGAGGTCTCTGAGTCCCATCATCTCAATGCATGGGTGCCTCAGGCCTCAGTGCTTGGACCGCTGCTCTGTCATTCGGAAACATGGCTTTTACTATCACTGCTATGCGGATGATACACAACTTCACCTGTCTATTCAGCCTGATGATCCAACTATTTCTGCACGTATCTCAGCATGCAAACGTACACTGTCTTGTAGTGCGATCCCAAAAAGGAAAAAAAAATCTTTCTAACACATCTTCTCTGTATCTGTTCCTCATATGTGGAATGATCTGCCTGCTGCAACAAGATCAGCAGATTCTGTAGCCATCTTTAAGAATCAGCTGAAAACACATCTCTTCAGTCAGCACCTGACCGATTAGTTCTGACCACTAACTCTTGTCTATACTCTAACTCTAACTCTTTCTATACTCTCAAAAAAAAAAGTTGATTTGTATACTCTGGTAGCAGTGGCGGCTGCTGGTCTTTCAAAGAGGGGAAGCTCATTTCACAATGAATGAATGAACAAACTATCTAAAAAAAATATATAAACACGACGGAGGAAATGTGGGTATACATTAAACTGAAACAAGGAATGTGGTGTATAATTGTGTGAAATGTATGATGAAAATTGGCAAGCAATTTCGGCAAGCAAATACCAAGAAATAGGTTGCAGCAGTTTGTCTTTCAACTACACTTGAAAAATCCGCAATGGGACTGAGATTGAATAGCTTTAGCGTCAGCGACTTTTAATAGAACAAAATCGCTGTCAATCAAAAGGAGATGCAGTCTTTCGACAGACCCTCCAATCATCACGCAGTACCTTGTAGTCCAGGCCATCCCAATCCTCCATTCACCCCCAGAGACGCTGAGCGTCCGTGGGCGGGACATAATAGCAGCATTTAACCAATGACCGTCTTGTTTCTAAGCACTTAAAAAAACTGTTGAAAGCAGCCCCATTGAGGTCAATGGACGCTAGGCTTCAACAGGGAAATGCACTCTGACGCTACGGGAATGTTTGAGAAGCAAATAGAGTCAGCCGACCAGCTATGGTGAGATGGTGGTCTAGTGGGTTAAACCACTGAACTGGTAAATCAAAGGTTGCTGGTTCGATCCCAGCAGCCACCACCAGTGTGTCCTTGAGCAAGACACTTTACTCCATGTTGCTCCAGGGGGATTGTCCCTGTAATAAGTGCACTGTAAGTCGCTTTGGATAAAAGCGTCTGCCAAATGACTAAATGTAAATGTAAATGTCTATAGGTAGCTGATTGTGAACAAACTCGTCTTTGTGATGTAGGTGTTCAAACATATTTTTATTCAATAAAATGTTAACACCAAATTTCCAAGTTGACCAATAGTTTCTGACATTATAGGGGAAGCTAAGCTTCCCTTGCAGTCTTAAAGAAATCCCCACTTATACTTAGCACTAAAGGGTTGTGTTAATGTTACTGTACAAGCTGGAGAACTATATATCTGTCACGTTCCGCTCCAACTCTCCCGATAGCACAACCCCAGGAACTCCTCCACATAACTCTCATAACTGGAGAGAATTCGTAGTTGTCCATTTCTTAAAGGTTGGTTATTCTGTCACGTGTTGACAGGAACACACGAGTGTACGACTACGGGATATAAATCAAAAAGGAACTTTAATCACAAGACTACAAAAGAAAACCAGGAACCAGGAGAACACACACATTGACATTAAACAATAACCAACATCAAACTGAGTGAAACACTTAAATACAAGGGATAAAGAGGGCTAATCAGGTGTAAGTGATAAACTAATAATGAGACAAGTGAAAACAAGCCAGGGACAAATTAACTAATAAGAACACCAGCCAGGGAAGGAAAATACAAAACAAAACAGAGACAACTGTGACAATAACTTACTCAACTTAACCTTAGAAACAAATGTATAGCATCATGCAGTGTACAGCAAGTCGCTTTGGATAAATGTCTGCTGAATGTCTACAATTTTTTAAAGAGTGTATGTTATACAAAACAGAGCAACAAAAAAAGTGCACACTGTTTTTTTACATTGGATTTTAACATGCAAACATGGCTCATGTGGCGTAATCTTAATATTTTTAGGTGCCATACTGTCCTCTATTGGTCGGAGAATGGAATTATTTTGAAATAAATGCCAGTTAAAGGGAAGACTATTAACAACATTATGAACTTTTAACCTGAAAGGACTGACACCTTTTACACTGGGGTACAATTACAATTTATTTTTCTAATCCAAGAAATTAATTGAATAATTTAAAATCCTTTTAATTGTTTAACAGTAATATTAGACTTCTAGTCCAAACAAAACAGCAAGGTTATTATAAATCACTAAAACTAAAACTATAAAAACATTTATGTTATTAAAAATCTAATGAAATGTTATTATTTAATAATATTGACATTACTAAATCTCAAGTAATTACTAAATTACTAAATATTAAACTGAAATACAAGTTTGAATGGATGCACTAAAATTCTTTAAAAAACTATTTTTTGAGCTTTGGTTTGCTAAGAATTAAACAAAAATATTAATGGAAAAATAAAAGCAAAAAATAAAATGTAATAAAACTGAAAACAAAACTATAATAACTTGGCAAAATAGGTGTAACGTTTACAACTTTTTGATTAACATTTCTAACATAAAAAACCTGACCAAATATATAATTATTTTTAACAGTACAACCATACAACTACACTACAAGACCATAATTCCTGCCAAGATGATTGTATGGCGCTTCTCATTAAATAAAGCCAGTGACCCAGAATATACAGCAACAGTTTTAAGGAGTTTTTGAGGATAAAGAAGTCAAATATTCTGCAATCAAGTCAATGGCCTGAACCGGCAAGTATTTCACTTGATAGAGACCAAACATAATGCAGAAAATCCCATGAATAACAACTCAAGAAAGATGCAGTCAAAGACTAGCAAATGAAATTTAGTCTTTGGTTATGTACATATGGGTATAGACATTGTCAGGATAAAATATATTTTTATTTAATTATTTATTTATGATAATATTGATTTGTCTAGTTATAAAGAGCCCTTAAAATGGGTGCAAAGTGTATAAAAATATTAGCAATTCCTGAATGTTTTATGTATTTTTTTGTTTGTCCACACCCATGAATAAAAGCTGAAAGTCTACGTACTAATTTCAACTTAACTGTTAAATTTTAATTATTTTCTGGTGGTGCACAGAGAAATGTCAGTGTCCAATATGTGGACCTAAGTCCTGATAAAGAATACATGTATGAAATATTGTAATTCAGACAAAGAAAATATGTAG
Organism: Triplophysa tibetana; assembly: GCA_008369825.1. Classification (NCBI taxonomy): domain Eukaryota; kingdom Metazoa; phylum Chordata; class Actinopteri; order Cypriniformes; family Nemacheilidae; genus Triplophysa; species Triplophysa tibetana. Next base: position 4,883,915 of record CM017908.1, on the reverse strand, counting down.
ATGAATGCTCACAAGTCTAGCCATTTTCAGAAAATGTGTTAGATTGTTAGTTTTGTGTGAAACAAAAAATCCTAAATGTTCTAAATTGTACTTGAAACTTAACTCTAACCAATACACTCTAGTTTCTGTTTATTTTATGGCTATAAACAGTAGGCTATAAAAATAAAGATAGCTGTGACACTTACCAGTTAGCACTATTAAATGAGCTGTGCATTTATAAACATTCACATATTTTAGAGATATATAAGAGTTTGATAAATGAAAAATGGTAAAAAATAATTAAAGCTGTAAAGGCATGAATTAAACAATTCCATGTCTCTTGTCCGATGTGAATTGAACTGCTTCTATAACCTTCTCATTGACCTCAGTCAGACGGTGGTTCTCAGGTTCTCTAGCTCTACAATGTGTTTAGCAATATCTAGAGAAGAAATATTAAAGAATTGCATACTGTATAGTTTATAATTGCATTTACTGAATTTCAACAGGATTAAATAATAGTGCTGGTTAGATAATTGCTACTTTGTTTTGACAAGAGTCTCTCACCTGGCATTGTGATTTTGCCTGAAAGCAAGAGTTTTATTGATTTCTTTATTCCAGATTCAAGAGCGTCTTTTATATCCCCCTTTATGAAAAAGAGAGAAGCATAAATCAATGCAAAATCTTTTAAATGTTCATAAATATCTGAGTTTGGGAGGTGACGTCAGGTTTTTTTTATTTTGTAATTTGCTGCAGCCATGTTTCTTCCTGGCTCTTATGTGTTCCTTCTGTGTATTTCTTTCGTCCGTTTGTTATGTTCTCAAATAGGTTCATTGAGCTATCATGTGTTTATCAGCTCTGTTTGTTCATTGGTTCTTATTCATTTGTTCTGTCTTGTCAAAAGGCTACGGGGTCAGATTTGTTTCATTATTCGGAATAAATAAACTATGATTCGCAAATAAATATAGACAATTTCACAAACATTTTTTAAATCCACATATGCACAAAAAGCGAACCATAAATACATGTTAGACGTTCCACAAAAATGAATGGAATTCACAAATAAATAGAATGAGATTTGCAAATAAAAATTATTTACAAATGTATTTTAATGATATTTATTTGTAGATCGCCTTCTTCACATTTGTGGATTGCTTTCTGCACATTTGTGGATCGCTTTCTGTGCATTTGTGAATCGCTGCACGCATTTGTGGATCAGTGCACGCATTTGTGGATCAGTGCACGCATTTGTGGATTGCTCTCTGTGCATTTGTGGATTTTGAAACATTTCTAACGTCAAATCGGCGCACAATCTACAAATAAGTGGACTCCGCCCACTATCTGCGAAAGCCAATCGGTCAACTTCCGCTTTTGTTGTCCAATAGGCCATGTTCTAACTTCAGCCAATCACGTTTCGCTCTGCGAAGATTCAAGGAAGTAACGTGGCGACTAATGGCGGTCTAAAATGTGTGTTATACTAAGAAATGATAATGGCCTCTTCTTTATACTATGTAATGATTGCTTGTGTTCATATACATTGTCCGTATTGTTACATATATGCTGTATATAAACGTTTATGACTTGATAACAGCGTGCAGGGACTGGAGTGGAAAATCCCGGTGACGGAGTCAGGACTGATTTGGTCATCCAGCCAGCCTTTTTATTGTGTTTATGTACCAAAGGGCTAAATTCAGATTTTTTGCAACTGTCGGTGTACTACCAGTATATACTATACCAATTAATGTGGGGGAAATCGTCAGCATCGTGAATTTCTATGTCATTCATAATTCAATATTAAACGTAATTTCATCAGTCATCTCGGTTTATCCCATTCCTGAATGATGCTGCTATTCCTGAATGATGCTGCTATCATCCTTGATAAGTGGATTTCCTTCTTTCTTTCGACAACTTCTCTTTTGAGCTTTTTCTTGAGTTTGTTTTCCTTTTCAGGAGTGAGGTAAATAAACAGCATTAAAAATGAGACATGCAGTGGTTTGGAGATATAGCATTTAGTTGTGACTTAATATAATTTTATAAACAGATCGAACTGTTAAACTGTGCAGCGTTTTGCATTTAAACACCGTTGTGAGGCCAACCACACAACTGCACGCTAATGTAAATACAGACCCTCCACCTTCCCCAGTTCCTCCTGTATAGATCTGCTACGGGGATATTCATATATGTAATATGTGCAGCAACAGTTTTTACATTCTCACTGTAGCATGCTGGGGATGCACTGCTAGTAACAGGTCTCGGTACATGCTCTGCCAGCATAGCAGAACGATTCCGCCAAGACCAAACACATTATTATTATCATGTACACTACTATGCTAAACTCAGTTGTCATGATGGAAAATTAGTTACAGCAATTACAAATTAAAAATGATTAAAATATGTACCCCAGTTGTCAGTGGAGCAGTACCCTTGCAAAATTGTCCTAAAGGTACTGTGTACAGTATGTCTACATTTGTTACTAATACACGTAGATTTGATTAATACACTGTACCTTTGTACTTTCACACTTTAGGTGCAATACTACTTTAATAGGAATTTACATTTACAATACATTACATTTAGGCATTTGACAGACGCTTTTATCCAAAGCAACTTACATTGCTTTATCCTATACATTTTACATAGGTATTTGCAATCGCCTGGGATCGAACCCACAACCTTGCGTTTTTAACGCAATGCTCTTACCACTGAGCTACAGGAAAGCTTGAAAGGTTAGTGCCCCTGGGACAACATGCGGAAATATTTTGCCTTTTTTGCTTACAATACAATTAACTATAGGAATGGGCAGTTGATCATAATTTATCATGTTATGGTGGACATTGAGGAAATAATTGAAAACCAGTTGACTGTGCACCATCACTGACCTCTGTTTTGATGAAGTTTTCAGTGTGATATATCATGGAAGATCTGGGGTACTTAGTGTCAGATTGGATGATACTGAATTTATCAATCTGTTCTTGCACTGATTTCCCAGTTTTACCATAGACTCTGGAGTCAAAAGAACAAAAAAGTAAATAAATACATAAAAGGTTTATTGCATTTTAAATAATTTACATATGCAACAGAATATTTAGCAAAACCAAGTATTGCAAGTTTCAGGTTAACATATTGATTTATTTTCTTCATCACGCTATTCCATAATCTATGGGAATATTCAATCTTCAATTTAACTAACCTGCATGTCTTTGAACTTTGGTAGGAAACTTATGCACAGGGAGAACATGCAAACTCCACACAGAAAGGCTTCTTGTACCAATTTGGGCTCGAAACTGGGTATATTTTTGCTGGGAAGCAACAGTGCTAACCACCGAGCCACAGTACACTCCTAAATGTCGAGTGATCAAAATCTAGCGGCAAGGTTGCGGCAATCGGTAACCGTTCACTCAACCCCTCCCTTTCTAAACACTACAACGGTTTAAAGAACATGGCAAATTACATGAAAGGGGACCTACGGTGTATGTAGATAGAAATAGCTCATTCTAAGGTACAAAAAACATAATTTCATTATGTAAGGTCTTTATACACCTCAGATAGTTCTGTATATTATTTTGTATTTCTCTCAATAGATCATCCCAAAAATTACACACTGGACCTTAAAAAATAAAGGTGCTTAAAAGGTTATTCACAGCAATGCCATAGAAAAAAAAGTTTGGTTCCACGAAGAACCATTCAGTTCAAAGGCACTGTAAAGAACCATCTCTTTCTTAACTTTTACTTAACAAAAAAACTTTTGTGAGACAGAAAGGTTCTTTGGATGTTGAAGGTTCTTTATCGTGAAGCACCTTTATTTTTAATACACTTTTTCACATATTGAGACTCATGCCCTATTTAATTACTCGTTGACCTAAAATAATTTCCATAACGTCTTTTTTCAGGGTACTTAAAATAACAAAACTATGCTTACGGAAAAATTGATTCAAACTCCTCCTCAATGTTCTTGTGCATGTCTTCGGCCAATTCCATATTGAGATCTAAATCTGTATCCCATGCATTTGACCAATGGTCGCCATCATTATTACACAAAGCCTTAAGGATTTTATGGAATCCACTGTTGCCATGAGGTAAATCCTAAATAATCACACATGAAATGTAACCGCAGTTAAAAAAAACAAAACAGAAAATTGTTGTTCAATTCTTTTGTACTGCATTTTCAAAACAAATAAATCATCCTTACAGGTGATATCATGGAATGTGCACTCTTAAGACTGGATTTCTCTGATTCTTACACTCCATTTTTAAGACACTGTTCCAGAACACAACGAAGCATTTCCAACTGACAATCCAACTTCTCCAGTGCCCTGAACAGGTTATTCTCAAATTCTTTGTGAACCTATAGCACATCCAAACAACAGCCTAATATGTGTAACATGAAATGAATAGACGTATCATACCAATTGGTAGCCTTCTAACAACAAAAAAAACATGTATTTTACCATATTTTCATCTGTATCCGACTGTACATGGATTAAGGATAAAAATGTAATCGTTGGCCAGTTTTTTGTTAATAGCTGTTATTAAGATTTATCAGAACATTTTGCAGTTGTTGAATTTCTACAGAATGTTGTCAACAAGAGAGGGATTTGTTAATTTGCTGAATACTTGTATTTAGTGTATAGTTTTAGAGGAACAAACGTCTATTTCAATTCAGTTTTGTTAAAGGAGTCATCGGATAAAAATCATATTTTTCTGTTTTTAATTGACCCGGACGATCCAACACACTGTACTGCCGTCATTGTTGAACTCTGCTCCCCACTGATTCCACTAACCCTCATAACTTTAACTTTAATGCTGCTACTACATTGTTTACATTGCATAACAGGGCTGCATCCATGACTGAACTTTACACACCAGCACTGCATGTTATCTGCTCTACCGGACTGTTTACACATACGCATCATTTGCACTCTATACTGCTCACTTGCACACCAGGAATATTACACTGAATGCTCATTTGCACTAATAAACTACTTTCATAACTGCATTAACTCATCTACTGCACTGTAACTCATCTATTGCATCTATTGCATAACTAACTGCATCCACTCATCTATTGCACTGTAACTTCAATAACTGCATTAACTCATCTACTGCACTGTAACCTTAATAACCGCATTAACGCATCTACTGCACTGTAACTTCAATAACTGCACTAACTCATCTAATACACTGTAACTGTATTATCTGCATCTACTCATGTATTGCACTTTAACTTCAACAACTGCATTAACTCATGTACTGCACTGTACCTTTAATAACCGCATTAACTCATCTACTGCACTGTAACTTTAATAGCTAATGTCTGTAATTAATGCACACTCAAGTCACTTGCACTATTGTATTGTCTATATTGTTATCTGTTCATAACCACCTGTACATTAATGTTCACAGTATATAGCCTTCTATATATATTGTTCATAGTACATACCGACTGTCATATTTTCATACAACATTTGTATAGTATTTCCCTAAAATTGTATTCTGTATTTATTCACACTGTATATCTGCACTTGCTAATTGCACTTCTGGTTAGACCTAAACTACATTTTGTTACACTGTACTTGTATATGTGTAATGACAATAAAGTTGAATCTAATCATCTAATCTAATTGTTGTTTTTCAACACAGACTCACAGGAAATTTGTAACTTTGTCACAATCTGTAATCTATTAATTTGTGTTTACTGATACGAATTTCCCCTTTTTCAATGTCACCCAGCAAGAGTTTCAATCTAATCAATTATAATACATGGTATCTTTCATTTGTATAAATACTGTGTACAGTACATCAACGCAATCTGATTGGAATTCATACCTATTTTACAAGGTGATTCATTTGTATGAATTCCCATTTCCTATGATCAAATCGGTATGTTTTGTTATGATTTGGCACTTCCCCTGTGACGTTAGGTTTAGGGGCGGGGTTAGTGGAGCCTTTAAATTATGGTTATGCTACCAGTGAAGCTTGTTTTTCTTGCAAAATTGGCATTTGCAGCTGTGATTTTAGGGTTTGGGGTGAAGTAAGGTGCTGGTTAGCCACATCCTAAAATATGTACGACTTCTTTTGATATCTGGTTACAAATATACAGTGCTCTGCGTAAATAAGCACACCCCCTTTGAAAAGTAACATTTTAAACAAATCTCAATGAACACAAAAATACTTTCCAAAATGTTGACAAGACTAGCTTTATATAACATCTGTTAAACTACTAACACGAAAGTAAGGTTAATAATATAACTTAGAGAACAAAATTTTCAGTTTTACTCAAATTAGGGTGGTGCAAAAATGAGTAAACCCCACTGAAAGTCTCTGAAGCAAAGCAAAATTTTTGACACAAATGTCTAATTTAACAAGAATTCAAGTGAGGCTAATTATTCATTACACAGGTGACAGTTGACTATAAAAGAGTGTTGCTTAAAGAAAACCCCTTCCCATTTCATGCTGTCAGCAATGGCACCATATGGAAGAGAAATGTCACAAGACCTGAGAAAGAAAATAATTTCTTTACACAAGAAAGGTGAAGGCTACAAGAAGATCAGTAAAGTTTAACTTATCAGTCAGAATACTGTAACAAAAGTGATACAAACATTCAAAAATGATGGAACTGCAACCATCTCGCAGAGACGTCCAGGTCGTCCACGGAAGTCAACACCTGGACAGAAGCGTCTTCTGATGAGAAGGGTTGAAGAAAATCAACATGCAAGTTCACTGCAGTAATCTAAAGAAGTAGAAAGCCAAACTGGGGTGACTATTTCCCGTGACACAAGTTTGCCAGGGCCCATGCTGACAAAGATAAATGTTTTTGGAACTGATGGCTTCAAAACTGGCGTCGGAAAGTTGAAGAATACAAAAATGCATGGTGCCTACAGTGAAACATGGTGGTGGTCCTTATTTGGGGCTGCATGAGTGCTGCTGCTGTCGAAGAGCTGCATTTCTTTGATGGCATCATGAATTCACAAATGTACTGCTCTATACTGAAAGAGAAGATGCTACCATCACTCCATGCCCTTGGTCGTTGTGCACTTTTCCAACATGACAATGATCCTAAACACACTTCTAAGGCCACTGTTGGATTTCTGAAGAAGAACCGGGTGAAAGTTATTCAGTGGCCAAGTATGTCTCCTGATCTGAACCCAATCGAACACCTTTGGGTAATATAGAAGAGACAATTTGAGCATCACTCTCCATGCAGCATCCAATCTCTAAAAGAGGTCATTCTTGAAGAATGGAAAAAGATAGATCTGGCAAAATGTCGCCAACTTGTTCATTCCATGTCTAAAAGACTTTGTCATCAAAATCTTTCATTAAAACTCATGGAGGCCATACAAATAACTAGATTTAGTAGTTTTTAGTTGTGAGGTGTACTCATTTTTGCACCACCCTAATTTAAGTAAAACTGAAAAATGTGTGATCTAAGTTCCCTTTCTGTCGGTCTCTCATCATGCAGCTCACATGACATGAATTCATGAATTGTATATCAGCAAGGTATCATCTTAATTTTGCATTTTGCCAGATATCTAAATGTCAGAAATAAAATAACTTGCATCTAAACGCGGTTTGAAAAAGCATGAGCAATTTGACCTTTCAAGCGTCCTGTAATTAGGTTGTTTTAAATTTGTTTATTAGTTAGCAGATTGTTTTCTAAGTTTCAAAGTAGAAATTACAGAAATAAAACTTGAGGGTGGCGGCCTGGCGAGAGACTTCCTTGAAAAACGGGTGCGTTGACAAGTATGCTCTGGATTCTCTACCTAAATATCATGGTGTGGTGGCATGGGTGTAAAGAACCATTGTTTCCTAAATGCTGTTCTTTCGCGTACTTGTCTATCAGTTTATGGTTTTCTTTAAGCACTGCGATTGCTTGTAAGCCATTAGAACAAACATCTTAATGAGCACACAGGTTTCAACTGCATACGTGATGGTAGAATCCACAAATAACCAATCAGGAAAAGCCAGCATGACTGAAGGGACGTTTAGCCAATTAAACAACATTATTCCTTACATGAGGCATTGCTATTGGACCTTGGTAGGCCACTGAACAAAAATAAAATGACTGGCATATAACTAAACAAATCAAATGAACGAGAGCAGGCGGGACCCCTGAAGGGCGGGGCCCCTGGCCCGGAGCCCAGTCAAGGCTTGGATATTTTGTTGTGCAATCTGCAGAAATTTGAGCTTTAGGGCCTGATCAGACAGAACGCATCTTTTGATGTGAGATACGCCTCTATTGAATTGTTTTCTGTTGGTATTATGTGAGCTGCTTATGTGCGCCGGGCGCCTTGTGTTTCTTTCTTCTGCTGCGCCTCACGTTTTAGGTTCATTTTAGGGCGTTCTGAGCGCCCGAAGTTAAAAAAAACTTATCTCTGAGCAGAAAAGTTCTTGAAGTCATGTGTGCTTTTTTCCATTCCCCTTCAGTCGGTCTCTCGCCGTTGTTGTGAGAGATAAACTGGGGTTTGATTCTGAGAACCTATCATCTCCGAGATAAAGCTAAAACGCAAACGGGATTGGCGAATGGCCCGCCCACGCCAGTCTCCGCCCCAAACATACGGGTATAAAAGGAAGATGGTGGCGGTCGTTCTTCATCCTTTGTTCTTGGAATTTGATGTGTTTGGCCATTGCTAAAGACATCCTCTCTCTTCGAGACTTTCTTACTGCTGGATATATGACGCAGAGCAGCAGACCTCCTACTCTGAGAGTGGACTTCCCCTGGGCGTTTCGGCAGGAGCCACAAATCTAAAAGAGAAAGAAGGCCCTTTTCAGGGGACTCATTTTCCCACAGCTGCGGGCATTTCTCGTAGCTGTCCACTGGGGTGTGACAGACTCATCCCTGAGTCAGACGGCCATGATACCTGCCTCATGTGTTTGGGGGTCAAACAGGCTGAGGCCGGTTTCGTTGATCTCACATGTTCTGTCTGCGAGAACATGCCGATCAAGGTTGTTGGCGGCGTTTTTTGGGAGTGCCGCCACCACCCCGTCTACCTCCCAGGCGTCGACTGCCACTATGGCGGCATCAACGCCTTCGGCGAGCGGAGGGCCTGATCTGAGGGTTCCTATGGATTTTGTTCTGCCAGCTCCGGCTCTGCAGACCACCCACACCCCAGTATGCTCACCTGGTGCGTCCCCGATGGGCGGCGGTCGACTGTCCCATAGCGGGCAGGCTAAAAAGAGGGATGAGGAAGAAATCTCTGTCTACGCATCGGACAGCTACATTCTGGCATCAGATGCAGAAGACTGCTCAGATCTCCCATCTTCGGGAAGTCGTGGTCAAGAGGAGTCTGAAGCTGAGATGTCAGCCATGATAAACCGAGCGGCCATGAGCCTTGGGCAGTCGTGCAGTATGCCGCCTTCACCCAAGCGCTCGCTGCTGGATTCTTGGTTTCTGGGGTCGCCCCGCCCCGGTGCATTTTTTCTCGGAGGTGCATGAGGAGTTGTCGAAGTCCTGGAGCACGCCCTACTCGACGCGTTCTAGATTTGTTAGCTCTGTAGCTGTCACTTCCCTGGAGGGTGGGGCAGCTAGAGGATACGTCGACATCCCCCAGGTGGAGCGTGCTGTCGCGGGACATTTATGCGGGACTTGGCTGCAGTGCACCAGCCCGTCACGGTGGCTAGAGAGGATGATCCGTCTCGGTTACACGATCCAGTTCGCCAAGCGCCCGCACAGGTTTGCGGGGGTTCTCTACACCTCGGTGCGAGGAGAGAATGCTCCCATACTTAGGGAGGAGTTTTCCGCTCTTTTGGAGAAAGGAGCGATCGAACCCATCCTTGTAACCGAGATGTCTTCCGGGCTATACAGCCCGTACTTCAAAGTGCCCAAGAAAGGCGGAGGGCTGCGCCCCATTCTGGATCTACGTCTACTGAACCGTCACCTGCACAAGCTGCCGTTCAGGATGTTGACGCAGAAGCGTATCCTGGAGTCAGTTCGTAACCAGGATTGGTTCGTGGTAATCGACCTAAAGGACGCGTACTTTCACGTCTCTATTCTTGACACCGACCGTTCCTACTGTTCGAGTTCGAGGGGAGGGAGTACCAGTATAAGGTCCTACCCTTTGGTCTGGCAGTGTCTCCACGGGTTTTCACAAAACTCGTCGAGGCCGCCTTAGCTCCCGTCGACAACTGGCTTATCTTGGCACACTCGTGAGATGTGTTGTGTACGCAAAGGGACTTTGTGCTCTGGCACCTAGACCCCTTGGTCCTACGTGTCAACCTGGAGAAGAGGAAGCTCTCCCCAGCGCAGAGCTCCTCTTATCTCGGTATGGAACTGGACTCATGTCAGCCTGTCTCACGAACGAGCGGGTATGGTGCAGAACTGCCTGAGACTGTTCTGACAGTCTCCGGTAGTTCCACTGAAGCGCTTCCAGGGGCTACTGGGGAATATGGTGTCCTCAGAGGGGGTTATCCCTCACGGGTTGATGCTCATGCGGCCGCTTCAGCACTGGCTTCAGAGTCGAGTTCCATGGACGGCGTGGCACACCAACACCAGGCGGATTACAGTCACGCCTCAGTGCCGGCGCACCCTCACACCTTGGTCACAGCTGACCTTTCTAGGAGCGGGAGCCCCGCTCGGGCAGGTCTCGAGGCGCTTCGTGGTTACGACAGACACCTCCCTGCAAGGTTGGAGTGCAGTGTGCAACGGGCACGCAGTAGCGGGACGTTGGACGGGTTCCCAGCTGCGTTGGCACATCAACGGCCTGGTGTTGTTAGCGGTCCACCTGGCACTGGAGAGGGTTCTTCTTCTAGTGCGGGGCCATCACGTGCTAGTCCGGTCGGACAGCATGACTGCCGTGATGCTCATTAATCGACAGGGCGTCACATGCTCGCGGCAGTTGACACAACTCACCCGACGCCTCCACCTATGTAGTCAGCAGGTGAGCAAGTCCCTGCGGGACACGTTTTACAGCAGAGACTAGAGAGTAACCTCTACCCATCCACGTTTAAAGTGTATGTTGCCGCGATAGCCGCACATCACGACCTCGTGGAGTGTAAGTCTCTGGGTCGGCATGACCTGGTCACCAGGTTCCTCTGGGGCGTGAGAAGGGTGAATCCACCTAGACCGTGCTCCGTACCCTCTTGGGACCTCAATGTGGTCCTTCGGAGCCTTGGTACGGCCCCTTTCGAGCCCCCTCTCTTCCTCACGTGACGATGAAGACTGCGCTCCAGATGGAGCTCACCTCCATCAAGAGGGTGGGGGACTTTCAGGCATTTTCCTTGTCCCAGGGTTGCCTAGAATTCTCGTAACACACTCTCCAAGAGCAGAGCAGAGTTTTTTCCCAGTGCGACGGCTCTGGATGGCACCTCACTTCAAGGCGGAATGCCCTGTCCGTGATGACTGTCAGTACAGGCTTCTCAGTATGTCCATTACTGTTCACTGGAAGGTAAAATCTCGCTGCACCGCTCACTTGGACTCGCCAGGCTAGTCAGTGTCGCTCAGCTCGAGGTCGTAATATGGCTCAGCACCGTGGCGTGTTAAGATATATCCCCAGTCTGTCTCTCAACACAACGTCGAGAGAACGACTGAAGGGGAACGTCTCGGTTACGTTTGTAACCTTCGTTCACTGATGGAGGGACATTTCAAACATGACAAGCGCTTTCTGTGTGATCTCCCCCTTAAATAGCACATTTTAAACAGTGAGGGTAGAGTTTGTTATCTGTAAATCTCTGTGCATGTTTGTGCCCTCTTTCAGTTCCGTTGTATAATCATATAATAATATGGTTCCATTACTATGGAATGTCGTTTTTGTAAGGCCAGAGGAAAGTTGCCAAACCCTAGGTTTTGGTGAAAGACCGGCTCTGGTTTACACATAAATATTTGTCCTATAGCCGTAGGTTCCAGAGAGGACAGGAAATGGCACTTGGAACAGAACCTGGAATCTACATCCCAAGAATGAGGGCGAACAAAGCGGTTTGTTTCGTTTTACACGTCTCAAATCATTCGTCCTCAGGCTAAAAAATATGTCACAGCAAACAGCGCATCCTAGAAATGCGCTCACGATGCATGTTTCAACGACAAGCGCTAAAATATAGGGAATTCCTCTTAGATCTGCATTTCCGGATTCCATGGATTTTAGCCAAGTATACAACATACCTGTCAACCACACCTTTTTCACAACCATTCCGCTCTCCTCCCATTTTGTTATTTTTTTTGGTATGCAAAATAGAACTGTGGCCAAAGTGGAATAGAGAGGATTCACATCCCCGCGAAAAACTTTCTTATAACAAAATGTGGTCCCCATATTCCCATAAAACCATTAGCGCAGTGTTTCCCCTACCATTATATAAGGGGGGCATCCCGCCCTCCTAACGGCTCGCCCCGCCACCCTTGAACGTCAAGTCAATTTGATTTGATTTTGTTTATAGCGTCAGATTACAATTTATTATGTTATTATGTTAAGTTTTTCTCAGTCGCTTTGGTGGATTTCTCACATCACTATTAACATTTGCACAACATTTAGTTCAACCTCCACAACATTTAGTCATTTGTGCATATCATAGTAGCAGTTTCTCAGTCCTTCCAACAAATTGCAAATGCTTTTGAACATGCATCAATTGCTTTCAAACAACTCTCTGCTATTTTATAACATTATCATTTGCTTATGTCATTTCAGTCAAAATGAACTAAACTTGTGAATGCTGAATAGTCATTCCATATAAAACTAATAGTCCTCATTTCATTGCTTGAGTCATTACATACAAAAATGTTGAACTAGTTGTCAGAATCTGTCAAGCAAATTTTATAAAAAAATGTAATTCTTTTTTTTTCTGAAAATGTCTCCTTAATTCTACAATTTCTCTCAGGTGAACCTCAGCTTTCACTGATAAGAAGGGGTGTGTGAAGCATTAGTTGCAACAAATGGTATACCACTCTAGGAGATACTTTCCTCGCTGCATTGCAAGAGATGATATTCACTGTGATGTAGATGAAACTATGTGGCCGGACAGAGAGGAACGTCTGGATGTGCATGAATTATTTACAGTACTATGCATGTTGTATGTTCAGTTCCAATATGTACTGCAATGTTGTTTACAGTTGTGCACAGCTCTACCCAAAGGGAGTTTATGTTTGTTGTAAATAAGGGTGTATTTATTCCTTTGCAAAATGCTGTGAACAAATTAGAATTGCAAAGACCACATGCAGTGAAAATGTGAAACATACATATTCAGTGTCTTGTACTCAGATACCTCCCTAAATACAGTAATGTCTAACTTTACTGTAGTTTTCAAATCGCTGTGCAAATAGTATATAGTTCTGTCTTGAGCATGTTCAGGAAGTGACACCAAAATCAGACTTTTTTGCATTGGAAATCCTTTACAGAGTAAACTGACAGAAATGAAAACATGACAAAGCCATTTGACTATCTTGTTCATAAAAAGTGGTGTCAGGACTTTTCATCTTGATGACACTGACACTTTCATTGACATGAATACTTGCTTATGAGGAATGAGCTATCCATTTTGAGCAAGTGACGCGCTTTTGCAGGTTATCAACTAGGTTTTGGAGTTTGCACTAATTGTTTTGAGAAATGCATTAACTGTTGTGCAAATGTAAATAGTGATGTGAGAAATGCATCAAAGCGACTGAGAAAAACTGTAAACAAACTAAATAGCCCTTACGTAATATGTTATTTATCTTATTTCCACGATGGCATGTCTATTCTGTCTGTGTTTGCGCGATTATAATTATCCCAATTAGCGCGCAGGGGCGCACACTCACACACAAACAGACACTAGTGGACAGAGAGCGCGCGGCGGGAAATATGTCGCGTCAATCAGATGAAAACCAGATGAAAATATTTGCGTCTTTTAAACGCTCACAGGTAACTGAAGATGGCAACACTCACTCTACTGCGAGTAGCAGCCAGAGTTGCTCTCCTGCTCCAAGTCTAAGTGTTGCGCATCCTGCCCCTGACAAGCATCAAAAGTCCAGTCATCACCGGATGACAAGTAAAATGTATATTAATGCATTACATGCCGCTTACTATTTACATATGTGTGTTTAAAATGTTTTTAGTCAGGACATTGTAAATCTGCTGATTAAATAAGACAAGAGATATTTAATGCGCTATGCAGGCCGCTCTGTGTTAATGTCATGCGCACGTGATGACATTCAGAGCAGCGCACGTGATGACGTGCACAACAGCGCACGTGATGACATGCAGAACAGCGCGCGTGATGACATGCAGCCTTTGCATGCAAGTTTTTTCCTGTCTGACGTTGAGATCTGTGGCAAAATTGTAATGCGATTAAGATGATACCTTGCAGATAAACTATTCATGGATTCATGGCCCTGTGTGAGCTGCATTAATCAGTCTCTTAGATTAAAATTTGACATGAAAATGACGTTACGCTATATATCAAATAATTAAAAGATTTAAAACAAATTATAATAGAGGGGATGCCCTATTTGCCCTGCACAAGAAGTGTAAATGTTTGCAAAGAAAAACAAACAGCATTGTATAGGTTGGATTACCTTAAAATGTATAATACAAGGTTGAGTAAACTTTAGTTTAAGTTGAAAAACTTGACAAGAATGTAATGCTGTAAAATATTTTCTCTCCCACACTCAGTCTTACATTTTCCTGTAAATCAGCTGTATTTGCCTTATGAACCTGTTTGACAAAGTGGTCAATGTCATGAGTCACAATACAATTTTTCACAGTTTGTGGACTTGTAGCCATCCAAGCAGTTTTTTAAACATAAAGAATGTTCCACTGCTTTAATTTATTGGAGGTAAGAAGCTTTCTGATAGTTTTTTGAACATGATATCAGAAGCTGAATGCAGAGTCATACTGTATAACAAGAACTGTCAGAACTTCTCCATTCAGACACTCGCCAATAGGTTAATCATTATTGTTTGCTTATACTAATATCTGCATTCTTAAATCAAGATACATTGAACCAAAATGACATAAGATATTGAGTAGCTTTACTTTGACATTTACTTAAGAAGGAAAATGTCATGAGATATTGGATCTTCTTTACTGAAAAAAAAATGTAACGTAATAAAACAAATGTTACAAAAAACAGGGAAACAAAGGTAGGCAGAACAAAATATTTGCATTCGAGGACAACATAGTTTTTCAATGTACTGACTTCATGGACTGATCTAAGGTCTGTGCCATTACTCTGTATCAATAGACAGCAGTCATGTCTGCATATTAATGTGATTATGTATTTGCAGCGTATGTATTTAATGTAGTCAAAGAGGCGGTTCCCCACATGGGGTTTCGCATAAAACCAGGACTAGACATTGGTTAAATTGAGATATCGAAGATTTAAAAAACATACGTCACAAAAAACATTACTGTGTGCATCTTGAGACAGAACTGTTTTAAAACTGTTTTATATTTTAAAAAATGTCAGTGCAATTTGATTTCGATCAAGACACCTCTAACATTTAAGGTAGAATGCTTAAGCCCCGTCCGGTTTTGTTTTTACTGTTGTCAATGTAGTCAACAGTAGAGGAGAATATTTTAAAATGTTTTCCCTTACAACTATCAGCTCTTTGCAATATGAAAAAAAATGTTGTCAAGGTATATTTGGGACATCGGTGCATTAAATACATTGTACGCTATCCAATCATGACTCCATAAACAAATTAATCAATTATTTTTTTAATAAGGCAGCCTTCTGACTATGGTCAGGTCAATCTGTACTTTTACATGAAAACCTGGACATGATTCATTGTTTCTGCATTACTGACAGGCTTTCACCTGTACATTCTATAAAAGAAAGTTGTATCCTATAATTCAAAGAAATTTCTTACAGATATTCTTGCTTACTTTACAAAAATAAAACCAAATGACCAATTTTGTTGGTATGGAAACAAAGTTAGTTTCAAGCAAAACTGAGAACTCAGAGTTATACAGAAAAAATCTTACTCATACATTAAGGTACAAACACATGCTTTTGAAAGAAAGTACATGAAAATAATCTTCGCAGCTTTATTGTAGCTACTTTTCATTGGATTTAGCCAGCAGATGTGAAGCATTTTAATATTCAGTTACTTTGAATCATAAGTCACTTTCAGTCACGTTGACTTATTTGCAAACCATTAGTTCGATTCATTCAAGGTTAATAATAAAAATAATATAAAAGGTGTATAAAACCGCATACTTAAAAGCTGTTCTTTTATTTTCCTAAGTGTAAATGCCATTGTTAACATGATCTTGAACTTACAGAAAGGTACATGAATATATTACTTGAATAAAAAAGAAAAATATTTTGTTTGTTTTAGTGTCACAAAAGAATGTCTATTTTAACTTAAGACTGAAAACAATAAAAGTTATTATAAAATCAGAAAGGGAAAAAAGAAAAAGATTGCAATCATTATGAAGAAAGTTGTTAAAGTTGTACTAAAAAGTCTAAGCTTAAATTCTACAGATATATAGATATTAAAACTTTAAGTTTATCTTTAAGTTTCCACTTCCCCTTGACAATATAACAACAGATGTACATACATTTTTTTTTTCCAATTTTCAGATCTTGTGAATAATATGTTGAGATATTTATGATGGCTATACCACAATATAGTTATTGCTAAAAGAGCATAAGGACATTTACATTACAATGATATATAATATGAGACTGATGCATTTACATTTTTGATCCATTCAACATCTTAGTTACACACACACATATATATAGAGAGAGAGAATTTAAGCTAAAATTAAACATTGAAATTGTAAGTGAAACAAAAATTACTTTGTGCACAACTTTGTGTTCATTCATTTTGTGTTTATAATATAATTGAATGATAAATATACAGTAAGACTACTTAGACTGTTCACTTGTGAGCTCATTAACAAATAGGCAATGCACAGTGGGTAATTCCTTGTTTGCTTGTTCAAGGGTTTCTCTACCGACGGTTTCAGAGACTCTCACAATGACATTCTCTTTGTAAGTATAAATCTCTGAATCTGTCTGCCTTACACTTTCAAGAAACTTTTCAGCAACAAGTGTGAGACACAGTCTCATCAATACAGGAGTTAGTGGACAGCCCCAGCAAAGTAATTTATACCTGCCACAGGAACTGTTTTTCAGAAGCTTTTCAAGAAGTTCCGTGTTAAATGCAGTGTGCAAAGGTGCTTCTTTTCTTTGTTCTTTTGTTAAGCAGCTCTGTAAGAATGACCATGGGATCATTTTTTCTCCCTTTTTAAATGCAAACAGCACTGCTGTACCTGTTTTTGCATCAGTGTAGTCTGTTGAATGAGAATCTAAGTGGTCATTCAGCCACCTGCCCATGATGGTTGCCAGAATCAGATAGTCAACATTATGAGTCCCATTTACTTTTCTAATCATATTAAAAGACTTTGGGACTTTTGTTGGTTGTTCAAGTAAATTGTGATAAAACACACACAAATATGGAATGAGAGCGTAAGAATAGCTCCTATAGAATAAGAGTGATATACCATCTGGCCGTGTATCTTTGTTCTTGTTTACTGCCAACGACTGAATTGCCTTTTCAATGTCCATAATCTGAATTTTTTCAAAAGCACTTTGATCAAAGGTCAAATTAAATTTCTGACCCCATTTTTTTTGTTTTTCATTGAGCCATTGCTGTGAAACCTCTGCCACGAATTTTGAGACATCAGATTTTTTTGTTGATTTGCTGACATCCAAGTGATTTGTTGATTTGTTTTTTGTGTTGCACCTGATTTTAAGTAGAACTGGCTGATGGTCAGAGCGGCAGCTTTCCTCAGAAATCTTACAGCTTTTAACATTTTGTACTGTTTCCTCTGGCACAAAAAGATAGTCTAATCGTGACTTTGTTGTTTTTGAAGGATTTGAAAAGGTATATTGCCGACAAACTGGGTTGAGCCTTCTCCATACATCCACAAGATGAAAAGATGTCATAAATTCCTCTACTGTTGGTTTTAACATAAAATGTCGTTCATTCTCTGTTATAGAATTCCTGTCCAGAAATGGATTCAGGGGGATGTTGAAGTCTCCTCCAATCAACAAAATGCCTTCTGCAAAATTCTCCAGAATCATTCTAAGTCTCTTTAGAGGTCTTGAATCTATTTGGTGAGTATAAACACTCACAAGCGTATACAGCTGACCTTTGAGGGTACATTTAACTGCAATGTAGCAGCCAGCAGCATCCTTGCGAGTGTAGATCTTTGATTTGCTCAGAATATCTTTTCTTATTAAAATAGCCACCCCTCTATCTTGTGAGCTGTACTTAGTAAAAACTGATTTCCGCTTGTCAAGTCTCTTAAAAACATCTTTTTCAGTTGGCCCAATGCGTGTTTCCTGAATGAAGGCAACAAGGCACTTGTGTTTCTCTATTTCTGTTATCACCTCGTTAATCTTAGATTTGAGCCCATTTGTATTCCATGTCATAACAGACAACTCGGTAGTATTCATATTTACAGAGCTATATGGTATAGGACAGCCACTTTAAAGTCTACAAAGAAAATAAGGACATTGAATTAAAACATTGAAGTTGTCGGAAATGTTATCTCAAAAATAGTATAGTTTTCTTTTATTGCTCTGACCAGTTTTTAGTTTTGTTAGTGGATATTCAGATCAGTCCATGAATATAAAAATTGTTGTGAAACATATTTATGGACAACAAAACCAGTCTTATGGGTCAATTTTTTGAAATTGAGATGTTTACACCATCTGAAAGCGGTAACAAATACACTTTCTATTGATGTTTGAGTTGTAATGATATGACAATATCTGGCTGAGATACAACATTTTAAAATTCTTGAATCCAAAAGTGCAAAAATCAAAATATTGAAAAAATTACCTTTGAAGTTGTTAATCAGAGGAACCGTAGCGGGCCATCCACTCACAAAAATAAAGGTAGGCCATTTAAAAACCATCTAAATGGAACATGATCTTTACTTAATATCCTAATTATTTTTGAAAATTATTATAAAAGAAAAATAGATAATTTAAATACATACAATGTATTTTCTTATTTTACTAAAGATGTTCCCGTGCAACATAAGACTGGTTTTGTGATCAATGGCCACATATTATAAAAATGTCTATACATCTACATTTATTCAAAATAAAAATGTAAATTATGTTCAAAATTGGTGTTTTTAAAGAGACATTTTGTACGAAATATTAACTTAAATATTGCAGCAATACATTATAACACAAAAAATATTTACATTCATTGAGTTCTTTGGTTGTGTGACCATGAGAGCTTGTCAGTTTGTAGTGAGTGATTGTCATCTTTGCAGAGTTATAACTACTGTAAGTAGGATGGGCTTAAGAGGGTTTGCCTTGAAAATTCATTATGTTTGTCTTTACCCTGTTAATATAATGTGAATATGTTTTAAGTAAAACAAATTAATCTTACCTTAAATGTTTTAAAAGTTTTTTTTCGACTTTTTAATGTTCATGACGAACAATCAAAAAGCGTGTTAAGCAATATACAGAACCTGTAGCTGAAAGCAACTGTCAATCCAAGTCTAGTGTACACCCTTTTACACCCGGAGCAGTCAGCAGCTATCAATAAAGCGCCCGGGAGCAAGTAGGGTAAGGTGCCTTGCTCAAGGAAACCTCAAACGTTACCCAGCGGCCCTGAGAATCAAGCTCATAGAGGCGTGAAAGTACATTAAAAACATTCAAGTCTGTATTTTGGTTTGTAACCACCCTCCATTATTAATCACCAGTGTGTAATTTTAAATATAAACTGTGTGTGACATTGAAGGCAATACATTATTCAACTGAAATGCTTGCTTGCAACATATGTTAAAAATATTTATACCTGCAAACATTTCAGGTAATTTAAAAACGATAACATTATTGTCTTGTTTAGTGTTTTATCTTAGTTCGCAATAGCATTTAGGTTAAATGGTTACTTTCATCAATATATTTGCATACACCAAGTGGCAACCATCCGATCTCTCTCATGAAGCCAACACGTAAGTGAGTTAAACTGCAATTCATTGACTGGCCGATAGAGTCTGGCTCGAAAAGAGAGCAGAATCTCATTGAGCCCCATATTAAAATGGGCAACTTTACAGCAGAAAAAAAGATGTTTACAGCCTGGGAAAAAAATATTTTGGTAATTTTATATTAAGCCTTGAAATTCTGCAAATTAGGTCATGGCCACTTGAGTGACAAGTGGTTTCAGCAAACAGGTGCCTCAGCTCCAACCACGTCACACCGATTATCTGGGAGTGATGCGCTGCTAAGATGGCGACGGCCGGCTATGCCCACTTTAAGCTTCAAAACAGCTCCTCAGAAAACTAAGGGGTGAAGTCACGGACACTACGTCCATATTTTATACAGTCTATGGCAGTCTACAAGAGGTGTGCCCCAAAGACCAGGATTGGGAAAGACTGGGCTAAATGATCCTCATCCCCAAGTAAAGTGAACTTAAATATGCATGTTTTGGAAGGAAACAAGTTTACATTGATTCAGTCAACATAGTAGACTTTTCAGTGTGAAAAAAGTAAATATTCAACCAGATATTATTGTCAGTGTTTTATTAGTCATCCTGCAAAAAATGTGCTGCCTACTGTGAAGCTGAAAGCAATGTATATCAATCAAACCATGCCAAAACCAAGCAAAGACATAATATTAAGAAAATAATATAAAGAAACATTCTGCTACAAAACGTTGAGACTGAGGAATTCCCTTATCTGTGACCGAACATAAGATTTAACAACAGTAATAAAAAACAGTAAAATTAGAAATTAATATTAAAGTAAAGCGTGATCCTGCCTGTGAAAACAGGCAGTTTTTTTTCAAAATTCAATCATCCTATCCGATGATTGTAAATTACATTCTGTGAAAGTACGGAATAACTTTGATATCTATAGTATTGGCTGAGTAAGAATAAGTCAGAGATTGAAATTAAATTGATGGTGGAAATCAAACTATGATGCTTCTTATCTCAAAATTACATTTTTGAGACTTTATCCTGTTTTTCACAGATTGTGTCACATAGGAAAATTCTAAACGAAATACAACAGAAATGTATGTTTACATTCTCAAGTCAGAAATTCAGTCACCTCTAAGATAACTCATCTAAGAAACACATAAATAAACACATAAATAAAACTTTAGTTACTTTAAAAACATCTAAAATCACAAAAAATGGAAATGTGAAAGTTAATGGAGAACAATCATGGGGAGTAATAATTAATTAGTATAAAGTGGCAAAAATCAAGAACAATGAGTATGGTTGCAGAATAGTCTGCAATTGGCTCAAAAACATGTATAATTCAATTCAATATTATTTATATAGTGCTTTTAACAATGTGCATTGTTCTAAAGCAGCTTTACAGGAGAAAATAGTAAAAACACAAAAAGGTAAAAGACAGCACAGTGCATGGTGTTAGAAAAAGCAAGATCATTCTAATAAATAATCAATAATATCTAATCTTAAAGATAGTTGTTTAACATGTTCATCAGTTATCATTGTTCTGCTGCTTGCATTTTATTAAAACCTGAAAAAGGAGGTTCTTGTTTAAATCTTCTGAAGTGGTCTGTATCTAATTTTGTTGCGATTCTAATATTTGCTTTTTAACAGAAAAATATGATTTTGTGAACAAAGCTGCTCCGTTTGACCTCAGTTAGATAGGTGCTGTGAAAGTCCTTCTAACTCTTGAATCTCCTTGGAGACATCTAAAAAACACATAACATGGTGTCATATCTGAATATGTATCGATTTTTGGACATCTAAAATATTTAGTCAGAGCTTGGTTTCTTACCAAACATGGTTGTTTCGCTGGTTTTTGAAAGCGAGTTCTCCACTGATCTCTTCAGCTCTGATTCAAGAGTTGTCATTATATGAAGCTGTGTGTGCAACATAGTTTGAAATATATTTCAATGACTTGAATTTAAATGATGATGTAACAAACTCATATAAACATATTCATTTTACAAGAAACTCATCAGCCGGTCTTTGTAACATGTATTATTCATAAGGGTGGCAAGAAAGTACCTTTAAGTTTTTGAACATCTTAAGCACTTCATCTTTTGCCTCATTAAACATTTGAGGTTTTAACTCTTCAATTGTATTTGTTATTATTTTCTCCATCATCATCAGGCATCCTTCCCCTTTCTCTTCTGCAGCTTCTACAATACAATTCATTAGAAAACAAGAACTACAATGATTTAGGTTATGTTTAAATCAGATCAATTGTACAACACCATTTGAACAATTTATACATATTTGTCTGTGTAATGAGTAGTAATGGTTTACTCTTGTAGCCAGGAGTCATTTTCTTCTGAATGGTTGTATAGATGCATAAGTAGATTTCCTTCTTTTTCTCAACAATGTGTGTGCTGAGTAATATCTTCAGATTTGATTCCTATTAGAGGGTTAAATTGCAGTAAAACATGAAGTTATGCTTAAACAGTTATGCTTAAACAAAGCTTTAAACGTATTGACATGCAGATTTCAACGTTTGGCTTTTTTGGACTCGAAACCGTTGGTTTAAACTTACCAATACTTTTTCCGCATCTGACACAGCTCTTTTTCTGTGGTTATATTTTAAAGGATAAGTTTGGCCAAAAATAAAAATGTATCTATTATACGACATGGGGGGGGGGGGGGTAAATAATGACTACATTAGAAACACACTCTCTTCTGTCTCTTGAATGATTACGGTCAATGTGCATTATTATGAGCTTCAGGTTCCTGTTAATGTTTGGATAAATTATAATTAAATAAATAAAGCACAGACACACTGGACAACTTCACTCACCTGTGTCTTGATGAAGTTCTCAAAGTGATATTGCATGGATGCGCTCGGGGAGACACGTTGAAAGATATTAAACTTATCAAGATAGTCTTGCATTGATTTCCCTTTCTTGTCATTGGCATCGACACTGGAAAATAAAAAAGTAAGATTTTAAAACCACTCTAAATCAGTCCATAATTTAGTTATCCAGGGTGCGATTCACACACGACAACAAAACCTAGCTAGCTGAAAGGAGTTTGCATATGATATGAAAGAGAGAAACTTACGGAAACATCAATTCAAACTCTGCATTGATGTTGTCATACATGTGTTTGGTCAGAGACTTGTTAAAATCTATAGGTTCATTCCAGTTTTTTGGCCAGTGGCACCCATTTTTCCTACACATCGCTTGATATGTATTATAGCACAAATTGTTTTTCTCTGGTCGAACCTAAAATAAAAAAATGTGACTAGAGTTAGAGAGCTCAGAATACTGCATAATAGTCAATGGTTCCTCCACAACAATTGACTTTCACTTACAGGCAATATTACGCCACGTTTGGTCTTAACAAATGATTTCACTGATTCTTCTACACCCTTTGAGAGACATTGCTCCAGAATCCCATAAAGTGAATCAAACTGACCATCCAGAATCTTCAGTTTCTTTTCTAGACTCTTCTCCAGTTTCGTCTGGACTCCTTCTTTTGTCTAATTTATAGGACACAATCATACAGTAGAAATGAATTACAGAGCAACAAACTGGATGCGCTATATGGACCTTTCCATGTAAATCCATTTTATTATATTTCATACCATTTTTTTAACTTCATCCAGTTGTAAGCTTTGGATCAAGGACAAAATTCCTTTTGCCTCACTGATATAATCTCTGCAAATGTTTTCGCTGATGCTCTTGTTAAGGCTTCTGATGACATTCTGTAGCCTTGGGATCTCTAAAGATAATTTTGAAATGTATTAAACCAATTTATTACTGCAAACATGTTAGTATAATGACAAACATCAGACTCTTAGATTCCTTGCATGATACTTTACCGGTTTCAGCAGGTTTCAGATTAGATTTTTTATCGAAGTATGCTGTGGAGCTTACAGTGAAAACATCAGTGATGAATGTTTCCTTTAAATCCTGTATAATAAATATCAATGAAATGCATGCATAATTTCTTAAAATGTACATATT
Organism: Triplophysa tibetana; assembly: GCA_008369825.1. NCBI lineage: Eukaryota > Metazoa > Chordata > Actinopteri > Cypriniformes > Nemacheilidae > Triplophysa > Triplophysa tibetana. The sequence continues at coordinate 4,860,080 of CM017908.1, read as the reverse complement.
TTAAAGCACACCCCAGTCTGTACAAGTGTCAAACAAACATGACAAAACTAAATGCACCCTCTTCTATTAAACTTCACATGACACCCCAGGGAAAATGCATCTGGGAGATACATTTTAATATTATTGTAAATGATGAATATGCAGATCAATCTTGTTTGTTTAGAGAAGTAATACGCTAAATCAAAAAAAAAACATTGAGTAGCGGTACAGTAAAACACATTTTTTATGTTTTCAAAAAATGAAAAAAACATTCAAATGCTTCAGACATATACTTACTTTACATGATCCATATTTTAATTTTTTGTTTACTGCATCCTTTGCACGTTTGTTTCTATGAAGTATGCATTGTTTATCCAGATCCTGGAAAAATAATTAACACATGACAGAAAAGAATTTTAAATGAAATATCTGTACAGAATAAGCATAGGACTTGGTAATTGGTAATATCCGAATATTTGGATAATTGTTTTAGTTTATGGAAACGGAACTACAATCAAATGGCAATTCAATGTTATGTCATAAGACTTTAAGTTCTGTAAATGTATAAAAAAATTCTGCATCATACCGTAATAACCCCAGGGAATGTTTCACAACATGACACAAAGTAATCATACATACCATACCCTGAGGAAAACTAAAAAAACATATATTGTGCTTTTCTTAACATCTATGATGTGTACATTTTATTATACCATGGTCTGTCTGAATACTCAATTCCGATTGGCTGGAAGGTGTGCATTAAAACTGTCAGTTTCATCACTGTTCTCTCTCTGAATGATTAAGTCAAATAAATGCTACAAAACTGATTGAAATTGGTCAAGTATAAGAGGGATAATCTACAGCTAATCATGTATGAAATGATTTTAAATAAGTTTTCCAGAGGATTACAGGTATCCCTTATATATCCGACACTAGATATCCATCAATACACATAATATGTTAAACGTTACAATTATTATATACAATTACCTGACCATCTCTTAAAATGTCTTCCTTAGCAAGCCGTTCAGATCTAACAAAAAGGAAGACAGTTTTTGATTTGTCTATTAATTTATTTGTTTGTCCTAAAAGATGTTAATGTTGCAGAAGTTTAAAGACACAGAGCTTCTTATTCTCACCTAAGATATTGTGCTGGTTTCATATCATCAGTTTTAGTACAGATGAAGTTTATGTGTTTGCATTCTCCTCCAGGTCCCAAGTCTTCAATGCAATGCTCTAATATTCCCCAAGGGTTTCTGTCTGATTTTGTACGCTTGATGTCACTTACTATCCACACAGCGGAGCACTCTCTTAGTTTCTAAATAAAAAGAAATTAATTAAATGGATCTACTTTTAAAATACAGGTATATGCATGCTATAATATATTTTAATAAATCTATAAGATTTTATAAGACCATTGTTAAAACATTGAAAAATATGATGTTAAACAATCCTTCAGAAGGATATAGTGTTTACAGATTTCCATAGGTTATCTCTGATCTTGTTGCAGTCTTCAGTCCCAGGAAGATCAATGAGGACAATGTGCTCCAAGAGATCCTTACAGTTGGGAATCTTAATTGTCATGCTCTTCACAATCGGCCAGTAACAGTCACCCTTATCTGAATGTATAATATAACAAGTAATCTTATTGGCAAATGTGGAGCTCTGTTGAAAAAAATAATTTGCTTATTGTAAACTAATTGAGAATATTTTCATCAACATTGTTTGGTTGAATATTCAAATTGATTACATTTGAATGTTCTCCACATTTATATATATATAAAAAAAATCATATAAATTACACTTCTCTCTGAGATTATCTTCTTGGTAGACAATAATCGCTCAAGTTTAGCGAAGTCATCCTTTTTCTTTAACTCCTCTAATATCACATCTTCTGCATCAGCTCCACACAGTGCAGTCATCATATCTTTACAGGTTTCGTCATTTTTATCTAAAGAAGCAATCAGATTGTTCCATTCCTGCAAAAGTATAAAACAGCACACGTCACATATATTCATTTCATTTGATTTGTTTATACAGTATAATAAAATAGCAAAATAAAAATCACAATATAATAACGAGCAAACCTCTTCAGAAATGAATTCAATCTCTGCAATGTAGTTTGAGTCATGTTGATTTGCCTCCACCTGAGTAATCACAGATGTACATGCACCGAAACAGCCAGGGGGCAGTAGATTCTCTTTTTCCATAATTGCATTTAATAAGGAGCTTTTGCCTTCTCCTGTTCTTCCTAAAATCCCTATGGTTGCCTTTTTTTTGGCTTTCTCCATCTTGGAAATTTTTTCTCTGTACATAGTGATACATGGCATGTTCTGTTACCGAAAATTGTTTTTAATAGCAAATGGAATGAACAATAATTTCAAGCTCTTACGAAATGTATAATGCAGTCTTTCGGTCACTTGTGCTCTTTGTGTTCTCAACTTCTACATTAATTCCTTGCATGATCAGCATTGCTTTCCTTAGGTCAATGTCTGGGTTCAGTTAGGGAAAGAATATTTATAATAGTAATGATTTTACTCTCACTATACAAAAAAGGTGCACAATACTTTCTCAATTTTGACAATCATCAGTATATTCAAAGATGCATTTTGGTCTTGGACTTTGAATTTTGTTTCCATAAATATGTGTAAAAGGGATTTCATTAATTAAATATTTTATCCATGAGCAAAAGTTTAAAATTACTGTAATAAACTGGTCTTGTGATATTAAAACATCACCATGCATAAGGTGACCTAGTATAAAAAACTTTTTTAGGCAACTCAAAGTAAATGTTCAAAATTAATATTACAATATGGTTTACATGTTTGTGTATCAACTCTGCAGACTTAATAGTTGCTGTATTAGAAGAGGACAAATTCAAAATGTACTTGCCTGGCGTCAACAATCCTTGGTCCCTTTTCCTTTTAGAACCTATTAGAAAAAAATTCACTAAACAAATATCCTAAACCGAAGAGTGTAAAGCAAAACACATTTAATTTGTTCCTGTTTAGGAATTTCATACCCTGTTGAGCCATTGTAGCACTGAGTCAAAGTCCTGGTGAGAAAAAGTTTACATTAACAAAAAATTCTAGTGATTCTACCCATTAATTTGATACCATCATTAATACTGACATCAACGTACCATCCTCTGCTTTTGGGACAACTCATTTTGAAATGTGACCTCAGATAGGGTTTCAGAACATGAATTACTATAAAAATTGCATTGTACTGTCAGGTGGACATAACATTTTATAAACATTATTTCCAAGCTCATGTGCAACAGCAACGTTTTTTTTAACTCTTTACATATTGTAAACTGCAGCTTTCCAACAAGAATATTTCAAGAATATTTTATTTAAGCCAAACCTTTGCCATGTATACTTGGTGAAGTATTGTCAAACTGACAATACTTTGCCAAGTATACAAGGCACAGGCATGGCTTCAATACAGATAAAACAGGAAGTCTGTGAAGAGTGAGAGAGTCTAGTCCATAAGGAAAGAGGGGGCCTTTCCTTACACCTGCATATGGACATATTTTTTTGACAACATTGGGGTAAATTACATTACAAGCTCGATTTGAATCAATTTTCTTTATCATGTTTTAGTGAAGACCATACAGCATTAATGATTGCATGCATCTCCTTACACACAAAAAATTAAAACGTTCATAAAAAGGACAACAAATAAAATATAATACATTTACAAACAGATGTCTTTTAGTTTCATTGGAAGTCCAGATTGTACAGTAACATTTTACATTAAGGTAACATTTGTAAAGCATTTATAAATGTGTTCATTAATGATTTTATGTAGTTAAAAATGTATTATAAAGCAGTTATAACTTAACATTAATAAAAAGGGGTATTTTAACGAAATACCTGCCAAAGAGTGAGCCATTTCAATCAAATGATATAAATGCTTAGTAAATGTATTTATACATTTTTCTTATTTTTGTATATTTCAAATATTTTGTCACTTTTCAAACGATGTGGCTTACCTGATCCTATTCCGAATGTCTTACAGTGCCCTGCAGAATACCTTCAGATCTTTATGCTTATCCAAAGCAGTTCTTTCTCGCTTACCAAGATAAATTCATAACTTTTTTATTACTTTTAACGGTATAGCACAAAGGGTTACTAGCTTGTTTGTTAATGGTGTTTTATTAATGATTCAATTACTTCTAATGTTTATTTAATATTTATTGCAGAAACAGAATGCTGACTCACAAGGCTTCATCTCTGATGTGAGTAATACATTTATAGGTATTGAAAGCCCATGAAAGTCGTTTTTAAAGAAAGGTGGATGCCTGTAAAGTATTCATTAACAACTTCAAAACAACTTATAAATGTTGAGAGATATAAAATGTTAGCAGACCATGAAATTGTGCCATAATATAGTGGATTCATGTGAACAATTTATTAAGGAGTTATGAACATTAGTAATCTGTGAAAATGCACCTCAATGTAAAGTGATGACCTGTATTATTAGTTAATAACCAGGGAAAATGAAATTTACAATAATAAGAAAAAATAACATAACACCCATTCTCCTTTTGCAAACAACATAGAGATAATAATAAATCTTCTTTCGAGTAAAATAAATTATGAATAAATACATTTATTAATGGCTCACTATTTGGCATTTATAATGCATTTATAAATGACTTATTAATCATGAAAAAAGATTAAAAATGCTTTATTTAGGATACCTTAATGTAAAGTGTTACCGATAAAACATACTGATGCAATAATTTTATGTGGAAATGTGCAAAAGATACAAAAAAGAACCTCGGAGTGCCACCCCAGTGATACAAAAGATACAGATTTAAACCTTTTTTTTGACAGAGTAGTGCTGATATTGGAAAGATATTTTACTTTTAACTCATAAAATATTGTTATAATACCAACCTCATATTGACATTCCCATTATCATGTACCATTTGCAATTTTAACACCATTGTAAAAAATATATGCCACCCTAGCACATGCATCTGAACATCAATCAAAGACTTTTGTTACTAACAGCGGTATAGTTTTCAAAATAGTATTTTTATTTACTTAAATTTTAGAACACACAGAAGGTGCCAAAAGGTGCTGTGAGTACTTACTTTGCACTATCCCAAGCGTCCAGTTACAGCAGAATGCGTACGAATGCTGCTGGCAAGATTCATAACTTTGAAATGCAAGGGGGTGGAGTTTGAGGATTGGCATGAAATGAGAAAGCCAACTAAGCCAGCATGTGTTTAAGTGGAGGTACACTGAAAAAAATGATGAAATAACCTTTTTCAGCATACACACAATAATACATTTACCCACTAAATAAATCTTTGTTCAGGTTACTTAATTACAGGGAAGTATCTAGCATATAAAACCCTCAGGGGCTGAGCCTAAAACATTAGGGGCTAATGTAGGGAATTTGGATTAGGTTGTATTTTTTTCAAGTAAAATATGGTTTGCATTAACTTTTTTATGCAATATGTTTTTTTAGCAAACACGAAATAATCACATAAATTTAAATGTGTTCTTCTCAAGGAAAATATGCTTTGCATAAACACATTAACGCAATATATTATCAAACACAAAATAATCATAGGCCTATGTAGCTTTATACATCTGACCCATTGTTATCTATGTCTCTACTTATGTCTACTTCATTCTCTTGTGAACTTTTCAAAGTTCTTTATAATTCTTTTATGTATTTTTCCTGTTAATTTTTTGATGGTGGAATCATCATAAAGCATTTTCCAGACTTGACTTGAGCAAAAAAAGCAAATGGTTATGCGTTAGTGCATTCACGTTCATGAGCTGGGCAATAATAATGCATGAAATTAACAGTCAGTTACTTAAGGATTTTTCCTTGTTTGTAAATTGTGTAAATATTTGTAATGTTTTTACTTTAATTACTTAAATACTTAAAGTGTTTATATGAATAGAAATACTTAATAACTATGATTGATAATGCTTAACCTAATACAAATAAAATTGAAAGGTTTTTACGTAAGTTTTTAGGTAAACACAAACAGCCAGTGGCTTAACTGCTGGTGTGACTGAGCTGCTAGCACTTTAAGACTTGCGGTAAAGCGCAGATCCAGTGATACACATCCCAAAAAGTTTTTCCCTGTTTGTGTACTTCATACCCGATTGTGTAAAAAAAAATAGGTATAATTGATAATACATCTATTACAACCAGTGATTTCAGGGGTAAACAGCAGTTGGGGATGATTCCTGTGTACTTTCAACTTACACTTTAGGGCGCCACCTGCTGGGCGCCAAAACTAGCTCATTTGGCCTTGCAAATGCACAAATCCCTTTTCCTCCATACATCACACAGATATTTGTTATGCACTTACACCCCAACATTGAACACACAAATCTCAACCATGGTAACAATCAAAAACCATCATTCATTAAATTAACTCTTAACTCAACAGATAACATACATTAACATTAAGCTTAAAAACGCCACCAAGAGCGAAAACACTAATCTTTAAAAGAAAAACTAATAAGAAACACAGAATTGAACATGCTGCAATGCATCTTGGGAACTTTCTAACTCTTGCAATATTGCTAGCTCATAATACACTGTTTTGTAAGTTGGGCAAACTGTCTGACACATTTTGGGCAAAAACTTGAGAAACTAAGTCCAGTCAACAAAATAATCTTTGTTGGAAACATGTTTAGGCCAATTTTGTTCAGTATATGCAAAAGAATCATTTGACTCCTTTAAGTAAAAATGCTATGTTCAAGTTACTTATTTATCTTTGTAGAAGAACAATTTGTATGTATGATTTTTTTCAGTGCATTTTTACTGCAGTAATTGTAACAAAAAATGTGAGTGAATTAGTTTGTGATTTGCAGACTTTTCTGTAGAGATTTGTGCACTTGCACTGAAGGATTCAAGAAGACGTCACTGTTGTGTTGTGTTTGCAGAGAGAGAAAAAAAATCTACAAGTTTGCAACATCAAAAATGACTTAAAATATGGTGATACACATGTATGGCAAACCTCATACAACTACAAATTCCACTCTCACAGGTGTTCAGTTGTTTTGCGCCAAAAATACCTTCATTCACGAGTTCGCCTTGCAGCTAATAAACTGGTAGAGTTCCGAGCATCTTAACCTGTGGTCATCTGAGATGCAGGCAGGCTGATGATGCGACGGTGCTGATAGAATGGTAGCCTTGCAGTGTAAATGCATTTAGTTTAAGACTCCAGGGTGATTGGTTTTCTGGAGTCTGGGCTGGGCTCTTTCAATGCCTTTGATGAGTATAAATGTCTGAGGGTTGGCTATTGGTGGGGAGGGTGAGCCATAGATGAGTTTGTGAAAGTTTGTATTTCAGCTTAGGTACCTTTTAATGGAGCTGCCTGGAGGTATGCAAGTGCTGCTGTGGAGCTAAGGTCCAGAGCCAGGGCATTTGTAGGGATGTCATCGGAGCGGATGATGCCAGCGTGAAGGGAGGGTGGGCCTGAGGAAGAGAGAGGAGGAATAGAGGTGGCTGCCGGAAGCCGAGAACGCTTAGGTCGGCTCCTTGGGCAAGGGCAAAGGAATAGGATGGGAAGGGCTAAGGATAGGTCTTTGCCGCTGGTAGAGGCGTGCTCGGGCTGCTGAGGTGGCTTGTGGAGGTGTGGGACAGCATGGCACTGGGGCGGTGATTGGCTTGTATGGGTGGAGGAGCTGTCGGAGGCTAGCAGCGGTGGAATCTGGAGCAAGGCCAATGGCATGTTCTTGCAGCCTGACGACCTCCTACAGCAGGTCCCTAGTACACACACACAAACTGGTGTTTTATGTCATACAATAAAACAGGAAAATATATAGAGCTTTTGTTAAAACCACATGCCTTATTTCAGGAATTTAACTATTGACTTACTTGGACAACAGAACAATAAGTGTTAAAAGTGTTACAAGTTGTAAACTTACAGAAAGCAAATGTTAGTGGTGTTTTTGTATGCGCGTAGCACTTTGTATTGTTGAATGAGATTTCATCTCATGTTTTTGCTTATTAAATCGCAATTTATATGCCTTTATTATAAAAAAATGCCCAACATGAATCAAAATCACAACTCTGGTCACAACATCAGTTGTTTATGTAAGGGATAATGTACAGTCAGCTGGCTGTTTTTGCAGAATAAGTCCCAACGGCAGTGAAAATGCAAAGTCAATTACTGTTTTTTTCATTTCCCTTTTACATCTTACAACTATAAGCACTGAGATTATATGCAAAATATAATATGTGAAAGTCACAACAAAATACTTTCGTTTTGCCATCCCCAATTATATCTATTTGAAAGCACAACAGTTGGTATACAGTATATTTCATATTTATTTTATTTTATTTTACATGTGTTCTTAAACATTTTGTTTGGGCATGTTGACGTGTTGGGTGCAAAAATAAAAACAACAATCAGGGATAATGAGTCACACCGGGTCAAAATTAGGGTGGGTTAAAATGAAAGGACAAAGGACCACCAAGACAAAATGTGTATCAAGCTTTGATTTGATCCAATTTTATTGAGAATGCATAATATATGTTGTGCATCAAATGAATTATTTAACAGCTTAGATAAGAAACGAGACAGAGCTCTTAGAATATCTGGTGCAGTTAAAACAACACCAGTCTATTCTCTAATTGTTGAGGCAAAAAGATCAACATTGGATTCGCGTAAAATTGTCATATTGTCATATTGGACATCTGTAAAAATTATATTGGAAGTCATTTTGCCAAATATGTTTCTTTTAACTGTTGGGAAAACAGTATATAAAAAGGAAGGGGATAAGGATGGAGTATAAATCAGTTAATGTCAAGTTGAAGGTACTGAATGTAGCTTGTCACCTGTACAGGCATTAGTTCCTGTTTTGCGAGAAACATCTGAAGACCCACCTCTTTCGTCAACTGTTCTATCCTGTCTATCTATCCTCTTTTGCATTTCACATTTGAAGGCTCTGTATTTCAATTCAAGGTTTACAGGAGCAAATGAGAAAATCAGAGAAAGGTAAAACACAGCCCAGTGCATGGTGTTTATAAAACAAGCAATATAATTCTAATAAATAATATCTGATAAATAAATAATTAAAGGAGGCGAGGAACCCAAACTCCAAATATTGATTTATGGATAATTAATCAATTATTTCCTCTTGATATTCACAAACTGCTCAAAAGTTTGTTGTTTGTTATTTGTTGTGAACTATTTGTTTTCCTCAAGTAAAAAACATATTTACGTATGTTAATTTGAAGAAGATTTCTTTGTTTTCTCACCAAAGTAACATCATAGTACACTTCTAAAAATGAAAGTGCTCAATCGTTTTAGTTTTTGCCTTAATCAGCTTTGTTTCCTGCTCTGGTACGTGGAAGAAGTCAAAGGCTGTCCACAGCAGCTTAAGTGGCAATGATCCAAAGGCATTGGCGAGATCTAGAAAAACCACATGCAGGTTTTTCTTCTCCTTTTTTTCCATTTGCAACTGGTGGCAGATGATGTTAGCATGTTCCAAACATCCAGAGAAACCCCATATGCCTGCCTTCTGCATAATTGATACCTAAGAATAATTAAAAAAGGTAAATAGTTAGTTTGTTTATAGTAAATAGTTTTGGCCGAAACATATACATATATAGTTACCCCCCCCCCCCTGCGCCCACCTTTCATCTCATTTGTGAAGTCGGGCCTGTTTGCAGTACACAATTATCTAATGGATAGAATAAGAAAAGACATATATCATTTAATGGACTAGACATGTTTTTGTGTCATTCACCACAACAACAGCATGACTTGACTTTGCATATTGCATATTTACTATTTTTGCTTCCATGCATGGAAGTCACAAATTTATTGTCTTTTGGCTATTTTGTCCTCTTTTAAATATTTTAAAGTTTACAGTGACCATAAAGACTGATACCCTAAAACATCACAACTGCCTTTACCTAGTTAAATCAGTTTTTATAAAGACAAATATTCATCATTAAAAAAAACCTCAACATATAATAACCAATGGAAGCTTTACTGGCTTTTACAGGGGTTCATGACCTAGGCAGAGCAAAGTTTTCAATCAGGGACCACATATGCTGATAAAATGAATACCTTGAACTATTAGTTGCTTTGGAAAAAAATCATCTACCAAATTCATAAGGTAAAGAAAGATAAATTTTGGTAATGCGATGTTGGAGAAATTGTGTATAAGAAACCCAAACAAGTCTATGACTCCGTCTGTTACCCAGAGATATAATAATTTTTTTAATTTCAAGGTACTTTATTGGCATGATTGCGTGTTCTTACAATATTGCAAAAGCATTGAACATACACTCACATAAAGGATTATTAGGAACACCATACTAATACTGTGTTTGAACCCTTTTCGCCTTCAGAACTGCCTTAAATTCTAAGTGGTATTGATTCAACAAGGTGCTGAAAGTGTTCTTTAGAAATGTTGGCCCATATTGATAGGATAGCATCTTGCAGTTGATGGAGATTTGTGGGATGCACGAAGCTCCCCTTCCACCACATCCCAAAGATGCTCTATTGGTTTGAGATCTGGTGACTGTGGGGGCCATTTTAGTACAGTGAACTCATTGTCATGTTCAAGAAAACAATTTGAAATTATTCGAGCTTTGTGACATGGTGCATTATCCTGCTAGAAGTAGCCATCAGAGGATGGGTACATGGTGGTCATAAAGGGATGGACATGGTCAGAAACAATGTTCAAGCAGGCCGTGGCATTTAAACAATGCCCAATTGGCACTAAGGGGACGAAAGTGTGCCAAGATAACATCCCCCACACCATAACACCACCACCATAATTGCATTAATGAGAAATTGAACAGGTGTTCCTAATAATCCTTTAGGTGAGTGTATAACATATAACAAAAGACATACAATAAGTACAAATATTAGAGTACAGTTAAAATAAGGTGCTGAGTAAGGCATAAATATAGAATTAAACATAAAATAAAGTATATGTAAGAAAAACGTAATATGTTTACTCAAGCATATGCAATCTCTGTTCTGATCAACCATGAAGCGGATACAGAGATGCAGGGAAGAACATACTATATGAGGCAATAGACAAAATGATGTTGAATAAAATGTTTTTTTATTATTAAATAACATGAGTTCCCCTTCAGTCGGTCTCTTGAATTTGAGTTGTAAGAAAGGTTGAGGGTTTGATCTTGAGAACCTATCATCTCCGAGATACATTTAAAATGCAAATGGACTTGGCGAATGGCACACACATGCCAGTCTCCGCAAAGTACACACGGGTATAAGAGGATGATGGCGGTGGTCATTCAATCCTTTGTTCTTCGTAACCTGTGTGGCCCATGTTGCAGCTATTCCCTCTTCGAGACATTCTACTGCTGGAAACATACGACGCAGAGCAGCGTAACAATAGACAGCGCCAAAAAGGTGGACCAAAATGTGGTACTCTGTCAACGATTGACCAATTTCTCCATTGGCCCACCACAGGAACCAAAGTCAACATCATGAGGTGACACTACATGATGGAACATTCCTTCGATATGTGCCATGATTGCAACAGGTTCCTGACAAAACCTTAAGATAACTCCAATGAGGCTATTTGAGAGATCAGGGCCTTGAAGAAGCTGTTTATTTAGGGATGTACCCTGGAATTAAGATGCACAATCAAACACAACCCTAATGTTCTTTCTTTTAAGGTACACACCATGGTGGGGTGTGTGGCAAACTCATCCAGGCTTACCAGGTTAATTATCTTGTGGCACCTATTCAGCATGACCATTCTCCAAAAGAAATCATACATTTCTTATAGTCAGCAAAAAATGTATCATCCCTTTGAAATCTATTCATGAGGTTGATAGCTCGCTGTTCAGCCACCCTTAAATTGTTAGGCAAGCAAATGTCATCTTGATGGAATGGAAGCCATAGTTGATACTGGCCATCATGTCTAACTACAGAGTCTGCTGCAATTTTTAGGAACATCTTGTCTTCAACTGAATTCTCAGACTCCTCACAGGGTCTTTCAGAAAAATCATAATTAAACTGGCACACAAGAAGATCGTTCAGACTGTTAAGTGAGATCCTATTACAGAACACCCTTTGTTGGTCATTTCTGCTTACAGTGAGGCTTCTGCCTAATGGGCCATTAGTATGCCATCCTTATTGAGTTAGAACTGCAAAAGGTCCGTTTCTTTGACTATTAATGACCCTTCATGGTTCCATAAGCTTTGGAGCATTAACTCCAATCAACAATCTAACTTCTGCGTCAATGGTGTTCAAACTGACCTCTTTAAGGTATGGCCAACATTTAATGTCCTCTTCAGTAGGAATGTTCTCTTTACAAACTGGTATAGAAGCCCGAGTAAAAACATCTGGCAGGGACAAGAAATTATTATTACTAAGACTGCTTACTTTTAGCCCATCCAGTCTGTATGTAGAAACTGGTTTCTCTTCTCCCATAGTCCTAAGAAGTACCTTTGTTCTCCTTCCACTCAAATTCCATACTTCCAGTAGATTTTCTGTACAGAAGGTAGCAGAACTTCCAGGATCAAGGAAGGTGTATGTTTTAATTACCTAACTGCCATTACAGGCTTTCACTTTTATTGACAGGATGGCTAATTGTTGGTCTAAGGAACCAAATTCTACTTGTTCTGTTGATACCATAACAATCGTTAAAGATTTTCTCCCATCCTTTGTGATAGCTTCCTTGAGACCTTTATCCTTCTGAGAAATATGAAGCTCTTTAGCATTCATGTTTTCAAAATGCAGAATTGTTGGATGTCTTTTATGACAGATCGTACAGTCTAAACGTTTCCTGCATACTTTACTCATGTTTGCCTTTAAGAGGCATGGGAAAAACAATCCTTTCAAATTTAGGAAGTTGACCTTCTCTTCAGGTGACTTCAACACTATCTGATGACATGATTCCAAACCATGATTGCCACTACAGAACAAGCAGGGCAAATGCAAGGCAACACTTCTACTATCAGCACTCTTTATCTCATTTGTGCTGGCAGACAATAGTGATATAGAACTAGCAAAACTTTTTTCCCCCCAACATTATAGGACGAAACTCCGAGTTTGATTTAATTCCTGTTGTTGTAGACACGACCAAAAAGGGGATCTTGAAGAAATATTTCCAAATAGTAGAGTCTATCTCTGAAGTTATCAGTTTTATCATCTATGCCATGTTCAAAAGCTTGCATAAAGGAACAGAATTTTAATGGATATCCATCAAACACTGTAATTTCTCTTGAAGGAAGTGAAGTCAGTCTTTGCTGTTGAATCAAAAGTTGTGTAATATAATTTTGCCGTTGCAACACATTTGAAAGATTCATACTTGTAAGCTCCACGTCAGTCTTAATGTTTGAATCAATTTGAGTATTTGTAGTTGATTTATGAAGTGTTGTTGTCTTATGCTGTCTGTGTGTTACTTGATTAAGATTTGGGGAGTAAAGCATTCTTTGCAAAGGAGTATTTGGGATAGCTCCAAGTTGAACAAATTCAAAAGACAGCGATTGCTCAGTGTGGCAAGGGGGGCGTGGTCTGACACGGTCTGCGGCAGGAGGGCGTGTCGGGAGAATGACGGTAAGTAAGCAGATCAACGTTTTAGTGAAAACACCTGCTTCTCGTTCTAGTTATTGGCGAGGAGACGCATTTAAGGCGCGACGGAAGGAGCAACTGGGAGAGAGAAACCAGGCTGGGAAACGTGTGTTGACTGTCGGGGAAAGACGAGGAGCTCGAGGATTATCCCGACAGACTTAAAGGAATCGTCACCACAAAGACTGTGTGTGTGAAACGTATGTTGACTGTCGGAGAAAGACGAGGAGCTCGAGGATTATCCCGACAGACTTAAAGGAATCGTCACCACAAAGACTGTGTGTGTAAAGTGTATGAGTGAGCGGGAGTGCAACCCGGAAGTATTGCAAAGAATAAAGAGTGTATACGTTTTCCCAGCCACGCCGACCCCGCCTCCTTTCTTCCACAGACATTGAACCTTTTTACACTCAGGTAGCACTTGTTTTTCAGGGGCTGCTCAGAGCCTTAAGCTTCATCCTTCTTGAAGTACTCACTCATACCATCCTTGGGTTCAAACTGTTGTGCTGTTATACAGGCTCTGATTTGTAGAATTGAGTTTGCTGCAGTTTTAGAACCTTTAATTTTACATAATTTGTGGCTAAATCGCATTCCAAGATTGCTGTTTAAGTCTCATTTTCAGAGTCGCCTTTTCCATTTCGAGAATATTTTGCTTTTATGAAGCCTTGCGAGCAAGAAGGGCTGCTTTATCAGCACCAGCTTTTATTCTCAATGAGGATACTGATGATATATTTAAGAGAACTGTAAGATTTATGACACCTTTTAGACACAATCGAAGAACTATAATTTGGCTCAATGAGTGCTTGTGGATCCTATTGAACATTCTTCCACAACTCAGGTTCACTCATAAAATTCTCAAACGCAGCAATTTTAGGTTCAAAACAGTTAATACGCTCATTTTCTCTATCATCAGGCAAACTTTATTATACAAGCACATGAGCAGTCTTAAATTCCTCAATTGCCATATTAAATGAATTCAAACTCCTTTTAATCATCTATACATCATCCGAATCTACAAGCAGTGTTTTCAGTTCATTCATCTTTCGTGAACACACACTCCAAGTCTCCCTCTACGCATAGCACTGAGGGATACAATGCTTTGCTCAACATTTTCATTTTGAGACATTTCATGAGCCATGTTTGACAAACTATCACACTCAAAAATCCTTTGGATCATCAGGCCACAATGCAAGCACATAAGGAACAACTCTTCATATCACGCACATATCCTTAATCAGATCCAACATTTGCAGCAATAGCCACAGCAGTAGCTTTGTAAAAGTTGAATCCATCCAATAATGACTCACAAACTGGATGAAATTACGAATCCTTTTAAGTTTTCTATCTCTTTCATAGATGACTTGTCCTTTTGAGTGAAGGTCTTGTTTGGTTCTACCGCAGGCATCACCTTGGGAGTTTTTTGACTAATGTAATGGCTTTTCTTCTGCTTTATATATTTCTAGTTGGAAAGTACATTTGACGCTAGTAAAGACTTCATCGAAAGTAATTTATTGTGTCAAAAATGGATTCACCCCAAAACAAACTGTTATTTCCTCTGTTACCCATCCCACCGGCCTTGCCACATCACTTCCTGCCTCATATGGCTACATACAGGAAATGCAAAGACTGGTGCAACTTGCCACTAGCCACAGGGGAGCACTGTAATATGCGTCAATAAACATAGACAATGGACATAGATAGCATGTTACATACATAAATATGGCATCTACACAGGCTTATTTGAACCATTCAAAGGCCCTCATTAGTTTGAAACGGCACAATTTTGGCAATTTTTATTAAATGTGCCATCTAGCAGAGTGGAGATGGGACTTTTTAATAAACAAAAATGAGGGAGCCTCAACCACTCCTTTACTCCTTTAACCTGTTTTATCAAAGTAAAAACACATTGAATGAGCTTTTTAGCTGCCCTAAGGTTCCTCTTCCCTGCTGTACTCCTGATGAGTTAGCTCATAGGTAGCCTACAGCATTTCTTCATGTGCTGGTACTTGCGCTATCCAGAGACTTAAAGTTAAAAGCCTCTGTAAGTCCGAAGGCGAGTGGAATTTTGATTTGAATGATACATTCCTTTTACAATCACTTTTCAAGGCAAGATTCATTATCAACCCTTATAAAAATGCTTCTATTTAGCATTGAAAAGGGTTGTGTTAATGTCACTGTAACCACTGTAGAACTTATTTGGTACCATGTGGAACCATTTTTTTAACCATAAGAGTGTATGTTATAGGAAATAGAGGCAAATAAAAAAAGTGTACAGTGTTTGTTTTATTGGAACCTAAAACACAAAGATAATTCATTATCATAGCCAGTAATTTAAAAACTTTTAAGTGCCAGGCTGCCCTCTATTGGTAGCACAATGGAATTATTTTGAAACAAAGGAAGACACACCATTATGGACTTTTAACCTTAAAGGACTGACACCTTACACTATGCTACCACAATGCAATACAATAAAAAAATTAAGACATTTCTTGGAACTTACAAAAATGTACACAACAATATTACATTTCTAGTCCAACAAAATAAAAGCAACAAGGCTTAAACTAAAACTATTAAAACATGTATGTTATTGAAAATCTAATGGAATATCAGCCTAAAATTATTTAATAATATTAACATTAATAAATCTTAAGTAATTACTTAATATTTAACTGAAATATAAGATTAAATGGATACTGTAACACTAAACATAGGACAGAAGGACGATGACACAACAAGACTTTGTGATGATGAAGGTTAAATAAAAATCCAAGGCAAAAAGGTATATTCCACAAGGGAAAGGTGATCCACACAAAAAACAGGAAACATCCACAAAGTAATGACATCAGCAAAAACCAGGTAACCACGAGAGAACAAAGGGTCGGAACTAGAATGGTAACAAAATACAACTAAATCTGACCCCGAACTAAACACAAGCAACAGTACATATAGTGTCCATGGGATGAGTATCAGGTGGCGAGTACAAAGGGTGACGGGAAATGTAGTTTGTGAGAGTCAAAAGTCTGGGGAAAGTGAACGGGTTATTCTGCGAGAAGGTGCTTATGGAGGAGGTTTGGCTGACAGCGGTGGAGATATTACAGATACACTAAAATTCTTATCTGAAAAATTATGAGGTCTAAATATCATGCCCCAGTCCCAGTCACCATGCTGCGGTGCCCTAAACATTTTACATTACATTTACATTTAGGTATTTGGCAGACGCTTTTATCCAAGGCGACTTACATTGCTTTATCCTATACATTTATACATAGGTATTTGCAATCCCCTGGGATCGAACCCACAACCTTGCGTTATTAATGCAATGCTCTTACCACTGAGCTACAGGAATGCTTTACTGTCGTACATTTTTTATGATTCTTGTGGTCAGCAATACAGGGTAGTGATTAGACATTTTGGACCAGTCGTGTTCTTTATTTTTTCCCTGTTCTTCCTGTCCTTCCTGTTGTACCTTTTCTTCCTTTTCTACATGTTCTTTCTCTTCTTTCTTTTCTTGAGGTATTACACAGTTTAGAACATATTTATAATCCCTCTCTAACATAAACACATAGTCTAGTCTAGATATAGGACCTTTACATGGGTAAGTGTATTGTTTTTTTCTTTTCTTTTCTTCTTCTTCTTCTTCTTCTTCTTCCTCCTCCTCCTCCTCTTCTTCTTCTTCTTCTTCTTCCTCCTCCTCCTCTTCTTCTTCTTCTTCTTCTTCTTCTTCCTCCTCCTCCTCTTCTTCTTCTTCTTCTTCTTCCTCCTCCTCCTCTTCTTCTTCTTCTTCTTCTTCTTCTTCTTCCTCCTCCTCCTCCTCCTCTTCTTCTTCTTCTTCTTCTTCTTCCTCCTCCTCTTCTTCTTCTTCTTCTTCTTCCTCCTCCTCTTCTTCTTCCTCTTCTTCTTCTTCTTCTTCTTCTTCTTCCTCCTCCTCTTCTTCTTCCTCTTCTTCTTCTTCTTCTTCTTCTTCTTCCTCCTCCTCTTCTTCTTCCTCTTCTTCTTCTTCTTCTTCTTCCTCCTCCTCTTCTTCTTCTTCTTCTTCTTCTTTTTCTTCTTTTCCATTTTCTTTTTCCCTCCAGACATCTACAAGCTTGACAATTCCAACAAATTCATTAATTTTCTTTCTTCGTGGCCTGTGTGCTTTGTTAGGTTTAGCCAGGTCGAGTTTAGGATCTAGTGTTGTGTTAAAATCTCCTCCAATTACAAGTATGCTCTCTGTCCATGCTTTTGGTTCATGTATTAGAAAGCTATGGAGAATCCTCAACATGAGACCAGATTCATCCTTATGGTAATAAACACTGACATATGTGTACTTCTGACCATCAATTTCAATGTAAACCCAGGCAAAATCTCCACCCTCACTATATGCCTTCAGACAATTGTGTTGTTTATTGACAAGAATGGCAACACCTCTGGACCTTGAATGAAAATGTGTCTTATACAGGACAGGTCTCTTCTTGAAACCATGTTCTGAATGAGTTTTATCTTTTAATATTATGTCTTCACAATCAAACTCTGCCTTTTTTTCCCTTTTAACCAAGTGCGTTTCTTGCAGAAGAACAATATCAAAATCTCCAAAGACTTTCTTTAAATCTTTTAACTTTTGCTTATTCTTTTGTTTTGTGTCTTTTAATCCATTTACATTCCAGGAGATCACTTTTAGCTCAGTTTCATGTTTATCTGCTGCCATGGTGTCAAGTTTTGTAGAACAGTGGGCCATAAATATTATTGATCAAGTATCTTAAACCTTATATAGAGATTCAAACAATTTAAAAAAATTGTTGAAATTATGGCACTTGAAAGAAAAAAGAGTATATAATATAAAATTGTATCTATCATGTACAAATATTTATACTGTATTTATATAATAATTAAAGATTTAAAACTATAATACATATTTTCAAATTTACATCATTTACATTTTCTTTTCTATTTTAAGTTTCTTTGTGAACTTTGAAAGCTATATATCTGTATTAAGGCTTACAAAACAAAAAATCTGTTAAAATAATTTCACTAGGATTAAAATGTTAAGCGATGTTAAAGTCTCGGTGTCCTCATTTAACATGCATTTTGAAAAATTGATTTATATTATAACATAAGTATAAAAATTAGATCGCTTTGCTTTGTTTCCTCTATGTTATTCTACAACAGATCTAAATTATGATTTAAAATTCTGCTAAACCCTGTTACTTGAGACAAGAATAAACTAGAAGTAATAAAAAATGATATACAGTAACCTTCCCTTCGTTCTCGGTATGCACAGTGTCTTTTGAACCAAAGGATTCGATGAGAAACACAGCTGATCACAGATACTGTGAAAAAAGAAAATCAAGACGAGAAAGAAAAAGTATTTACAATTTAAGTAAGTATTAAGAAATAATAAAGTATTGTACATGTAATATTAAATAAACACACCAACCTACCAACGTATGATGTTCAAACGAAGATGTTCACAGCACAGGGAGGTAACATGAAGTATTACTGTATGTCCTGAGTGATTTTGAAGATTTGCGAACCTTTAATATTACACAGAATATAAGACACACCCACATGTACGTATTAACAAAACACATCCACTTAAACTTCAGGGGGTGGTTTCTTGCACAGGGTTTAAGCAGGTCCTAGACTAAAGAAAATGTTAGAGCTGCTTTCCTATATCTCAGTGGTTAGAACATGGCGCTATCAATTCCATGATCATGGGTTTGATCGCAGCGGATTGCACTTACTCAGATATCATTTATAGTATAATGCAATTATAAGTCACTTTGGATAAAAACGAATTCCAAATGTATAAAATTTACATGTAAGCTGTAAACAACTAAACGGAAAACAACTTGCATTCACATATCCTAAAATACAGTACATCAGTGCCATTATTTTGTCTCAAAATGGACACAAGTGATGTGTTTTTGGATGCCATGTTTGTAGAAACTACTTAAATGTCCTAATTGAACTAAGCCCTAGTTTTGATTTAAGATCATCACTGTGCGGGAAACCACCCCCAATATGAACCTCCCAGTTTTCCATTATATTTAGTTTATTAACTTTTGGACTTTGGTGGCTATCAGGTCTCATGGCCTCTTGGTAAAAAACTGACACATTTGATAGAAGCTTTCACCCAAAGCAGCTTAGTGTACTAAGCCTTTACATGTCTTTCATCAGTGTGTGTTTTTGACATTAGATCTGCTTGCTGGCATGCTGTAAATCAGGTTAAAAGTTGTCTATACAAGATTCTGTTTGTACTCTAGATCTAAATGACATAATGGCATATGCCGTAATCTTTTGCTTTTAAACCCTTGACTTGACCTTTTGATCATATCAGTATTATCTTGGTCAAAATACTCTGCTGACAACTTTAAAAAAAGCACATGTCATGTTTTTACTTTTAGGTGTGAAAATTCAGGATTACCAGCCACTGACTACTACGTGCTACATTCTCTCTGCAACCCAGCTCCAAAAATCACAGGGTGCCATTCTCGCTACAATATCAATCAAATTTAAATTAAATTAAAAGTCCCAAAATTTATTTCACTTCCTACCTATTATATACAAATGTATAGGCCTTGCACCATAGTTGTGGCCGCAATCTTAAACAGAAAGACATTTTACGTCAGATTTGCGTATGAACATTGTGTAAAACAGGTTGGACATGGAAAAAAGATTCCATAGAAAAACTAAAATGGCATAATTGCACACAATAGATTTTTAATCTTTAGTCCTTTAATGTCATACAAGCACCTCATACATTACAAGTACATGGAACAACATTCTTAACCTATTGTTTGTTTTTCTCTTTTGTTTTTTCCATTCTAATGCTCTGAGTTTGTCTTTAGGTGCAGATTCTGTGTTTCAAAGTGTTGTCAAACTGCATTTTATGTCACCATCCCACATTATTAATCATTAGTGAGGAAAAAGTTTAAAAATGAAAGTAAAGGCTATGCATCATACAGCTGTAATGTTTGCTTTGTGAATATATGTGTATATATACCAGGACCGGACTGAGAAACAAATTCAGGCCGGGATATCCCACACTCATCCAGGCCACAAACCACCAATCTATTTTTTAAAATGGAGAATGCTTTGTAATCATCAAACAATGTGCCATCAATGCTTAATTTAACTGACAGTGCATTGTTTATATACAAAATACATACAGTTTGGCTAAAAAATGTTATCATGTTGCCAAACCACTAAAGCACGTTTAAATTATTTATACTGCAAGTATATCTAAAACAGAAGATTAATTCAATCTTTTAGGTTTTATAATAAAACAACAAAAACACATTATATGCTTAAATTGTATGTGTGAAGAGAAGCAATTGAATCATGCTGTCAATATTCTCTCCTGCACTGCTTTATGACATTTTTCCCTTTAACTGCCATTGACGTTAGAAATGTGAATGTCACTTTGTTGACGGTCTCTATATACACAAATATAGATTGTCCAACCTCAAGCCAACTTTATGTCAGTCTTTTATTGACAAATGTCAAGAGCACGTTATTTTACACGAAATTACGTCAATATTGATGTGTGAGCACGAACGTCTCCGCACGCAAGCGGATTTCTCTTGCACAAAAGTAGACACGTGGCCTTTGATTCCCTGGGCATAAGCAGCACTCGTCTAGTTTTGAGCGAGAGCAAAAGAAATCCGCGTGCGAGTGACGTACGTTATGTACAATAGCATGCTATCGAGATTTTTCTATAAAACATGCCACAGATGTCTGGCAGCAGGCCAAATCAGTCGATAGGCCACCCGGAATCCAGGGGCGTAGCCAGAACATTTTTTTAGAGGTGGCCAGGTAAGACCCAGTGATTTTTATAGGGTGACCAAAAAAATCCTTACAGACTTGCGTTTCAACCGTACAGACCAATTCTTCATTACACATAGTTTGCTGGTCAAAAACATACAAAAGTATGTAAAGTAAACAATTTATTTGAAAAGCTTTCATAGGTCTTTTCCTGCTTACTCTTAAACATGTTTGTTTTTTGTTTGGCTTATAAAAAAATTGCCATACAAAAAGATAACTGTTGGAATTTTACAAAAAGATAAGATGTTAAAAATTACCATTAGCAAGGGGTTATATGAAACAAAGTGTGTAAAACAAGAAACTGAAGTAATTTACTGTTATCAACCACATGTACACCTTTTTATTAATTACACATATATAATAGTGCACATATATACATATATTATAATTTTTAAAATCAATGTAACCCTTTCACCATCAGCTATTAAATAAATGCCTCGAACAATAACGGTTCAAGCATTAAGCACTTATTAACTATTTGTCCCTATGTGGCGAAGGGCACACCTCAATGTACAATAAATCAGTCTAGGGTGTGGTTATGATTAACGCTTTTTAAGTTTTTTTATGAGAGCTAAGGGACATTCAACTCTGACCCATTAAATTAGTGTATAGCAATTAAGTTACGATAACTCACATAGATTCAGAGCAGGCAAAATAAACTAACACAACATTTGTAAACTTGCGCATTTGTATTAAAGAACACAAGACATAAACAGTTATTTAGAAAATAAGAAAACAGGTTGTACAAATAGAAAACCAAACCCGGGGTTGAAACAGTATTTAGGGTACCTCTTACAATTTGACTGTCTCTTAAAACACCTCCGTGAAGTTGGCACCCCATATATATAAATTGTAACCAAAACTATACCATTCGTTTGTGCTGTTTTTGTGCTGATTTGTGCTGCATTATAGCCCAAGTGGCTTGTTGGAAAGAAAATAGAAAACTGAACTGTACATAAGTGTCAAGTAAATGGATCTGTAAACTGCGAAACACAATCACACAAAAAAAAAGAACTTACTGTGACATATTAACAATTTCCACTCAGTAAAGCCTTCATGAATTCTGCTGACAGAGAATTGATTCTTGAATGTTCTTACATACTGTACATGGTGTGGAGTCGTACAAATGGGTGGAGTTTTCCAAATGATTTCATTTCATTATTTACATAAGCTACACCGTATGGTTTCTTTGCATGTATGAGGTCCTGGGTCCATCCCCATCATCTCAAAGATCTTTCTTGATCTGACCATTCAGTTTTTCATCAAAACCATTTCACCATCTAGAACAGTCATAAACAGTCCACGAACGCGGGCATGCGCAGTAATATTTGTTTGTGTTGTTGCTTTGAAACCGGAAAAATCTCCTTGTTCAACGTGATCTCCAGCATTTCGTAACTATTTTATGAGTGGCTAAATCGTTTAAATGTGAAAAGATGTGAAACGTACAAAAACATACCTCCCCTGATCCCAGCCCTAAACCTAAAACAAATCTTGCTAAAATAAGTTTGACTGTATGGAATCATATGAATTGGCCACTCTTTAGCCACTTAGTCTCTTTCACTTATCTTAACTTTTCCATGTATACTTGACAGGAACATGCCAACCCTCCCCTCTCCCAACAGGTACTGCCTGGTGCTTTTGAAACCTGGTACTTAGCACTACTTGTATTATTGTTGCCTCCCTATGATATACTGCTTACGATTTATGGCAAAAATTATTCAGGGAACCGGTGTCAGAATCCTTAGGAAAGTGAGTGACCTTATACTGAAACAGTATCATCAAGCAAATATACTAATTAAACATTGTTTTTCACTAAATTGTTGTTTACAAATGTCTCAAAGGTACCACAAAAGTTAGCATTACCATATTTGTGCTGTTTTTGTAAAATTTTCTAGCATATATTCAGGAAAGTCTGTAATATAATTGTCATGAGTCTGCCTTATCATGTCATGTCTATTCTTGGTCTTGTGGCAGATTCATGGCGAAGCCTTAGGTTTTATGTGGAGAGAGAGATTTTGAACCTTTCGGCCTTAATTACTCTCTCACCGGTCCTCGTCTATGTTCAATCTCGTTTGCTCCTTAGCTTTCCTTCAGGGTTTGATTCCCTACACCTGTTCCCTTGTTAATTATCCTTTGTCTGTCTCCCTTTAAAAAGTCCTCATGTCTCTTGTCCTGTGCCACTTCGTTTTGTGACATATCTCTGATACAGAGAGTATTTTTTATGCCTGTGACCGTTACCAAGAGTCTAGTAAGTCAAGTCCAGTCAGTGTAGTTATTTGTCTAGTGTTGTATTCAAATAGTCTAGTTAGTCTGTGTTCCTGTTGTCTACTTGATGATTCCCTTTGTCATTATTGTTTTACCCCCTCGTGGGCCTTCGATTTGTGTTTTATATTTAATTATTAAAAGTCTGTTGTCCAACGCTGCCTACAATTGGGTTCTTCCTCACAATTCCTATTAATAATATCTTTAAAATGATCTAATACAAATATAAACTCCAGTGTTTTGGAGCTTACTTTTTTCCAGACCTGTTTAATTTTAGCAGGAAAGGTATCTGCTAGGGCTAAAGGCAATCCACCTCATGTTATGCCTTGTAATGCACTTCAGCCGTGACTTATTCACAATACAGCACAGCCTCTTATGCCTTATAGCTGACATAAAGCAAAATAACTAGTGCAATTTTGAGCTCCCACATTCAGCTGCATCTTCATGAATTTTCAGCAAATAATTTGTGTTAAGAACTCGTTTGACTAAACTCGTCAATGTCATGAGTCACAATGAAATTCTGAAGATGTCTCACATAATTTCCAGTCTAGATCATCAATTCAAAGAATAAAGACATGGACTATAGAGTTCATATATGCATGTATAGAGTGACAAAACCTGTTTGAGGATTAATAAGCAACATTCCTTTTCATGAATAGTGAGGGCCCTTTATGCATCCTTTTAATGAGGTCACCTTTGCATGTGGATAAAAACAGAAAAATGAAAGCAAAGGAACAACGCTCTCTCTCACACACCACAGGCCTACTTGCCCTGTTTGACTTTGTTTACATATATCCGGCACACATCTTTGCAGAATAGCTGAAGGCAACGGGTCTGTTGTGAATAGTAACTGATGTTCGATTCATTAGATCCTATAAATACTACATGAATTCTTATTAAAACAAAACTATATTTAGTATTTTATTATTCAAATACAATATATCGGTTAATACTATCCATTGAAGCTACAGAAAGTGTAGTAGTTTCCAGTAGGGCTTGGCTCGTGGCTTATTTCTTTAAAAATGAAACCAAGTAACAACCCTATTGATGGGCCTAAAACATATCACCCCAGTAATAATATTGATTTCAATTATTATTATTATGAAAAAATTCAATGGTTCAATATTTTTTGTGTTCAAATTCAGACGCATTGTCCTGCTGTTCAACCAGGATATCCTTTGTTAACCAGTGTTTTTAGACAAAAAAGGTCATGTATTTGGATGGTGAGCAGCTTGCTAGACCACCCTTATCCAAAAGGTAGTCCATTTTCTTACATTTTAGTATTCTTTTAAGTGTCCTTTAAATGTATCAGTAAACTTTTTTTAGTTCACAACAATTTTACAATTAAGTTTTCAATTGTACTACAACTGTACTCCAGGTAAACGT
Source organism: Triplophysa tibetana (assembly GCA_008369825.1). Classification (NCBI taxonomy): domain Eukaryota; kingdom Metazoa; phylum Chordata; class Actinopteri; order Cypriniformes; family Nemacheilidae; genus Triplophysa; species Triplophysa tibetana. The sequence continues at coordinate 4,835,095 of CM017908.1, read as the reverse complement.
GTTGGTATACTGATAGTTTACTAGTTCAATACTTTTAGCACATGTTTAGTCTGTGAAATCACACTTTAAAGTTTTCTTCAAGTAATCTATTAGTTAAGTAGTTTTCATACCGCAACTATACTTATGAACTACGAGTACACCTACAAGTAAACTTCTAGTAAACCTAAAGAAAACATCTAGTTCATTACTTGTAATACATTTGTCCTTTATAAAAGTACTCTTGAAAATGTACTCTCAGTAAGGTAACCTTTAGGTAACCCTGCATACAGTATATACTAATAGTTACCTATCAATACTTGTTGTACATTTGTAAGTACAGTACATCTTAAGGGGTATTGTTAGTAAACTACTATTTTCATAATTTTTATGAACATGCTAATTAGATATAATGTTTCCAACTGAAATAAACCTCTAACTATCAATTGAAAAATTGTTTACTCATGTCATTCCAAACCTGTTTTACTTTCTTTTCTGTAGAGCACCCTGCCCATGAATAACACATAAAGCAGGTTTGAAATATAACAATATTTCATTTATGGATCTACTGTAAGTGGCACAATAGCCATAGACTTTACAGACACATTCTGCAATATTTTGTAAAATTTGTTTTGACAACTCGTGGGGGTTTGGAGTTTGTAATTATTATTTGTCATGACAAACTACATATCTGTTTGTCACCGCCCTCCATTATTCATAACCAGTGGAACAAACGTTTAAAAATGAAATCCAAGCTGTGAAGACATTTACCTACAGCACAGAATTTCAACTCCAATTCCAATGAATACTTTACAATGTAAATTTATTAAGGTCAACTAGTAGTTAGGTATTTGATTCAGATGTTTTGTTAAATTCGCATTTAAATTTACATTTATTAATTTAGCAGACACTTTTTTCACACCGTTGTAACTAAAGAACAGAATTGCAATGCTATCCCTTTTACCAGCTGCATATTTTGTCTACACTCTTAAAATGAAAGTAGTACAAAAGGTTCTTTACAGCAGTGAAGATTGATTTTTGAAAAAATCGTTTATTCACCTTTTGTAAACTTAAGTTTCCTTAAATAATCATACAGCCAAACATTATTCTTTATGTCATCATGTAGCACGTGTATTTATGTGTGTAGGGGAGTGATTATACATTGTTTCACTCACATTAATTCTTTAGTGTTACTGTTTCAAGCCTTTAATTATTACAAATATTTACAGTACATAACAATGTCAAACCAAAAGCCTTTTAATGCAAATATAAATGCATTACAGTTAACACAACAAACAATAAAAACATGCTAATGTCAGACTGTATTACTAAATAAATATTGAATATATTTAACTCAAATTAGAAATTATGAGAAAGAAAAAAAAATTTTTTGCCTTTGTTATGCTTATTTGTCAAATCTTTGCAAGTATGCAACATCAACTACAAGCTGTGTGCTTGACCAAACCTTATACACTCCCCTAACTCACATTATCTCTCACAAAAATAACCAAACAAAAACCATTGGCTGTTCCTGCCAAATTTCTCAGGGGGGGGAAACTTTTGCGATTATGGCTAAGATGATCCATTCAATGGGAAAAATAATAATAAATCAAAGTCAGATAGCTAACTTGACAGTGTTACACTGCATTGTTTAATTTGGTTTTCCTGTTCAACCACTAGATGGCAACACCAGACATGAATTATACATACTGTACAGTATTTTTGTAAAGCTATTTCAATTGTAATGTCTCAAATACAATAAATTTGCTTCCACAATAAAACACTTCCACCGTGGCCATCAACAGAAACATTGTCATCTGTTGGTTAAATCACTGTAAGCACAGTATACAATTTAAAGCAACCATGGATGGCATAGCGATAAACAGATCAAAACATATTATACTATCATCAAAACTGAAATTAATCAAATATTTTCAGAACATATTATGCATATATTTGGCTGGCAATAAGCAATCAATAAAACTATTTACAATTCAACATTTGGAGAGTACAACATAACAAAACTAACCATTTAATAACACACTCACTCATCACTTCTATTGACATTTTGAATGGTAATTCCCTAAATGAAATAATGGAGTTGCTGTTGCTATGTCGGTCTTTGCTGTCACTACGCCTTCGCGCGCTGTGCGTGATGTCCGAGCACGCATCAGTGCGTATGTCGAAATCACGCCCATAGAAATGCATTGTAGGGTCCAAAATTTGAAAAACATAATCTCAACATGTAAATCTCTGAGCTCATGGGGAGATTTGACTGACTGAAATCTGACTGAAATCGCCCCAAGTGGACGGGACTACTGGTTGGAGAGTGATATTCAGGCTGATGATTGGACAATAATGTTAAGACCTTTATACGGTCTATGATTAAGACTAAGACCGGCAAAATAAATTATTTTTTCTCCTCTTTTTTCCTGTGGCTGAAGGAGGGCGATGCACTTTCGCCCAATATGGGCAGCCGCCCATGACGAAAACTAAAATAAACATTTTAAAAATAATCGGTAGTTTGGTGCCTCCTCTTTGCACCCTGAATATGTTCTAATAACACAAATTTAAAATTACAAAGACATTGCATATAATTTCTCAACCGGAAGCCCTTCATCAGGCAATACAGGTTGCACAGACAATTCCAGAATTGTACAGTCAACATCCGTGTAGTGCCCTTTCAAGCCCTCTAATAAATCTACAGGTAGGTCAACTTCACGAGAGAATCTAACAATAACATTCTCTCTAGAAATATGGATGGATGCTTTATGGTCTTGCACATTTTCTACCATTTCAATAGCAACATGTTTCAGATACAGTGTCGTCAGAACTGGAGTTAGAGGACAACCCCAGTGAAGTAACTTGTGTTTACCACTGGGGCTATTTGTCAGCATCTTGTGAAGAACAGCAGTCTTAAAATGATCAAGTAAAGCTGGTTCTGTCACATGTTTGTCTTGTTCTTTATCCAGTATATGACTTAAGACAGACCACTTAACCCTAGGTAGTGCCCTTTTGAAAGTAAATAACACTGTTTTCTTATTGTCACCAACAGTGTAGTCTGTTGAATGGGCCTGAAGGTGGTCATAAAGCCATCTGGCCATGATGGTGGCTAAAATCAGATAGTCTACATTAAATATGTAGTGGGTTACAGACACCTTTTTTGACTTATTGAAATTCGCTGGGATGTTTGTTGGTTTCTCAAGTATTTTGTGGTAAAAATATGGAAAGGGAACATGTGACTTACTCTTATAAAAGGAGAGTGGCAGACCATCTGGACGTTCAACATTGTTGACTACCAAAGACTGAATTGCCCGTTCAACCTCAGCATCACTAAATATCAGAGATGTTGGAATTACAGACAAATCAAGGTTTAGCCAGTTTTTATGTATAACAGGAAAACTTTCACGTGGCCTTGAAAAAGAATTCCTATTCTTTCTGATTTTTTTCTCATTACACCTATTCATAACAAAAATGATATTTTTTTGTTTGTTGTGGTTTTCATTAGAAATACTAATTTCAAACACAATGGGATAATGATCAGAGCAATATTTTTCTGGTAAAATTTCACATTTTTTAATGTATGGCATTGACTCCTCTGGAATAAAAATGTAGTCCAGTCTTGATTTGATTTCTTGGTTTGGATTTTTTTTTCTTTCATTTTGCTCCAAGGTATATTGCCTGTCTTTTGGGTGTAGTCTTCTCCACACATCAACTAGATGAAAATCTGTCAGCAATACATCCACAACTGGTTTGAGAAGTGAGTGGATTTTATTCTTTGTTCCAGATGTTCTGTCCAGATATGGATTCAGAGGAACATTAAAATCTCCTCCAATCAGCAGGATGCCCTCTGCATGTTTCTCAAGAACTCTTCCGAGCTTTATTAAGGGTTTGGTTGCAGAACTGTATACACTCACAAGAGTGAAAAGTTGTCCATTTAGGGTACATTTAACAACAATGTAGCTGCCATCAGTATCATAAATTTCCTCGACTATTTTTTCAAATATGATAGTTTTTATTAAAATGGCCACTTGTGTTGGTTTGTGGTAGAATAATTTGTAATCCCTCAGCATCTCCAAAACTTCACTATCACATGAATGTGTCTCTTGGAGGAAAACAACATCACATTTTTCTGTCTCTATTCCACTCTTCACTTTCTCTCTATTTTTTTTTATCCCTCTTGAATTCCATGACATGAAACGCAGTGTCCTCAAAGAACTCATGATGACAGAGGTCCTTGTGAAAGAAATCCATGAATTAAATTGAAATCTAGAATTAAAAATAGGAACATTATTTTTTTTGCAGTATAAAATAATACCATTTTGTTTTACAAGAAGATCATCCCATTTATTTTTATTTTTGTTTAACATTCCAGTACAAACACCAATACAGGCATCTAGTAAAAGCTAAAAAAACTAGCTTCTAAGAAAACTAATTAACTAATCATGAGCACATACGGAGGTTGGCTTGGACCGGCTGGGCAGCGGGCTCTGGCGGCTGGGCAGCGGGCTCGGGAAGGCCGGACGGGACCGGCTGGAGAGGCTCGGGAAGGATCATCTTTATGTTTAAGCTATTATCGCCCTGGTTATATCCTACTGGATCTATGACGCATAGCAGCGGACTCTCCTCCTGTGAACGACTCCATCAGGGAACTGGGGTATCCGTAACCAAGACGTTTAAAATAACTAATTTCATGGATGTGATCTTAAAAGATCTGGTGGAGAATCTTATTTGGTGAGCTAAAATCACTATTTTAACAGCAGCTAAAACTACTCCAGTATCTTTTAGAATTTAGTTTAGAATTAACGTAACGTTATCGTCTGCTGGTGTGGATGCAAATATAGGTATAATTATTGTAGCATTTATTTATTTGTTTTAATGTTATATGTTTGCACAACTCTAATGGGCCAGCTTCGATGAAATCCAGGGCTGAATTTTTGTCTCACTCCAGCCCTGCCTTAATCCTTGACTGACAGCATAGCTGTTTTGGTTGTTGCCTATCACAAAGAATCCCATTGCGTGCTGCTCTTTTAAAAAACAATAATCCAAAAAGGCAGCGTGGTGCGCCTCGCATTTTCAAACATGAAAAACACGTTGTGTGCAATCGGCCTCTTTGAATATGATGTGTCATTTGTTCTTTTGACCGATTGCGTCATGATTTACGCTTGAATCAGTGGCGGCTGCTGATCTTTTAAAGAGGGGAAGCTCATTTTCGGACTGAGTTGGAAATAGAGACACAGAGTGATACGCGTCATAATCTGAAGACCACGCACACGCCCAAACCAACCGTCACTTTGTATTGCGCGAAGTTGCCGCCTCCTTGTCCTTTATGATTAATAACAAAACAAAAAAAAAATGTCTAAAAGCTGATATGTGACAATGTGTATAACAAACAAGCTAAAAAAAAACAAGAAATACGTTTTTATAAGCTGTCGACCCCAAAAAACGAGCGTTTTAGGACATAAAAGTGGATTAAAAAGAGATGACAGACCCTCCAATCATCACGCAGACGCTCGGAGTCCGGGCCAGCCCACTCCTCCATTCATCCCAGAGACGCTGAGCGTCCGTGGGCGGGACATAATCGCAGCATTATCCAATGACCGTCTTGTTTCTAAGCACTGAAAAAAACTGTTTAAAGCAGCCCCATTGAAGTCAATGGACGCTGGGCTTCAACAGAGTAATGCACTGTACGCTACGGGAATGAATGAGAAGGAAATCGAGTCAGCCGACCTAAGTAGCTGATTCTGAACGAAATTGTTTTCGTTCGAGATGAACGTGTTTAACCTATTTTTAGTCAATAAAATGTTAACATAATAGTACATATATTTGACCATTCATTTTTTGACAATTATAGGGGAAGCTGAGCTTCCCTTACAGTCTTAAAGAAATCGCTGCTGGCTTTAATGAGATCTGACTGCAAGTTCTGCGAAGTAATCCAACCTGATCTCACGGAAATTCGTAACTAAGTTTCTAGGTGACTCATTCGTGTGAATCTGTACATTGTGAATCATCCTAAAACATGCGATTATTAGAAAAAAGCAATTCTGAGACCATTACGTCACTGGGACGAAAGCAAATCATGCCAAAATGCACGAATGAGATCGTATGAATCTTTGCCAAAAATTAGCCACATCGTAAAATAATTAAGTTTTTGCCATGATATTATGTTGAGTTATCTTATGGCTTCAGTTCAGAAGGTTTGCAAAGTGAATTGTAATACTTTTATACTGTTATTATAAAATTTATGCAATTAATACCTGTGACTTTACTTTCACTTGTGTGTTGTGTTTTGCATTGTTGAGAAGTGGTTAGGTTTACGGTAGCATGCCTGTGGCATGGGGGACCCAGTCATGACCCCTGCAGTTTTGAAAAAAGTAATTGATCCCTGCACTTTTGTTACAGGAAAAATTGCCTGCGATATTCGCTAACTAAAACTTCCGACTAACAGTATCGTCTTCATCGTAATTCAACTTAACGATCAAGGACAGAATAAATAAACTCTTAAACCATGTTAAGCTTTAAACCTTGCATTTCAGACATCTTTTAGCAACAAGGGGAAAAATTGATTACGTAGCCTTTGTAGCCTATTCCTCATTGACAGTGAACAGTCAGTACATCTGATAGTGTCAAGGGGGTCCTAAACAGGCAGGCAATTAAGCAGTCTTACATGTGCCTGTCTCATCTGCAATGCAGGTTTCTTGTCTGCCTGGCATAATCAGGCACAATCTGCCTGCCACTCTTTCATGAAACATAGATTGTCAAAATATCAATTGACTTTACTGACACTGACAAACATGAAAGGAGAGAACATGGTTTTATCTTTTTGCACTCCAAATGCATTGATTTGCCTCTGTGAAATTATGCAAAAAGGATGAATGAATGGGTTTATATATATTTGACGATCAATATTGATGTCTCGCCAATGTTAGTTGATATTGCATGAATTTCATTAAAATGCAGGTTTATAAAATCTATTTTTTTATAAAATCCACCGAAGTTCTGAAAACTCAGATTTTACACACCCCGCGGTACCGTAGGTGGCGATATACAACTAAACATGTTAGTGGGGACCCGCCATTAAAAGAAAAGAAGAAGAAGGAGAAGAACGTTCGTTGATCGTTATTTACTGTTCGTTACCAGTAAAACATCATACAGAGGAAATGGAGAACAGAGTGCTTTTGGGGTTTTACTCCTCAAATGACTGTAGCTGGGATTGGTTTATACACGATGGAGATATATATATATAAGTTTAACGTCGTGCTTGCATTGCACGTTAAGACAGTCTCAGTCTGCAAGTAGTGTAGGGATGCTGAGATAAAATTTCCAGAGTTTAAGTTCGAACTTCGGAAAACTCGGCGACGGCATTTTTGAAAGTTTCAAGAAAATACATTAAAATCCACTTTGAACTTTAAAATCCAAGACTTATTCACAATACAGTACAGTAAAGTAAACCATGTTTTGTAAGTACTTGACCAGAACAGTGCAATTTTGAGCTCTCACATTCAGCAGGATCTTCTTTAATTTTCAGTTTAGAACTTGTTTGACCAAACTGGTCAATGTCACGAGGCACAATGAAATTCTGCAGATGACTCACATAATTTCCAGTCCAGATCATCAGTTACCATCAATGTGAAGAATAAAGACATGGACTATAGAGTTTGTGTGTGCTTTTTTAGACTGATAAAACCTGTTTGATCATTACAGAAACAAAACCTGTTCGAGCGTGACAAAGCATTCAGTTTCATGAATAGCGAGGGCCATGTCAACTAAAGCTACAGAAAGTGTAGTTGTTTCCAGTAGGACATGGCTCACGGTTTACTTACAAAAATAAACTGATTAACAATACTTTTGATGGGCCTTAAACATATCACCCAGGTAATAATATTGTTTTTAATTATAATTATTAGTATGAAAAATCGGTTCAATATTATTATTCTCAAATTCAGACACATTGTATTGATGTTCCACCAAGATATCCTTGGTTAACCAGTGTTTTTAGTCAAACTACTGTACAGTTTAACTTGCTTAACCAGTACCAAACCAGAACAAACGTGCTTGGCTTGCAGAGGCATGCTGGGTAAACTGCGACCATTTTACTTCTCTCTGTATTTTGCTGTTTCAGTATTGAGCTGAGGAAATACTATGTAAATTCTCTTTTGCATCTTTCCTTCCACACCTTGTTCTTTAGTCCTTGAGTGAGATTCCACAAACGGTGCAGTTGGTCTATAAAGGTATCCTGCTGATTGATAAAACATTTTTACCATATATTTATAGAATGGAAAATTTTCATCTTTAAAGATTGTGGAGATTTAGCGGGATATAGTGAGGTTGCGAATTGCAACCAATGACTCACTCAACACCCCCCCCCCTTTAAGGCACTACGGTGGCTGACAAAAATGGTGTTTTAAAACTAAAACGATCCTCGTTTATACTGGAATTTCCACACTGTCACAGCAAAGCCTGCAAGATAGTTACTCAATATGGATAAAGATGTGAAAATGTCATTACATAAGTATGTCTACAATGCCAGAAAGTTTGTTTTCGCATGAATATGCAAGATATATATTTTTTTTACTTTTATTGGCTGCTAAGGACTTTTAAGAGGGAAAAGGCGGCCATTTTGAAAAGAAGTATATTTGATGAGGTGGCATGCTCTTGTTACCTGAACTCCAGAGCAATGGGCCAAAGGAGTATCTCTTATAAACACGGTGTATTAGACTTATGAGCGGTCTATACAAGTGTACGCTCTGGTCTGGGATAAGTATTTTGATTATATTCTGAGGATCTTGGAGGATATCCTGTTTTTGTGGGGCCTTAAACCACTGGATTATACCTTTTCTCTTTTTAGGGAAATGTGATTTATTTGACCTTTTTTTCATCTGGATTTTTGGTTTGCTGTCCACCCCGCAGCAGAGAAGGACTGAGTCAATAGACTGATAAATACTATCGTTAACTTATTCTTTTCCTATGGATTAATGAACTAATGTGTTGCAGCTTATTGAAGGACTTTCATGCTTTGAACGATTTTGTTTCAGTTGTTAAGTTTTGGTTGTGTTTGATATCACAGTTAAACAAACAAGTAAAAGGGACCAATTAGGCAAACTCTAATACAACCCTTAATAATTCAACCCTCTAATACAACCCTTAATAATTCAACCCTTTTGTAAAGAGTTGCAGTTGTTATAACATGACTGTAGTGGAGTAGGCGGGGCGAGACCGTGGTTCGAGGCCGGTAAGTAATTGTTAATTAGCGCCAGTGGTGCGCACCGGCCTCGCATCACGTAGGAGATTGGGAGCATATAAAGGAACAATGGCGACCGGACCGTCGAGGATAGAGGAACGGGCCCGAACATGTTTGGGCCCGGTCCTCTCTCCTGGACGGTCCGGTCGCCTTTCTAGCTTTGTGAGACCTTGATTAGCTGTTCAGGTGTGTTTGATTAGGGTTGAAGCTAAACTTTGCAGGACACAGGCCCTCCAGGACTGACTGGACACCCCTGGTTTACACAGACACATGGTCAGGCCCTGCTCCACAGGGGGGAGCACCCTGCCTCAAGAGAGAGAGGGATCTGTGAACCGCTGTTGCTGTGAAAAAAACTGTTCCGTTGCTAGTTTTCAAACTAAAACAGGGTCTGCAGCATGCCCGACCTGATTTTGCCAAGTGGTTGATCACCTCAGGGCGTCATATTTCGTTGACCCAAGGACAAATTTTTATAAATAAACCTACACTAAACCCCGACGCTAACCATAACTTACCCCTAAAATCAGAGGGAAATGATAAGTGAAAAGCAATGGTCTAGAAGCACCTAATCCTGGTTGTAAGACTAAACTTAACATAAACTCTAAACTTATTTCTGAAATCTGATTGGTTGATGTAAATGTTGTCCCAGAGTCAACATGATGTTTCAAAATGTCACAGGTTTCGGGGGTCGAAAACACCAGATCAGAGTAAATGCCAGACGTAACATTAGCAAAAGGTATGATTTTTTTAAAGGGCTCCGATCCTAAGTGTTTTCTGCAATGCAAAAATAGTCAGTGTTGTCCCAGAATGTGTCTGTAAACTTTCAACTCAAAATACATCATGTCTCTCATTTAAGATGTTGAACATGGCCATTTGTGTCTGCAATGGAAAACGTACCATTTTTGTGTGTCTCTTTAATGCAAATGAGCTTCAGCTCCCCTTCCTGTATGCAAAACCGAGGATAAAGAACTTATGAAACCGGGTCTACACGCACAGCTCTCAGTGGGCCTCAAACTAGGTCTGTCCGGCATAGGAGTCAGGCGCTCTAACAAGGAGACTAGAGCGTCACAAGGTTAAGAGAAACCTCAAACAACATATGCTGAGCATTTAATGTATGAGATGTTTGCCATTTGATGATTAAGCATGCATATTACTAACAGACATAAACACGGATAAAGGCATAAACATGTATTCAGAGTACTTGTATATGACAGACAGTTATGTAAAGGTCAGCAACAAGGTGTTTTATTTTCACACACCAATGGCAATGCAGTTTCACTGCGTTATTGGAAAAAGCTTCAGTCATTTGAGAAAAAGGAGTCTTCCCCATAGCGTCCTGCTACGCAGTACTCATTCCCGTATCTCATGGAACCGAGGTTCCGTAAGTAACCGAGTACAATATTTGATTTTTCATTATGTATTTTCTTATTAAAATAGCCACCCCTCTATCTTATGTGCTATACTTTGTAAAAACTGATTTCCACTTGTCAAGTCTCTTAAAAACATATCTGTCAGTTGACCTAATAGATGTTTTCTGAATGAAGGCAACATGGCACTTGTGTTTTCTAATTCTGTTATCACCTTCTTAATCTTAGATTTGAGGCCATGTGCATTCCACGTCATAAAAAAACAACTGTGAAGTATTTGTAATCACGGAGTTGAAATTGAAGTTGTTGGAAATGTTATCTCAAAAATAGTATGTTTTATTTTATTGATCTGACCAGTTTTTAGTTTTGAAAGTGGATATTCACCTCAGTCCATGAATATATATTTTTTTGTTAAACACAAAAATGGCTATATATTTACATTTATTCAAAATTGTGTTTTTTAAATTATATTTAAAATCTGTGTTTTTAAAGTTACTTCAATGTTCCCCCTGTAAATAATAACATAAAAAATACTTACATTCATTGAGTTCTTTGGTTGTGTGAACGAGAGCTTGTCGGCTTGTTGTGAGTGATCGTCGTCTTTGCCGATTTCTAAATACTGTAAACAGGATGGGCTTAACAGGGTTTGCCTTTATTTTACATAATTTACATTCTTTTTTCTTCACTTGTAGCTCTAATGTGAACAAGTTTAAGTAAATTAAACGAATCTTACCTTCCATGTTTTACACGTTTTTTTCAACATCAGTTTATGGCATTTTGCTTAAATCACTCCCTTTCCCACCCCTGCGTAGTTTTTCAAAATATATTGTTACTTTTCATTTCATGACACACAATCAAAAAAGTATTTAGCAATATACAGAGCCTGTAGCTAAAAGCAACTGTCAATCCAGATTTAGTGTCCAGCGCTCAGCTGTTCATTATTGATTTAGCCCTTCCAGTATTTTATAGACAAAACTGATACACTGATTCACAAATATGTCATTGGTAATTAGTGAAATGTTCAGTAACTGACTGTGTTCATGTGTAAATAGGCTTTTGGTCTTTATAACTTTCAAGACAAAAATAATGTTTTCAGATAAAAAACATTAAGTATTTCTTATATAACATTTTGGATGTCTGTGTGAATAAGGGCGTAATCTACAATTCGTCATCTGTCAAAACAACATTTTTTTTTTTAGCAAAACAATAAGACTTCTAACATTTTAATGTTAAACAAAAAGGCATTTGACGTAAGATTTGCGTATGAACACCCTGTAAAACAGGTTGGACATGGAAAAAATATTCCATAGATTGACTTAAATGGCATAATGGCACACAATACATTTTGTAGGTGTTTTCATCAAAGTCCTTTAATGTCATTTCTACACGCACCTTATACGAGTAAATACAAAGCAAATTGTTTGCTTTCCTCTATTGTGTCTTACATTCCAAGGCTCTGAGTTTGTCTTCAGGTGGAGATTCTGTGTTTCAAAGTCTTATCAAACTGCATTTTTTGTCACCATCCCCAATTATTAATAACTAGCTGGAAAAAAAGTTAAAAAATAAAAAGTAGAAGCTGTTTGTGACATTAATGACTATATATCAGACAGCTATAATGTATGTATATCTGTATATATGTATATATATATATATATATATATATATAATATATACCATGTACAGTATGTTTACAGTAAACCGCACCATAAACCCTGAAAATGTTTAAATGTATGCAATGTACTAGCGCAAACTTATTTATATCCCAGTATTCTTTATAATCTTATATAAGATCATTTATAATTACTATATACACTAATTATCAACTCTTATGCAAGACATGCTGTGAACAAGATACAGGAAGGGAAATAAGTATTTGATCCCCTTCTGATTTTGTAAGTTTGCTTGCTTGCAAAGAAATCAAGGGTCTATCATTTTTATGGTAGGTTTATTTTAACTGATACAGACAGAATATCAAAATAAAATCGGGGGACTTTCTTTTCTAAAAAGTTTATTAATTGATTTGCTTTTCAGTCAACGAAATAAGTATTTGATCCACTACCAACCAGCAAGAATTCTGGTACCACGGAGTGGTTATGGGCCTTTATGGACCACAGATCAGTCCCCTCACTTTAAGAAACTACTCCTAAATCAGTTTATGTATACAAAAGATGCCTGACAACAGAATCTGTATCTTCCATTTCAACCTCCCCACCACCATGGTCAAGACCAAATAGGTCTCAAAGGATGTCAGGGATCAGATTGTAGACCAGCACAAATGTTGAATAGACTATAGACCGCTGATTGGTGAGGAGGAGACAAGTGTTGGTGCGATTATTTCGAAATAAAAGAAATAGAAAAATAATTATCAATTATACTTGGTCTGGAGCTCCCTGCTATTTTTTCCAATGGGGTAAAGATGATCACGAGAAAAGTTAAAGATCAGCCCAGAACTACACGGAAGAAACTTGCTAAGGATTTCAAGACAGCTGGGACGACAGTTAGCAAGCAAACCATTGGTAACACGCTATGCCACAATAGATTGAAATCCTGAAGCACCCGCAAGGTCCTCCTGCCCAAGAAGGTCCGCCCAACTCGTCTGAAGTTTGATGAACATCAAATGAACATCAATATGATTTACAAAAGGCTTTGGAGAAAGTGCTGTGAGACCAAAATTGACTCCTGTTTTTGGAGGGAGAGAAATACAGACTGTGACCCCAAGTACACCATCCCTACAGAGAAGCACAGTGCTGGAACATTAGGGCTTTTCCTGCTAAGAGCACGGGATGACTTCACCACATTGAAGGGCTGAGGGATGGGGCCACGTGCTCTAAAATCTTGAACGAGAACCTCCTCCCCTTAACTTGATCACTGAAGATGGGAATTTCGATGTGCCTTTAACATGACAAATAACCAAAACATATTGCCTAGACAACCAAATAGTGGCTTATGGAGAAACACATTAAATCTCCTAGCCAGTCTCTAGACCCTCGTCCTATAGAGGATAAAAATGCAATTTACTGAGCGACAGCCAAGAAATCCTAAAGATTTGCAGCGGAGTGGACTTAAATGTATTCTGACACCTGTGCAAACCTGGTGACCAACTATCAGAAATGTTTTACCTCTGTGCTTGCCAATAAGGGTTTCTCCACCAAGTACAAAGTTGAGTTTTGCTTGGGATCAAATTCTTATTTCACTGATTGAAATGCAAATCAATTTATAACATTTTTTTCCCCCTGATTTTTTTATAGTCTGTCTGTATGAGTCAAAATAAACCTACCATTTAAATTATAGACCCTTTATTTCTTTGCAAGCAGGCAAACTTACAAATTCAGCAGGGGATCAAATTTATTTCCCTCATTGAATATGCTGCACCCATTAACATTTCTGAGATAAGTATCTTCTTTTACTTATATTCTTGGAAGTCTATTAACAGGTTTAACACCTGTTCAATACAGTAAATCACCTGTTCACCTGTTGTACTTTCACTTCTGTTTTTGCTTAAGTGAAAGTACATTTGACAGTGAAGTACAGTTTGCATGTTTGAGCATTTTTTTTAAACATTTGCATATTTTGTGTATTTCTGTTTTACATCCTACCTTTAAAAGCATTTGTATTTATGATTATAGATTATACACACAAAAGTCACAACAAACCACTTTCAGTTTGCCATCCACAAAAGAGAATTACAACAGTTTGTATATGTCCTGCCATTCCGTGAATTTACAGGAACCCTTATTTATAAGAAGTCAAATTACCTTTGGACTTCTCCAATTACTTTGAAAGGTCAAGGTGCAATCATGTTATACATTTGACACAAACACGTTATGGTTTGTTAATATCTAGAGTTATAGGTCCATATTCAGTATATGTGGACACTGAGCAATTTTTGTTGTTTTAGCTGTTTGTTAACATTTAAATTCCAATGATATAATATAATAGACTATGGGTTGAAAGAGCACACTCTGAGCTTTCAATCCAGATTGGCGAATGGGTTTAGTAACCCATAAATCAATCATCCTTTAGTGCATGCATTGTACATACAATACTAAAGACAGAATTAACCATGAACAACTTTAATTTATGATTATATTTATTTGGCCAATTATATTTGAGTCCTAAAAGGGGACGCTTTATCTAAAAGTTCAGTTATAAATGTTTTTTTGTAATAAAACTACAGAGGCTCAAGCAAACTGAATCTGTTTCAAAAGTTATTAAGCTACCTGTCTGCTGCCTTCACTCAGAGGAATATATTATTGGTTGGAAGTTATTTTTTCAAGACCCACTGAGAGCTGTTCATAATATTTTTCAAGAATTTGATGCAGTTTTCAATTTTTTTATTTTGGTATAAACTTAGTCTCAGCTTTTTATATTGCAGTATATACAGTACAACAAAACAATAAATGATATTCAACACGACATTCTGTTGAACTTTTAACATTTAACTAAATTAAAATCAAAATATTTATTTACTCAATCAAAAATATAAGGGACAAATAAATCAAATGAGGCTCTTTTAGCAAATAGTCTACATGACACCTTATAGCTTACACACCATTAGCTCTCATCATCTCTCAACAAAAACAACCAAAGATTCCTATAATAGTCAACTTATTGAAAATAAATATTTAAAACTCTGAAAATGCATCATAATTAGCACAACTTTATGATTCCATCAAAGACATTGAATCCATCTCAGGAAGCACATTGTCAGACAATTCTGGTTGCGTAGAAAAGTCTAGAATCGAACAGTTAACATCAGTGTATTTCTCTGTCAAATTCTTTAGTGATGGTTCAGATTTAGCAGATAATCTAACAATGACATTCTCTTTAGAAATATGGATGGATGGTTTTTGGTCATTGACCTCTTGAATCATTTCATTAGCAACATGTTTCAGATACAGTGTCACCAGAACTGGAGTCAGAGGACAACCCCACCGGAGTAATATTTCCTTTTTACTCCTGTTATATTTCAGGATCTTGTGTAGAGCAGCAATCTTACATGTTTCGATTAAGGCTGGCTCTGTCCTGCGTGTAACACGTCCTTCATTCTGTAAAGGTGGCATTGTTATTTTAGCCAGTACATCATTTATTAAGACAGACCACTTGACACTAATCAGTGACTTGTTGTAGGTGAACAACACGGTTGGTTTATTATCTCCAACAGTGTAGTCTTTTGAATGGTACTGCAAGTGCTCATAAAGCCACCTGGCCATAATGGTGGCCAAAATCAGATAGTCAATGTTAAATGTATGTGTCTCAGAGACCGTAAACGCCTCATTAAATGCTTTTATGGTGTTTGTTGGTTGTTCAAGTACTTTATCATAAAGAGCACACAAATATGGAATGAGAACATGTGAGTAACTTTTATAGAAGGACAGTGGTATACCATCTGGACGTTTAACATCGTTCACTACCAAAGACTGAATTGCCCGTTCAACCTCACTGGCAGTGATCGTCAGAGGTGTCTGGGGATTTAAAGTCAAATCAATATTTGGCCAGTATTTACGTTTACAGCTCAACCATTTATCCACAACTGACTGCTGAACGCTTAAGACATCAATTTTGTTAAAGAAAATCAGAAATAAGTCTAGTTTCTGGCTTTCTGTTTTGAACACATTAATATCACACAAATAAGGATAATGGTCAGAGCAGCTTTTGTCTGGAGAAATTTCACACATTTCAATATATTGCATTGACTCCTCTGGGACAAAAATATAGTCCAATCTTGATTCAACCGTTTTTTGCTTGTAAGAATACTTTTTTTCTGTTGGGTGACGTCTTCTCCACACATCAACCAGATGAAAAGATGTCATGAATTCCTTGACGACTGGTCTCGAAAGTGAGTGGTTTTTATTTCTTGTTTTAGATGTTCTGTCCAGATACGGATTCAGAGGAACATTGAAATCTCCTCCTATCAGCAGGATGCCCTCTGCATGCTTCTCAAGTACACTTCTGAGTTTCATCAAGGGTTCGATATTAGATTGACAATTGTATACACTCACAAGAGTGAAGATTTGTCCTTTCAGGGTACATTTAACCACAATGTAGCAGCCAGCAGCATCCAGCCAGAGGTCTGTTGGGTAGGTGCTTTCTTCGAACATGCATTTTTTTATTAATATAGCCACTCCTGTAATGTTTGGTGTTTGTGTGGTGTAGAAAAACGTATAACCTTCCAGTTTTTTTAATATTTTCTCATCACTTGTGCGTGTCTCTTGAAGGAAGACAACATCGTAATGTTTTTTCATGATTTCACTCTTCACTTTCTCTATTTTTGTTTTGAGTCCATTTGAATTCCATGATATGAAATGTAGCTTTCCAGAACTCATGCTGAAATCTAAAATGTAAAATAGTAACATTTTTAAAAGTTGCACTGTTTAAAAACCTTGACTTGAAAACTTAAGAAAAAATAGATTTAAAAAGTTTTCATCTGTAAAGGAATGACAAAATTTAGCTTGAATTTCAAATAAAAGCATTAAACAATCATTTTTTTGTCAGAGAACTAGACTGAAAAATACAACTAGTTGTATTTGCTTTTTTGTGTTAATTTACTTAAAAAAACGAAAATGTAATATTAGCAAATTCTACTTGTTATTTTTTTCATTGTATATTATATTTCACAGACTTTTCATTCAAACTTTTTCGGATACAAACAAGTATGAAGTGTGTTACCGAGTTTAGTTTAATTAATTGTTTAAATTATTCAATGTTGAATGAATAATCATTTATTCTATATTTAATTATTTACATTATAGCCAAAGTGGCTTGTAGGAAAGAAAATAGAAAACGAAACTATATGTTAGTATCAAGTTAACGGCTCTGTAAACTGCAAAACAAAATCACAGAAAAAAAAACAAGAACTTACTTTGAAATATTCAGCACTTCCACTCAGTAATGCCTTCATGAATTCTGCTGACAGAGATTGATTCTTGAATGTTCTTACATACTGTACATGGGGTGGAGTCGTACAAATGGATGGAATCATACGATTTAGCTACTCTTCACTTATTCTCTTTCACTATTCTAAACTTCTCGATGAATACTTGACAGGAACATGCCAACCCTCCCCTCTACCGAGAGGTACTGCCTGGTGCTTTTTGAAACCTGTTACCTACCACTTCTTGTATTATTGTTGCTTCCTTATGATATACTGCTTCTGATTTATAGCATAAATGATTTGGGGAACTGGTGTTAGAATTCTTAAGAAATTCCAAACTGAAACAGTTATGACTGAGTATCATGCTCATCATCAAGCAAATATACTGTATAAGTGAATACTGTTTTTCACTAAAGTTTTGTTTCCAAATGTCACAAAGAAACCAAAAAAGTTAGCATTACCACATTGCCAGGTTTTTTGTCAAATGTTCCAGCATATATTCAAGAGAATAAATCTTGAATTGAAGTTTTAAATCATTATGAAACCTCTCAGCTAGACATGATCAAATCTTCAGTGTTGTAGACTTGCGTGCCATGTACATGTGTAAGAAAACACAGGAGTTTGCATATTTTTTGAATATGTCTTTTGCATCAGATTTAAATCTAAATGTGTTTCGTTTTTACGAAGATCATTCATTTTATTGTTCAATGTTGATTGACTCATGGCTCCATTGTTTCCTCTGTTGTGAGACATTAGAGACATCTTGTACATACATCCTCAATTGTCTGATTTATTTTGGAAACTCTTGTAAAATAATATTTATTTTAAAACCGACAGGCCATGCATTATATTTTATACCAAGTACATTTATGCATTTGGCAGACGGTTTTATCCAAAGCACTTACATTGCTTTATCCTATACATTTTACATAGGTATGTTCAATCCCCTGGGATCGAACCCACAACCAATGCTCTTACCACTGAGTTACAGGAAAGTAATGAAAAAGTTTTTGCCAAAACAATTAAGGCACAAATATGAAACATGATTACATGGCAAACAGGAGAGTCTGTAATATAATATTTTTAATATGATGTAATATAAATATGTGTTTTGGAGCAGACTTTTTAGAGCTGTATAATTTTAGCAGGAAATGTAGGGCTGCAGTGTTATGTCTTGTAAGGCCCTTCAGCCGTGACTTTTTCACAATACAACACAGCCTCTTGTACCTATTTACAAAAAGCAAAATTACACAAAACAGTATTTTATATGTACTTACACAGCTAGTGCAATTTTGAGCTCCTACATTCAGCAGCATTTTCATGAATTTTCAGCAAGTCATTTGTCTAGTTATGAACTCGTTTGACCAAACTGGTCAATGTCATGAGTCACAATGAAATTTTGAAGATGCCTCACATAATTTCCAGTCAAGATCATCACTTACCATCAATGTAAAGAATAAAGACATGGACTATAGAGTTCATGTGTGCTTTTATAGACTGACAAAACCTGTTTGAGCATTACTAAGCCACATTCAGTTTCATGGCCCTTTATGCATCATTTTAATCCAGTCACATGTAAATTCCAAAAATGTCCCTTTGGGTGTGGATAAAACACAAAAATGAAAGCAAAGGGACAACGCTCTCTCCCACACCATAGGCCTGTTTGCCCAGTAGGTCTTCTATGCGTAAATATATCTGGATCACTGGAGACTACAGGTCTGTTATGAACCGTAACTGATGTTCGATTGATTAGATCTTGTGAATACTACATGATCTCTTAATAAAACAATACTTTCTTTAGTATCTTCTTGTTAAATAGCCAATATATTGTTTAATAATATCCATTTAAGCTACAGAAAGTGTTGTAGTTTCCAGTAGGGATTGGCTCCTGGTTTACTTCTTACAAAAAGAAACAACCCTATTGATGGGCCTCAATAATATCACCCCAGCTATAATATTGTTTTCAATTATTATGAAATCATTATGAGATCAGTGGATCAGTATTTTTAGTATTCAAATTCAGACACATTGTACTGCTGTTCCACCAAGACATCTTTGGTTATCCAGTGTTTTTCGGCAAAAAAATCAGTCATGCATTTTGATGGTGAGCAGCTTGCTAGACCACCCTTATTAAAAAGCACTTAAGTATATATATGGACTAGTAGTATGCTTGGAAGTGTACTATTTGACCACCGCTTGGGACTAAATTGGCCCACTTTTTAGTTTATAAAAGTATTCTTTTAAGTGTACTTTAATTGTAACAGTAGTAAACTTTTGAGCACATAAAACAATTAAGTTTTCAAATATTAGGAAACACATCAGATTTTGAAGTAGGCTAAACCAACAAAATAATTAAATTAAATTCTTGTCATGATCCTGTCCTTCTTGTTTGGAGTTTTTTAGTTCTGTCGACAGAGTCATGACAGTACCATGTCTTTTGTGCTTGTTTTGTTTTTTGTGATTTCATTAAGTTAACACTTTTGTGTCAACACAACAGCTTTCCAGATCTCATGCTGACAGTGGTCCATGAGACAGAATTCCAAAAATGAAATCTAAAATTTAAAAAGTAATATAATAAAAGTTGCACTTGACATTGACTTAAAAGGAATGAAGATAGAAAGCTTAACTGCATGCTAGTGTTAGGCAAATGGATCTGTAAACTGCTCAATAAGAAAAAAATATAACTTACTGTGAAATTTTAAGGACTCACACTTAGCAAAGTCTTCATGAATTCTGCCGACAGAGATTCATTCTTGAATGTTATTAAATACTGTACATGGTGTGGGGTAGTACAAATAGGTGGAGTTTTCCTTATTTTCCATTTCATTATTTAACATAAGCTACACCGTGTGATTGCTTTGCTGGGTCCATCCCCATCATCTCAAAGTTCTTTTTGATCTCACCTTTCAGTTTTTTATCAAAGCCATTTCATCATCTAGAACAGCCATAAATAGTCCACGAAGGCGGGCATGCGCATTAATATTTGTTTGTGTTATTGCTTTGAAACCGGCATCGAAAAATCTCCTTGTTCAACATGATCTCACGGGAATTCGTAACTATTCTATGAGGTGGCTAATGCGTATAAATGTGAAAAGATGAGAATCGTATAAAAAAATACCTCCCCTGATCCCACCCCTAAACCTTAAAGCAAATCTTACTAAAATACGTATGACTGTATGGAATCATATGAATTAGCCACTCTTTAGCCACTTAGTCTCTTTCAATTATCTAAACTTTCCCATGAATACTTGACAGGACCATGCCAACCCTCCCCTCTCCCAACAGGTACTGCCTGGTGCTTTTTGAAACCTGGTACTTAGCACTACTTGTATTATTGTTGCCTCCTCATACACTGCTTGTGATTTATGGCAAAAATGATTCAGGGAACCGGTGTTAAAATCCTTAGGAAAGTGAGTGACCTCTTACTGAAACAGTTATGACTTTGAGTATCATCAAGCAAATATACAAATTGAACATTGTTTTTCACTAAAGTGTTGTTTACAAATGTCTCAAAGGTACCACAAAAGTTAGAATTACCATATTTGTGCAGTTTTTTGTCAAAATTTCCAGCATATATTCAACACAGAATATATCTTTAATTGTAGTTTTAGATAGTTTCAAATTTGAATACGTCTTTTGCATCTTGTTTAAATCTGAGTGTGTTTCAGATACCCTTCTACTGTCCAATTGTGATTGACTTATGGCTCCATGGTTACCTCTGTTGTAAGACATTAGGGACATCTTGTATACATACATCCTCATATGTCTGATTTATTTTGGTAAGACTTATCGAACAAACTGTATTCTAAAACAGACAAGCCATTCATCATATATTTATATCAAGTAATGAAAAAGTTTTTTTATAGTAATATAAAACATGATTACATGGCAAACAGGAAAGTCTGTAATATAATTGTTATGAGTCTGCCTTATCATGTCATTTCTATTCTTGGTCTTGTGGCAGATTCATGGCGAGGCCTAAGGTTTTATGTTGAGAGAGATTTTGAACCTTTCGGCCTTCTTTACTCTCTCTCCAGTTCTCGTCTATGTTCCATCTCGTTTCCTCCTTAGCTTTCCTTCAGGGTTTGATTCCCTACACCTGTTCCCTTGCTAATTATCCTTTGTGTGTCTCCCTTTAAAAAGTCCTCATGTCTCTTGTCCTGTGCCAGTTCGTTTTGTGACATATCTCTGATACTGAGAGTATTGTTTAGGCCTGTGATCGTTACCAAGAGTCAAGTAAGTCAAGTCCAGTCAGTGTAGTTATTTGTCTAGTGTTGTATTCTTATAGTCTAGTTAGTCTGTGTTCCTGTTGTCTACTTGATTATTCCCTTTGTCATTATTGTTTTACCCCCTCGTGGGCCTTCGATTTGTGTTTTACGGGGGCAATCGTGGCCTAATGGTCAGAGAGTCGGACTCGTGACCAGAAGGTTGCCGGTTCGATCCTCAGGGCCGGCAGGTAACGATTGCGGTGCCCTTGAGCAAGGCACCTAACCCCTACACGCTCCCCGGGCGCTGCACTGATAGCTGCCCACTGCTCCGGGTGTACGTGTGTTCACCACTTGCTGTGCGTATGTTCACTAGTCACTGGATGGGTTAAATGCAGAGGTCACATCTCGGGTATGGGTCACCATATCTGACAAATAGGTCACTTTCACTTTTCACTTTCACTTTATATTTAATTATTAAACGTCTGTTGTCCAACGATGCCTACAATTGGGTTCTTCCTCAAAATTCATGTGCAATAATATCTTTAATATGATGTAATACAATATAAACTCCAATGTTTTGGAGCTTACTTTTTTCCAGACCTGTTTAATTTTAGCAGGAAAGGTATCTGCTGGGGCTACAGGCACTCCACCAGATGTTATGCCTTGTAACGCACTTCAGCCGTGACTTATTTACAATACAGCAGAGCCTCTTATACCTTATAGCTGACATAAAGCAAAATTATTAATTTTGAGCTCCTACATTCAGCAGCATCTTCATGAATTTTCAGCAAATAATTTGTTAAGTTAAGAACTCGTTTGACTAAACTGGTCAATGTCATGAGTCACAATGAAATTCTGAAGATGCCTCACATAATTTCCAGTCTAGATCATCAATTCAAAGAATAAAGACATGGACTAGTTCATGTGTACTTTTTTAGACTGACAAAACCTGCTTGAGCATTACAAAAACAAAACTTGTTTCAGCATTACAAAACATTCAATTTCATGAATAGTGAGGGCCCTTTATGCATCCTTTTAATGAGGTCACATGTAAAATGTACCTTTGGGTGTGGATAAAAACAGAAAAATGAAAGCAAAGGAACAACGCTCTCTCTCACACACCACAGGCCTGTTTGCCCTGTTTGATTTGATGTTTACATATATCTGGCAGAAATCTTTGCAGAATAGCTGAAGGCAACAGGTCTGTTGTGAATCGAAACTGATGTTTGATTCATTATATCCTATAAATACTACATGACCTCTTATTAAAACATAACTATATTTAGTATCTTATTATTAAAATACAATATATCGGTTAATACTATCCATTGAAGCTACAGAAAGTGTAGTAGTTTCCAGTAGGGCTTGGCTTGTGGCTTATTTCTTTAAAAAACAAACCAAGTAACAACCCTATTGATGGGCCTTTAACATATCACCCCAGTTATAATATTGTTTTCAATTATTATGAAAAATCAATGGTTCAATATTTTTGTGTTCAAATTCAGACACAGTGTCCTGCTGTTCAACCAAGATATCCTTTGTTAACCAGTGTTTTTAGACAAAAAAGGTCATGTATTTGGATGGTGAGCAGCTTGCTAGACCACCCTTATCAAAAAGGTAGTCCATTTACCTACATTTTAGTATACTTAAGTAAAGTAAAAGTTATGTAGTAAGTATACTTATATCAATGGACCAGTAGTATGCTTGGTAGTTTACCATTTGACTACCGCTTGGGACTAAATTGGCCCACTTTTTAGTTTATAATAGTATTCTTTTAAGTGTTCTTTAAATGTAACAGTACAATTTTTTAGTACACAACAATTTCACAATTAAGTTTTCAATTGTACTACAACTGTACTCCAAGTAAACTTGTTGGTATACTGATAGTTTACTAGTTCATTACTTTTAGCACATGTTTAGTCTGTGAAAGTACACTTTGAAGTTTTCTTAAAGTAATCTATTAGTTAAGTAGTTTTCATACCGCAACTATACTTGTAAACTACCTGTACACCTACAAGTAAACTTCTAGTAAACCTAAATAAAACATCTCGTTCATTACTTGTAACATATTTGTCCTTTATAAAAGTACTCTTGAAAGTTTACTCTCAGTGAGGTAACTTTTAAGTAATCCTGCATATATACTGATAGTTAACTATTAATACTTGTTGTACACTTTAAGGGGTATTGTTAGTAAACTACTAGTTTCATAATTTTTATGAACATAATATTTAGATATTATGTTTGCACTTAAAATAAACCTCTAACTATACATGTACAGATGACTCAAAATCATTACTTACATTAAAATATTAATGTTTGGCTAACTAGAAAAAATATTAGGAAACACATACGTATCAGATTATGAAGTAAGATAAACCAACAAAACAAGTAAATTAAATTCTTGTCATGATCCAGTCCTTCTAGTTCTTTGGACAGGGTCATGACTCATGACAGTACCATGTCTTTGGTGCTTGTTTTGTCATGTTTGGAGACACGTGGACTTTGTTGTGACATTGCGCCAAGTGTTCTCCTGTCGCCTGCCTTGACCCAGCCCCGTTGTTTCCATGTTAGCTTCACATTAGTGTTTCAATCCCCTTACCTGCTCAGTGTAATTTCCGGGTTAGTGTTCCCCTCTTAAGTCCTGGCCTTGCCTTTGGATTTATATTTTTATCTTTTTGGACTTTGTTTGTTTGCCCCCTTGTGGGAGGTATTTGTAATGAATTCTTGTTTAATTATAGTGGGCTTTTTAATAACGTTTTGTTTCGTGTTACTTCTGCTGTCTGCACTTGGGCTCTTCTGCCATATTCATGCCAATTCTCTTCAGTTCAAATTTATTTCTATAGCATGATTAAAATCTTTCACAGCTGAACAAATACATATTAATCTAAAATGTGGCTCCATTACTATAAGTAGTGACAGAAGCATAAAACAGGAAATTATGCAATAGACATAATAAATAGAAACCATTTTTATATAGGACATACACATAATAAAAGAGAGTCAAAACAATAATTTGTGGTTATATGTTAGAGCGGTTCAACATATTTGTTACAGACATATTTTTAACAAGGGTTTTTTAAAGTCATCCATTAATGTCTTTTAAAAAGGAATTGCAGTGCAGTCTGGGAAATTTGACTGTCTCTCTCCGACAGGTGATTGGGTTTCCAACAATCACAGTTATGTAAGATAGAAAAATTTAAATTACATTCAAACTTATTGTCACAGTCACCAGATGGAGTGCCCTCTTAAATCCACTAGAGGGCACTCCACTCATCACCCGGACTGTCATTGCACACTACACTTCCCACAGACTGCACACTGATCATTTTCACCTATCTCTGTCCATACAAGCCTTGTTTGTACTCTCACTCATTGCGAAGTCTTGTTTTTGTGTTGCACTGCATTTCTGAGCATTTGTCTAGTGGATTAATGTGTTTTGACCTTGGACTGTATCTCTCGTTTTTGAACCTCTGGTGCCTGCCTCGACCCATGCTTGTGACCTCGTTTATTCCTGTTTTCTGCCTGCCCTGACCAATGCCTGTTTTGAATGTGGAATAAAGCTGCATTTAGATCCGCAACCCCTGAGTCTCGGAGTAGTTTGTGACACTTACGATACAAATATGAACAAGTGTACATGTCATTTAAAGAATCAGAAGCATCTTCTTTTTGTACAAGTAACAATTAATATTATGATAAATCATACAACAAAATAGTTCTTTCAAATAAAGAAGAATTCAGTGTTTGAGTCGTTCAGCATTTGAATGGCATTACATTTCATAATAAAAAAAGTTTGTTTTGATCTAAGAATCAGCTGAGGCGCAGACTAGTAGTGACTTTTATTTTTATTTAATCCATTTTATGATTTGAATAAACTTTGAGGGGTTCTGGTAGATTTTATGTTTTATTTGAACACATCAAAAACAGTAGCAATGTTTTTTACAATAAATTTAGTGTTGAACCAAATGTTTTTGTGTCAGGAGAAAGGCTGCAGATCGTGTCAGAATTCAAATATATTGGGGTTTTTTTCGATTCAAAGTTGTCATTTAGTTCACACGTATAAAGTGTCTCAAATTCAACCTCAGTATCTTTAGACACATTTGTCATCAATTATCTACATAGGCAGCAAAAATATACACGCACTCTATGATCTTCTCACATATCACTTACTGTTTACCTATTTGTCACAAGTTAGATCTGAAACCTCTGCAAACACTTTACAAACAAACTGTAAAAATGATGGATAAGAAACCAAGCATTTCTCATCATTGTCCAATAGCCTATTACAAAAACACAGATTACTCAGCTGGGAAAACATGGTAAAATATTCAAATCTATGTCTTGTTTATAAAATTATTCACGGTTTATTATCCCCTCCTCTCCACCAGTTTGTCAACATCTGAACAGCTGGTCATAGCAGAACCAGAGGTGCAGCAAGTGGCGATTTTATCATTGCCTTTAGGAAAAGTCTATTTTGGCCTAACCGCTTTTTCTGTTCGAGCTGCTACTGAGTGTAACCTCCTCCCCATAAACATCAGAAATCTAAACGCACATATTTCATTAAAGATCCAGTTAAATAAATGGCTCATTGATAAAAAAAGATGTCAACATTAGCTCAGATCTACCATTTCTAGTTTTCCCAGAAACAACATAAAGATTACTTTTGGGGTATCCCCCAAAACCAGTTCAGTGTGCAGTAAGTAATTCTTTGACAAGCAGATTTTAAAACATTAGAATCAAGTTTAATGCTGCAAAGAATGATTCAGACTATAAATTAGAATAATTTGTATAATTTGTTAATTGTTGACAAAACACAATCCACTCAAAACAAAACAGTGTCAATGATGATTCTGCCGAGATGTTACAATTTAATCAAACACCAATGCAAATCTTATGTGTCCAGAGGCATCCCAGCGCCTGGGGACTTTTTCTGGATCCAGTGTTCTGTTTTTATGCACATGCATCATTGCAAGTCCCGACAGCCTGTCATTTTCCATGCTTGATTGTTTGAACCACTTATTCCTGAGAATGCAATACTTATCTTTTTTATTTAGTCGTTTATTTTTAAACTAAGCTGGATCAAATATTTCTGTGCCATTACTAGTCTGAGGGTCAGAAAACGCCAAGGCAACGCTTTGGGGAACTGGATAGCTAAACCGTCATGCACCCAAATGCTTGTCTGTGTGTACACAAAGTCACATCTGAGAAACAAGCACCGGGCTCCTGGGTAGAGATTCATGTCCAAGCTATAAAATCTCACAAATGTCAGTTGAGAGGACCAGCCTGCTCCATCACACACATCTCGCATAGATGGCCCCGACCTTAAGGCCACAGAGGCCGCCATACCCCTTGTGGAATGAGCTGGCGATGGTCTGCCAGAGGCCTCATAGGCCAGAGAGATGGCGTCAACTATCCATCTGCTAATGGAAAGCTTGGTTGCCGAAAAACCTTTCTTCGGTGAACCAAAACATACAAAAAGCTCCTCCGCTTTCCTCCAAGCCGCAGTTCTGTGTACATATGAGTCCAGTGCTCACACTGGACAAGACAAATTTAACATTTCCTTGTCCTGGCTCCTGAAAGGTGGAGGACGAAAGTCCTGTAAGATAACGGGTCTCGGTACATTATCCGTAACCTTAGGCACATACCCCGCCCGAGGGAAAAGGAACGCCTTAACCAATCAAGGAGCAAATTCAACGCACGTAACGAAAACTGACGAGCCTGAAGATCTCCCACTCTCTTGAGAGAAGCTTTAGCCAACTGAAAGACTGTTAAGAGTGAGAAACTTAAGATTGACTGATTCCAGAGGTTCAAAGGGCGACCCGATAGACCCGAGAACTGTAGCCTGATCCAAGGTTGGTAGCCTAGTGAAGCTCACAGGCCTCAGCCATAATGACTGAATGACTGCCCTCTGGTCTGTCCTTGGATTATCTGACTGCGGATGATAATATCTTTCCGAACCTCGCACCTTCTGGGGTGTAACTCAAGAAGCAAGACTCTGGCGCTCACGATGGCTAGTAGACGGCTGTGGCTGTTTCCACCAGGCCACCCCGGGAGTCTGTCCACGCCAGGGGAGATAAAGTTTGAATAATGCCGACAGAAAAAGGTAAAACACAGCACAGTGCATCTTGTGGCCATTCTAATGTCAGCTGGGCTACCGCCGCTAACATGACTTCCACCAGATCGGCATGTACCGAAGCAGGGGGACATGATATAACGCTCCTGCTTCGATACTTGTCACATCTACATCCTCAGATGCAGAGAAATGCCGTACCGGACTCCCTCTTTGAGCGGAAGAAAACGCAGTGCATGTTCCCTTCCCAACAGAGAGAGAGGTTGAAGCCACGGAGGGCAGAGAGAAGCCAGAGCATGTCTCTACAACCTCCGTTACTTCCACCTGTGAGCCCCACGAGTGAAGTTTTCGCTCTGCCTCGGCAGAAACCGTACCAGCACCGCGTGGAGCTCGCACCTGGCCGTCCTTATCAAATAGTGCCAGTCGGGAACGGAGCGTAAGCTGTGGAAGAAGTCCACAGTGCACACAGTCAGCTCCCTCGAGCGCTGACCGTACATGCTCCGCTCCCAAACAGACTACGCAGAAATTATGCGTGTCCTTGCTCGTGATAAAATGCAAACAAGGAGGAGCAGAAGGTCTGAAATGTTCTTCTGGCTGCACCATACACGCTTCTTTTACAAAACACAATCACGCTTCTTTTAACTAGACACACACACACTTCACACAGAGCCGCTTGGTGAGAAAGCAAGAGCTGAAGTGGATGGTTTGGATGTCCTTTTTATACTTCCTGGTCCATAGGTCATCCCATGACGTGACGTTTCACTACTGGACGATGTTGACACACGTGCTCAGAGCTGGTCATGCTGAGGAGTTCCCCAAAGCTTTGTCTTGGCGAGGCAGTGCGAGTTCCCCTGAAAGGGAACTGAAGCTAAGTGTAAAATGTCTAAAGAATAGAGATACAGCATTAGCTTCCTTCTTATAAAATTTTGTAAAAAAATAATAATTGCTTTCCCCACTTATGCCATTTAGCAAAACATATAATTAGACTGTGTCGTTTTACATTTATCTGCATTAATCTTAGTCTTCACTGGTAAAATGTCAAAGTACCGCCCTCTAAATAAAACATGTTTAGAAACGAATAAGATAATATGCCCTCTCCTATAATTCAACACACAACCATGGTATGTGATTTAATACTGTAATTATTTTTAAAGACCAGACTGCCCTTTATTGGAGGGATATTGTAATGCTTTAAAAAAAGAGAGAACACTTGGTCACTTTACTTTGAAATTGCAGTTAAATCATGTGAAATGTTTTTATGGTGCTGTTGTCTGTTGTACAGTTTCAGGTCCATATATTAACAATTCTAAACAAGTGTGTTCAGATGAACTTATTATATGCAGATGGTGTACCAATTTTAGTGTCTCGTCAAAACAAATGGGTCCTTTATGAGAAAATGGTTCTTCAGTTACAAGAGCTGAACAAGTGAAATTAACATCCATAGTTAATTTACATCCATAAATGTATTTTTAAACATGTCCTTAAAAAATGTATTTATGCTTCAGCACAATTGCTTATAAAATAAATTACCTATGCCATAAAAGGTTTTGAGCTGTTTTGAAATAGCAGTTTAATCATAGCTGTTTGATAACTACAGATAAATATATCATCTTTATGGGATTGTTGTGCTTATTTTAAATTTGTAAACCATTGTGGAGTATTAGCTCACCTCTTTTGGGCATGCCTCCATACTTTTTATAAAATCAAGGGCCTGAATGTAAAAAGCCACAAACTTCTTGTGCTTGTTTTATCCACCACTTGTCAGAAATGTTTATTATTTTCTTGTACAGGTTCGTAAATTTGACAAATCAAAGAGTTTTATTTCCATCATTTAAAAAGGGTCTCAAAGACATTCATGCTGTTGTACACATATAGTGACACATATAGATATCACCATGCTGCCTTAAACTCTAAATTAAACATTTTTTTTTTAATTATTCCTCTTCTCCTCTTCTTGGGCTTCTCACAATGGGCAAAGCAGTTTTACAGAACAGCAGGCATTACAACAATGCAATGTTAAAATGATAGTAATAAAAGAAAACTTCAAAAATTAACAAAAACACATTGTAATTGAGCAATAAAAACAGCTGCAATAAATGCTATATTCCAATGATAACTTCAAAATGATAGATGCTGGTAAATTCTATAAGTTGCCATAAGAATGATGGATTATGTTGACTATGTTTGGCACGATTTTTATTTATTTAAACATTGGGAACATAGCATCAGTGCTTGCTGTGTAAGTCATAACATAACATTTTGTATACAAGATTGATTTTATATTTCATATTACAAACTATAAAGAAACTTAAGTGTCTAAAGGATTGTAGTCAACTGCTGTATTCACAGCAACATAAAGTAGTCAGTAGTCCCCCAGCAAGGTTATTATATAGGCTATAAAACTAAAATTTAACTTCATCACCTTAAAATTTTACTAAAAACTAAATCCTAACTCAAACTATCATTATTAAATAGAATTACATAATAAAGATAGTAAAATAATTTATGTTTTTTGCAAATCTCTGTATATGCACAGGCACAGCCTTTTTTAGCTCATCCCACCTTAGAGGGACTAAAGCATCAGCAAATGCCGTTTCAGTGTGAGCCGTGAGTAGACATATCCTTTTTTTAAATGTACTGAACAAAAATGTTGTTCACTGAATGAGGTGGTGTTTTGAGCATGAATGAGAGAAACATCTCTCATCCTTGAAAGGAATTTACCCATGGATGACTCATTTGGACATAATGTATAGGTTACAATCAAATATTTGACAATATATATGTTTCCATCTATTACCTAAATAATTTGTGAGGAATAAATTCATTATACTTAATCGCTGTGTCTCAAATATACCAACTGTTAATAATTCCACAGTTGAATGATTTCCTTAAAATAAATCCTTTGACAAATAAGTCATGCCCTGCATTTTTTTATATGCATCACAATCTCTGAACACTTGGTCCTACTGTTAAAGACAGACTACAACGTGAACAAATAATCTCTGAGAAAGAATATGCTGTACTGAGTGATTGACATATTTTGCTCAATCGGATAGTGGGATGTGTCATTTATTCATGTCGCTCATTAGTGAGAAGTTTCTTTCGGACTCAAACAAACAAGCTTGAATTAATCTTTTTGTGCATGAACTTAAAAGAAAGAGTGGTGGGAAGGTATGAATCAATAATTCTACCACCAACAGTCCATTTGGGATGAAAATCAGGAAATTGTTTTACTAGAACCAAGAGAGTTCCTCAATTTTTTTAAAATAAAATGCAGAATTTCTTTCTTTTGGGGGTTGTTTTTATAATGTTGTGTTACCTTTTAACCTACAGTTTTAAGAATTAAGGTGCTCTTTCTGCAACATTGTGAAAGACAAAGGTTCCTTAATAAACGGTTCTCTATCTTTATGGAACAAACCGTGTGAGAATAAAACTAAAACTATACTAAATAGCCAAACTAAACACCAAAAAAATCAAAACTACCTTTTAAGTTAGCAAACCATAGGCGGCAGTGGCAAGGAGCCAAAACCCCAATGATATGAAAGAGTAGAAAAAATCTTGGGAGAAATCTGTCTCAACTGAGAGGGCCAGTCCTACTGTGCGGTCAGAGTAAGCACTACAGGATAGTGATCAGACAGATCTCCAAATCCTGTCTCACCTGCAGGTATGTCACAGTGTTGAACAAATTGCAAATCCCTTTGTAACATGAACAGATAGTCTAATCTGGATTTAGGATTGTTACATGAGTAAGTGTACTTTATCTCTGCTTGGTTCTTCTCTCTAAAGACATCTGCCAGCCTCACAATATTCATGAATTTCTTCAGTTGTTTTCTTCGTGCGTTGTGTCCTGGGTTCCTCTCCCTTACTAGGTCCAGTCCAGGATTAAGTGTTGTGTTAAAATCTCCACCAATTACAAGCCTGCTTTGAGTCCACGCTTCTGGGTTATGTATTAGGAAGCTATAGAGAATCCTCAACATGAGACCAGATGTTTCCTTTTGATGGTGATAAACACTTACAAATGTGTACCTCTGACCAGCAATATCAATGTAAACCCAAGCAAAATCTCCTCCCTCACAATATGCTTTTAGACAATTGTGTTGTTTGTTTACAAGAATGGCAACACCTCTGGACCTTGAATTAACATATGTCATGTAAATCTTGCCTTCCTGGCTGAATCCAGGTTCTGAACAACTCTGATCCTGAAGTATTTCATTGGTATAACCATTCATTTGTAGTCCTTCGCCTATGTCCATCTCTTCTTCCTCCTCCCCACCATCCCTACCCTCATTACCCTCATTATCTGACTCACCTTGCTCCTCATCCTCACTGTCCAAGAAGCTATTTATAAAATTCTTGACCCTTTGGTCCTCCAAAACCATCACATTCTCTTTGTTTTTGCTACTTGTACCCAAGTGGGTCTCTTGCAGAAGAACAACATCAAATCTTTCAAAGATTTCCATAATTTTCCTCCCCTTATTCATATCTTTGAGGGTTTTATTTAATCCGTTAATGTTCCAGGAGATGACTCCAAGCCCAGTTTTTTGTTCACATGCCGCC
Source organism: Triplophysa tibetana (assembly GCA_008369825.1). NCBI lineage: Eukaryota > Metazoa > Chordata > Actinopteri > Cypriniformes > Nemacheilidae > Triplophysa > Triplophysa tibetana. Next base: position 4,802,808 of record CM017908.1, on the reverse strand, counting down.
ATGGTGTCAATTTTTTGTAAGTCTACAGAATAATCAAACACAATATACAATTTTAAATAGTCTAGTATAATTTGATCTTTAAACACATTTTCAAGGATTTAATCAATTCAGTTTTAGAATAAATGTTGCCTGAAAATTTGTAAAGTTAGTAGAGAGATATGTCTATCACAAATGTAAAATAAAATCTTCTCTTACAAACCCCAATTCCAATGAAGTTGAGACATTGTGTAAAACTTTAATAAAATGTTATTATTACAGAATAAAATTACTTGCAAATTCTCTTTGATCCATATTTAATAGAAAACACCACTAAGACAAGATGTTTAATGTTCTAACTGATAAACTTTGTTGTTTTTTGCAAATATTCACTAATTCTTTATTTGATGACTGCCTGCAACACCTTCCAAAAGAGCTGGGACGGGGGTATTTTTACATCACCTTTCCTTTTAACAGCACTTAATAAGCATTTGGAAACTGAGGACACTAATTGGTGTAGCTTTGCTGGAATTTTTTCCCATTCTTGCTTGATTTACGACTTCAGTTGCTTAGCAGTCCAGGGTCTGCGTTGTCGTATTTTTCACCTCAAAACGCGCCACACATTTTCAATGGGAGACAGGTCTGGAATGCAGGCAGACCAGTCTAGTACCCACACTCTTTTACCACGAAGCCATGCTGTTGTCACATGTGCAGAATGTGGCTTGGCATCACTTGGATGGCTCTGAATCGTTTGATGATATTATGGACTGTAGATGATAAAATATCAAAATTCCCTGCTGTTCTAAATACTAAGTAAATGTAGAGAAACGTTGGTCTTAAACTTTTGGACTATTTTCTCAAGCAGTTGTTTACAAAGTATATACCCAATCATGTCGCTCACCAGTTTTCAATTAACTCGTTCACCTGTGGAATGTTCCAAACCGGTGTTTTATGAGGATTCCTCAACTTTCCCTGTATTTTCTTGTTGGAATGTGTTGCAGGCATCAAATTCGAAATCAATGAATATTTGAAAAATTAAATAAAGTTGTTCAGTTTTAACATTAAATATCTTGTCTTTGTGGTGTTTTCCATTAAATATGGGTCAAAAAGGATTTTAAAATCATTATTATCTGTTTTTCTTTAAGTTTTACACAATGTCCCACCTGGAATTGTGGTTTGTAGTATATTTCAATATTTGTAAATTACATTTGAGATTTATATAGTTTAATACCTATTTTCAGTTATTACATAAAATACAAACCGTATATTATTTATTTTTACCTTAGCTAAAAAAATGAACATGTAAGATTGCAAAAAAGTTCAATTAAGTTGGTGTTTATAAGCAAAATTAGTTTCACTTCATGATTAAGATATTAGTAATATTTGTATAAATATATTTTGTATATATAATATCAATGTTCTCATTTCATATCTATACTAATATACAAGTTTTGTTCAAAAGATAAATAAATTATGAAAAGTTACTCAAATCTCATTTACCCTTGTTTTAAAATGTTTAAAGAAAAAGAAAACCATAGTCACCTTTGATCTTTGTAAACTATCAGAAGCGATTCTCTCACAATAGATCCAATGATGGAACACAGCAAACTGTTTTCAAAACTAAAAAAGTCATTGAATTTAAAGGAAAAATAGTATTCCACATTGATATTAAACAGATGAAGCACAACTCTTATTAAAATATAATTTTGTATTGAAAACTATGACATACACTGTAAAACTGTATTGTAATTTTGCAATAGGCTTGCCAGTAACCTACTTTAGAGTACATTTTTATATTTTGTTTTAAGCACAAACTAGTTTTTGTATTTTTCTTGCATAAAACACGACTACATTTCTTAGGTTACTTTTCTTGTTATGTTAATGTATTGTTATTTAAGAAGTTTAAAAAAATACTAGAAAACAATGCAACAATGCTAAGGAAGAATGTTGCTGCGCAGTGTTGTGCAATGCAGTTCAGTGTTGCTGTGGTAATACCAGTCTCTTCTTGCACATTTTGAATCTCAAAAGTAAAAGTGTTTTTATTTTAACTATGTTCATTGAAAACAGAACTAATAGGAAAGAAGTATTAAGTATTAATTAAATGTATAGTATGTTACTGAAAAACCTGCTGCAAAACTACAGTTTTACAGTGTAGAACATGAGACATCCACGCATGTTCATAGAACACACACAAAGGACAGCTGTATATATGTGAAACGCTGAGTGGATAGTAGGCAACTGTTTAAGTATATAATTAAGAGCATTTGCACACTTGGGTCCTCAACAAAACAATCAAACTCAGACCATTTTAAGGCGACCAACAGGTTGACGAGTGAGCAAGCTAGCCGAGATGATTTGTGTTCACAATGCAGTTTGTAGCCAACCATACCATAAGCCGAAAGCAAACCGCACTCAGACCACCTCCTTGGATAGTCTCGGTTTGGTTTTCTTTAAAGGGGTCTGAGATAGTTTGCCAGTGTTGGGAAAGTTACCTTCAGTGTTGGGAGAGTTACCTGTGATTTGTTGGCCTCGTCTAAAGACGCCAGCACATACGAGTGGAGACTTTAGTTTCCATTTAACCCAATAAAAATCCCGTCATAACCGTTTAATCCATTACAATTCATGTGATGGTTTCTATCGCTTTTTCAGCAGAGTATGCATTCTAAAATGCAAAGATATTTATTTTATTTATATTTATATTTATATTTATATTTATATTTATATTTATATTTATATTTATATTTATTGCTGCTCATTGTACATGCAGTGGAGATTGATGTGTTAATGTATAATGATTGTGCCCATCAATTTAAAACGCAGAACCTCTTTCTTATTTTCATTTTTGTATAATCCTTTGCCTTCTTTTCGAACATCGGATTTCAGTAACAGTAAATAGTATTACAATCATAGTATTTTAATCACAGATTTATTTTTTTCCAGGAATGGAATTTCTTGGTAGCTGAGTACCTTACCTGTACCTCAGTTGTAAGAGCATTGTGATAACAAAGCGAGGTCCTGGGTTCGAACCCAGGGAATTACGCATTTTTAGAAACAAATATATAGGATAATACAATGTAAATCGCTTTGGATAAAAGCGTTTGCCAAATGCATAAATGAAAATGTCTTGGTAAATTATAAAAAAAAGAATTTCAGGGGGAAAACGTTGTTGTAACGCCTGTAACGTGTATAACATTACGCAAATTTTATTATTAATGTGTTTTATTACTGCAATAGAATAGAGCAAAGACTAATATATTACTGTAATATCGTTACTTTTGTTATGCGTTACTCCCAACACTGTTGTTGGCAGTGTTCTCATATGGGCCAAATACCCAGAGAACCGAGCTCAGACCCTTGTAAAGGACCAAGTGTGGAAACACCCTAAGACCTTATTCATATATTTATTCAAAATGTGTTAACATTGTAAACACAAGTTTTGTATTTTATTTAATATGACTCTTTGCAATATAACTAAATTAGCAAAGTAACATATACAGAAGTAAAATCAAATAAAGGCAATTGCACATAGTAATACGATAGTAATGTTAATGGAAAAAAATATATGTATACTAGTAAAACACAAATAGAAACCGAATAGACTAGACACTTATATTGCCGGTGCCAGTGTTAATCTTCTAAGCCGATTCTTTGTATTTTTGAGATACCCTTTAAAACAATTTAGACAACACTGTCAAAAATTATAGACTACCCTAAAACAGATCTGAACATCACACATGTTGCTACTTTTGCCATAGTTATCAACATTTTTTAGCTATTTGTCTGTGAAGTAGAACTTCATAATGTGCATAAGAATGTGTTAGACAAGGTCATAAATAACAAGAACTATAAATCATACGTCACAAATATTTTTTTTTTACCAGAAATATAAATAAATTAGAAGAACTTACGGTGGACAGGAATCATGAGCTTCCCTCACAGCAGTATCTGTGTAAATGCTGCTTGCAAGCTTATATACTGCAATAAATGGGTGTGAGTTTATTGAGTGGCTCTGGACGTACGTAGGAAACAAGGAATTCAAAGTCTATAGGTTAAAAACAAACGAAACGCCCTTTGATGACAACAAAGATTTTTTCATCTGAAATATCATCAGTTAAAGGCAATGTTTCTCCTCAGTGAATTGCATTTCTTTCTTTTTCATTTAATGTTAGACCATCATACAAAATTTATTTGTTCTGTATTCATGAATATGTAGTTGTTACTGTTTACAAGTTTTCCAAACATATCAAAATAATCAACCCTAGGTTGCTGGGTTTATTTTAGTGTGAAGAACAAGGAAATTTGTCTGAAGAACGTTTGAATGGTTTACATCAGCATAAGTTGTGATTTTTGTGAGGATACTGCAGTTATTTCACAAAACCTCTCAGCTCTGTTCGTTATGAGCATTGTGTTAGTCTAGCATGGCTGGAATGTCTGTTAAAAAGAAAATAAGGGTTGCATGTAATTTACATCTCTCAGTGGCATTTTACCTTTAAGGCTCTTAGTTTGACCTTATATGGTTATGCTGAATACACACAGTACTTGTCAGTCATGTGCGCAAGTGGTGCTCCTGCATCCAAAATCCTGCAACTTCCATTGGCTCGGCTCTTTGCAGCAAGATACAAATATTTTAATTCCACAATAGCAATTCCACTGCTCGTGTGAATCCAGCATTAGACTGTGTGCATAAAATTTACAACAAACTTTAAAAAATAAGTTATATCTTTCAGGAAGCACTAGAGTTTGTATACACTTTGCATCTCTTCTTTGCATCTGTTCTTTTGAAGCTTCATGATTTCTCCTTACAGTATTTCTCCTTATGTATGAATTAGTGTAAGGGTTTTCTGGCATCACTCTTCTGTGTTAGCACCTTTACTTTAAAAAAATGTATTTTACATTTTATATGAAGACATTTTTTCCAAAACTGGAGCTACAAACAGGGACAACAAAATGCCAATATGTGTCCTTAAATCCGCACAACCACAAAAAGCACATTTCAAAACAACAGACAATAATCGAGGAGATTGAGGAGATTTTGCTACACTTTTCATTTTGACATAAATGAATAATCCCTTAACATATTTACATAAAACAAATCAACATAACATGTCTAGATTTGTAAGGAAAGAAATGTTGTAAAACTAATTAAAACAAGTGATTCACCTTTTTGATAAGACTCGTCTGTTTTTGAAACATCTGCTCAACTGTTTGTTCTTGGGGACTTCTGTCATCACAAATTCTCCAGCCTTTATCTCTGAAGACATTAAAAGAACAACATATTACAGGATGCAGCATTCCTTATTTCATCTGATTTTAACTGAAGCATTTAGATATTTGCACATCTTTCCTCCAAAATCTTACGGCAAAGACTGGATGCTCTCTCTAAATGCTGAAGGTGTGAAGGAAAAATGAATTGAATCATAACTGCCTGAAGTCTTGAAACCAATCACCATAGAGGTTTCCTTCTTTGTGATGCTTTGCCAGGTATTTAATGAAATTCTCATTGTTTGTTAAGTTGTTTGTTGTAATCGTTGACTTGTAATAGTTGTAATATTAGAAACCCTGAATTCCTCAAAAGTTCACCATGAAATGGAAACTTAAAAGAGATTCTTTATTCCTATACTTTGAGTGGTAAATTACCTTTAAGGAAAGTAGCAGAACTTCTACTTGAGTACAATTTCCCAGTACAATTTTTTTAAGAAATCCCCCTATGTTCTCTATTTTTTGTGTGTGTGACAAGCACCAAGAGAAGCAGCTTGACCTTGATTCAAGCGCATGAAGATACAAACTGTGGAACGCGTACCACTAGTGATACCTGAAGAGACCCCCAGTGGTACATGACACAGCAGGAAATAAAATTCTATATATTAATTTTGTGTTTTAAATACAATTTTAAATGTTTAATACATGATCTAAAAATACGGAAAAAATCTCATAGCCTATGTGCTATTTTAAAATAGTTGTATGATTTATTGTTCATTTATCATTTTATCATTTTTTGATGTTACTCAGGTGAATGTTAGGCAGCTCAAACACAGAGCAGAAGCAGACAGATGCTTGTGCGTCTCTCACTCTCTCTCTTCCGACGAGCTGCATGTAAATTAAGCTTATTAAGTATTTCTGCACTTGAGCCGCTGTTTAAAGCTGCTGTTGTTAATGCTGCAAAGCACTCATTCAACAAATGTCTGCATCTACTCGAGGTTAAATCATTGAAAAGTTTTGACACAACTCTGAGTGTGAGTCTAAAAGAAAGTAAACAACTTAAAACCCGGATATATATGTGATATATAGGCCTAACACTGTTTTTTGCATGTTTCTGCATATTTTTAGGGGCCAACCCTGGAAGGGGATATAGCCACTACTGCTTTTCGAAGTTGACCCAAAAATATATTGGAGGCTATAATTCGGCCAATCTTCGATTCATCGATACGAAATTTGGTACGTGTCATCAACACCAAATTTGGCCACCAATGGAAAAATGGCTATTGTTACGAATGACTTTTGAAATGTTTGTTCGAAAATCGAGATCTCAGTGTTTACTGATTCCTCGTGTCATGCCGGATTCTGTCACTATTGGATGATTTCCTTGTCCACCATTTTGAACAGTCTCTTTTCAAGCCATCCAAGATGTATGTGACATTATTTCTTAGATAGAACTATAAAGATTTTACTTTCATGATTCATGTCTTTAAAATTTCAAAATACAGATAGAGGTAACATAAAATGCGCCCTGCCTACAGCACACGTTCGTCCTCCTCCATGATTTAACTAAATTGGTGGCAGATATCTTGAATCTGTGTGAAGTAGGTTTTCTATGCGTGATTTGAGTTGACGGGGTCACGTGACGTGACTGATCATCCTCCGTAGCCAATCACATGAACATTAAGCATATACCGTAGTGAAAACAATGTGAGGAAAAATAGCACAGTAAAAGTACCGATTCAGCACTAAAAATGTACTCAAGTTAAAGTAAAAGTACACTGTCCCACACCTTCGATCCAGTGTTATATCTTATTTCAAAGCTTCATAAGTCCAAATGGTGTTTATTATTTGCTCTCTTCATGTGCCTCATTGTGTTGCTTCTCTTGTGCTTTACATTGCTTGAGTCAAGAAAATGATTGTTTAATGTGTGGGCAACTAACTAGTACAGCACTAGTTTTCACTTTCGTGTTTGCTTAAGTGAAAGTCTACTACAGTTTGCATATTATTTTTGCATTTTTAAGCATTTACATACAGTACTTTCTATATTTCTTTCCTGCATTTTACCTTCAAAGGTTTTGTTTTTGACCTTAGGTCCTTACACACAAGAAAGTCACAGCAAACTGCTTTGAGTTCTTTAAAAATGTGTGTACGGTTATGTTCATGTGTGTTTTGCACTAAGAAATGTTATACTTTTAAAGCTTTTTCCTGGTGAAATAAAGCCCTAGTCAGACAGGACTAGTTTTACTGGAAGAGGTTTGAGAAATGTGTGTTTCTCAGACGTATTCTATGATTTGAATCCCGTGCAAATCTGACAAGTCTGTTTTTTTCCTCTCACGATCTCTGTAAAAGTTCTATAGAAATTCTCCAACTGTGTTGGTTGAACTCAGTTGTATTCTGGGGTTTGTCTGTGATTGCTGAAAATATATTTTCAAATGCGTTTCTTTAAGTGTTTTGGCCGATGTGAACTGCCGTAAATTATAACTAATGTAAGTATATACTTCCTGCATCCCATTAATTAAATCGTTGCAATCCAATAGATGTGGATGATTTTTTAATTCTGTGAAATACAATAATAAAATCGAGATGAGACAAATCTCGTAAACTGTTAGACTGGCAACTGTAATATCAGTTTACTGATATCAGTCAGGAACTCTGCTTTATTTGACCACTCAATTACGTATTGATAAGGATATTTGATGAATAAGCAAAGTATTATTTTAAATAATCGTGTTTACTTTATTTCTGTGGGTTTATTATAAGCAGGCTGCTGTTGTGGGTCATATGACTATGTGAAATGCATGTATTGAGCACATGCTGCATACGAAACAGATACTCCCACCTCTGTAATAAACAGAGAGATTTTAGTCCGAATCGGTACATAAAATCACAGACGTTGTGTGAGAACTGTTGAAACTCAAACGCTGTTCAGAAAACTTGTCCCTTTTGACATAATTCGGTAACAAGAGTGATACCTCTGATGTGTAATCTGAAGCATGTTATTGACGTTGGCACGTGACACTATAGCTTTTGGGTATTCATTATTTAATTATTTAACATATACATTATTTACATAACATCATGTCATATCAAAAGTCTTTTATAACAGACATGAATGCATTGCAGTACAATATATACAACAAAACCAACCAAAAGTAGAAAAGATGCTTTGTCAGAAATGCCCTGAACGTATACAATCTGTCATGATTCTGCCCCATAATGTCATGTTTCTCTGATCTAGTGGAAGGATCATGGCAGGGCCTCTTGTTTTATGTGGAGGGAGGCATTCTGGCCCTTTTGGCACTCTATATGCTCTCTCCGGTCTCGTCTTTGTTCCCACCCTTTAGTCTCTCTTCATTATTGATTGTTAATTATTTCACGCCCCGCACATGTTCCCTCTTTATTTGATCCTTTATAATGCCCCTTTGTTTTCTTTCCTGTGCTATTTCATTTTGTGTGTCAATTATATGGTGAGTTTCTGTTCCTGTCTAGTCTAGTCTAGTCTATTCTTGCTAGTTGTAGTTCATGTCTAATGTTTACTCTAGTCTTGTTTAAGTGTAGTTAGTCTTAGTCCTGTCTTGTCATGTTATTATTGTCTCCTGTTTTGTTACGTTACCCCCTCGTGGGCTTTAGTTTTTAATTTATTATTAAAGTAATGTGTTTACTCCTTACACCTCCGTCTGCGCCTGGGTCCTCTGTGCTTGCTCACCACCCCCTGTCCTGACACATTTAGGTAAATGTTGAACCCTTTAGAAGCATTTAGGCAAAATACATAAATGAATGATCTCTTTCTCCCGGAATCGATTTACAAAAAATAAATTGTTGATTTAATTGGAGCTTGAACTTTGCATCCTTAAAAGGCATACAATGCAACATAACACAACATTCTCTCGAATATTGCGTGAAATATGAATATGCAACTGAAAGCACTTTATAACAAAATGTAAAAAAAATGAAAGGGTATGAATATTTTCGCAAGCCGCTAGTGAAATGGACAACACCATGAATTCATCTGTCCAACCAACATGCATTGTTTTGTTTTTTGCAAAACAAGAACACATCTGACATTTGATGTAAAACAAACAATAATACATTTGACGTTAGATCTGCGTATGAACACCCTGAAAAACAGCTTGGAGATGGAAATAATGACATTATGGCATGCAATAGATTTTACATATGCCTTCATCAAAGTCCTTTTTTGTCATACAAGCAACTTATAGTGAATTTGAAAGTACATTAAAAAATATTCTTGGCACAGACATTGTTTGTGTTTCTCTTTCGTGCCTTTATTCTATGGCTCTGTGTTTGTCTTTAGGTTGAGATTGTATGTGTCAAAGTCATGTCAAACTGCATTTTTGTTTGTCACCACCCTCCATTAATCACCAGTGAAAATAAAAAAATGTTAAGTGTTATATTTTATTTAAAAACTTCATAATTCCAAATGAAGTTTTTTTAAACAAATTTTCTTTTCCAAAATTTCTTTTCCGAAATGAATGATTAATGTGTGGGCAACTAACTAGTACAGCACCTGTTCCCCTGCTGTGTTTTCACTTTTGTTTTTGCTTAAGTGAAAGTCAATTACAGTTTGCATATTATTTTTGCATTTTTAAGCATTTACATACAGTACTTCCTGTATTTTTGCATCTTACCTTCAAAGGTTTTGTTTTTGACCTTAGGTCCTTACACACAAGAAAATCACAGAAAACTGCTTTGAGTTCTTTAAATACTTGTGTAAGGTTATGTTCATGTGTTTTGTGCACTTAGAAATGTTATACTTTTAAAGCTTTTTCCTGGCGAAATAAAGCCCTAGTCAGACAGGACTAGTTTTACTGGAAGAGGTTTGAGAAATGTGTGTTTCCCAGCCGTATTCTATAATTTGAATCCCTTACAAATCTGACAAGTCTGTTTTTTTTCCTCTCACGATCTCTGTTAAAGTTCTAGAGAAATTCTACTGTTTTGGTCGAACTCAGTTGTATTCTGGGGTCTGTCTGTGATTGCTGAAAATATATTTTCAAACGTGTTTCTTTAAGTGTTTTGTCCAATGTGAACTCCAGTAAATTCTTACTAATATACACTGACCATAATTATAAATGCAACACTTCTGTTTTCGCCTCCATTTTTCATGAGCTGAACTCAAAGAGCTAAGACTTTTTCTGTGTACACAAACGGCCTATTTCTCTAAAATATTGTTTACAAATCTGTCTAAATCTGTGTTAGTGAACACTTCTCCTTTGCCGAGGTAATCCATCCTGCTCACAGGTGTGGCATATCAAGATGCTGATTAGACAGCATGATTATTGTACTGGTGTTACTTAAGCTGGCCACAATAAAAAGTGAATTTTACTGAAGTGAAGTGCAATTTTACTGAATTGGGGGGTCCGAAAACCAGTCAGTATCTGTAGTGACCACCATTCGCATCACGCAGTCCAACACATCTCCTCCACATAGAGTTGATCAGATTGTAGATTGTGGACTGTGGAATGTTGGTCCACTCCTCTTCAATGGCTGTGCGAAGTTGCTGGCTATTGGCAGGAACTGGAACACGCTGTTATATACGCCGATCCAGAGCATCCCAAACATGCTCAATAGGTGACATGTCAACCTAAGCAACTTATAGAGATTGTGAAAGTACAATAAAAAACAGTCTTGGCAAACACATTTCTTGTTTTTCTCTTGTGCCTTTATTCTATGGCACGAGGGTTGAGATTGTATGTGTCAAAGTCATGTCAATCCCCATTTTTGTTTGTCACAACCATCCATTAAAAAACATGCAGAATCTCACAGAAGTGAGTACACTCCATTTTTGTAAATATTTTATAATTTATTTTCATGTGACAACACTGAAGAAATACACTTTGCTAGAATGTAAAGTAGTGAGTGTACAGCTTGTACAATAATGTATATTTGCTGTCCCCACAAAATAACTCGACACACAACCATTCATGTCTAAACCGCTGGCATAAAGGTGAGCAAACTCCTAAGTGAAAAAGTCCAAATTGGGCCCAAAGTGTCAATATTTTTTATGGCCACCCTCATTTTCCAGCACTGCCTCAACATTCTTGGCCATAGAGTTCACCAGAGCTTCACAGGTTGCCACTGGAGTCCTGTTCCACTCCTCCATGACAACATCACGGATCTGCTCGATGTTAGATACCATGCACTCGTCCGCCTTCGGTTTTAGGATGCCCCACAGATACTCAATAGTGTTTAGGTCTGGAGACATGCTTTGCCAGTGGAGTCTTGGAGGTATGTTATGTTGTTGGAATAATGCCCTGCGGCCCAGTCTCCATAGGGAGGGGCATTCTGCTTCAGTATGTCACAGTACATGTCGGCATTCATGGTTCTTTGTACTCCTCACCTGAAGGGGTCAGAGTCTGCGCGCAGGTGCATAAATATTTCCGTAAAGTTTGTTTTTATAAATAGGATCTTGTGCGTGGGAAGTAGCATACAACTCTTTCAGGGCATTTTTTATGCGTACGCAACGGAAATATATGGGCCCCCTGGACACTCCTGTGAAGAGATTTTTAATCTCAGAGAGATTTTCCTGGTTAAATAAAGGTTAAAATAAGAAACTCTAAAAATGTAATTGCTTTTACGACTCTTCTGTGGTGTAATACTTACAGTATAAGGCTGTTCATGTATTTTTGTGTGTATATATATTTGTACATGTGAATATATTTTTGTATTTTATTTTGAATTTTTGATAATTTTATGCAACCTATCTTGTTGTTTGTTTTATTGTATGTTTAATCTGTATTCGTCTGTTTGCCATAAAATAAAAAAATGGGGCTCAATGAGATTCTGCTCTGTTTTGGAGCCAGTCTCTAGCGGCCAGTCAATGAATTGCAGTTTAAGTCACTTCCATGTTGGTTTCATGAGAGAGACCTGAAGGTTGCCGATCGTTTTTTCTTAATCTGCATTGGTTCATACGGTTTATTTTAATATAGATTATCAGGAGAATAATTGCATTTAAAATGCTCATATGGTGGATTATCAACATTTTTATCATGTCAATTGCGTGTAATGTGGTAAATTACTGTGATCCAACCTATCATGTGATTGATGTTTGTGCTGGCAGTTCCTTGGCACAATTCAAACACTGGTTGAATCTGTTTACACAGGCAACCTTATTTCATTTACATGGTAGCAGTGAGTTTTTTACTTTTTCTGGTTCATACGTATATTTAAATGTCTGTTTTCATGAATAACATACATTCTAATGAACAGGTTTGATGACTTTAGTAGTTTCCGTGAGTATTGTGTGTATTGGGAAGTGTCTGTGCTTCTAATTTTACAGCAACAGTTTGGGCAGGGCCCTTTTCTATTCAAACATGACATGTCACTGTAAACAATGCAAGGTTAAAAGAGGAATGATTGATTTAATCTAATGTGGAAGAACTTGACTGATCTGCATAAAGCCAGACCTGAAACCAGCTGAATTCCTTTGAGCCAAACACTCATGACCCAAACCCATCAATGACGTGTACACACACATCACTTTTATCTACATAGTGTATGTAAATTACTTTGTCAACTAGAAAAAGTAAAATAAAGCCAGCATATTTTGTAAACACCTTTAAAAATATTGGTAAAAAGTTCTTCACAGCGACGACACAGAATGATTTTTGTAACATACACTTTTTTTCACAAAACTTTTTCACAGAACTAATGTTCTTTAGATGTTAAGAGGTTTTAATGGAACCATATAGTTAAAATTCTTCTTCTATGGTATCATATAAAACCTTTAATTTTAACAGTGCAGTGGAGTGACCCTATGTTCTTTACTTGAATACTTACATGTTCTTGAAGAGTAAACTCATCATTAGTTCATGTTAAAGTCAGTATTATCCCAGTATTTGTATCATTTACTGTACTAAATGCTAAAATGATACAGCTCAGAAAAGTAAGCTTATATAACTCATCTGCGGACTTCATATAATGCCTCGTGAACTTACAGTACCCATAATAATCTCAACAATAAGATAAAGTAGACAGATTTTCAATCATTTTCAAATTCACATGTTTCAGATACAGTGTTGTCAGTTATTCAGCTATATTTGGGGCTATTTTCAGCAACTTTTGAAGATCAGCTCTGTCAGCTATCAGCACTTACTTTTTAATCACGAAGGACATTTTATTATCTACTGTATTCAATCCAATAGGAACTGGTTCATCGTTTCGAGCAACCTTTCAGTTAGTGAGCCTTAACCATACGCTACAACTCCTAATTGTTATAAATCATTGTACATACACTAGTACACAATAAAAGTCTTAAATATGTAAAAAAATCTTATGAATGACAAAAAAAAGGTTAACTCAGGAACACAACACTGAACATTATAGACCAAAATGTATTTAATAACCAAAAAAAAGAGTTCCTACATATTTATACATTATAATCTAGTGTTAAAGAGTTGGAAAGTTGAAGATCTTTATTGATAACGAAAACTATTTTTTCACAGAATAATGAGTGCAAGTAACAATAGTGACAGAGCTGAAGTGTCAACTGGGAAAAAGTGTCTCCGTAAAGTTTAGTGTTAAATAGTCCATGACAGCCATTCTTGTGTGTCCCAAAGTCCCAGACATAATCCAAAGAAAAACATCCACTAACAACGAAACCTATAAACATCCATAACAAGACACAGAATACGAAACGACACAAGAAACACATGATAGAGTGACCAGGATTAACAGCACATGTGCACAGAATCAGTGCTGCATGAGTCACATATCTGAGGCTTAGTCCACACGTAGGTTTTTTCTTCCTTTAAAAAAATCTTGTCCTCATTAAATCACAAAAACATGTTATTAATTTTTTCTCAAGAGCATGAAAACTAATAGGTATATAACCCTATCCATAAAGCTGTGATGGCCAATCAGACGCATGGAATCTGACGTCAAACAAAGGAGGAACCAAACACAACATTAAACCATTACACCACAGGTGTCAAACTCAGTTCCTGGAGGGCCGCAGCTCTGCACAGTTTAGTTCCAACCCTAATCAAACACACCTGATTCAGCTAATCAACATCTTCAGGAATACTAGAAACTACCAAGCAGGTGTGCTTCAGAGCTGGTTGGAGCTAAACTGTGCAGAGCTGCGGCCCTCCAGGAACTGAGTTTGACACCCCTGCATTACACTATAAATACACATTGTGTGCATGTGCAGTATAACTTTAGAAGTATACACGTAATCCCCAATTTTGATAAATGTATGAAATAATTTAAGTAAGAGAAATAATGTAGTTCAGAGAATGGATATATGTGTTTATCAAAATGGTTGTGAACAGAAAAAATAAAATAAAAATCTAATTTCATCAAACATGAACTGAAGGATGGCATGTGTCTTGTCTCATGTGAATTGAATGGCTTCTCTTGTCTTCTCATTGACTTCAGTCAGACAGTTGTTTTAACAGGTTCTCAAGCTCTGTAGTGTGTTTAGAGATATCTAGAGAAGAAATATCACACAATTACATACTGTATAATTTATATATAGTTTTTGTTAGACAGAACAATTCTCTCCCTTCCCAAATGTTGTGATTGTAAAAAATTGGCTTGCAAGGTAATGTTAATAAAATAAATCAGTTATAAATTATAAGTGATGGCTTACTTTTATAATAGGGAGCCATTGCATCCTTAATCGTCGTTTGAATGGATAAGTGAATGTCCTTCTTTCTTTCAACAACTTCTCTTTTGAGCTTTATCTTGAGTTTGTTTTCCTTTCAGGATTAAGTAAATTAACAGCATTTAAAAATGTCAATTTGACATGCATTGTTTTAGACATTTTGTATTAAGCAGTTACTTAGTGCCCTATACGCTATGCAGAGTTTCGGGAGTAACAACAACAATTAAATGCAGGAGTGAATACCATAAATTATCCTTCCATGTGTAGAGAGCAGTATTAAAGGTGAACAAATACCACTAACGAGCAAATTCCGACTGGTCGAGAGGACATATCGCATTTAGGCTAAAAACAGGTTCGGGATTTATAGCGTTTTTGAAAGAAACTGCATCTTGCAGTAAGTTTTAAACAAGGAAATATAGCGATTTGGCATGAAACATTGATGGAGCAGTGAATAGGTTTAGTACACAGCAAAATGGCATGACAAACTCATTTTTTTTTAATTTGGCGTTTAATGCGTTTTGGAAAGGAGCTCTTCATATCTACAAATGTCACTTTATAATTGGTAATAAACTATTTAAAAATTTTCACAACAGTTGTGTTCTACAACTCATGCTACCTGAAAACGCAAGTACAGATTAAATCCATAATATTGCAGAAAGATTTTTGATTTATTTACTAATTCTACATAATCTATTTTATTAAACACTTCAGATACCCCTCCCTCAGGTCAAAAACTCTGCGATAGCGTCATGTTTACTCAAAGGCATTTCCGAATGAATTATCTAAGTAAATTATTTGTTCTTCTGTATTTAAAATCTAAAACTGCAACTAAAGAGACTGTTTACTTATCACTGCTGATGCTTCTCAAACAACTGCTTCTTCTACGACTCCTGTCTTTGTTACACAAGCAACAGATGCGTGGACATTGACACGTATAAGTCATTGCCTGTCGACACGGACAACGATGCAGAAGTATAAATGAAAATTGACACGTTGCCTATGCGTTATTGCTACGGAGTAGGTCCGAAGCAGAGCTATAAATTTGGCTTTACCGTGGATTTTTTTGACAATTTTACATTCTAAACATTTATATTCTCCTCCTAGGCGATTCATGCAGTTGCCACTAAACTTTGTGAGCATGATTCCAAAGCATTGGAGATACTAAAACGGCAATCGATTTTTGATTACTCGAACAGTGTACTCATGGCGAGGCGGTCAATTTATGGTGAAATCTGGTAATCAGGAAGTGCCCCATGTCTTCGGCATACATGGAGTGATTTTGCTTAAGCTTAAGCCCCAGGATCTGAAAACATTGATGTACAGTAGCTATGGTACGTCCTGGGTATAGAGCCACCAACTGGCAACAAGAAGTATGTCACTCACAACAAACTTCAAAATCGTCCACTTATACAGTATCTACCTATATCACTTTCTAATTGTTAATAAACTATTCACAATTTTTCACAACATTTGTATTCTTCAACTTATGCTACCTGAAAACTCAAGTAAAGATTTAATGCATTGCAGAAAGATTTATGAATTATTTACTACTTCTACATAATCCATTTTTAAAACACTTATGAAATATGCATTCATACATTAATGAGTTTGAATAGACACAAATTTAGTGTTGTATGCTTATTTGATCTCCGGTGTTTTGTACTAGTCATTTTCCAGAGCTTTGTAAATTTTTGCGGGAAAAGTGTGTCTAAATCTGCTAGGGCTACAGGTACTTCAATTTGTGCCTTGTAACGCCCTTTGGCCGTGACTATAGAGTTCATGTGTGCTTTTTTAGACTGACCAAACCTGCTTGAGCATTACAAAAACAAAACTTGTTTGATTTAATGCTTTTACAAAGCATTCAGTTTCATGAATAGTGAGGGCCCTCTTTGCATCTTCTTAATGAGGTCATATGTAAATTCCAAAATTGAACATTTGGGTGTGGATTAAAACACATAAATGAAAACTAAGATCTCTCTCAAACCACAGGCCTGTTTGCCCTGTTGGACTTTGATGTTTACATATACAGTATCTGGCACACATCTTTGTAGTTGAAGGCTACAGGTCTGTTCTGAATCGTAAATGATGTTCAAATCATTAGATCCTGTGAATACTACATGACCTCATATTAAAACAATACTTACTTTACGATCTTCTTATGAAAAAGGCAATGTATTGGTTAATAATGTCTACTGAAGCTACAGAAAATTGTATAGGGCTCGGCTTGTAGTTTACTTCTTAAAAATAAACTCCTGTTGCTGGGCCTTAAACATATTATCTTTTAGAAATCTTTAATCTTGTCTGGTTTTAAAAAGTTTCATTCAAATCTGTATCTTCACTTGTATCTGCTGTCAGTATTCACCGCTCTGTGTCGTATAGACTCCTCAAGCAAGACTAATCCATGAACCAATCCTGACATCTGAAAGACGCCAGGATGCGCTTTTGCGTGAGCATCCTGAAAGGTAGCTTGTTGATGTGCCTGTTCAGGGTACGCAGATCTAATATAGGGCGCATCCCCCCGCCTTTTTTGGGGACGATGAAGTACGTGCTGTAAAACCCGTTTTACATCTCGCTAGAGGGACGAGCTTGATCGCTCCCTTCGCCAGCAGGGTGGCAACATCGACCCGTAGTACGGGAGCATTCCTGCCTCTGACCGAGGTTGAGAGAATGCCCAGAAACTTGGGCGGAGGTCTGGCGAATTGGATCGAGTATCCGAGATGGATCCTTCGCCGTAGCCACGGTGTGGAAAGCTCACCGACAGAAAGGGAACTGAAGTTTGGATAGACACAAAGCAGAAGTTGCTGTCAAATGCAGATTCCTAGATGGAGAACTGTCATGGTCATGTCCTCCTTGTCAAATTTGTAGTTTTGTGGACAGGGTCATGACAGTGCCATGTCTTGTGTGTGTGTTATGTCATGTGTGGAGACACGTGGCTGTTTGTTATGACATTGCGCCACATGTATTCTTGTCTCGTGCTTTGGCCCCTCCCCCTTGTTTTCCCATCATTGTCCCATTAGTGTTTCATTTCTCTCACCTGCCCTGTCTAATCTTCCTGTTAGTGTTTGACATTTCCAATGAATGGAACTTTCATATACGTATTGTCCTTGCTCATTTTCTTATTGTTATTATGGTGTCTACTCCCTCGTTTCAACCCGTCCAAAGCATTAGATTTGTCTAAAGCAATAAGCTGTTCCTAATCATGAACCAATAAAAGGTTGAAGTTGGCGGGGGGACACATGTCGTTCCACCTTATGTGTCGTACCGCCCCCTCGTCCAAACTGTACTCTGGGGTACTTGACCTTTTCCTCCAGAGTCATGCTTACTGTACGTCACGGCATTAGCTGGAACGCTACATAAGGAGTTTAAAATATCATCTTGTCGTGTTGTTTAGTGCCCCAATCAACAGAATACAGTCTCCAATTTGATATTTTAACACAAACCTGCTGCTGCCATTGCCAAACAAAAACATTGGCGACAATGACGACTCCTTTTTGCTTCTAAAGTGTAACACATTTAACTGAATGTCAACGTTCAGGTCATGTCTGACATTTCTTCTTCATCTTGTCTTTGTTGTATATACTCTACTGCAATGCATTCGTGTTTGTATTAAAATATATTTTATATGACATGATGTTCAACCAGCAAGTCTCGGGGCGAGAATAATTGACAATGAACATTTATTAGACAACTGATCAGCTACAAGGTGTGAAAATGGTAAAATATATAGTTCTTTGGTGTAGGCCCCGTACATAGATTGTAGAGGACTATGCCTATGGAGCAGGGTCTACCCCCAAAGATTTGAAGGAAGAAATTCCGGTTGAAGATTCTTGAGGTTCCTGAATAACGAGATTAAGAATAAAATATCGTAATACTCTAGTGAACTTGTGTGGAGACAAGACAGTGGGACAAGCCTCGATAGGCTGCAACATTATTACGAGTATCGACAGACCACAAATTGAGACAAGCCTCGATAGAACTTGACATAGTGACAAAGCCTCAATGTGCCACAACATGGTTATGAATTTGTTAGAATAAAACAATATGAGACCATGTAGACTTTATATGAATGGCAGTGATGAGAAAAGCAAATATCATAACAGATTCCGAACATCCCTTTTTTAGCGAGAACCAGCTGCTGCCATCAGGAAAGAGACTGAAAATGATGTGTAAAACAAATAGACTTAAGTTTCGATAAAATGTTGAATTTTGATAAGGACAAAGGGGTGTGCCATCTGACAATCTTAAATCGCGAACGATCGGGAAAGCACCCTCAATCCACTTATACCAGGATCGCGAGTATCATGATCTCGTCTTTCATCTAAACAAGAGGTGTGTTTGCATTATTCGGCGCCGTACGGACCCATGCATAAGACATTGAAGCACCGCGAGGGCAGAGAGCTCTGTATGCTTTCGAATCACTCTCGCTGTGCTGCGAGGTCTCACGGATGCGATACAGTTTGCAAGAGCACTAGACAGAGCGGCTTGTTTATGTAAAGTGTGCTTGTCCTTCGGCTTGTTTAAGCGTGATGCCAATCGACGGCGCACCGCCCATTCACTTAGTCTTAGTCTATTCTGCGATTGCATCATTTAGTTTTGGACACGTAAAATTGGAGGAAATACTAACCCAGAACTGCCAGAAACACCTCGTGTAACGAACGCCCCCACAAATCTACAGCAGTTTGTGGTATGATTTGACTAAGACCGCCCAAAAGTAAACGCAAGTCAGGAGTACCTGTCAGTACAATTGCTTTGGAACCTGATGTTCCAAATATGGTATTTAATTCAAATGCAAGGCATTGCATTTCCGTCACATGCTTGCAGTATTCCACCAATCACTACGCAGTGGTTAACTGGCAGATCATTGCACACCTTGCTTTTCAGAGCCATGAGCTTTATACAAATCCATGCGTTTCAGAGAGGCGGGGGAAAGAGGAGATACAAACATTCACAGTATGTGGAAAATACAGCGTTTTTAGTTTAAATCTACAAACACATTGCATTACATCTAAAACAAACGATAATATTCGCTTTAGTTGTGTCATATCACCCCTTTAAATCTGTCATCTACCTGTTCCGCATGTATGAGTGAATTTGTTGGACGGTTTAACATGCTACACACGTGACGCTCATGGATTTGTAGGTTTCTCACTGTATGAGGACATATATACATGAACATCATGTCCAGAGTTGCCCTCAAAGTTATTTCAGGTTCATTTAACTTATCGCTGCTTTCATAACAAAACTGCAATAAAGCAAACTAAACTGAACACCCAAAATAAAACAAACAAGACGAAACGGAATTGAATGATTTGAGGATTGAGTGATATTCAATTAATTGAACAATTAAAGAGTAATTATATGTGATTTTTTTAAAGTCCTTGAAACGGATAATGAGCATCAGGGGCAATCAGCGCAGCCGATGTGAAAAAATCTTAGATAAAAATAAAGATAAATGCAGGCTCCGCGACCATGAATTCAAAGGAAAACCACAGAATTTATAGCACTGACCAGACCAACGTTGTAACGTAAAAACAAGGCCTGAGGGAGACTAAGGAAATAATGTTTCCCTGTTTCTTGCTACAAATCTGACATCAAAATTAAACACCAGAGTTAAATGGCAGGGAAGCATTACAGATTTTTTCCTCCGATCGAACAACATGACATGACGAATACCAAAACAATATGACATTTTGAAAAAGAGGTTGCAAACTGGGATCAGTTGTCACGATCGCCATGCTGACCATTAACTGAACGGCCGCCAGGAAGGGAAAGCACCAGTATTCTTAGTTGGTAAAAAACACGTGAGGGACAGTTATGAAACGTTTTACATCTCCCTGCGCTGCAGCTGTTCCGATGTAAACATGCGCGCTTTAAATCAAAATCGAAATTGTTGGTAACTTTAAGGAACAAACCCTGCATATGAAGTTGTTAATTTTAGAGCACTTCGAAACCTTTAACATAAAACGCATCTCGGAGTTCATATGCAATATGGAGCGTTTGAGAACTTTTCAGCATGGCTGTTGAACGAAACCTTGACGAAGTGTATTGAACAACCCAGAATTCCCGTACAAAATCTGGGGAAATGAAAGTGCTATATGACCTTAAAGATCGCAGCCTAGTAAGCCTAGCTTGATAGACAAATAGCCGTGTAGTCACGAATATCATCAGTAACGTCCTTGATCACGACTGATCACAGCGCGTGAATATCGGCTGCTTCAACTGCGAAAGCAAACAAGGGCAAGTGGCGATCTTATATACTCCAAGTGTTAGATGATGATTGGTTAGGTGATAATTGGTTAGGTCTACACGTAGTTAGTGACGTAAGATTGAGTCTTCCCGGCAGAACAAAACAGAAATATTACTTATAGCACCAAAAACACGTAAACAGAATATCTCCGACTACAACCTGCAAATTCAAGGCTGCAATGTTACTCCCACAAATACAGTTAAAGACCTAGGCGTTATATTAGACGGCAAACTCTCATTTAAAAATCACATCTAAATATCACAAAAACAGCCTTTTTCCACTTAGAAATGTTGCCAAATTACGAAATATGAATCAAAATATGATCACATAACCCCCGTTTTATCATCGCTTCACTGGCTACCCATTAAGTATCGTATCGATTTTAAAATTATTTTAATTACTTATCAAAAGCCTTAAACGGTTTAGCCCCTACTTACTTAACCAAGCTTTTATCACGTTATAACCCAACACGCTCTCTAAGATCTCAAAACTTAGGACTTTTGATAACACCTAGAATAACTAAATCCACCAAAGGGGGTCAAGCTTTCTCATACGTAGCACCTTAACTCTGAAATAGCCTTCCTGATACTATTCGAGGGTCAGACACACAACCCCAATTTAAATCTAGATTAAAGACACATCTTTTCAGCCAAGCTTTCACTTAATGCATAGTTAATGAACAGCAGCTACGCTAATTATTCTCTTTCTGCCTCTGCCTCGGGATGCCCATCCCGAGGTAGGAAGAAGTTCCACCATGTCCAGACGACCGACAGATGCCCATCCACAACTTGAGATTACGCCAGCTACAGCTGCAGACTGACTGACCATCCCAGCTCCATCTAAGGCAATTCCACCACCAGCCAAGAGAAATATGACCATCGGACCATCTCAGCTCAGACCAATACTCCCCCAACCAAAGAGCAAACACGGACTATTTGTCTTATTAATGCTGAAGAGGGATCTGGCCCTCCCGGCTGAGGCTGGTTCAATCATGGGAGTTTGGGTTCCTAGCCACAGCAGGGCAGTGTTGGCCTGTTTACCGGGAGTCTGCATTTATTTATTTATCTAGAAATTATATATTATTTATTGGAATGATCTTGCTCGTTGTATGAACACAATGCACTGTGCTGTGTTTTACCCTTTCTCTTTTTCCTGTTTGCCCCTGTAAAGCTGCTTTGTAACAATACACATTGTGAAAAGCGCTATATAAATAAACTTGAATTGAATTGAACTGAACTTGCGCTGAAGATGCATGCCGGTAAGAAATGCTTCTGAGTTACGTCAACCTTGCTGACGTCAATGAGATGCTGACGTGTCCAAAAACTCTTTCGACAGCATATGGAACGCGAACGGAAACAATAGTTTTAACACGAAACGCTGAAATTTATGGAACGCGAACGGGGACAATATGTATAACGCGTAACACGTGAAATTTGGACGCTTCAACGTGACAATTTTGAACGTGACTTTTTGTTCCGTGTAAACGCGAACGTTTCTTTCGTCTTAACGCGAAGTTTTTGGGCGTGTTATTTGAAGACACGATCGTTTGTATCGCCATAACGCGAACTTTTTGGCCGTGTTTTGTTTAAACGCACGTTTTTGTCGTGTCAACAGGTCATTTTTGAGCGTGTAATATTTTGACTCTTATTTTGAAACGTGACATACTAATCTTTCTGTTTTAGTTGCTGACAATTTGAGGTCAATAAATAAATTCAAATCACTAATTATATATCGCTGCTGTTTAATTGCTTCTTTTGAGCCATATTTATATTCTATCCTGTGGTGTACGGTGTATAACGTTTTTATATTCAACTTAAAGGTCACTGCACACACATATTACAGCCTATAACATCACTTATGTCATATATACGTTTTAATACAGACTTTTAAAGAACATATTTATCAAATAAAATGCATTAATTGAAAAGGGTTTAAACTATGTTGTTAATGCTTCAATGTATCCGTTATGTCCAAAATGCACATGTGGATAAGGGAGCAATTAAAGGCATGGTTAGTATACCAAAGGACATTAAAGAGACCTTTGTACTGACTCAAGCAGAGATGAACAGCCCTAATAGGACAACCTTTCCGGGCATTAACTTAAAAACTTCCAGCTTCTTCAATCATGAACAGCACTGTGGCAGTAGTGGTGTAATGCAGGTTCCTGGGCACCACCATCTCTCAGGAGATGAAGTAGGACAATCACATTGGCTCCATTGCTAAAAGCCCAGCAGGCGATGTACTTCTTACATCTGCTGAAGAAGTTCAACCTACCACATACTCTATTAAAACAGTTTTAGTCAGCAGTCATAGAGTCTGTCCTCTGCGCATCCATCACTGTCTAGTTTGGCTCAGCCATAAAGTAAGACATCAGAAGACTACAGAGGACAGTTTGGACTGCTGAGAAGATCATTGGTGCTCCCCTGCCCACCCTCCAAGAACTCTATACATCCAGAGTGTGGAAAAGTGCTCAGAAAATCACCCTGGACCTCTCACATCCAAGCCATCATCTCTTCACAATGCTGCCGTCTGGTCGGCGCTACAGAGCACTGAAGACCAGAACAAGCAGACACAAAAACAGCTTCTTCCCTCAGGCCATCTACCTCTTGAACAGTTCAATGTTTTATACCCACCGTGCAATTAATAACTCTGTGAAATAATACCTAAGTGCAATATTAATTTTATCATGCAGATAATACACTATCTATTTTTATTCCACTTTTTATGTAAATTATATTTAATTCTTCTGTACATAGCACATACCTTGTGTTACAATAGTCGATTCTTAGTTTTACTTGTACATATCTACATACACACATAGCTTTGCTCTCTTCATCTATATCTTATGTTTATTATATTGTATTTCTTATTTTTATACCAATAGGTCCTTATATAAGTCATCTGTGTACTGTATTCTATTGTGTTATGTTCTCTGTGTACTGTTGTTGCTGTTTCTGTGTACTGGATGCTCCTGTCACCAAAACAAATTCCTTGTATGTGCAAACATACATACTCTGCAATAAAGCTCTTTCTGATTCTAATATTAAAAAATAGGAATAAATAAAAGAGTGTGGTTTTCATTGTCATCATTTCTTTTATGATATCATATGGAATATACACAGTGGTCAAAGTTTACATACACCTTGCAAATTCCTAAAAACTTTTGAAATTTAATTTATTCAGATAAGTGTAATTTCAACGATTTGTTTTTATTTTAGTACTGCCCTGAACAAATTATTTGACAAATATTCCACAAAACAGAATAATAACTGAATATATAGAAAATCGTACGTTCAAAAGTTTACATATTGCTTATTCTCATAATACTGTTTGATGTACCTGGACAATCAATTATAGTTTTTGTGTTGTCTGATTGTTGTCTAAGAGTGTTTTGTTTATGAGCCATTTAACTTGTACAATAATCTTCAGAGAAATCCTCTGAAGATATGACTGCTTGTTGTCAGTCTGTAAAGATGAATCTAACATTGTATAGTCATAGCTGGACGTTGGTCAAACATGCAGAAAGTGCTGAAAAATCAAAGACCAGGGAACAGTTTAATGGAACAAGACAACTTTAAACCCTTAAACAACTATCACAAAACCACACACACTGTCATTGTTTTTCCAGGTCACACTGTACTGTATTAAGAATCAGGTGTGTGACTTTTGACCACCATACTGTAAATCTCTTCCTTGGCCTGTCTATATGTAATGTGCTGGGCAAATTTCAAAGTAAACGTAAGGCATGATGCTGTATAATGCTTGTAATATTAAAATCACCCTGTGTGATAAGAGGAAGCCTATCCAATGCAGGCCGTAAAGGTTCTTTGACAGTTTAAAAGGGGGATTCTGGGACGAAAGATGAGATGACAACCCATGACATAGGACTGACATCACAACCAACGTATCACTCAGAACTTCTACGTTTGCCTACGTACATGCCAACGTACAATTACGTTCTCATTCGCGAACAAATGTTACGTGTGACGTTAGCATAGGTATTTGATTACCTAACAGCGCATCATCTCTCACGCAAAAAATGGTCGTCTGATGTTAATATGCGTATATAGCAACGTGCCTTCGCATCACAAATGCAAATATAATCTTAAACAGAGCAACGCTATTGGCTGGTGTACGGTCTGACGCGAACACGCGAACTCAAGATACGTATCTACGCGTACAAATTGATCGCGTTGACGCGTCCAAATTTCACGCGTTACGCGTTATACATATTGTCCCCGTTCGCGTTCCATAGAAATTTGGACGCTTCAACACGATCATTTTGTACGCGTAAATACAAATGTTGAGTTTGGGTGTTCGCGTCAGACCATACTACAGCAAATAGTGTTGCTCTGTTTAAGATTATTTTTGCATTTGTCATGCGATGGCACATTGATATATACGTATATAAACATCAGACGACCATCAATTGACCACTTCTTCAACAAAATTACGAATTCTAGGGACTTTCCTAGCAAAAAGACAAACATTTGTTATTATGGCTACTGTGCCTAAAAAGCAACTTTTAATCATTTTAATAATATTTTTAGTTTTCTAATGAAATCCTTGAAACCTTCATTTAATTGTTGCCATTTATTTTGACAAGTTGCAAGTTGCACATACACTGTAGATCTGATTTGTGTATACCATTTAAATAAGGGCGTAAGGAATGGGCACAATTAACCTTCTGTGATTTTCCTCATCTTCATGTAAAAATAGGGGTTTTTAAATTGCATCTGCTTCGTCCTCGATAAAGAACGCGAACGCGATGTCTTCCATTGCTGAAGTTTGCAGTCCAACCACACAGCGAGATTTAGGACGTGTCCGGCTTGCCGAGAAGGGGGAGTCTGCAGACCGGGGGCCTCGTGTTTCAACGCTGCGTACGCACAAAGACATTGGGTACGGCAGCTTTCACGCTCACTGTCGGATGTACTAACAGTGAACTTAACGTGAGAATGTGCATTTACAGCTTTGTCCATACGCACTGTTTTAGTATGAATTCAACGCAAGTCTTTATATGAGACCCCTGGAGCATGCAGTTTAACGCCCCAGGCAGTTTTACGCTCCAAGCACTTTTGCGACTACAGAGACAAAATGACAATAAATTATAAAGAAAATAAATATGAAAATGAGTAAGAGATATCGAGTTGGCGAACCCCTACTAGAGAAATAACGTACAACAGGGTCCTAAAACTGCATATGGCGTAAAACTGCATGGGGCGCAAAACTGCATGCTCCATTTCTGCATACTCCCCATATAGGGCTTGCCTGCACTTTTATGACTCCTCCCCTTACTGCAGCCGCCTAGTCTCGTCTTCACTTCAGTAAAGGCAAGATGCATCTCAAACGAGCTTATTTCCTTTATCAAACCTTTTTAAAATAAAATCTATTTAACAATGAATAAAGTCCTGTTAATGTTACTGTACACGCAGAAGAGCTTATTTGGTACCATCTAGAACTTTTTTAATCCAGAATTTTTAACCATATGAGTGTATGTTATAGAAAACAGAACTAAATAACAAAAAGTGTACTTTTTGTTATGTTGGAATTTAACACGCAAACATGACTCATAACAATAGCCAGCAATTTTAATATTTTTAAGTGCCAGGCTGCCCTCTATTGTTAGGACAATGGAATTATTTTGAAATAAATGCCAGTTAAAGGGAAGACTATTAACAACATTATTGAGTTTTAACCTTAAAGGACTGACACCTTACATTATGGTCCCACAATGCATTACAATTAATTTTTTTAATTCAAGAAATTTATTGAATTAAATTATTTTACAGTACTATATAACATTTCTAGTCTAACAAAATTAAAATAGCAACGTTATTATAGTTCACTAAATCTAAAACTATTCAAACATTTATGTTATTGAAAATCTAATGAAATCTCAGCCTAGATATTATTAAATAATATTAACATTAGCAAATCTTGAGTAATTGTCATGATTCTGCCTTTTCATGTCAGGTCTTTCTTGGTCTTGTCGCAGGATTGTGGCAGAGGCATATGTTATTTGTGGAGACTTTGTAAGTCTCCCACAAAATGCCCTTGTGTCTGCTGTCTGGTGCTGATACGTTTGTTCTTCATGTCCTGTGATTTGTGCGACCTTGTCCTTTTACCAGAAACATCGTCGTGTGGATTACCTTACCCGTGCCTGGTTGTTTATTATTTATCACGTCGTGTCTTAGTTGTTGTAAGCAGTTTAAACTTTAAAGTTATCCTTTTCTTTGTTTTTGCCCCCTCGCTGGAAGTCTTTGTTTTCCATACTGCCTTAGTTAAGTTTTCCCCGTCGTGGGAGTTTTTTTTAAATTATTTTAATAAGTCTTTGTGTCTGCAAATGCCTGCATATGGGTTCTCTCTCCACTCTCCAACAACTTTTATAGCAACATAATAAATTAAAAGGCATAACAGAGAATTGCAAAGAATTAAGTTAAAATATTCGTGAATAAAACTAAAAGCAAAAAGCTGAAAACAAAACTATGATAACTTTGCAAAACAGGTGTAACTTTACAACTTTTTGATTGACATTTATAACATAAAACCCTGACCAAGAGAAATAACATTCGCACATTTGGCAAACTTACATTGCTTTATCCTATACATTTTACATAGGTATTTGTAGTCCCCTGGGATCGAACCCACAACCTTGCGTTGTCAATGCAGTGCTCTTACATTTACATTTTACATTTAGTCATTTAGCAGACGCTTTTATCCAAAGCGACTTACAAGTGGGGTAGGTAATGGAAGCAATTAGGACAGCATAAGTACAACAAGAGCATAAGTGCAATCAAAAAGAAGAGGTTTCATATAGCCTAACACAGTATACAGAAACATTCATTCATACATTTTTTTTTTTTTTTTTTTTTTTTGAGTAGAGAAGAAACGAGTAGAGAAGAAAAGAGTAGAGAAGAAACTTGAGTCAGAACAGAACAGTAAGATGTTGGCGGAAGAGATGGGTTTTCAGGCGATTCTTAAAGATGGCTACAGAATCTGCAGATCTTGTAGCAGCAGGCAGATCATTCCACATAGGTGGAACAGATCCGGAGAAGGTGCGCGAGAGAGATTTTCTACCTTTATGGGATGGCACCACAAGACGCCGTTCGTTTGCAGAGCGTAGGGATCTGGCGGGTACATATGTCTGCAGTAGTGAGTGAAGATAAGGTGGTGCCAAACCAGTGGTGGTCTTGTAGGCCAGGAGCAGAGTCTTGAATTTGATGCGAGCGACTATAGGGAGCCAATGTAGCTTAATGAGTAGAGGAGTAACGTGTGCTCTCTTCGGTTCATTAAAGATGACTCTTGCCGCAGCATTCTGGATCATCTGTAGAGGTTTGGTTGTGCAAGCTGGAAGTCCTCCCAGTAGTGCATTGCAGTAGTCCAGTTTGGACAGGACTAGAGCCTGTACTAGGACTTGCGTAGCATGCTCTGATAGGAAGGGTCTAATTTTCCTGATATTGTAGAGGATGAATCTACAGGACCGGGTGGTGCTGGCAACTTGATCTGTGAAGTTGAGCTGGTCATCGATCACCACTCCCAGGTTTCTTGCCTTTCTGGAAGGTGTTATGGTTGATGAGCCCAGTTGAATGGAAAGGTTGTGATAAGTTTTTATATCAGCCGGGATTACAAGCAGTTCGGTTTTTGAAAGGTTCAACTGCAGGTGATGGCCGTTCATCCAGAGTGAGATGTCGGCTAGGCAAGCTGAGATGCGTGCTGAGACAGTCGGATCGTCAGGGCGAAAAGACAGGTAGAGTTGTGTATCATCCGCATAGCAGTGATAGGAAAAGCCATGTTTCCTAATGACAGAGCCAAGGGATGTCATGTATACAGAGAATAGCAACGGACCAAGCACTGAGCCCTGAGGCACACCTGTGTCGAGATGTTGGGACTCAGACACCTCACCCTTCCAAGATACTCTAAATGACCTACCTGAGAGGTAAGACCTGAGCCATTGTAGCACCATTCCGGAGACCCCCATAGCCTTGAGAGTGGACAGGAGGATGTGATGGTTAACAGTGTCAAAGGCGGCAGATAGATCCAGTAGGATGAGAACAGATGAGTTAGAGGAAGCTCTTTCCAGTCTCAGGGCTTCGATAACAGAGAGCAGCGCAGTCTCAGTGGAATGACCGCTCTTGAACCCAGACTGGTTGCTGTCCAGGAGGTTGTTCTGGATGAGGAAGGATGAGAGCTGGTTACAGACAACACGTTCTAGAGTTTTAGCAGCGAAGGGGAGTAGGGATACCGGTCTGTAGTTTTCTAACAGTGCAGGATTAAGAGTAGGCTTCTTTAGTAGTGGGGTAATACGGGCCTCTTTGAAGAGAGTAGGAAATATGCCAGTGGTGAGGGAGGAGTTGATAATGTGAGTCAGAGAGGGTACAACTGATGGAGAGATGGCCTGGAGGAGATGGGTGGGGATGGGATCTAGGGGGCAGGTAGTCGGGTGGTTAGAAGAAATTGCCTTGGAAACTTCCTCTTCAGATAGGAGAGAGAACGAGGGGAACGAGCATGTGTCTGGGGATTGACTGTGGTCAAGAGGTGGTGGGGTAGAGAATTGATTGCTGATGGTGTTCGTTTTCTTTACAAAGAACGATGCAAAATCGTCAGCTGTTAAGTCTGAAGGAGGTGAGGGGGTAGGCGGGCAAAGGAGGGCAGAAAAGGTTTTGAAGAGAGTACGAGGGTCAGGAGAGTTGTTGATTTTAGTGTGGTAGTATTGGGTTTTCGCAGAGGAGACATCCGCAGAAAAGGAAGAAAGAATAGACTGGTAGAGAGAGAGGTCAGTGGGTTCTTTTGATTTGCGCCACTTTCTCTCAGCGGACCTGAGAGAGGCGCGATGCTCACGGAGAACATCAGATAACCAGGGGGCAGAAGGAGATGCACGAGATGGCCTAGATATCAGAGGGCACAAGATGTCTAAGCAGGAGGTTAGTGTGGAGCAGAGGCTGTGGGTGGCGGTGTTAGTATCAAGGAGAGAGAACTGTTTAGGGGGTGGGAGAGTAGCAGAGACTGCAGAGGATAGGCGGGAGGGAGAGAGTGATCGTAGGTTGCGTCGGAATGTGACCAGTGGGGAGGCATGTGTAGTGTCTGGAGAAGTTAAGTCGAGATCAAGAGTGATGAGGAAATGATCCGACGTGTGCAGTGGGGTGACCTGGGAGTGATGGGTGGAGCAATAGCGTGTGTAGATGAGATCAAGTTGATTACCACTGACCTACAGTAAAACTAAAGAAAGAAGTTAATTGACAACTAACAATGATTAAATATGATCATAAATCACTAATGACACCCTTTTGTTGTGTGCCATTATTTTGATTAGGTCTAAATGACATGCATATGTATTTCAGTCACCATGTTGCCCTAAACTTTACTGTCATTCTTTTTTTTGATTGCTGTGGTCAGGAATACAGGGTAGTGATCAGACATTGTGGACCAGTTTGTTTTTGCTATCTGTTGTTCCTTTTCGTGATGTGTTACACAGTTTAGAACATATTTATAATCCCTCTTTAACATAAACACATAGTCTAGTCTAGATTTGGGACTTTTACATGAATAAGTGTAATATCTCCTTTTTGGGTTTTGTTCTCTCCAGACATCTACCAGCTCAACATTTGTCATGAATTCCATCAGTTCCTTTCTTCGTGGGCTTTGTTTTGGGTTTTTTACCACTAGGTCTAAATTAGGATCTAGTGTTGTGTTAAAATCTCCTCCAATAACAAGTATGCTCTCTGTCCATGCTTTTGGTTCATGTGTTAGAAAGCTTTGGTGAATCCTCAACATGAGACCAGATTCCTTTTTATGGTAATAAACACTTACAAATGTGTACTTCTGTCCATCAATTTCAATGTAAACCCAGGCAAAATCTCCACCCTCACTATATGCCTTTAGACATTTGTGTGGTTTATTGACAAGAATGGCTACACCTCTGGACTTTGAATGCAAATTTGCCTTATACATTTTTCGTCCCTGGCTGACACTCGGTGTTGAACATGTTTTATCTTCTAGGATAAGATCGTCACAACCAGGAACTGGAAACTTTGTTTCAATTTCTTCCTCTTCTTTCACCTGCTCACCTTCAATTTCTGACTCAGTCTGCCCGTCCTCAAACTCAGTGTAGATCTTCTTAGAATTCATTACAACCTCCAAATCTTCCACCTCTGCCTTTTTTTCCCTTTTACCCAAGTGGGTCTCTTGCAGAAGAATAATATCAAAAGCTTTAAAGATTTCCCTTAATTCATATAACTTTTGCTTGTCCTTCATTTTTTCTTTTAACCCATTGACATTCCAGGAGATAAGTTTAAGCTCAGTTTCATGTTTTTCTGCTGCCATGGTGTCAAGTTTTGTGAAACAATAGGCAATAAATATTATTGATCAAGTATCTTAAAACTTATATAGAAATTGAAAACATATAACAATTTAATAAATTATCCAAATTATGGCACTTGAAAGACCTGTGGAGTGAAAGAGAGAGTAAATAATATAAAATAGTATATTTAAAAATATTCATACAGTTTGAAATAATAGATTTAAACTTGTTTCTATTTTCTTTTCTATTTTCAGTATCTTTGGGAACTTTTAAAGCTACACAATTTTATCTTTTAATATTATTTATTTTTAATACATATATAACAAATGTAGGATAACTTTCTAAAACAATTTTCAATTAGTTTCGCTTTAAATAAAATGTTTAAGTATCTGCGTCCTCTTTTGATATACATTTTGAACAATTAATTTATATTATATTATAAGTGTTTGTGTTAGAAATTAAACAGTTTGCTTTGTTTCCTCTGTTATCCTACAACAAAAATTATGAAAATTCTTTAAATCTCTGCTAAACCCTGTTACCTGAGATAAGAATAAAATGGAAATAATACAAAAATGATGTACAATAACCTACCTTTGTTCTCGGTATGAACAGTGTCTGAATCAATGGATCCAATGAGAAACACATCTGATCACAAACACCGTGTTAAAAGAAAACAAAGAAGACATAAAAAAAGAATCAAAAAAGTATTGTACATGTAATATTAAACTAATACACCAACCTACCAACTTATGATGTTCACAAGATGATGTTCACAGCACAGGTATGTAACACGAAGTATTACTGTATGTTCTGGGTGATTTTGAAGATTTGCAAACCTTTATTATTACACAGAACATAATACACACCCACATGTACGTATTAACAAAACACACCCACTTCAACTTCAAGGGGTATAGCGTTAAAGACTAGTCCTACACTAAAGTAAATGTTAGAGCTGTCTAAATGGAAAACAACTTGAATTGACAATCCTAAAATACATAAGTGCCATTGTTTGCGCGTAGAGTACGCGTAGTCTACACGTGGAAAATCGACGTGTACTCTACGCGCAAACAACGCGTTCTCGACGCGAAAAGAACGCGTACTCTACGCGTGACGTCAGATGTCAATTTCCCTTGTTTTTGAGCCATCCGGCCACTTGCCCAGTTTGAACGTGTAAGCGTGATGAGTTCCCATTGGCTGATGAGCGGAAGGGTTAAACCATTACTATAGGCCTAGGGGGCCTGCCTTCCATTTCTGACTCCTTGCCATCACAATGCATGTAACATGGGAAGGATCCACTTATCTATTTATGTATCTTTTTATCTAATAAGCTTTTATAAATAGATGTTTTATAATCTTTTTTATCGTTTACTGACCGGTCATGTCAGTGACTGTTGTAGCAGAGACAATAAATTAATGAAAGACGTCATAACTGTATCTGCTTCAGTGGTGTAGGGGTTATAGACGCTGCCCATCTGTATTGAATTATGGTGTCTGGTACAACGTAGGATCGAAGCTCGCTCGTAGAGAAGACTGGTACTCCTTTAACAAAATTTGTTAAAAATAAAATAAATCCACTCCTCCCTCTTCCTAGGTTTGGAGCTGTGCGCAGCGACTACATTGCATGTTGTCCACAAACTTAGCCAAGTACACCGCTGTCGCTTGTGTTAACAACAATGGCGCAGCGCGGTGGGTTGAACTGTGTAGAATAAAGGGTGGTAACATTATAATAAAATCCACTTTGGATATCACAACCGGAGCGATATCTGAACAGCTCGATTTATCACATGCTTGCAGGGAAAGACACACCAAAACAAATATTTTCACGTTTCTGGATTCCTATATGCACCAGGGACTCGATTAAAGCACTTAAACACAGAAAAAGTGGGGTTTTCATCTGATGTCTCCTTTAATTTAACTAAGGCCTAGACCTGATTTAAAATAATCCCTGTGCGGGGATCCCCCCGAGTGATATGAGCCTCCCAGCTCAGTTTTCCATTCATTTTAGTTTATGACCTTTTAAACTTTGGTGGCTTCTCAGCTCCCAACAGCCTCTTGACACATTTTATACAGTGTACAGCAACTTATACAGTGTACTCCGTCTTTACGGGGCGGTTTCCCGGACAGGGTTTAAACCTAGTCCCAGACTGAGTTCATTGTGAGAAGTGTCCTGATCAAAAATATATCAGTGCCATAGTTTTGTCTCAAGATGCACACCAGTAAACCAGTTGTGTTTTTATGTAAAGTTTGCTTTTAAAAACATACTTAAATCTTATAATTCAACTAAGGCCTAGTCCTTAGGAAGTCATATGACGCAAATACGTCTTTACTGTGTGATAAGTCGCAATAAATGTATTAGACATAAATAAATACATTTATGGAATCACAGGACATATACAAACTGTTGTGGTTTCTCATAGATACAGTATACTGGAGATGGCAAACTGAAAGCAGTTTTTTTAAGTTTGTGTTTGTTACAGTGTGGTTAAACATACTGTATATGGTTTATTAATATATATATACTGTGTGTGTTGTGTGTGCGTGTGTGTTGGTGTGTGTGTGTGTGTGTGTGTGTATATATGTGTGTATATATGCCTTTACTTTCATTAAGTTATTAATAATGGGGATGGTGACATAAAATGCAGTTTGACAACGCTTTGAAACACAGAATCTCCACCTAAAGACAAACTCAGAGCCTTTTAAGAAACAAAAGAGAAAAACATAAAATATATTAAGAATGTTGTTCAATGTACTTGTGAGGTGCTTGTAAGACATTTAAGGACTTTGACGAAAGCACCTACAAAATCTAGTGCAAGCAATAATGCCATTTTAGTTAATCTATGGGGGAAAAATCATCTCCAACCTGTTTTACATGGTGTTCAAACGCAAATCTGACGTCAAATGTCTTTTTGTTTAACATTAAATAAAAGAATTCTCATTGTTTTGCTAAAAAAAACATATCTTGGCTTGACAGATGATGAATTGTTGGTTATGTCTTTTTTCACATAATTACATGTTAATGGCTGCAGCAAATATCTTGTTCACAGCATACTTTGCCAATGAGTGGATCATTTATTAATTAATTGTGCTGTGTGATAAAAGTGGACATTTTAGAGTGGTATTTTATTGTGGCCAGCCTAAGGCACACCTCTGCAATAATCATGCTGTCAAATCAGCATCTTGATATGCCACACCTGTGAGGTGGATGGATTATATCGGCAAAGGAAAAGCGCTCACTAACACAGATTCAGACAGATTTGTGAACAATATAGAAAAAGTCTATGATCTTTGTGCAAAATAAAAGTATTACGTTTATAATTTTGGTCAGTGTATATCATTAAGAGATTTGGGGTGGTAAACCCTAATAATCCTTATGGGAACAATAGGGCCCTGCTTAGGCCCAAACAATAGGGCTTCCGCAACTACGGTGCAAGGCCTATAAATTTGTCTATAATATGTAGGAAGTGGAATTCATTTTTGAACTTTGAATTTAAAATTGAGTGATAGTATAGAGAGAATGTCACCCTATCTAACATCCACCAGATCCGTGATGTCGTCATGGAGGAGTGGAAGAGGACTGGTGACCACACAAAATATTGACATTTTGGGTCCAATTTGGACATTTTCACTTAGGGGTGTACTCACTTTCGTTGCCAGCGGTTTCGACATTAATGGTTGTGTATGGAGTTATTTTGAGGGGAAAACAAATATACATTGTTAAACAGTGTTGTCACATGAAAACATATAATAAAATAATTACAAAAATGGGGTGTACTCACTTCTGTGAGATTCTGTATGTTTTTAATTTCCAGTGGTGATTATTAATGGAGGGTGGTGACAAACAAAAATGCAGTTTGACATGACTTTGACACATACAATCTCAACCTTTGTGCCATAGAATAAAGGCACAAAAGAGAAACAAAAACAATGTGTTTGCTAAGCTTGTTTTTTAATGTACTTTCACATTCTCTATAAGTTGCTTGTATGACAATAAAGGACTTTAAAATCTATTGCATGCCATGATGTCATTATTTCCATCTCCAACCTGCTTTACAGGGTGTTCATACGCAGATCTAACGTCAAATGTCAGATGTGTTCTTGTTTTGCTAAAACAGAACAATGCATGTTGGTTGGACAGATGAATTCATGGTGTTGTCCTTTTCGCTAGTGGCTTGCAAAAGTATTCACACCCTTTCAACTTTTTTCAAATTTTGTCATAATGTGCTTTCTATTGAATATTCATGTTTCATGCTATTTTAGAGAGAATATTGTGTTATGTTGCATTGTATGCCTTTTTAGGATGCAAAGATCAAGCTCAAATTAAATCAACATTTTATTTTTTGTAAATTGAATGCGGGAGAAAGAGATTATTCATTTATGTATTTAGTCTAAATGCTTCTAAAGTGTTACACATTTAACTGAATGTCTACTTGTTGGTTTTGTTGTATATACTGAACTGCAATGCATTCATCTTTGTAATAAAATACTTTTGATATGACATGATGCCATGTAAATACTGTATATGTTTAATAATCAATGGATAGACAAAAGCTAAAGTGTCACGGGCCAACATCAATCACACACTTCAGATTACACATCACGTGTATCAATGCATATGACCCACAACAGCAGCCTACTTATAATAAACCCATAGAAATGAAGAAAACACGATTATTTAATATAACACTTTCTTTTTTTCATCAAATAACATTACCCATACATAATTGAGAGGACAAATAAAGCAGAGTTCCTGACTGATATCAGTAAACTGATATTACAATTGGCAGTTTTAACAGTTTACGAGATTTGTCTCATCTCGATTTTATTTTTGTATTTCACAGAATTGAAAAATCATCCACATCTATTGGATTGCAATGATTTAATTAATGGGATGCAGGAAGTATATACTTACATTAGTTATAATTTAAGGCATGTTAACATTGGCCAAAACACTTGAAGAAACACGTTTTGAGAAGATATTTTCATCAATCAGAGACAGACCCCAAAGTACAACTGAGTTCAACCAAAACAGTAGGAGAATTTCTATAGAACTTTTACAGAGATCGTGAGAGGAAAAAAACAGACTTGTCAGATTTGCACGGGATTAAAATTACAGAATACGTCAGTCACATAATCACACATTTCTCAAACCTCTTCCAGTAAAACTAGTCCTGTCTGAATAGGACTTTATTTCGCCAGGAAAAAGCTTTAAAAGTATAACATTTCTTAGTGCACAAAACACATGAACATAACCTTACACAAGTTTTCAAAGAACTCAAAGTAGTTTGTTGTAACTTTCATGTGTGTAAGAGCCTAAGGTCAAAAACAAAACAATTCAAGGTAAGATGCAAAAGAGAAATATAGAAAGTATGTAAATGCTTAAAAATGCAAACATAATATGCAAACTGTAATATACTTTCACTTAAGCAAAAACAAAAGTAAAAACACAACAGGGGAACAGGTGCTGTACTAGTTAGTTGCCCACACATTAAACATTCATTTTGTTGACTCAAGCAATGTAAAGCAAGAGAAGCCATAAGAAGAGGCAAATGAACAGAGCAAATAATGGAAAAACTCCATTTGGAATTATGAAGCTTTGAAATAATAAAATTTTAATTTTTGATGGTGATTAATGGAGGGTGGTGACAAACAAAAATGCAGTTTGACATGACTTTGACACATACAATCTCAACCTAAAGACAAACACAGAGCCATAGAATAAAGGCACCAAAGAGAAACACAAAGATAGTTCTGGCATGAAAATCTAGATGGCGCAGTCCCAAAATCTTAACCAATCTGACATAATAAATTTACTACATGGCACAGTTGATTGGTTCCTTCCTTATTAGCAGCCAATGAGCTTGCAGCCAAGAGTATAGCCACTATATCTGTGGACACTGAGCAATTTTTGTTATTTTAGCTGTTTGACATAACAGATTTAAATTCCAGTTATATGATAGAGTAGAATAGAATAGAATAGAATAGAATAGACTATGGGCTTAAAGTGCAAACTCTGAGCTTTCAATCCAGATTGGCGAATGGGTTTAGTAATCCATAATTCAATCACCCGACCGTGCATGCATTTTACAAACAAAACTAAAGACAGAATGACCCATGAACAACCAACAACTTTTATTTATGATTATATTTATATGTCCAATTATATTTGAGTCTTAAAAGGGGTGGGCTTTGTATAAATTATATAGTTGCAATAAATGTGTTAAAGAAATAATACACTCCTACAGAGGCTCACGCACACTAATTAGGTTTCAAAACTTAATAAGATACCTGTCTGCTGCCTTCACCAAGAGGAAGATGTTATTGCTTAGAAGTTATTTTTTTAAAGGTAAAAACATTAGATGCAGCTTTTTACATTGCAGTATATACAACAACAAAAAATGAATGCTTTCCAACAAGACATTCTTTCAGACTTTGTAACATTTGACTAAATTAAAATCAGAATATTTATTTACTCAATCAAAATATAAGAGAAAAATAAATAAAATTATGCTTTTTTTGAGCAAACGGTCTGTAAACATGACACCTTAAAGCTTACACTCCATTAGCTCTCATCATCTCTCATGAAAACAAGCAAGATTCCTCTAATACTCAACTTATTGAAAACAAATAGTTAAAACCTAGAAAATGCGCAACTTTATGATAACATCAAAGAGATTAAATTAAACTCAAAAAGTACATCTCTTTCCAACACATGACCCTAACACACTTGATCTGAAGTCTTCCCTTCATCGCACCTTATTATGTGTCTTGTGATCTCTGACAGGTTGCAGCTAGCAGCACTGGCCACAAGGGCCGCTTGACAGCACCCTCCTTTATAAGCAGTTCACATATTTACTTATTTTTACCATTCACAGCCCCTCATGACAGAGATTGAAACAGCACCAATTAGGCAATTTTTATTAAATGTGCCGCGGAGATGGGACTTTGTAATAAACACAAACGAGGGGAGACTGGAAGCACCCCTTAAACCTGAAATTATCATAGTAAAAACACATTGAATGAGCACATCTCATTGATGTGGTGACATTTTCTGTTTATGTACTGTACGTTCATTTTGGTGTTTGTGAAATGAAAGAAAATGCATTAAATATCACAGTTATTTTTGGGAACAACTTAGCGGAAGGAAAGGTTTTTGCCAGCTCTAAAGTTCCTCTTCCCTCCTGTGCTCCTGATGAGTTGGTTCAGAAATACCCATACAGTTGTGTTCAAGATTATTCAACCCCCAATGCTGTAAATGGTTTTAGGGAATTTAGTGTACATTTGTAATTGTATTCAGAATGAAATCCTACAAGGACTTCTTAAAGAACCATATGCAACTAAAATGACATCAATTAGTTTTGTAATACAGTAGTAAATGTTTCTTTTGTGAATTCTTCATTGACATAATTATTCAACCCCTTAAAGACTACCACTCTGAAGAACAGAGGTTCAATGAAGTGTTTTCAATCAGGTATTGAAAACACCTGTGGATATCAGGGAGCAGCAATAAAGCCTAATAAGCACCAATTAGGCAGCTTTAAAATGACTGTGATACTCAGCTCCTTCTAGACATTTACTGGTGTGGTTACAAACATGGTGAGATCAAGAGAATGGTCCAGGAAGACAAGAGAACAGGTGATTACTCTTCACAGGAAGGGCAATGGCTATAAGAAGATTGCAAAGATGTTAAACATACCAAGAGACACCATAGGAAGCATCATTCGCAAATTCAAGGCAAAGGGCACTGTTGAAACGCTACCTGGTCGTGGCAGAAAGAAGATGCTGACTTCGACTGCTGTGCGCTACCTGAAGCGTAGAGTGGAGAAAAGTCCCCATGTGACTGCTGAGGAACTGAGAAAAGATTTGTCAGATGTGGGTACTGAAGTTTCTGCTCCGACAATAAGGCGCACCCTGCGTAATGAAGGCCTCCATGCCAGAACTCCCAGGCGCACCCCCTTGCTGTCCCCAAAGAATAAGAAGAGTCGACTGCAGTATACCAAAAGTCATGTGGACAAACCACAGAAGTTTTGGGATAGTGTTCTGTGGACTGATGAAACAAAATTAGAAATGTTTGGGCCCATGGTTCAACGCTATGTTTGAACAAGGCCTATGAAGAAAAGAACACCTTGCCTACTGTGAAGCATGGCGGGGGGTCAATCATGCTTTGGGGCTGTTTTGCTTCTGCAGGTACTGGGAAGCTTCAGCGTGTGCAAGGTACCATGAATTCTCTTCAGTACCAGGAGATATTGGATGACAATGTGATGCAGTCCGTCACAAACCTGAGGCTTGGAAGACGTTGGACCTTTCAACAGGACAATGATCCCAAGCATACCTCCAAGTCCACTAGAGCATGGTTGCAGATTAAAGGCTGGAACATTTTGAGGTGGCCATCGCAGTCACCAGACTTAAATCCGATTGAGAACCTCTGGTGGGACTTAAAGAAAGCAGTTGCAGTGCGCAAGCCTAAGAATGTGACTGAACTGGAGGCTTTTGCCCATGATGAATGGGCGAAGATACCCGTAGATCGCTGCAAGACACTTGTGTCAAGCTATGCTTCACGTTTAAAAGCTGTTATAACTGTAAAAGGATGTTGTACTAAGTACTAAGATTGAATGTCACTTTGGGGTTGAATAAAACTGATAATGATGTGAGCTCAGAAAAGACATTTGTGGTCATTTCATTATAAATGTTATGTTATATTTGTCTGACCTACACGTGCCTCTTTGATTTAATTGTAAGCAGGATGACTGAATGATCATAATCAATGTCAAACCGACCAAAACAATCAATTTCAGTGGGGGTTGAATAATTTTGAACACAACTGTAGGTACAGTATTTCATTCATGTACTGTTACTTGTGCTATGGACCTGAGACTAAAAGATAAAAGTCTCTGTAAGTCAGAAGGCGAGTGGAATTTTGATCTGAATGATACATTCCTTTTCCTAGCACTTTTCAAGGCAAGTTTCTTTATGGAACCTTACAAAAAAAGGTTATATTTAGCAGTAAAGGGTTGTGTTAATGTTACTGTACAAGCTGAAGAACTATATATAACTTATACTATGTACTTGCTTTCCTGTAGCTCAGTGGTTGGAGAATTATGCTAGCAACGCTGAGTTCATGGGTTTGAACCCAGGGATTGCACATCATTAGAAACAAATGTATAGTACCAAGCAATGCACAGTAAGTTGCTTTGGATAAATGTCTGCCAAATGTATAACCTTTTTTAGGAGTGTATGTTATACAAAACAGAGCAAAATAAAAAAAAGTGCACACTGTTTGTTACATTGGAATTTAACACGCAAACATGGCTCATATAGAGTAATTTTAATATTCTTAGGTGCCAGGGTGCCCTCTATTGGTAGGACAATGGAATTATTTGAAAGTGACCTATTTGTCAGGTATGGTGACCCATTTACAAAGTGTGACCTCTGCTTTTAACCCATCCAGTGAATAGTTAACACACGCACAGCAAGTGGTGAACAGACGTACACCCGGAGCAGTGGGCATCTATTGCTGCAGCGCCCAGGGAGCAAGTAGGGGTTGGGTGCCTTGCTCAAGAACCGGCAACCTTCTGGTTACCAGTCCAACTCTCTAACCATTAGGCCACGATTGCCCCACGATGTACGATGCTAGTTAAAGGGAAGACTATTAACAACATTATGGTCTTTTAACCTGAGAGGACTGACAACATTTACACTGGGGTCCCACAACGTATTTCAATTTATAATTTTAATCCAAGAAATTAATTGAATCATTTAAAATCCTTTTAATTGTTTTACAGTACTATATTACATTTCTAGTCCAAACAAGGTTATTTTAGTCAACTTAAACTAAAACTATAAAAACAATTATGTAATAGAATATCTAATGAAATATCAGCCTAAATATTATTTAATAATATTGACATTACTAAATCTCAAAAAATTACTAAATATTAAACTGCAATATAAGTGTGAATGGATGCACTAAAATTCTTAAAAAAATCTCTTAAACAGATTTAAATGACAAAAACATAGCAGAGCTTTGTTTGGCTAAGAATTAAACTAAAAATAGCAAAAATAAGCAAAAAATAAAAAGGAAATAAAACTGAAAACAAAACTAAAATGACTTGGCAAAACAGGTGTAACATTTACTAAGCGGGTTTAACTTTTTGATTAACATTTCTAACATAATAAACCTGACCAATAAATATCATTATTATTAACAGTACAACCATACCACACAATATAATACAATACAATACAACGGTTATTTATATAGCACATTTAAAACAACCAAAGTCGACCAAAGTACTGTTCAGGTTACACAAGACAGAACAGGTCAATGAAATTCTAGGTGCCAAAATACACATTATAAAATTGAAAAGGTTCATCATTGCATACCAGGTCAAAGAATATTAAATGCCAAGGAGAAGAAATATGTTTTAAAGTAGACTTTAAAATAGATAAAGTTGAAGCAGCTCTGATATGGACTGGGATACTATTCCACAACATAGTGCCAACAACACAAAAAGCACAATTACCTCTGTTTTAAAGACCTGCCCTGGGAACTTGTAGTAAGCCAGATTTAGCAGATCTTAGCGCTCATGACTGAGTACATGGATGAAGTAACTCAGATGAACAATGAAGGTAAACGACAGTTAACAATGATTAAATATGATCATAAATCATTAATGATGCCCTTGTGTTGTGCTCAATTATTTTTGATTAGATCAAAATGACATGCATATGTATTTCAGTCAGCATGTTGCCCTTAACTTTACTATCATTCATTTTGTATAATTTTTGTGGTCAGGAATACAGGGTAGTGATCAGTTATTTTGTACTTGTCCTCGTGAAGTATTACACAGTTTAGAACATATTTATTGTCCCTCTTTAACATAAACACATAGTCTAGTCTAGATTTAAGACTATTACATGAGTAAGTGTAAGATCTCCTGTTTGGGTTTTCTGTTCTCCAGACATCTACCAGTTTGACTATTCTCATGTTTTCAATCATTTCATTTCTTCTTGGGCTGTGTGCTGGGTTATTTACCACTAGGTCTAAATTAGGATCTAGTGTTGTGTTAAAATCTCCTCCAATAACAAGTATGCTCTCTGTCCATGCTTTTGGTTCATGTATTAGAAAGCTATGGAGAATCCTCAACATGAGACCAGATTCATCCTTATGGTAATAAACACTTACAAATGTGTACTTCTGACCATCAATTTCAATGTAAACCCAGGCAAAATCTCCAACCTCACTATATGCCTTTAGACAATTGTGAGGTTTATTGACAAGAATGGCTACA
Source organism: Triplophysa tibetana (assembly GCA_008369825.1). Classification (NCBI taxonomy): domain Eukaryota; kingdom Metazoa; phylum Chordata; class Actinopteri; order Cypriniformes; family Nemacheilidae; genus Triplophysa; species Triplophysa tibetana. The sequence continues at coordinate 4,760,173 of CM017908.1, read as the reverse complement.
CCTCTGGACCTTGAATGCAAATTTGCCTTATACATTTTGCGTCCCTGGCTGACACCAGGTGTTAAACATGTTTTATCTTCTAGGATAAGATCGTCACAACCAGGAATTTGAAATATTTCTTCAATGTCTTCCTCTTCTGTCTCCTCACCAATTTCATTTTCTGACTCACTTTGCCCCTCCTCACTGCTTATCTTCATAGACCCCACTGAAGCCACCAAATCTTCCACCTCTGCCTTTTTTTTCCTTTTACCTAAGTGGGTCTCATGCAGAAGAACGATATCATACTCTCTGAAGATTTCCGTTAAAACATTTATATTTTGCCTATCCTTTTTTTTTCTTTTAATCCATTGACATTCCAGGAGATCACTTTTAGCTCAGTTACATGTTTATCTGCTGCCATGTTTTTTCGTACAGTAAATATTATTGTATTGTGATATTATAAGTATCTTAAAACTTAAATCGAGATTCAAACAATTTAATAATTTTTTGAAATTATGGCACTTGAAAGACCTGTGAAGTGAAAGAGAGAGTATATAATATAAAATTGTATATATCATGTAAAAATACTCATTCTGTTTGAATAATAGATTTAAAACTGTAATTCATTTTGTAATTTACATTATTTAAATTTTCTTCTCTATTTTCAATTTCTTTGGGAACTTTGAAAGATATATACACAATTCTATCCATCAATATGATTTGTTTTAATACATCTGTTTTATGGCTTACAAAACAACAAAATGTGTTCAATTAGTTTCACTTTGATTTAAATGTTTAGTAATGTTAAAGTATCAGTGTCGTCATTTAACATGCATTTTGAACAATTAATGTCTATTATATCGTAAGTATTTGAGTTAGAAATTAAACAGTTTGCTTTGTTTGCTCTCTGTTATCCTTGAGACAAGAATAAAATAGAAATAATAAAAAATGATATACAGTAACCTACCTTCGTTCTCGGTACACAGTGTCTTTTGAATCAATGAATCCAATGAGAAACACAGCTGATCACAGACACTCTGTACAAAGAAGACCAAGAAGAGAAAGAAAAAGTATTTACAATTTAAAAATTAAGAAATAATAAAGTATTGTACATGTAATATTCAATTAACACGCCAACCTACCCAGTTATAATGTTCACAAGACGATGTTCACAGCACAGGGATGTAATACGAAGTATTACTGGATGTTCTGGGTGATTTTGAAGATTTGCAAACCTTTAATAATACAGAGAACATAAGACACACCCACATTTATGTATTAACAAAACACACCCACTTAAACTTCAAGGGGTGGTTTCCCGTACAGAAATGTTAGAGCTGCTTTCCTGTGGCTCAGTGGTTATATATATTATATAAGTTGCTTTGAATAAAAGCGTCTGCGAAATGCATCAAATGTTAATTGCAAATGTAAGCTGTCTAAAGGGAAAACAACTTACATTCACATATCCTAAAATACAGCATATCACTGCCATTGTCTCCAAATGAACACAAGTGATGTGTTTTTGCAAGCCATGTTCATAAAAAACTACTTAAATGTTCTAACTATAACTTTGGCAAGTCCAGATTTAAGATCATCTCTGTGCGGGAAACCACCCCTAATATGAGCCTCCCAGATCACAGTTTTCCATTAATTTTAGTTTATTAACTTTTGAAGTTATTTACTATTACTCAATTTTAAATTAAAAGTCTCAAAACTAATTTCACTTCCTACACATTATATATGTATTACGCTGTGTATTAAGCGAGAAAATGTACCTCCACTTATATAATCTTACAAGACTTCTTACTATCTTACAATAGACTGGATATTTTTAGAGACCAAACACCAACGTGCATGCCCGAGGCCTTGCACCGTAGTTGCTGAAGCCCTATTGTTAGTTCCCAAGCACTAGGGCGGAGAGTCCGATTGTTCCCCTAAGTATTATCAGGGGCTTACCGATACAATTATAAAAACACACTGACACAAATATCTTAACTATATATAAGGTTTGTACATATTTACATTTTGCAATTAAAAAAATAAAATATATATTTTGTACTGGATTGTTTATTTGTCAAAAAAGTCAACATTTTAGGTTATTTTTCAAATGATGGTATATATGAGAAACACTTTTCATTTAAAAAAATGAACTACCCGAAACTAAATTTAAGAAACATTATTAAACAATCCTTTAATTTACATTCACAAAAAGTCATAGCAGGCACATTTATGTAAACCCACGTGCAGTTTAATGAGATTGAGCAACGTAAATTCACTGAAATGAAGGCTACACTTGACAAAAATCAGCAGAAACAAACATCAAAGCTAAGCAAGAGACGATCAAGGGTAATGAGAATCATCTGGACACAACATGAAACAAAAGGAAACACTAACAAAAGATGGACAAAACAACAAAACAGGAAATCATAAATAGACTTGAAAAGAAAGGCTGATGGTTAGGTCTCTCTGACACACCACATACATTCTTCTGGAATAAAGTAATCCAGTCTTGAGGATATGTCGCCAATGTGAAATCTATATTTCTGCATTGATGTTTTCTTATCCAGATGTTGACCAGATCTCAAACCTTTTCCCACATGAAAGCAGTTTACCATGAGTTTGGTTATGATTCACTTTGTTCCCATTAATGTTCCGGTCAATAAAGGCGTTGAGAACAGCTTTTAAAGCTCCAATAACCTCCAACAGCTGTTTCTCTTTGGGATTCTCTAAAGTGAATATGCCACACATCACCCACGTGTTTTATAATGTGATCATCTGCTTCCTCTAAAACAACATCGTCACATCTGTTCTGTTCATTTCTGCTCTCTTTGTTCTCTGAGTCTATTAACATTCCAAGTGATGAACTTCATGGTTTCTGTAGTCATTAAAGGTACCGTTTTTTAAGAATTGTACAGTAAAATATCCAATAACCACTAGGCCAATGTTGTATATTTTTACTTACAATATCTCAAATGTTTTCAAATGCTTTTAAATCCTGAGAAAATTGCCATTCTAAACAGTGGACCGGTAGCAACCGCATGACACTGTCGTAGACAGATGCGGGAATAGTTTGTACAGTCGGTCTGTGTAGTATTCTTGCAAATGATGTGGTTACTTTGAAAATAACTTTTACTATAATTGATTTGAACACTTAAAACTGCGCAGTGTTATCACACCATCGAAATGGACAATTACGGTAACATCTATGACTAACAATTTAGTTTTAAACCTTACATTACTCAGGTCAAATTCATTATAATGAAATAAAATGATTTCATCAAACTCAACATTTATAAAACTTTATTACTTTACTCTTCCGCTAACATGATTTCTCGTTCCCGTCTGATTGATGTATCAGCGGTGGAGAGAAGACAACATATCCAATCATTCCACGCGTCTACACAGCGTCATCAAGCTATACGATTGTTGTAATTTTTGTTGTGCGCCCTGTAGCGTCGATTTCTACAAAATGTACCTTTAACAGATCATCTGTCAGATTCCAAAGGCATGTATGAGTTCCCAGTCAAAACAAAGAGTTAGAGCATGTAGGAGCAGGATGTAAGGAAATCTAAAGACTTTATATAGGCCTGCACTCTAAAAAGGAAATACTTAGTGCCACAAATTGGCTAAAACACTTAGAAAGAAGGAAATAAATAAAACAACAGATTTATTAGTTTAATGATTGGCTTAAATTCAAAATTACGTCAGTGGAATTTCTTTATTAGGATAATTTGCTCGACCGTGAAAACAATGTGTGGAAAATTCCTGTAGGTATTTGGGCAAAGAAAAGAACAGACACACTGGACAACCAAACTCTGTTTAGATGAAGATGTGAATAGCATGTGGCATTGGTGATGTTGGGAAGAATCATTGAATGATGCTGAACTTGTCTTTCCAACCCGTTGTCAAAATTTTAACATCATTAAATATAATGTGACTCCAATTAATACAAACCTTAATGTATGACCTCATTCAAACTTAATAATCACAAAATTTGACGGGAATGTTTGATCATTTTGCTTTCAAATAAACATGTTCATTGAGATTCCTATTCAGCCCAATTTTTGTGACCACATGGATGGTGCAGGTGCAACAGCATATGCGGAAGTGATTTAAAACCATGTAAACAGAAATCCACTAGTGTGCATTCACTGAATGTTTATTTCTACTCTCACACCCAAAGTGTACTCTTCAAAATGCTTGCTCGAACATCTGTGCAACATGGAATGGGAAGTATTACCGGACCCATTCAAACTGCAACGATTTGAGTAATCCAGGCAGAAAGCTTCTCCACATGTAATAAAATATTTTATTAACTAAAACAAAAGAATAGCAAAACTAGATCATCCACAAATGAAGATCAGCGGCAACGACTGACAACCAAAAATTGTAACACAAGGGCTTAAATACTCTGGGAAAACGAGATAACATGAAACACCTGTGGGGAGGATTAACACAGAACCAATAAATAAAATAACTGCACATGACTAAACATGAAACAGGAAAGCAAACAACCAAAACTACAAACTAAAAGTCCAAAGACAGGGGAACACAGATTGAATAGTCAAACACACAAACAACTGCAATTGCACTTGTTCAAATGAACAAATTAAATCAAAAGGATTCTTTGACCCTTGTTGTTTTGTGATGTTCTTCTTGACAGCAGGCAGAAAGGTCCTCCAGCTCTTGAATCTCTCTGGAGACATCTAAGGAGATAATAACATAATGTTCCATACAGTATGTCATATTTTAGATTAACTTAATTCTGTTGGAATAAACCAGCTAATTAAAAAAAATCTTGACTTAAGATAATATGTTAAAAATCATCATTACTCTATATTAACAGGGTGAAGTTATTTCTTACCCAGCAGGGGGGTTTCGCTGGTTTTTGAAAGCAAGTTCTCCACTGAACTTTTTAGTCCAGTTTCAAGGCTTTTCAGTATCTCCTCCTATAAATGTGCGAAATAGAAGAAAATAGGTCATAAATATTAATTAAAATATTATGTGCATTCAATATTACTGAGTATGGCAAAATACCTTCAAATTTTTGAACATTGCCATCACTTCCACTTTTGCCTCATTGAACATTATAGGCTTTAACTCCTCAATTGTTTCTGTTACTTTTCTCTTCATTCTCTCAATGGAGTTTATTCCTTTTTCCTCTGCAGCTTCTGTAATGAGCGTATACATTTAACATGAATTCACAATCAAATAAAACATCAGTTTAAAAGGGACATTGTATCTTTCAGGTTCACAGAAATTAAAAAAATTATCATGAGTGGACTACACATATATGAATATAATGAAGAGAAATTTAACAGACTCAAACAAATGTTTAGGTGTACAACCACAAGTGTTTATATTGGTTTCTTACTCGTGTAGCCAGGAGTCATTTTACTCTGAATGTTTTTTTGGATTGATGAGTAAATTTCCTTCTTTGTCTCAATAATGCGTCTGTTAAGTGATGCCTTCAGTGTATTTTCCTATTCAGATAGGTAAATTAGACAGACAATAAAAGAATATCATGTTCAAATAATATTGTAAAGAATGCAGTTAAAATAAGATGTTGGCATAATACATAATGTGTTTTAAAAACACCTTAGGGTAACTATTTATTAATCAGGTAAAAAATATGCAAGTTGAAAAGTAATTATATAAACATGACTAACAACAAAGCAACCATTATTACATGAGTTACACATTTTACCTAAATTTAATTAGATATAAATAATGCTTTTTATCAAAACTTTCCTCTACCTTCTTTTCTTCACATCATCTTTTATCTTTATCTGTCAATTATTCTCTTATTATTTATCTTGGTAATTTATTCCACTAGTTTATTTACTATTAACTAGGGTGATAAGAGGAATCAGAATCGTTTTAATTCAAATGATATCCAACCCATAATAATCCTGTTTCCTGTGACTCCTATTCAGGTTTAAAGTAAATGATCTAAATTGTTACAATAACGTTGAAAATTAAATCAAGAAGATACAGTAAGATCAACAAAACTGATGAAAGTCTTAACTTTTGTTGTAGTCTGCTGATTCCTTGCTCAGTAACTAAGATTTGTTTCTTTTTATCAGAATAAGAAGGAGCTTTACTACCAAGTTTGTTTACACAAACACAGAATATGACTTGGCGACAGGAGCTTAGTGCATAAGAAAGTGTACACATGGTGCAAACATGAAACTATTGCAAAAATATTGCACTTCACACAAAATGGGAGTAATAGAGACAAACAAAGTTAAGGATTGCAGTTTCAAAGAAAAGTACAGACACATTGGACATCTGAACTCACCTCTGTTTTAATGATGTGTTGTTGCCATGCTGGTATGTGGGAGACATCCTTGATAATGCTAAATGTATCAAGCATGTCTTGCATTGATTTTTCTGTCTTCTGTTTGTCTTTCTTGTCACTTTCCTCAACACTGAAAACAAAATCCATACATGACTGAAACCAGTGGCATAGCAAGTCAAGTCTGGGCCCACATGCAAGAACTTTTAACAGGCCCCACCTTAAGCAGCCATGCCAATAACGCTCAAATAATGAAGAGAGACAGGAAATGGATTGAAACAAAAGAACTCACGGAAAAATCAAATTAAACTGCTCATCAAGGTTGTCATGCATGTGTTTGGTCAAATAATTGTTTAAATTCATTGGTTCTTCTGAGTGTTTTGGCCAGTGGTATCCTCTTTTCACACACATAGCTCTATAGCTCACAGCTCGATTATGGAATTCTTTGTTCGGTTTTGGTCGAATCTGAAAAAACATGACTGCAGTTACAATTCATAAAATATTGAATACACACCCTCCACAACAACTGAATCCAACTTACAGATGATAACATGTCATGTGTGGTTTGAACACATAATCTCACAGATTCTTCTTCACCCTTTGAGAGGCATCCCTCCAAAACCCCATAAAGTGAGACAAAACGACAATTCAACTTATCCAGTGCCACAACCAGTGCCTCCTCCAAGTCCTGCTTCAGATCTTTAAGAGCTCTGCCTTTTGTCGATTAAAACACAACAATGCAATGAATGTTACTACAAAAATATTCTATAGCTTTCAGAAACACATTTGGATATGAGATGTGCAACTTTTACTTGTGCCATCTTTTTGTTTGTATCCTGTTGGATCAAATACAATACTCCTTTTGCTTCATCGACATAAGCACTGGTCAGTTGTTGGTTGATGTTTTTGTTAATGCTCCTCAGAACATTCTGCAGCTCTGGGATCTCTAAAAATCATTTAAAATTGTAAATGTTAAAAAGTAATTTCATCATTAAAACTATTTCTGAGTTTTTTAAAAACGTTTATGTTTAATAAACATGATACCTGTTTCTGTAGCTTCCAGAACTGGAGTTTTTTCAAAGAATTCCTTAGAACTTACAGTAAAAACATCAGTGATGAATCTCTTTTTTGAATCCTGTAAGATAACAATAATAATAGTTAACAACTATAGACCTCCGGCAGTCATGTGACATTTTCTGTTTACACCGCCATCCTGGCAGGCAAAGACAGCCGGGACCGAATATGAAATAAATGGCACCAGCATGAGTTTTAAGGCAACAGGGTTCACTACGAACTTTAATTAAAAAGATACAGACCTGTTCATAGCAAAACTTAATAGACTAAACAAATCAGATCACTATAATGCCCCCGGGGTGCTTTTAAAGCATATCAACACTTCCAGAAATGAAGGATCCTAATATCTACAACTACCTCATCAACTTTTCATCATCCTACTCCGGAGACTCTGTAAGTGTCACAATTTTAGTCAGTTTAAATTTATTTTCTGTGCATTAGTTTGTAGCCATTGGAAACTGATTTCTTCACACCTACATTTACATTAAGTCATTTAGCAGATGCTTTTATCCAAAGCGACTTACAAAGAGTTAGGGAGCAAAAAGCGATATGTCATACACAATAACACAATAGATGCTAATATAGGTTATTGGTTTCAAATATACTGTAAAAAATGACACAGATATTTACTTAATAATATTTTGTGTAATACTTTTACCTTCATTTTTTTAAGTACTTTGAAGCATATTTTATACCCAATATTCCAAAAATAAATCAAGTAAAACGACCTAAATTATTTAAGCAAGTCACATGATAAATAAATAAATAAAAAATCACCCTAATAATGTTACCCCATGTATTTAATTAAATTAAATTAAATTGTATTTATATAGCACTTTTCGCAATGTGCATTGTTCCAAAGCACTTTATAGGAGCAAAGCTTTATTTTGGCCTTGTTTGTTCCTAGGTTTATCTTGTGTTACATGCTCCTGATATCGTGTGGAATTATTAAATCCTATTTGATTCAACTTCGTCGTGCGTTTGGTTTATATAGTCACATTCTGTGACAAACGCCTGAGTGGAAAAAATGTACATGAATTTCATGATGTTCATCAACTTTGGACTGTGCCGGTTTTACCCTGCTTTGTCGTCATTGGAAGGGCAAGTCAACTGTGATGTTAGCTAACGTAATTGACCCTAACTTTCCTTGTTTGTAATAGCCATCATTTCACTGGTTAAATATTCCCTAAAAACTAAATGTTCTCTTTCTAAAATAGTTTAAGTTCCTACAACAAGATTATAAATAATCGTTTCAAACCTATTTTTTCAGATTTTGTTGGAGAAATCTAATTGATTTTTTTAGAAAAACATGTAATTTGCACACAAAGGATATACATATATATGATATTTTGCCCATTTTTTTCTTACGTTTTTAAATGAATAAGAAATGTATTATAAATATGCATGTTTTTTTACAGTACCCATTTGACTGTTCACAACACAGAGGTGAAAATGGAGTCACCGAAGTCTGTTGTAACACTCTGAGGACACCTTATGAATGGCTCACTATAATGTTATACATACATACCTCGTTTTGAGATTTCTGTAATTTTCTTCTCAGTTCATTTTTTGCATAGGAATTTCTAACAAGTATGCACTTTTGTCTCTGAAAAATAATGAACATAAAGAATGCAGCAATTACGTTAATCATCTGTGTGATATAGAGGAGGTATTTGACTCAGAAGACTGAATAGATGGTGACTGATACTTAAATATTTTAAGTTACAATTACTGACATAATATTTAATCAAGTTAATGTTTGAAACAAAAGTGCAATGTCTTTTTGAATCTGCAGTTACGTAGTCTAGTTACTCTAGTTAATGTAGTAAACATTTAAAATGACCTCAATAACATCCAGAATAATACAGAAATTAAATTAAATAACACAAAATAAAGCATACCGTTGATTTCTTTACTTCTTCATTGGTAACACATTTTTGTCTAAAAAAAAGAATGATAAAAATATGCATTTATAGCATAAATATATCTTTTTTTGTTTTTAAGGATACATATGTTGCAAAAGTTGTCTAACTCTAGATGTTCCTCTGGATTAATCTCATCTGTCTTGGTACAGATGAAGTTTATGTGTTTGCACTCTCCGCCTCCTTGCAAATCTTGAATGCAGTGCTCTAATAGTTCCCACGGGTCTCTCTCTGAAACTGCTCGACTAATATTGCTTGCAATCCACACAGATGAGCAGTCTTTCAGTTTCTAAGAAAGGAATATCAAGCCATAAGCTACCTGTTGTTTCAAAACAGATTGTATATGGTTAATTAACACACAACTTTACGAGTACTTAAAGTATAAAAGTGTTTACAGATTTCCAGAGGTCATCTCTGATCTTGTCACAGTCTCCAGTCCCAGGAATATCAACCAGGACAATGTGTTCCAAGAGATCATGACAGTTTGGGACCTTGATTGTTACACACTTCACAAGTGGCCAGTACCTGCCACCAGGTTTTGCCACACAATTTTTGATGTACTGGTTAACATCATTAGTAAATTCAGACATCTGTTGAAGAAGTCCGTAGATTTCAAATTGCTTTCTTTCAGCACATACATTCAAAACATATAATGTAATGAACAATAATTGTACCAAAGAAATTTTATTTAAATGATGTGTTACAAAAAGCCTTAAATCCATTTGTAGCTTACATTCAGGTTTGAAATTGTTTTTTTCTTAGTAGACAGAACATTATTAATTTCAGCATATCTGTCATCTCTCTTCAGCTCCTCTAATGTTTTCTCTTCTGCATCAGCTCCAAACACGGCAATGATCCTTTCTTTTATAGTTTCTGTCATTTCGTTTCCCCCATCCTCATTTTCATTTGATGCTATTTCATTTTCCCATTCCTGCAAAAGTACACAATATACAATAAAGCTATAGCATACATCCATTATTTCAGTCTGTGTATCATAAAAAAATTGTATATGATTAATAAGGAAACCTCTTTAGAAATGAGATCAATCTCTGCTATGTAGTTGGAGTCATTCAGATTTGCCTCCATTTGTGTTATAACTGCTGTACATGCACCATAACCACCAGATGGCAGTAAAGACTTTTCTCCGAGTACTGCGTTTAATAAAGAGCTTTTTCCTTCTCCTGTCCTTCCTAGGATCGCAATGGTTTCCTTCCTTCTGTCTTTATCCATCTTTGAAATCTTTGAAATAGCATCTCTGTGCACAGAGTGGATTTATTTAAAGATAATAAAAAGCGATATGAAATATACAGTAAATGATTTTTTTACACTCACACAATGTATGTTTTTAAAGCAATAATTGTGCGATCTGTACTCTTTATGGCCTGAACCTTTTCATTAACTCTCCCAAGGATATGCTCTGCTTTCTTCCTTATGTCCATATCTGTGATACATAAAAAGAAAATACATTTCTAACCGAAAATATTAATATTATATCCATGCTACAGCCATGGGCGTCGCTTGCACAATTTATTTGAGGCTCCAGACCCGATTGTTTGTAATCTAGCCCCGAATGTTTTGGCCTGGAAATATAGGAATAGGAATTCAGTGATTCATTCAAAAATGAATTTGATCAATTTGTGATGCATTGTTTTCACAGATGTTGCCTGTCGCTCATGTGAGTCAGTGAGCGATCTGTGTAAACCTTTCTTACCTGTCTCCCACCTCACGTAAATTAACAGAACACCTGGCGAAGCAATGACACCGTAGGGATGCAATACTGTGTTGTACTTCTTTAAAAAAACATCATACTTGAGCAAATGCTTCTCGTCAGCGCGCGAATCTTGTCTTTCAGGCTTATTGCTTGAATGGTAAAATATTGCTCGACTGTTTGCTCGGTTGTTCTTTCTCTGTTTGTGACGTCCATTAGCCTACAAAACGACGTTCCGCACTTATGACCTTTTACCGTGAAACGTGAAAGCACTAACGCATTACAAACATTAACATTTCCTTTTTTTGCTCAAGTCAAGTGATGATTCCACCATCAAAAAAAGGAAAAAAAACATGAATAAAAGAATCAAAAAGAACTTAAAATGTCCACAAGAGAATGAAGTTTAGTAGAGTAGCTAGACATAATGGGTCAGATGTATAAAGTTAGATATGATTATTTTGTGTTTGATAATATATTGCATAAATGTGTTCATGCAACGCGTATTTTCCTTGAGAAGAATAAATTTAAATTTATGCGATTATTTTGTGTTTTCTAATAAACTATATTGCATAAAAAAGTTCATACAAAGCATATTTTCCTTGAAAAAATACCCCTAACAACCTAATCCAAATTCCCTAAATTAGCCCCTAATGTTTTAGGCTCAGCCCCTGATGATTTTATATCCTATACGCCCTGGCTACAGCTATGAAATGAAAAAGGTAAGAGTATTTTCAACATGATAGTCCACCCAAAAATTTAAACATTTATGGAGAAGTGTAGGGTCAATTGACTTACCTGTAGCCAGATGTGACTGCACTTTGATATCTGGTGACTCTTCTCGTTTTCTTTTACCTGTCAGATAATTCATAATAATCGGACATTTTCTGAAGTACAAACTGTAGAGCCATCACACTGATACATACATATTTGTTTTTTTATGAAAGAATATTTCATACCATGACTGGTGGGGGTGGAAGCGCCTAAAAGAAACAACAAATTTCACATTAAAGAATGCTCTTATTGATTTTGTTTAGTTTCATTATTGGCAATCTTAGTTACGTCCCAATAACAAACAAACCATAAAATCTGTACTCTGGTAAACATTCATGACATGGTTAACAGAGTCTTGGGTCTATTTAACTAAATATAACAAAAATGTTACCATCAGTCGACATTCCTGATAAAGTGGGGAGTGATGGCAGCAGTGGAGGGTTCTGATTTTCAAGAGATCCAAAAGATGTAGAGGGTCTAAAAAAATCAATACCAATAACTACCAATAACATTATACATCTGGCTGTACATATGTATTCACTGAAATCTCAAAATATTCACTAGATGAATAAAGATATATTTTTACACACAAAATAAAATTATGCTGTATAAATTGTATTGAATGATTTTATTTTAAGTCATTTAATGAAATGATATAATGTACTCAATAAATGACTTACCGTTTACTCTCCTCTATAAGTGCTTCTCTCTCAATAGCCTGATCATAAGTTGCTATATCAAGATATGCAAATAATTTACATAATTTGAGTACGTTGTGGACAATCTAAACTGTTCAACCATTTTTGATCATGGATATGAGATCGTTGGTAAATATTGTATAAAAGATTAAAATAAAATATGTACCATGTTCTTCATGAAAATCTATTTGTAACATCTCCCATGCTATTTCTCCTCTTGCAGGTTGAATTCTTTTCTTTACAGCTTCTGTGCACATCTTAGGTGACTTAAGTGAAGGCCAGTGGCATTGTGTCTTTTGTTCATTCAACCAGTTTGTTGGTATCACAGTCAGCTCATTTGATTCTTGCAAGGTAACGACTGCATACAAACTGTATGCAACATAGAAAGAATATTTAATTTTGACTCATTAGCATCAATGGACAGTTAATCATAACAAAAGCACATATGATTGAAAATACAGGAATCACGTGAACGACGAAGATTTTTTTGTCCAACCAATGTCCTTACTCATAATTCCATCATATAAACAAAAGGTTGCTGACTACAGACATTTTTAATAGACTTTTTGTATCAACAACAAGACAAAGAAGAATTTAAATAAATAAATTAACATAATATAGTTTTTTAATTATTATGGAAAGCAATGCTATGCTTGGAAAATAATTAGGAATGGTATCACTAAATACCGATACTGCATGAGGTCTAAATCGATACTTTGAACAAATTATTTTCTATATTGTTAAAGGTGTACACCGTCTTCATTTGTAGTAGATTTGTTTTATGTTTGGTTTTCAACAAAACCCTGTCCTTGTGAATTATGGTAAGCTCTTACCCATCTTTCTGAGCTTTCTGTTCCTCTTGTTTCTTTTTAGCAGCCGCAAAAGTGTCTACAGAAAGATATACATTTAGTTGTATTAGGAATTATAAACATAAAATAGTTCTGTGTATGATAATAAAACAGATAGTGTTACCAAATTCAGCATGAATAATTATATTTAACATCTCCCATGGTTTTCCTCCTGTTGAAGGCTCAGTTCTGTCTTTAACAGCTTGGAATGATCTTTCTTCTGATTTGAATGGAGGCCAATGGCATTGTGTCTTGTCTGTGTTCAACCAATTTGATGCTGCCACCATCACTTCATCTGTATCTTGAAAGGTTATGACAGCATACATGGCTGACCTGCTGAAAAAAACAGACAGCATAAGTTTATAATGTAGGCAAACAAAAAAATCATGTGACTCAATCATTGCAGAAAACTATGATTATTGGATTTCCACAAGATCCGCCTGTGCTTATGTTAGACAAAAGAACAAGGTTTTCCACACTGAGGAATAGTTATGCAGGAACTAATGCAGAACAAATGGTTAGTGCTGCAGTAACACTGTAGAAATTACTGATAACTAATAAGGAAGAAAGATTAAAGGCAGGGTGTCCGATTTCTCTTAACCGTTGACACATTGTTGATGTTCATATCACCAAACAAACACACCCCTACCCCCATCTTTCGCTTTCAAATGTCTATGTGCACTGTGTACCTTACTGCTGATTGGCTGCAAAGTTGTTTTGGTACTCGGCCCGACTCAGTTGTCTACTTATTTAATAGTCATTAATAACAACTAAATGCTGCATGTCCCCTTCAGAACTATACAATAACTAAGACTCATTTAAAATAACTATCCATTACTTCATTACTCCAATAACTATTCATTAACTACATGTTTGTTATAAGGATTTATATTTATAAGGATTTAAGTAGGCGATTTTGAACGCAGCCTGTGTCTTCTACACCGGATGCCAGGGGCGTAGCAGCCATAAAAGTACAGGGGACAGCTGTCAGGTGATTTGACCCTCAAAGCCTATTAACTTACTATGCACATAATGTACAAAGTAAGTGCATTCATGTTCACATAATCAATCTTAAATGGAATACATATTGGTGTGTAAAAGCACCCTAGTGGCAATACGGTAATGCCATAATAGCTTAAAGGCCTGGCAGGCCATCCCCGGGGTGTCAGATTGGGGTTCTGGGGATTATCTCACGAGGTTATACACTTTAGTTCGCTCAAGAGCCCCCGCAAAACCGCTGTGATTCCCACCCTGGTGCAGAGCGTTGATGCACACATTCTGCCCACCGAGGTGAGAAATTTACTGGGAAAACAAGCCACAGAACTGGTTCCCCCAAATCAAACCGAGTCGGGCTTCTACAGCCACTACCTCCTCGTGCCCAAAAAGGATGGTGGTCTACGTTGCATCCTTGATCTCAGATACCTGAACTGCGCCCTATTGAAACTGCCGTTCAGAATGATGACCATCAAGCAGATCCTCTAGCAAATATGCCAAGGGGACTTTCTTCAAGTCAGGATTTGGCTGACTTAGCCAATAGACACCAATACCGTTCTACATATTCAAATGCAGTTGTTGTGCTGGAAAGAGTACTGTTATTCATAAATGCTCACAAAATCATTTAAATAAACAGACTGCAATGCATGCTGGGAGTCATGGAGGAGTTTTGTACTATGGTGGTACCCAGCATGCATGAAGCTTTTTAATCCATAAAAAGTTCAACTAACCCAACAATGTATGTCGACAAATCATTCAAAGCAACATTCCATCGATCATGCAAATCAATTTTTTTGAATATATACTAAGTAAAGTACAGTAATTATAATAAAACAAAAAAAAATCTGAGCTTGAATAATCATATTTTTACAGAAGCAACATACACATTCTTGTTACTAGAACCGTGTAGAACATTTACCATGTGGGCAGGGTTAATTGTGACAAACAGAAAGATCCTGTTTCAGCTCACAAACATCTCAATATTATTCTATCTATGAGCTATGTAAAACATCCATGTTACAATGAATCCTGTGCCAGTGTGTGCCCCTCTCACCCCTACAACACACCACGGTATTGTTACACTTTTTTTACAAGGCAATCTGTTTACATGCTTTTTCATTCTTTTCTAGGTTTACCAGTTGGATTTTACATAATTTCTTTTAGAAGACATTATTTACACTTACTTTTAAACTACCTTTACAAAACTAATTTAATGGAAGAGTTACCTTGTCAGGGCGATGTCTGTGGGAAAGGACGATGCTGTTGACTCAGATTTCAAGTCACACCAAGAGAACAATCAAGCTCAAACTGGTGCGCAACAACAACGTTTCTGGATCCGGTTTGCACAGGTGTCCATTGTCCAACAGGGATAGGGATATGTTTTCTCTTGTTTGGTGGGCGTGTCAAGAGTATCAGCCCAATCAGCAGCAACGTGTGTATAACCCACACTGTGTTAAAGAGACAGCTCGCACAATGGGTCCAAGTTAAGTCGTTTAATTGTGTCTGCTGCAGCTCGGCATATGCAACAATTTAAGCTATTAGAAGAGATGTATTTTGCAGTGAACCATACGTATTTCTTCAAAAATTCTTGAAAAAACGCCCACAAAGAATGGACATCTCAGCTGCCATAGTTTAACAGGGTGTTCAACCGCACCATCGTTCCATTTAAAAAACTTTTTGCAGCGTTTTGTCGGTGCTGAACGCAGCCGAGGTTATAACTGCAGTGTGTGGCCAAAAGGATGGAACTGGTAGAGGAATTAACATATTCATTTTCATGTGTTAACTCAAATGTTTTTTGCTCTCATGTTTTTAATTCTCTCCCTTGCTTACTTCATCTTTAATC
This sequence comes from Triplophysa tibetana, assembly GCA_008369825.1. Taxonomy (NCBI): domain Eukaryota; kingdom Metazoa; phylum Chordata; class Actinopteri; order Cypriniformes; family Nemacheilidae; genus Triplophysa; species Triplophysa tibetana. The sequence continues at coordinate 4,744,039 of CM017908.1, read as the reverse complement.
CTCCTGTAACGGGGTGATACGAGTGCGATATTACATTTCCCATAAGGCTGCGCGGTAGCATTAATGGTTACGTCGGTCCGCACTATAAAGACATGGTGGTGTGTTTGACAGTTTCTGTACGGGCTATATCTAGTAGCGTAACCTGCGCTCCACGGTGTCTGTCTGTATGATAACTCTCGGCTTATTTGAGTTTGCAAACAAGTGTGTGTGAGTATCAGGCAGCCGTTCTTCACTTTATAAATTGTGAATATAAGGTAGAAACCTATGTGTTTTAATGATGGCGACGCAGTCCTCAGAGGTTATGGAGGATGTGGGAGCAAATGTTTGTTAAAGGTAACGAGTATGGCCAAGTCTTGAACATATTCTAACACATTAGTGTTTTTATAAAAGTTTCTTTTGTGGGTCTCTTTTAAAGAAGAAACATCCGGTTGGTTTTAATTTAATTTCCTTCGCTCCAGAGTGTTAAAGGTATTTAATGTAATTGTAGGACTTCTTGAATTAATGTATTTGTTGAATTAAGGTATTCATTTTTGTAGTATTTGTTTTACAGGTCTAGCACGACTATTGCTACTATTTTTGAATTTATTTTGGTGGTGTATTACCCTATTTATTTTTGATACAGAGCTCTTTCAGCTCTTACCACTTACAGTTGTGCCCGGCGGGAGTCCTGTGGTTTGTCACAAGTGTATGACTCCTCTTTTTTTATATATGAGGTTTATGGTCTTATGCCTTTCTAATACTTTTAATTCTATGTGAAATTTGATAAGTTGTGATTGTTATAAAACTACTTGTAAGGTCAAGAAAGTCTTCACTACAGTTTGTGGCCATTTATTAGTCTGCTCCCATAGTGGACAGGTTACACTCCTATTAACATGACCTGGTACACTAACAGTACTGACTAGAGTGTTGACAAAATGTTTAAATGCTCTCCTACTTTTTAAGTCCATTTGGATAAAAGCATCAGCCAAATGTGAAAGATTACGCTGCAAAGAGAACTGCATAAGTTAACTGAATTTACGGTGTAAGTTTTGGAAGTTATAGTGTTCCTAGGTATAAGGAAACAATATTTTACCTTCATGTAATAAATGGGTTAGGAATGTATTTATACTGTAGTCTATGTACAAAGCAATAACCAAATCAGCCTACTACCATCTCAGAAACATAGCCAGAATCAGTTGTTTCGTCTCAAACATAGATTTAGAGAAATTAGTCCATGATATGCGCACTGCAGAAATCAGTTGTATATCTCGTTATCGACAGGGTAGAACAATCACCTCAACTACTAAAGATAGTTTCGTAAAGAACTTGCCAGATCTGACTCCTCTAATAACCTTTCCAACTAATATAGAATCGCTCGATGACATGACCAGCAACATGGGCACCATTTTCTCTAATACATTAGAAGCGGTCGCACCTATGAAGTCAAAAAGGATTAATGAAAAGATCATAGCACCATGGTATAATAACACCACTCGCGCCCTAAAAAGAGAAACGCGTAAACTGGAGCGAAAATGTAAACAAACCCAATTAGAGGTCTTTAAAATTGCATGGAAAGAGAGTGCAAGCTGTTACAAAAAGGCACTAAAAGCAGCAAAAGCCGAGCACTTCCGTAACCTCATAGAAAATAACAAAAACAATCCAAGGTTTTTATTTAGTACAATTGCTAAACTAACAAACAAACAGACTCCACCTGACCTGGGTATTCCGCCGCACCTTGGTAGCAATGAATTCATGAAGTTTTTTACTGAGAAAATCGAAATAATACGAGACCACATAGCTAAAACCAAACCTCAAAGTGTGTCGGAAGAATTAGTCTCACCCGTCAACCAAAAAGAAACGCTACAGTGTTTTTCTCCTATAAATCAGGAAGATTTAATTAAAATTATTGCAACATCCAAACCGACGACATGCTTATTAGACCCCATTCCGACTACTTTATTAAAAGAGTTACTACCTGCTGCAATTGAGCCCATTTGTAACATAATCAACTCGTCAATTAATCTAGGACATGTCCCAGGACCCTTTAAGCTGGCTGTAATTAAGCCTCTTATCAAAAAACCAAACTTAGATCCCAATGAACTTGGAAGCTATAGACCGATTTCAAATCTCCCGTACTTGTCTAAAATACTAGAAAAAGTGGTGTCAACTCAACTGTGTACCTTCCTACAAAATAATGACATGCACGAAAAGTTTCAGTCCGGCTTTAGACCGTATCATAGCACTGAAACTGCGCTCGTTAGAATTACAAATGACCTTCTTATTGCATCAGATAAAGGTAACATCTCACTCTTAGTCCTGCTTGACCTTAGTGCTGCTTTCGATACTGTAGACCATAAAATACTATTAGATCGTTTACACAATTATATTGGTATTCAGGGACAGGCACTACTATGGTTCAGATCTTACTTAACAGACAGATATCAATATGTCCATTTAAAAGGGAAATCGTCATATCTTACGCAAGTAAATTATGGATTACCTCAGGGATCGGTTTTAGGACCCTTGCTTTTCTCCATATACATGCTGCCCCTCGGCAACATTATTAGAAAACATGAAATTAGCTTCCACTGTTACGCAGATGATACTCAGCTATATATCTCATCAAGACCAGATGATTCCTTCAAACTATCCAAACTGGCAGAGTGCATCGAGGACATAAAACATTGGATGACTAGTAATTTCCTTCTTTTAAACTCTAACAAAACGGAAATATTACTTATAGCACCAAAAACAGGTAAACAGAATATCTCCGATTACAGCCTGCAAATTGAAGGCTGCACTGTTACTCCAACAAATACAGTTAAAGACCTAGGCGTTATATTAGACGGCAACCTGTCATTTAAAAATCACATCTCAAATATCACAAAAACAGCCTTCTTCCACCTTAGAAATGTTTCCAAGTTACGAAATATTTTATGTTTTGCTGACGCAGAAAAGCTTATTCATGCATTTGTGACCTCACGACTTGACTATTGTAATGCTCTACTTAGTGGTTGTCCTGCATCATCGATAAACAAACTACAGTTAGTTCAGAATGCAGCTGCCAGAGTTCTTACTAGGTCAAGAAAATACGATCACATAACCCCAGTTTTATCATCTCTTCACTGGCTACCCATTAAGTATCGTATTGATTTTAAAATTCTTTTAATTACATACAAAGCCTTAAACGGTTTAGCCCCTACTTACTTAACCGAGCTTTTATCACGTTACAACCCAACACGCTCTCTAAGATCTCAAAACTTAGGACTTTTGACAACACCTAGAATAACTAAATCCACCAAAGGGGGTCGAGCTTTCTCATACGTAGCACCTAAACTCTGGAATAGCCTTCCTGATACTATTCGAGGGTCAGACACACTCTCCCAATTTAAATCTAGATTAAAGACACATCTTTTCAGCCAAGCTTTCACTTAATGCATAGTTAATGAACAGCAGCTACGCTAATTATTCTCTTTATTCTCTTTCCGCCTCTGCTTCGGGATGCCCATCCCGAGGTAGGAAGAAGTTCCACCATGTCCAGACGACCGACAGATGCCCATCCCCAATTTGAGATAACGCCAGCTACAGCCGCAGACTGACTGAGCATCCCAGCCCCATCTAAGGCAATTCCACCACAGCCAAGAGAAATATGACCATCGGACCATCCCAGCTCAGACCAATACACCCCCAACAAAGAGCAAAGACGGACTATTTGTCTCATTAATGCTGAAGTTACAATATTTGGTATTGAATGCTAAACTTAAATCACATGTCAGCAGTTTGAGTGCAGCTATGACACGTCAGAGGGGATCTGGCCCTCCTGGATGAGCCTGGTTTCTCCCGAGGTTTTTTTCTCCATTAATCAATCATTGGAGTTTGGGTTCCTCGCCACAGCAGGGCAGTGTTGGCCTGCTCACCGGGAGACTGCATTTATTTATTTATTTAGAAATTATATATTATTTATTAGTATGATCTTACTCGTTGTATAAATACAATGCACTGTGCTGTGTTTTACCTTTTCTGTTTTTCCTGTTTGCCCTGTAAAGCTGCTTTGAAACAATACACATTGTGAAAAGCGCTATATAAATAAACTTGAATTGAATTGAAACTTGATATCATCACCAGCATGGTGGATTACTGTAATGGACTCCTTACAGGTCTTCCCAAAAAGACCATCAGACAGCTGCAGCTCATACAGAACGCTGCTGCCAGGATTCTGACCAGAAACAAAAAATCTGATCATATCACTCCAATCCTCAGGTCATTACACTGGTTACCAGTTACTTTTAGCATCAACAAAGTATGTCTGTAAATCATTCAATGGTCTAGGACCCAAATACATCTCAGATATGCTCATTGAATATAAACCAAACAGACTTCTCAGATCATCAGGATCAAGTCAGTTAGAGATAACAAGGGTTCACTCAAAACAGGGCGAGTCAGCGTTTAGCCATTACGCAACCGTAGCTGGAATCTGCTTCCAGATGACATCAGACATTCACCAACAGTAGCTACTTTTAAATGCAGATAAAACACACTTCTTTAGCTGTCCATTCACGACCTGAGTACTGTGCTGGTTTACATCAACTGCGCTTCTATTTCAAATTTATTTTATTTATAAAAAAATTATTTACTTATTCTTTTTATATATATAATCACATTTTTTATCAATTTTATTGCTGCTTTATTGTTTCTTAAAATCTAAAGTATTTGTGATCTTAAATCATTTGGATTTTAAATATACGTCTTATTTCTTTCTGTCAGTCATTTTGTGTAAAGCACTTTGAATTGCCCTTGTGTATGAAATGTGCTATATAAATAAACTTGCCTTGCCTTGCCTTGCCTTGCCATGTATTTAAAAACTAAGAGTTAGCTATTTTAGTATTACGTGGAATGCATGCATAGTTATATTATTTTACAGTAGCCGAACAATAACCCAACACAGTATACAGAACCATTCATTCATTCATTTTTTCATTCATTCATTCATTCATTCTTTTTTTTCTTTTTTTTTTGAAAATAGAGTCACAACAGAACAGTAAGATGTTGGCGGAAGAGATGGGTTTTCAGGCGTTTCTTAAAGATGGCTACAGAATCTGCAGATCTTGTAGCAGCAGGCAGATCATTCCACATAGGTGGAACAGATCCAGAGAAGGTGCGCGAGAGAGATTTTCTACCTTTATGGGATGGCACCACAAGACGCCGCTCGTTTGCAGAGCGTAGGGATCTGGCGGGTACATATGTCTGCATTAGCGAGTGAAGATAAGGTGGTGCCAAACCAGTGGTGGTCTTGTAGGCCAGGAGCAGAGTCTTGAATCGATATTACTAGAATGATCTTGCTTCTATAAACACCAAGCACTGTGCTGTGTTTTACCTTTTCTGTGTTCTACTGTTTTTCTTATTTTCTTCTGTAAAGCTTCTTTGTAACGATGCATGCACATTGTGAAAAGCGCTATATGAATAAAATTGAATCGAATTGAAAATGTAAAAACCAATACATGAGGTAAAAACTGCCAGAAGAGCTCGGAGACAGGACTGTATCAATACACAGATCTGAGGAAGACTTCAGAAAAAAATCTGCTGTATTGAAGGTTAACAGAAACACGAGCCTCCATTCATTCTTAATGCAAATGACCATCAGTTGAAATGTTGGATGGTACTAAAGGTGGAATTTTTTTTTATTCCATGTTTTGGCCGATTTGCAAGTTCCAGTTGCCAAAATGCTGGAGAGGCATCAAAAAGGAATAACTTTTATTTAGAAATCTATACAACCTTTAAACAGGTAATATTTATAGGTACCACAGGTGGCTATTGCATACCGTTTTCATTGTGTCATTTAGAGTTTTTAAGAACATTTAGCTTATTCAAAAATATATCATAATCTGATATTGAATTCACAGTTCATTTGGATTATGTGCAAGGCAGCACAGGGTGTAGTGTGTATACTGTAAACTACATCATATCACTTGTTTTACAAAAATATTATGAAAAAACACATTCCTTGTTCCTCATAATGTTTAAATCAGCAGTACATCAGTAACTTTTGAAAGAATATGTAGGTCTATCAAATGATATTTGTTATCAGTTGTTAGCAACATGACGAGGAATATTTTATTTATTTTATTTCATTAAATGTATTTCTATATTGTTTTTGAAATGCTTTGTTTATTGAAACAAAAGTGCACACGTTTTCATTAACAGTAAAGTCTGACATTATAAACGTCAGATCAAGAGCAGGGGGCTGTGTGCGGAAATGGCCTGTAGGATAGGCCTACCTTTCTTTTGTTTAAACTTGGTGTATAGAATTGCAGTGCGGTCAACAGACCTGGAACAATTTCATAGGTATGTACTGAAAGTTAATTCATACCCATAATATACAATATAGTACAGATCTAACATATTATCATTTAAATGACCTTGTTTGTTTCAGGATAATGCCAATGCAAAGGATTATGCAATATTTCTGTTCAGCTGCCAAGCCCTCAAGTGCTTTGTTATGGTGTAAAGCCACAACAGGTTTTTTTTACTTCGGAAGTAAAATCTGACTGTTGTCGTCCTGAGAATCTGAAGACTGGATTACGTATGCTAATTTTTAGGTCTAGAAAGCCTTATTTTTAAAAGTGTATAAAGTCAGAATTTTTTAGACCAATCGTTTCCAAAGGACCCACCTGGACAGGTATTTTAACACCCACCAGAATAAAGAAAATTGTCTTCATTAAGTAGTAAATGTGATTTTTATTGCATTGCATGAATAAAATTAAAGGTTAATTGTCGCACCAAAATATATGATACATAAGCATTGTCATTATTACAGTAGTCATTAACTGCACAGTTTATGTTTAATTTACCACAACAACAAAGGTGACTTTCTGCAACCCAGTGACATTGTACGTCCCCCTCACAGTTTTAAAACTTGTGTTACCTGTTTTTTGGTTTGACGTAATTGTCCGGTAAAGTATTACACTGTGTAAATCTGAGGTTAAACATACTTTACACAAGACCTAAACATGGTTGAAAAAACGCCAAAACAGTTTGTGTTGAATACAGTTTAATTTTAACTGTTAACATCAACAAGGAGCACAAAAATGACAATCCTTAAGCTTCATTCTAAACATAAGTCTAAACACAACAAGCAACTAACAGTGAAAACAACAACAGCATTAAGACAGCAAATGTTAAAACAGGAAAAGTCTGTTACACACTGGACCATTAAATAATCTGTTATACCTTAATGCTTAATGCTCAGTCTGAATTTTTAAAACTAAAGTACAAAAAAATCGTTTCAGACATTCAGTGAAATGAAATACAGTGAATTAATTTAAAATAAATTACATTTCTGAACTTGGCAGATGCTTTTATAATAAATTATTTTGAATCTAGTCATGGTTTTCTATGAACTCTTCATTCTAAACTTCAGTCATCTAACTTGAACACACAGGTGCCCAGTTACATGAAAACCAGTGGAATGGGAATAAGTGCGGCATATTTGAGTTTTGATGCTTGGACTGAGATTTTTAGACAAGTTTGTATTGGTCATTTCACCTATTGGGAGGTTTTCTCAAGGAGAACCAGCTATTGCTTGAACAGTTCCTCCATCTCTTGAATCTCTCTGGAGACATCTAGACAAAATACATGATGGATTTCAGCTGATACACACCACTTTTTATTTTGAAAAATAATTACTCTGTACTAAAGATTATTTATTGAAATAGATTTAATTTTACTTTCATAAAAATTCAATGTTTCTTACCACACAGAGTGATTTTGCTGGTTTGTGAAAGTAAGCGCTCCAGTGATCTCTTCAGCTCTGATTCAAGAGTTGTCATTACATGCAGCTGTGTTGGAACAAGATAGTTAGGAAGGTGCAGTATACAGTCCATATAGTATATTTCATGAACATTTCATTGATTCCTTTAAATGTTATGTAACACACTCATCTGTAACATTTATTATTCACATTCATGGCAAAAATTTAAAATACCTTCAATTCGTTGAATGCCTCGAGTGTTTTCACTTTTCCCTCATTGAACATTTGATGTTTTAACCGTTCAATCGTTTCTATCATCACATTCTCCATCCTCTGCATGGCTCCATCTCCTATTTTCTCTGCAGCTACTAAATATAACAACGTTTCATATTCGTTCTTACACATAAAGACACTTCAGAACATGAACAACAAAACACCAGGATAAAAGTATCATCTTCACTTTAATTGTCTTACATGTAATAAAAAAATACATGAATTGGAAAAGGTTATGAGGAGTGACAATTAAAATAAAATTATGGTAAAAACTGTAACTGTATAATTAGGTCTTAAAATAATTAAATTTTCATTCATTTTAATATTTAACTCTGTACAGACAAGTTATAAAAACCTTTATGTGGATATTAATGGTGGTTTACTTTTATAGCCAGGAGCCATTCGCCTCCGAACGGTTGTTTGGACAGAAAAGTAGATTTCCTTCTTCTTCTCTACGATGTATCTGCTGAGTGATGCCTTCAGTTTGGTTTCCTATTTAGAGGGTTCAGTGTATTAATGTTTACACAATGCAAATGTACCCAAAACTTTCTCCAGCTTTTTCAATCAAGCTTTGTCCCCTTATATCATACACATCCCACAGACAAACCATTCGTATAGACTATACTACAGCCCACAATTGCCATTGTAGAACTGGTCTTACAGTGTTTCATTCTGCTTCAGTCTCTTGAATGCTTGCTATCAGTGCTTTAAGGGAAAATCTTATTTGATCACTGTTTCAATATATTCTTGTTGTACTGGCTGCTTCTCTTGGAAAAAGGGACGTTGGTTCTCTCAGTGTATTTTCTTTAGAATAAATTCCCTAACCGTGGACAAAGAACAAATACACTGGACAACAGCACTCACCTGTGTTTTGATAAAGATTTGAATAGCATGTAGCAGGGGTGATGTTGGGGAGAAGGACTTGATGATGCTGAACTTGTCAAGCTTGTCTTGCATTGATTTCACTGTTTTGTCATTATCATCAACACTGGAGCCATGAAAAACAAAAGTTGAATTTGATTAAAACATTGCAGACATAAATAACGTATTTATCTTTACCACTGATTAATAGTGACCAGAAAAGTGCATCCAGTTGAATCACTCCAACAGCATTTTACTTTGATCTTCACAAACACCAATAAATTCCATACACTTCCATATGATATGAAGGAGAGGAACTTACGGAAACATCAATTCAAACTCCTTAGTGATGTTGTCATACATGTGTTTGGACAAACACTTGTTCAAATCTAATGGCTCGTTCCAGTTTCTTGGCCAGTAGGATCCTCCTCTTACACACATGGCTCGAAAAACTCTGTGGAATCCTTTGTTATTTTTTGGCCGAACCTTAAAGAAAACTGCAGTTAGAAAGCAAAAATCTGAATCTCAACATTAAACTCCTATGGGTAGAATAATGTAGCTGAAAAGGTACACGATTATATTACTGTATGTTTTATTTACCTGTAAAGGTACAAAAAGGGATCTAAGAGTACCATCCCAGTGACAGAAAGGCAAAATTTTAAACCTTTAGTATGCACAACTTTCACATTCAAACTCCACTTACAGATAATAACATGTGCTGTGTGGTCTTAACACTCAATCTCACTGATTCTTCTACACCCTTTGAGAGACATCGGCTCAGATTCTCATGAAGTGCTTTGAAATGAACATCCAGCAGCTTCAGTTCCTTCTCTATGTTCTTCTGAAGATCCTCAAGGACTTTTGTCTTATTAAAACACACAACAATACAAAATGCGAATTACAGAATTAATGTAAATAATCATTTCTAAACACATTTGCACGCGAATTATCAGTAAATCTGATTCATACCATGTTTTTATCTTTATCCAGTTGGACACTTTGGATCAAGGACAAAACGCCTTTTGCTTCATTGATATAATCTCTGTTGAGTTTTTCGTTGATGCTCTTGTTAAGGTTTATGATGATATCCTTTAGTTTTGGGATCTCTACAAGATCATTTAAAAAAGTATTTCATTATTTAACTAATGAAAAAAATTCTGAATAATAAAACAGCACACTTTGGTTGCATCATAGGTACCTGTTTCAGAAGGCTTCAGGTGTGAATTCTCATCAAAAAATGCTGTGGAGCTTACTGTGAAAACATCAATGATGAATCGTTCCTTTGATTCCTGCAAATAAATAAAAAGCACATCACAAACACCGCTGACAACACACTCAAAAACTCTTCTGTCAAAATCAAACTTTAAATGACAGACCAAACCGCAAAAACACAGACTGTTCCATAACCTATTACTTAAAACAATTTTACTACATTTTCAACTTTATCACAAAATTCAGAAAATATAGCCCTAGTTTTATAGACAAGCCTTAGTTTAAACAAGGATTACACCTTAGTTAAATTGGGATATAGATGCTAGGAAAGTTATTTTAAGACAGCACAAACATACATTTTAGTCTTTGACTAGCCTCAAGCCATGTCTGTGAAACCTTGCAATGGAGTATTTAACCAAAATATAAGCCAATTAGAGACATATCACTATAAGATGTAGAAAGCATCAATTTATGTTAAATTAAGACATGAAATAATCTTACACAAAGAGTATAACTGTGCATGAAATCCAAAGGGAAAGGTTTATCAAGTTAATCAACAAGGAACTACATTGGGAAAAATTAACTATAGGGAAGAAACTAGAGATAAGAGGCCAGAGAGCTGAGAGAGAAAAAGGATCAGGGTGTTTAGTTCAGTTTAGTTTAGTTTCCAACAACAAGGAACCATAGATTACCATGCTGTCATGACATACATACCTCACTTTTAGAATTTCCCAATTTTTGTTTAATTGATTTCTTTGCAAGGTCATTTCTGTGCAGTGTGCACTTTGTTTTTAGATCCTAAACAACAATCAAAACATTAGAGATTGAAAAACATCTGACCGTAATTAATTGCTAAAGAACCATTTTTGCATGATTGAGAAACATAAACAAACAATAATGTATTGTGATTTATTAAACAGTCAATGACAGCTGATATTTAATAAGACATATATGTTTACTTCTTAAGAAAGCAAAGTCTGTCAATAAAGCAAATAATACAAGCTACAGTTTTCTCATTTACCAAACCATATCCTGGAATCTGGGCCTCAGTAAGTTTTGTAGATCTAAATAGAAATTGAGAGTAAATACAGAAGTCAATGTTTTATAGGAATTTTGGTTTACTGTGCAAAGATGCAGGTTAATGAAAATGACTTATTCTCACCTGAGGTATTCCGCTGGTTTCATATCATCAGTTTTAGTACAGATGAAGTTTATATGTTTGCATTCTCCTCCAGGTCCCAAGTCTTCAATGCAGTGGTCTAATATTCCCCAAGGGTCTCTGTCTGTAATCGCTCGCTTGATGTCACTTACAATCCACACAGCAGTGCACTCTCTTATTTTCTAAAATATATATATATAAACAGAGTAAAGATCATTATCTTTACCTCATTACATTTTTTGTTAAAAATGATTTTCAAAAATATATTGTATCTGTTTACAGTTTTCCAGAGGTCATCTCTGATCTTGTTGCAGTCTCCAGTCCCAGGAATATCAACAAGGACAATGTGCTCCAAGAGATCATGGCAGTTTGGGATCTTGATCGTCACACTCTTCACAAGCGGCCAGAAACAGCCACCAGAACTTGATAAATTATGTTCTACGTAATGACTAACACAGCTGACAAACTCAGAGGGCTGTTAAAAAATGGTAAATAAATAGATTTAGAAGTTCAATTTATAAAATTTGATATTAATAATATTGTAATGTGGTATCCATTTGATAAGAAGCAACTCAGAATCTCCCTGCGTTTAATTCCGAACTGATTCCGACTAAGACCTACGCCGTTCAAAGAATAAAGCTCTCTATGTGAAAATCTTAATATGTACGTGTAGCCTGTTTAAAGTCACCCGTTCCGTGTACGGGACACCTAAGTTTGTGTCAACATTTTGCATGTAATGTTTAATCAAATCATGACAAACTATATATCATTGGAAAGGTCTTAGAGTCTAGAATACAGATTTCTTTGGTGTTTTTTAAATAATTTATGTAGGGAGAGTAATTTATTATTTTTTATAAAGAGTTTGCTAAGATTTTTGTTATCCTTCTGCGACCCATATTTTTGTAATGCATTTTTTAATCAAAGAAAAATATAAACTTTTTTATTTATTTTTACAAATAAACCAAATTTTTGAATTTATTTTATGTGTTTGTGATTTTTTTATTTTTTTGCAATAATCAGCTACTTTTCTTTTTTCCAACGAGACCAACCGCAAGTCTATATTCCAAAGAATTGTTGAGCTACCGCCATTTTAGTTCCAACATGCTTTTTATGTGTAGGCTTAAAAAGGGCTCCAACAGTAAACAGGTTTTAAAGAAAAAAAACAAAGAAAAAATAAAAAACAAAGTGATTGTCTCTTTATTTGGAGTGATCTTTTGTATAGTGTCCCCTTATGAAAGGTCCTTAGGGAAGCGCAATATTCCGTTTGGAACGCAACGTCCTATGTCTGATCATGCCAAGACTCCTCAGCAGTTTGTTCTAGTGACGGTCAAACAGGGGCGCCGTCAGGGGGATGGAGGTTAGGATGATTCTAAGGACCCTCACATTTAAGGGGACCCTTCATTAACGCTCTAATGAAGACAACCTATATTAAGAGGTGAACCCGTTTTGAATCATTTTGAATTTTGCACTTGGGTGTACACACATCTTTTCTTTGCTGCATTTACATTCCTTACATTTTCAATTGTAAATATGAAATATTTAACCTTTGTAACTTACGTCACTTCTTGATATTTTCTTCCTTCCAGTGGTCAAAACATTGTCAATATCAGTATATTTGTCATCTCTCTTCAGCTCCTCTAATGTTTTATTCTCTGCATCATCTCCATACAAGGCAGTGATCCTTTCTTTGAAAATTTCTGTTAATTGGTTATCCTCACCTTTATCCGGTGAAGCAATCTCATTTTCCCATTCCTACAAGCAGAAATCATTAATCCATTATTTCAGTCTGTTTTGTGTATGTATATCTAACCAAAACATACAGTATTTAAATGAGCAAACCTCTTTAGAAATGAATTCAATTTCTGCTATGTAGTTGGAGTCATTCAGATTTGCCTCCACCTGAATTATAACAGCTGTACATGCACCAAAACCACCAGATGGCAGTAAAGACTGATCTCCCAGTACCGCATTTAACAAAGAGCTTTTTCCTTCTCCTGTCCTGCCAAAAATCCCAATGGTCGCCTTCTTTCTGTCTTTATCCATCTTTGAAATGGCATCTCTGTACATCATGACAGATGCCATATATTAGAAAACTGTCTCAAAATTGCAAAAGAATCATAAATATGTTATAACACTTACAGAATGTGGGTTTTTATTGTAGTAGTGGTGTTGTCTGTGCCCTGGGTGGCCTGAACTTTTAATTTAATTCTTTCCATGATCCGCTTTGCTTTCTTCCATGGGACCACATCTGTGTTCCATGAGGGTAAGATTTATAATTAAAAAGATGAATAGATAATCAACTACAATATAGATCATTTACAACAGTACATTATGCATGATGGAAGTGAGTAGTTAGGATGCTCATGTTTAGTCGACTAATTGTACAAGTATCAGCACCAACATCCGTTGAGAGTTTAAGTGGTGCTTTCCTGTACAAGTCTTTAAACTAGTACTGGACTAAAATAAATATAAGAGCTACAGCAAATTTCTTGCCCTTTTATCTCAAAATGCACACAAATAATGTTGTTATTTTTTGTAAGGCATGTGTGTAAAACCTAATTAACCTCAATGAATTTATTTATCTAATGCATAGTCCTTGCTTAATCTAATCCCTGTCCAAGAACCCCCCTACTGAAAAAATCGAATTTTGTTGCTTGTCCAATTTACTTAATTTAAATTGTAAATTGTTGATATAAGTTAGCCCAAGTCTTTTTTATTTTTGCTACAACATGTTTTTTTAAATATTATTCAGTCAAGTAACTTAATCCATTCATGTTGGGACTAAAGGAACCGAACGCCCACTTGTGTGCAGGAGAGAGAGAGAGCATACGTTCGTGAAGGTCAGGTGTTTTTTTGTTCACTGCATTTGGGTGATGAATGTGAACAGTGGATATAACGCTGTATCTGGAGATTGTTTGAAGGTGACATGGAGCTTTTCCAGCGGTAAAAGATGCTGGACGTGAACAGAATGCGGTGAGTGATCTTATGTCTGTTTTTTGTTCCCAATAGGTGCTTTAGTTCAGCCTTCCCCTCACCCAACTCACCCACCGCACGCGCCATTTGTATCTATCTTCTATAAATGTAATCAAACGAAATACTCTTCGAAGATACGAAGTATGCAATACTAATCTATAGGTACTCAAAACGAATATGAGATTGGCATAAACATGTGTGTCACACCCACTTTAAGATCCATAAACATCAATATTCTAGTGTTTGAAATTAAGGGCGACATGTACAATGTAGTTAAATTTCGTATTTTAATTAAAGGTTACAGTTAAAGTAACTACTCACCCCTACCTCCATGAACTCTACAGAGGAAATTGTCAAATAAATTACCATGTACAGTATGCCTATGTGATGTGCCAACTAACAGGAAGTGACTAGATTTCTAATATAAAAGACTTTCAATCTGTTCTGCCTATTTCTACGCTTTTGTATAGCAAGTGTTAAATTCAGAATTGACTTGCCTTTGATCAGCGATGACTCATCATCATGTTTTCTTTTAACACCTGTTAAAGAATTATCCATAGGATACAGTAAAGTAATATATAAAATAATAACAAATTGTTTCCTAAATGACAAGCTGCAACACTTGTAAGTCGCTTTGGATAAAAGCGTCTGCCAAATGACTAAATGTAAATGTAAATGTAACACAAGCTGGCAAACATAAACGATTCATTTTATGAAAGATATTTACCTTGACTAGTAACTGTGATGTTGAGTGTTGATGTAACAGAAAAAAAACATGGCAAGTGTGAAATTGGTAAAACACAATGCTTTAACTAGTTTTTAATACACTCTGAAGGGGGGGGGGTCTCAGGGGGACTGAATCCCGCTTGAATTATTGTTATTTACTACTGCTATTTAATGGTTTTGATGAAGTGATGAAGTCACCCTATACTTTTAAACAAGCCAGCAGATCGGTTCTATTGTCGAACAACAACATTTTTACACTTGAGACGAAAAAAAATTGACGCATATTAACTGATTCTTAGAAATGTTATCTCACCAAAGGTTTGAGTGGATTGTGATGTCAGCAGTGTAGATGGATTTTCAAGGTAGGTAGATGGCCTAAATATACATATATATGTATTGCAAATAAAATACATACAATTATTTCATTTAAAGCAATCGTAGGCAATAAATATAATAAACTTTAAGGGCTAATATGGTGCGAATAGAATACTGTTGTTCAGTTGTTTCATACTTCATTTTAACCTCACAATGATCTTGATGAAACTAAGTATTTACCTCTCTTTCCTTGACTTTACAATTTCATCTTGTTTCTTTGTAGCCTCCTTAAAATTGTCTGCAGAAAGACAGCAAAATTGTGTATAATTATGAATTATGAAACGTGAAACATGAATACAATTAAAAAACTAGACTGTGTTACCATCTTGTGCATGGAAGATTATATTTAACAAATCCCATGTTTTTTCTGCTGTTGAAGGCTCATGTCTGTTTTCAATAGCTTCCATTAACTTCTCTGTTGATCTGAATGGTGGCCAGTGGCATTGTGTCTTGTCTGTGTTTAACCATTTTGATGGTGTTACCATCACTTCATCTGTATCTCGCAAGGTAACAACAGCATACATAGCTGACCTAGTGGAAAACACAACAAAAATATTTAGATATTTAAACCCAGTTCTGTTCAAATCAAATTGTGCAGTGCAGAAAATTAAAAAAGCCTTTGAATTGGATTACACTGGCCTTCCAATGGCAATGTGGTTTACATAAGACCTTTCTGTGCTGACATTTATGTGGCAAACTTAAATGAAACTTTTCAAACTGAACGATTAATTACATTTCGCATGTAGCTGGTGGCAAAGAAGATAAATTCATGACGTCATCACTTTCATAACTTTCTGCTCCATCCGTCTGTCTATCAACATTTCCTCTGTGCAACATCACAATGTCATATTCTTCATCAGTTCTGTTTGGTACAAGAGCCTTTACCCTATCTTGGTCCTCAGGTAGAAAGCAAACTATCACACTTAGTTTGAAAATATAACACACATGTTTTCCTAAACCCTGAAACAGCTTTGAGGCGTAGTATTTTAGTGCTAATGTTATGAGTACTGAAGTCAAAGGACAGCCCTGACATGGCACAGATGTGTCCGCTACATTTCCAACAAGGCTTGTCGCTGCACGGAAGTTTTGAAGCAAATTTGGATTTGACTGTCTCTCTCTGTCCAACTCTTTCTCAATACAATCCAGCACTGTCTGAGTGTGGAGTGTTTTAGGAGTGATCAGGACAGCAACAGACTCTTTTGGTATCCGTCCCTCTGACTGAGACTCCAGGAAGTCTTCTAGGTATCTTGCTAGAATAGTTGCGATGATGATGTAGTCAACGTTAAAGAAGTGTTGACTGTTGTCATGTGGACTTCTCACAGATTCATTGAAACGTCTCTCTGAGCAGTTAAATGTACCACTGAGGATCATGTTGTAGAGCATCTTTATGTATGGAATTACAACTTGAATGTTCTCTTTATAGAAGGAAACTGGAATGCCGTCTGGTCTTGGCGTGTCTGACACTTGAAGGGAATGTAAAGCTGAGACAATGTCAACCTCACTGAGTTCACTCTCTTGAACCGATGATGATGCCGTCATCTCTATGCCAAATTTTTTATGACTGAGTTGGGTGAGTGATTGTATTTGGAGATTCTTCTGTGAAGTGTCTGTGGAGATGCCGTTGATCTTCAAGAACAAAGGCTGATGGTCAGGTCTCTCTAAATCTATGACGTCACAATTTGTGACACGCCACAAACATTCTTCTGGAATAAAGAAGTAATCCAGTCTTGAGGAAATGTTGCCTTTCTGGAATGTATAATTCTGCTTTACAGGGTTTTTTCTCCTCCAGATGTCGACCAGCTGAAGAGATTTCATGAACTTCTTCACACAGGAAAGAAGTTTACCATGAGTTCGGTTCTGAGTCACTTTGTTGGAATTACAGTTCTTGTCAATAAAGGGGTTGAGAACGGTGTTGAAATCTCCACCAATCACCAGCAACCCTGTGGTCATCGACTGCAGGTACCTTGCAAGTTTTTCAAGGGTTTCTGTGTCAGTTTGGTGGTTATAAACAGTAACAAGTGTGTAGAGCTGACCCTTCAGTTTACATTTTAACACAACATAACCTCCACAGTTATCCTTTTCAACACTGATGCATTCAAAGTCTAATGTTTTCCTAACAAGTATAGCTGTTCCTTTTTGGGATGGGGTATACTTTGTATAGAAAATATGCCACTCATCTTCTATGCGGTTTATGATATGATCATCTACTTCCCCAATGTGAGTCTCTTGTAAGAAAACAACATCACTGTTACGTAGTTTTGTCAATTTTTGCTCTCTTTGTTCTTTAAGGCCATTAACATTCCAGGTGAAGAACTTTATGGCTTCTTTAGCCATTAGCAGATCATTCATCCAAGACTTTAGATCCATATTTGAGTTCCCTGTCAAAACAAAAAGTGAGGGAGGGTAGGAAGTAGGAACTAAAAAACAATGCAAAGTAAAAACCAACGTTTATCAATGCTCCCTATGATACATCACCAGTAATCATGTGACTTTTTTCAAGAGTGCTCTCAAAAATAATTGCAATTATTCTTCAAATAAACATTTTCAAAAATATGTAATGCAATAAATTATACGGCCACTCGTCTATGCACAGGCTTTTAAACAATTTGAGCCTGATTTGAAACAGTTGCTTTGACGCGTCCAGTATAATTAGACAGCTTCTAGCCGTGTGGCATGGCTCTGTTGTACCGAGAGCATCTGCTGTGGGTGTCAGCGCACCAGAATTAAGTTTTCTTTCGTGCTGGAATGAACAAAACTTTGTGTCTTAAAGCCCATTTTGTCAAATATCTTCGTAAGCACAGACTACAATGAGTAAAATAAAGTCGTAAATTAATGCATTGAATTGTGAAAATGGGGAACGCTAAAATATAACACAAAAATATTTCACAAAAGTGCTGTTCACAACATGAACAGAATGATAAAATAAGAGAAAATGATACTACAAGAGAATGGTTTCAGCATGGTTTATTGAAATGTTACTGTGCAAACATTTTTGCTTGTTACATGACAAGCTTGGTACATGTTTATCAGCATTAAATAATCATAATCATTTCTGCTTTTTGCCGTGGAAATTTTGGATGGATGAAAATTTATGTATGGTTTTGTTTCATTTTTCAGATCGCTATATTTCTCACAGATTTCTGCTCATTTGATATCTGATACAGATAACAGAAGTAACATATGTGACCCTGGATCACAAAACCTTAAGTCTTAAGTAGAAGGGGAACATTTTTAGTAGAAGACAAAAACACGTTGTATGGGTCAAAATAATTGATTTGCAATCTTTAGGGTATTAAGTCATGTTAAGATCATGTTCCATGAAGATATTTTTTAAATTCCTACCTTAAATTTATTTAAACTTTTTTTTTGTGAGTGGACTGCCTACCATCACAATGCGCTTAAAGAAGTAGCAAAGTTATCATGAGTCTGCCTTCATGTCATGTTATTCTTGGTCTTGGGACATTCCTCATTAACTTTCCCTGAGTGTTTCATCACCCACACCTGCCCCTTGTGAATTATCCTTTGTCTGTCTCACTATATAATATCCTCATATCTATTATCCTGTGCTCGTGCGTTGGATGTTCTTACAGCTGGATGTAAACCCGTGTCATTGTGCTTTCATGCCTTGTTTTGGATTACCCTACCTTGCCTTGCCTGATTACCCTGCCCTGCCCTTTGGAAGTCTTTGTTGTCTGTCGTGCCTCAGTTTGTAAGATTTAGATTCTCTGTTCTTGTTATTGCCCCCTTGTTGAAAGTTTTTGTTTTGTTGTACACTGCCTTAGTTTAGTTTTCCCCCATCGTGGGTGTTTTATTTGTTCATTGTTTTGTAATAAAGTCTTTAGGTTAACCCAAAGTGAAGTGCCCGAACCCAGTGATTCACAACATCTAGGTTGCATTGGAATCCATTAATCTCTCAATGGCTAGACTCAAAAAAGAGGCTTGACTATTTGTGCTATGGCAAAAAAAAAATTTTAGTTTTATAAATGTGAAATAAGAAAAGACCCACTGGCCATTTAAATTGTTTAGGACTTTTTCTACAAAGCAGTATGATTTAGGCTCTTAAAACAACTGTATGACCTTATTTTTTGCAACAATCTAGTTAGTCATACTAGTTCTTAGTTCAGAAGATAATGGCTATATTTATGCAACCAGCTGACTCCGATAAATGAGTTAATTGTAATTTATATTTACATTTTATCCAAAGCAAATTACATTGCATGATACTATCCATTTGCTCCTGAGTGCAATCCCTGGGATCGAACCCATGACCACTGAGCTACAGGAATAACTTATTGCTTTGAGTAAACAATCAAGTTCTATGTAAAAGAGCTTTTGTTGACTGGTTCAACAATTCCAAAAACTCTAAACACACCTCTATAATCTATTTCAAACAACCTTCAACAAACAAGATTTCTTTCAGCAATTGCAGTGGCAGTATACTCAGAAAACATGTGCACTGACACAGGAGTCTGATGAGACAGATCAATCATTTGGCTGACTTGCCCAACAGATACCAATACTGTTTTACATATACAAATGCAGTTGTTGTGCTGGAAATCGTACTGTAATTCATAAACACTGAGACAACTGGAACCGAATATGTACGAATGACAGACTTAGATATTCATCAAATGAACCTTACCAATAACGACGATTAACAAAATTTTAATAAACAGACAGCAATGCATGCTGGGAGTCATGGAGGAGTTTTGTACTATGGCGGTACCCAGTATGCATAAACCTTTTTAATCCATAAAAAAAATCATTCAAAGCAACATAATTTGATTCAATCTGTATAGACAAATCCATTTTTTAAGAATGTATACTAAGCCAAAATTCAGTAATTATAATAAAATATTAAAAAGTATCTGAGCTTGATTAATCATGTTTTTACAGAAGCATCATACACGTATCGCTATAATTGAACACTTAATGTTTGTTTCCAGAACCGTTTCTGTTTCAATTCAGCAAAAGTGAAAGTACAAACGTTACGACTTACCCATGTGGGTGGGGTTAATAGTACAAACAGAACGATTCTTTTTGAACTCCTAGATATCACATTATCATTATATCTATGAACTGTCAACATCCATCTTACAATGAATCTTGTGCTAGTTTCTGCCCCTCTCACCCTTTCAACACACCACAGAATCCTTACAACGATTGGTTTTTTTCAAGACAATCTTTGCATCCTTTTCTTTCCTTTTACAGATTAATCAGATGGATTTTACATCATTACTTTTAAGACATTATTTACACTTACTTTCAAACTACCATTAAGCACAAACAAATTTAATGGAAGATTTACCTTGTATGTGTCAGGGCGATGTCTCTGGGAAATGACGCTGCTGTTGATTCGGATTTTAAGCCACACCAGGTTTCAGCCGCAGGGGTGTGGCCACAATGAGACACTGATCACAAAGTCACAGGTAGAGTTTATCAACCATTTTGGTTTTCAATGTCAGGCTCTATCATGCTTATTGAGATAACAAACTGAAAATAGCACAGACATCTTTCATATTACTTTTTTGCCTGAGAAAATGAATGGTTAACATACTTGTCTCTATTAGCTTTCTAGTTCAGTCTTTAGGACACTGATCAGGACTCTGTTGCAAAATCACTTACAGTGTACTGAAATATTTGCTCCCTTGACAATACTGATCCACGAGAAATACAATGGAGCTCATAATAATGAAATAGTGGCGTTTTCTGCAAAACACAGAGAAGCAATCCAGAGACAAACTCTACAGTAACTAGAATAGTCTTTGTGCCATTAACTGGGGTCAGTCATCTCATTAAAGTCTTAGTAAACTTAAGGACAAGTAAATGTTGAATTGTCCATCCCACAGTCAATTTAAAATGTATGATGCTGTAAAACCATTAAAATAATCAAACTAACAATTTTAACCATAAAAAATACAGAAAATGTGGTATGTTAAACAATATTATGCATAATAGTGCTAATCTACTTTCTTTACATATAACTGCTGTGACAATACAGTGCTTCTATTTAAATAGCCCAGTTTTAAACATTTGGTATCAGGGAATCCCTGCTCCATTCATCTCTCATCTAAGGGGTCCTTCCCCTGAAAAACATTAAAGACCCCTAGTCTAATACATTTGACACAACTGTGTGCAGACTGTATTTAATGATGTAAATAATGTTCTGTAAATCATATTTCTTATTTGGGAATAGCTGATTTTGGCCTATTGGACACATCAGTCATCTGTTCCAAAATATCCTGCTGAAGCCTTTGAGGAAATCTATCTCAACACCCACCAAAACATTTTTTTATGGGATTATGGCAGGAATAAACATTTCAGTATTTTCTTGTAATTTTATTAAATGAATGTATAATGAATGCATGAATGCAATTTAAGCTTGATTGCAGTACTATAATATGTAATGTCAAAAGCATTAAGCAAGTTCATTACAAAGCAAGTTGTTACCATTCATTAAATGGTAAAAGTACATTGGACAGTAAAGCGTTTATTATTGCGGAAATTAAGCATTTACATATTTCTTAGGTCACCTGTTTTCAAAGAATAATACAACAGCAAACAAAGCAAGTCCAGCCCTCTTTTTCTGTTGACATTTGTTTCAATCTATCGTTGTTGGACCCCGATTAGCAAAGTGAATAAATATGAAAGAAACAATTTTTCCTCTGTAAATGCCATTGCATGTGCCCGGAGCTTATGAAAAATAGAAATAAGTTCATCATTTACATTTATAAGTGTAAAATATTAAATACAGAAATCACAGAGAAATATGTGTCTTGTATTGACCTTTGGTGCCAGAAAGATTGCAAGCAAGTTAAAATCCTTTGACCTCTAATCAACATCAGAACCATTATAACTAATTAAAAACATGTGGTATGGATTATTTGTTATTATCATTTACACAAAATGTATTACTTTTGAAGCCAAACCAGGTTTTGGTTTGTTTTTTACTCCGGAAATTAGATCTGATTGTTGACATGTACTAAAGTAGGTTGTAGGTTGTGTGCAAAACATTTAATTATAGATCTACAGTTTGTTTACAAAGTTGAAGAATAGTGAATTCAGCAATTGCAGTAATGTTTCACTCAAAGCACTTGCATTCATATACGAAGATATGTTTAAATAATTTTTTCAGCTAAAAATGACATTTGGCTGACTGTACATAAATCAAGAAGTAACTGAAAATTAGGAGAGCAGGAAAAAAAGAAAAAGTTTTAATGTAAGCAAATGATGCATGTCTGGGCAATTACTGTAGGTCTTTATGATTTTCTAATAAAGTCAACTCAAACTTGGAGGCACTGAAAGAAATCCTATCTTGGTTCACTGCTCCAGGACCTATAGAGGATTTATATATAAAGTATAGAATGGTCATGTTTATGTTTACAAGTAACTTTGAATTTGAATCCATACAAGTATATACACAAGAACAGCTATCACTCACCCATATCTCTTGGTTTCTTCTTGCGACACAATCGATCAGCTGTGTAGCTCAAATGCTTCTTTATTTCAGTTTCACATTCCTTCTCTTCCAATTTATTCTTGGATGCAGCTTCTGAAACAGTAAAGTCACCATTGAATGTACTGAATAAAAAAGTGAACTCAAATCCAATATAAATAATCCCAAGCATTCTTAGAATGTGTGTGGTGTTTCTGCAGATGATGTATTACCTTTTATTATATCTACTAAACCAAGACGAGCGAAGGGTCTTTTTCCAACTCTCCCCTGCCAGTTAAACTCTTTAGCCAAATCATCTGTTAGGACTTTTTGCATTATATTCTTTATCACAGCCTTTGGCCCAAATCCTCCAAGTCCCGACAGGTATTTCACCTGTGTAGGAAACAAAATTAGTCTATTATTTATTATTAGGTTTACACATTTCCAATGAGTAACACTTTATAATATCATTGTATAGTAATAACGACAGTTGGCTTGTAATAAACCCATTTAGGCCTTCCACTCTATTCAAAAATATTCATAGGCCCCCCTGTCACTCACAAAAATTCAAAATTTGTCCACACTCCTGTTTTATATCCTGTTCATGAGTGAAACGTGAGACACTACAACCTTTGTCGTTTCTGTCCGACGTTATTTATGTTCTGGCTCATTACATTGTGGCAATGTGGAGGAAAGGCAGAGCGTTTTTTAAAAGACAGACAGTGAGCTCATAAACGTATGAATGTGGACAACGTTTAAGAGTGATAACAGTACATTATCCTTCACTGTAATACTGAATTATATTTTCTTTAGGTGCAGTGTGGACTCACATATTTTTTGCGCTGTACTGCTTTTTTGAGCTCCTGTTCAATCCTCTCCACATCGTCAAGGGTTCCAAGAGGTAGATTTAGGTTTGATGGGATATCTTTAGAGTGTGTGCTGCTTGTGCTGCTGGGGGCTGCGTCAGAAACCTGAGGGTCTTTTAATAGTTTCTGTAACATGGTGGAGTTTTTATCAACCTTGCTCTTGATTTCTGTCAGCATTTGGAGGATTTCATCCTTGTCTATCATGTAAATAGAGATACATTTTACTGAGGAAAGAAAAAAGACAATTCTCATGAATGTAGAAAATAACTGGACTGACCATTAGTTGACATACTGCTTGCAGACGTTGATATAGATGGGTCTAATGGTGGATTTTTGGACATTCCTAGTGGGTTTTCAGGTTTTCGTCTTTTTAGGATTTCATTGACTCTAAAAAGCAGCAAATGAATAAAATGACATTTATTTATTAATTATAATGAAATGACTTTTAATGGGTTAAATCTACAAAAGATATTTGTAGGCTACATACTTACTTTTTCATTCTTAGTGTTTCCTTCTGAGCCTTTTCCAAAGTATCTATGATGACAGAAATAATTTATTATTTAAGCTCTATTTGAACACACATCAATTCCTCTGTATTTGTTAAGAAAGATAGCAAGAGGATTTACTTTAATATTTGATTTTTAATAAATTTCGTTTTTAATTATGAATATGAATGACAAATATTAATTATGTAACATCCGATGTTTTGTTGTATGTTGGTCATTTAGCTTGGGTTTTTCCTCTGTATCGACTAAAATCTAAGTCACCATTGCTTAAGAATGCCTATTGAGCACTTGCCCATGCATGCAGGGCACTTTTATCCCTTAGATTTATTGTGTGTATATTTTTATATTATTAATTTAATATAATACATAATATAGCACTGTTGTTGTAAAATATGTAATGCTGGGGGGGGCTATAGGGTAGAAATTCATTGATGCTGTTTAGCATGTTCTGCATGAATTTACTTAGGCAGCCTTCCTGCTGTCTGTATTGAGAAATATGATGTCACTCTGAATGCATCATACATTACTAAGATTTGTAAAAAAAAAGTAATAAGGTAAAAAGTAATGTAACATTATGTTAAAAAGATGTAGGAATAGTTATTGTTACCAAATTCTTCATGACAGTGAATTTTTAATATGTCCCATGGTATTCCTGCTGTTACAGGCTCAAGTCTGTTTCTGACAGCTTCTGTAAGCTTCTCTGGGGATCTGAATGAGGGCCAGTAACATTGTGTCTTGTCTAGAGTCAACCAGTTTGATGCTGCTACCATCAATTCATTTGAATCTTGCAAGGTAACAACTGCATACATTGTCTGCCTAAGTGAAGACAAAAAAAAGTGTTAAAATAGCATTAATTAATAATCAATTCTCAGCAGTGTTTCGCCACATATATTTTTACACAAAGATATTAAATATGACATTTACAAACAGAAAGGCTATAGGAACCAGTCAATTTGTTTTACTATATGTCAGAAAAAATGGCTAACAGAACACAACACAAACAGATAATACACAAACTAATTTTAACGTTTCATTTGTTAAATAAGCACTGTGATGAAACAACATATATTTCCTCTTCATGATTCATGTGTGATTCCGCCTTCCATTTCCGATTCTTCATATTGCATAATCAGCTGCTTCACACACTTTTCTTCTCTGATTCAAAACAACTTTCTTCGGCAATTTCTTTATTATTACCAAGTATTTCTGTTTCCATCATGTTCTTATAGACTTTACTCGTAAACAGCAAAATTGAAATTATGCATAATTTCCTTTGGCTAATTTTATAATGTAACATACTTCATTGCTGCTGCTTCTCACAGTAGTCATTACCTCATCTTATCTTACTATTTTATTTTTACCTTATAGACTCAAGAATAAATCCATTTCAGACAGACGCTCTGATTTCAATTTACGGCAATCGGTATACCGGTTAAGGGGGGGAACTCTAGGCATGTCACAATGTGATTCGATTACAATTCAGAGGGCTGCGATGCAATGATAAAACGGTTCTCAATGCATCTTTTACCTATTCAAGTTTTATTAGAGGGACCATTAAAATGAAAGTATTTGTAATTACCCAGACCGATTTTCCTTCCAATATCCTTTATTAATAAAACAAATGGAAGTGATTTCGCAAGTCAACTAGAAGGTTACATTTGCCAGCATTGCAAAGAACCGACAGGAAAAGAGTGTCTGCCCTCAGTTTCCAGCAGCATACAGAACGCAGAAAGTAATGCAGATTTTTTTGCACATAGCAGTGGAGCAAGAGAGGTTTAAAGTTTGGCACCACAGGCCAAAAATACAGTTTATTAAATTACAGTTTGGCAAATACAGTTTATCCTGAAAAAGCAGGTAACTGACAAAAGACCTTCATGTTTCATTCAGATGGATAATTCAGGGCCATATAATTTTTACACTCACTACATTTGTTTAAATGTTTCTAATTTGCGTTTTTTCATTTTTTACTAAACAGTAGTGTTACATTTGTTCACATAAATTGCTGTAGTATACTATAGTATTTTTTTAACTTATAGTTCACTAAAGTATTTTTGTATGAATGTTCAATTTAACGGTACTTTTATTTTGACGGGTCTCTGGGAAGACGCTTGAGTTTTTTTGTTTGCCGATAGCTTCACTCGAACAGGAAACGCTCGTAAAATAAACTCCCAGAGTAACCCTGGAGATGACTTACATTTGTTCATATCGTCATATATTGCAGACGCAGATAAATCCTCGACCAACACTCGTGTTGTATGTTAAACTGTACACCTTATTCACTTAGACAAGCAGAACAGCCAGATGTCATTGATGTCAAATGAAGAGACATTTTAGCATAGTTTTTATTTTGTTAACTACATTTAGTCTTGTTTTTATTCGTCAACAAAATTGCATTTTACATTTAAATGTAGTCATCGTCCCATGACCAGCATTTACGTTGCGTCTCGTCTCCTTTTCGTCACGTGATAAAGATTCGTTGACGATGATATAGTCACAATTTTCGATGACGAAAGCAACACTATTGACCACCAACCAAAAAAACAAATGTGGGAGAGGTAATCCGTTTGTGTGAGACAATGTGGGACACCATAGAAAGCTATATTCGGAATGAAAACATTTTTATATACTTTTTAAGCTTATCAGTCAATTCCAACTACAACATAATTAAGACATGTATGAAATGTTCTATAACATAAAAAAATTCACTGTCCCTTTAAAAAGAGTTATCATGTTTTACACTTTAAAGATCTTCTCTAAATGAGAAACGTAAAGGAATAAAGAACAAAAAATGAATTAATAATTCCTCATTTGCAATTTTTTTATATACGCTAACCGTTTAACAGACGTCACAGCCTCTTGAGGACTGAAATCATCGCCTTCTTCTCATACACTGAATAAAAGTCAGTCTTTAAAAAATGGTTGCGTTTTTATGAGCACGTTGCACAGTGGTGTGCACCGGGTTGCTGCATTTGACACAGCGCTGTTAAATAAACAATGGCGCAAACAAACGTCTCATGTGCGTTTCAGGTTAAAGAACGTGTTTCTTAATGTGACAACGAAAAACCAATAGACTGATGAAAATGCGGGACATTTTTCATTATGCGATGTGCGGGACAAGGTGTGAAAATACTGTGCGGTACAACGCAAACTGGGACTAGCAGGCCATTGCGTCTTAAAAAAGGCTACACATTGATTTGTGTGTTGAACTAATGAGGTGAAACTGACGTCATTCTTACTGTTTATTGCTAAGAGCTAAAGCTCAATGTATGGTAAGTTGGGACATCCTCCACTGAAGCTCTGAGCATTTGACCAATCACAACAGACTGTGAAGTCAAAACTCGCGGATATGTTAAGGGGTGGAAAGGTGACCAATCACTAACAGATTGACCAATCAGAGCTTATCGGAAGGAGGGACTTTATACAGCAGAGTCTGGAAAAAATCCAATCATTTTGTGAGAAAAGAGAAAGCAGTGAAGAATAAAGGTTAGGGTTTTTTTTCAAAATCTACCAGTGAACACCTGGTATAGTCCACCAAAAGAACACAATTAATTGAATAAATATACCCTTAAATATGACCCCTTTAACTCTTGTGAAAGTTTTCTACACTAATTTTAGTAGGGGTGAGGGGGCACAACCTAACGCTTTCTAGTTTCAGCTCAATCTGTCAAAAAGAATGGAGCTTAAATAATAATATTTTTACAGAAGCAACATACATGTTTTTGCTGCAATTAACATTTAAAATCTATTTCTAGAACTTACCACTTCTGTACAATTACAGCAAAAGTGAAAGAAGTACAAACTTTACAAGATACCCAGTGGGTGGGGTTAATCGTAACAAACAGAAAGATTCTGATTGAACTCGTAAATAACACAATATTATTCTATGAACTATGTCAAACATCCATGTTACAATGAATCCTATGCTAGTATGTGCCCGTTTCACCCCTACCACATACTACAGTATTCTTATTACACTTGGTTTTGCTTTCAAGGCCACCTGTTTGCATGCTTTCTTTCTTTTTACAGGTTGACCAGTTGGATTTTACGGTTTACAGACACAGCAATTATTTATACTTAGACATTATTCATACTTATAAACCACCTTTCAGCACAGAACTAATTTAATGGAAGAGTTACCTTGTATGTGTCAGGGCGATTTCTGTGGAAATGACGCTGTTGTTGATTCAGATTTCAAGTTACACCTGGGGCATCTTCAAGCTCAAACCAGTGCGCAATGTTTTGCTACGGTTTCCGGGTATAACCACGCATTTCCTGGAAAAAGGTATGCTAAGGTGTGGAACAAAGATATGTTTTCTCTTGTTTGGTGTGCGTGTCAAGAGTGTCTGCCCAATCAGGAGCAACATGTATATTACCCACAAAGTATTAAAGAGACAGCTCGCACAACGGGTCCAAGTAAAGTTGTTCAAATGTGTCTGCTGCAGCTCGGTGTACGCAACAATTGAAGATATTAGAAGAAATATATTTTGCAGTATTCAACACGTATTTATACCAATTTCATCAGACTCCGATATTCTTCAAAAAGAACATAAAGAATGGCCATCTCAGCTGCCATAGTTTAACTCTTGCGTCATCAAAACAGGATGTTCAACCACACCACCGTTTCCGTTTAAAAATTGTTTTGCTACGTTTTGTCGGGGCTGAACCCACCCCTGGTTTTAACCATAGGAGTGCGGCAACAAGGATGGAACTGGTACAACAAGGATGGAACTGGTACAAAAAAAAAAAAAGACGTACCTTTGGCAACTCTGCACTGCACTGAGCAGAAAGTCACATTTTCGAGTTGAACAACAATGTGGTTTTTCGATATCAGGCTCTATCATGTTTCAAATATTGTGAATGCAGAGAGCCAGAGGCATATAAATGGTTGCATTCCATCCCCATTCATTGTAATGACAGTGGCACATAGCCAAAGTGGTGCAAAGGTCTGTTGAAAAGATTATGATCAGTGATACCAGTGATATGTCATTTGAAGCTGGTTATTAACGTTGGTGAGTGACACTGGCCTTTGTGTTCTCCTTTACGCATAATGGCTGCGATGTCTGATCTCTTCCATAGAGCCTCAACAAACAACATTCTGTGTAGACTTTTATTTCTGTGTAGACAATGTGCCATTGTTTGGCTGTTTTATAAGCTTTGATTATGTTCTTTGGGTGTTTAACAAGGGATGTTCATGTTTCCTGTTTCAAAAAATGCTATATATTTCATATATTTCAAGTCTATTGTTCACCGCTGTCCCTCTTCTTCTCACAAAACGATTTGGTTTTTCCGGTTTCTATAAAGTCCCTCATTCTGAAATGCTCTGATTGGTAAACCTGACCCAGTCTGTCGTGATTGGTTCCCCGCTTAGAGCGTGTGTCTGAAGAAGTCCCATCCATACCGTATCAGAGAGCTTGATATGTGGGCTACAAATAGCCGTTCTGAATTGGAGCTAAATTTTGGCTACGTACAAAAAATGTCAAAGAAATTAAACCAAACGGCTTAAAGACTGTTGGTTTTGTTTACATGACAGAATATCATACACAGGGGTGTAGCTGCCATTTTTAAAGTGGGGGGGACAGCTGTCAGGTGATGTGACCCTCAACGGCATATTAACATATTATGCACATAATGTACAAAGTAAGAGCATTCATGTTCATATAATCAATGTGACATAGAATACTTATTAGCTTATATACTTAAATTTGAAAAATAACTGCAAGACTTAGGACTTTAAGACAACTGTGGGGATCTATACTTTATATTTGTGAAATTAAAATATTTTATTTAAACATATATTTATTTATGTTGCACGCCACTTTTATCTTAATTTTTAACATTTTGACAAAAAAGGGTCTTTCAGAAAAGACAACAAATTATATTAAATTTGGGATCAGGGTGGTTTGGTTTTGTTGCTGAGAAATGTTGATCAGAGTCTGCAGATTCTTCCCTTTTCATCAAGTCAGTTCTTTCTTCACTTTGGTTCTCACACGGTTCCTCTCTGTTTCCCTCCTCTCCCTCTCTGTCTTCCTCCAGTTCACTCTCTTCCTCACACATGACTGACACTTCCTCACAAACATCATAAAAACAACAAATAAAAACACTTTGCACAGCAAAGGGGAAGGATCACAAATTCGCTGACTCTTTAGCTATTTCCATAGTTATACACTTTATTAGTTTTTCAACTCATAAATAGCCTACAATAGTAAAAGTATTGGAATACTTTGCCTTTGCATATAAAACCAATTTTATTTAACAATTGCACATAAAATGAATGAAAAATATTAGTATAAGTGTTTAATTCATTAAATAGTTGCAAGTACTCCCAATAAAGAAAACACTGCCTTACAATAGATAATGCTATTTTTCAGACAAACCTGCCTTTCTTACAGATCAGTTAAATTTAAAAGGCTGTAATTAATTACTAAAATATGATAGCGTACGATGAGATAAGTATTCGGCACAAACAACTGCTTTATTGGAAAAGGATAATTTGAGCGGTGTATGTTCATATGCAGAAACAATGAAGAGACCTTACCAAATTTGAAATCAGGATTTCTAGATGTATTGTGGCCATTCCTGCCTAGAGTTTGTTGAATTTCAACAAATTTAAACATCAGGAGTGAAATAAAGTCATCCAACAAAAATGGGGAAGACTGACAGCATGACTAGACACATAAAAACTGTGATAAAAGTAAAGGTTATCACATTTAAAATACTTTCTTAACTTTACCTAAATACATGTATAAATATTGTGGATATGAATATTAAAAGGGAATATGAACTTCATATTTTTCTGCTGTCACATTGCAAAGACAACACTGTCACTCCGATATTCCTTATTCAACATTAGAATGGTGAGACCCTATCTCACTGAGCATGTGCCACAACTCCTTGTCCAGGCCCTGGTGATCTCAAAGTGGACTACTGCAATGCTCTCCTTGCTGTTCTTACTGCAAAGGCTATCAAACCACTCCAGCTGGTTCAGAACACAGCACGCCTCGTTTTCCAACAGCCCAAACGGGCTCATGTGACCCCCCTTTTCATCTCTCTCTACTGGCTACCGGTCGAAGCCTGTATGAGATTCAAGACACTAATGGTTGCCTACAGGACTATCATTGGATTTGCACTGCACCGGCTTACTTTCAAACCCTCCTGCACTCCTACACCCCATCAAGATCCCTGCGTTCACCAAACCACCGGCATCTTGTATTGGGAGATGGTGGTCTAGTGGGTTAAACCACTGAACTGGTAATCAAAAGGTTGCTGGTTCGAACCCAGCAGCCACCACCAGTGTGTCCTTGAGCAAGACACTTTACTCCATGTTGCTCCAGGGGGATTGTCCCTGTAAATTAACTGTAAGTCGCTTTGGATAAAAGCGTCTGCCAAATGTCTAAATGTAAATGTATTGCCTTCCCATAAGGGAAGAAAAAAATACTTAAAACCCATCTCTTCTGTGAATACTTGACAGACAAATGAAAAAAAAAACACACAAACCCCTTTTCTCAACATGTAGTGGTCTAGCTTTTGTTGAAACCAGTAACTTAGCCTCGAGTTGAAACAGCCCAGCATTTTTTAAGGATAAAATTAACACCGATACAACAAACTCCAACAAATGAGTTTGTTGGATCAATTTGAATAAGAATTTAGAATGCTGGTGTTCATTGGTGTTTTTAAGCATTTGATAAATCAGTGTAAAATACACTTAAAGGGAAAGTTTAACAATGAATAAAAAATCTGTAAATTTTCAGTCAATATTCTGTCATATTATAAAAAACTTGTAGGTCTAAAGCCCGTGGCATGCTTTACTTTAAGATAAAAATAAATAATAAAATAAAGGTGATTATTAAAACACGTTTTGCCTAAAGTCCCTGTGAACCAGAAGTTGCGGATTTCCAAGTGAAACAAAATTTGGAAATAGATCAAATAGTGTGCCTGACAGACAGTTGGAAGGGAGGATTAAAAAGATGCTCTGCCTTAGCCGTCTCACTGACGTAATTGGAGATGGATAGACACAAGAGTGCGGAAGTGAATTTTCAGATTTTGAGTGAAGATTATGTTATATTAATACGTTATATTACATTTACATTTATGCATTTGACAGACGCTTTTATAAAAAAAGAATTTCCAATCCATTGTATTATACATTTGTTTCTGACTATGTGCAATCCCCTGGGATCGAACCCATGACCTTTGCATTGCTAGTGCCATCCTCTAACTACTGAGCTACAGGTTCAATTATTTTTAAAATGACCCAACCTATTTATAACAAAAAGTAAAAAATATTCCATGCAAGAAAAGGAATTGTAATTTTTTATTTCACTGGCAGGGGTTTTTATGAAAATATAGGCTACATTCTGACAAATAACTTTTTAAGGAACACTTTAAGTCACCATGAAATCAAAGAGGAAAGTTCTAAGTGTTTTACAAAGTGTTGTAGTGATTATTATAAATAATTTATCCGTGCATGTATGTATCCGTTATTTGTATTAATTTGCCGGTGTAATCTTTAATCAAAAACATTTCGCTCCTATCCCCCTCTTAACAACAACTCTTCCCCACATGATATAAGCAAAAAAAAAATAGGTCCACTGACATCCAATGACCAGGTATTTTCAGGACCAATTTACAACAAACCAATCAAAAAGGAAAGTGCAAAATAAAGCCCTCTACATTTTTTCCAATTTCAGAAGCCATTCACTCAGATACAACTCACCATATGGAAAATAAATCAATCTGTAAGAAGGCAGATTACCATGATTTACAATCATTGTGAACTATCAGATGTCACTGTAGATTTAGCAGTACATGAATTTCTACAATACAGTTAAATACCAAAGTTCACAATGAATTCTAGTTTATTTTGATTTAGCGGTAAATATTCGGTCTTGCTGTAACCTTGCTTCAGGCTTACTGTAATATGCCACAAAATAATACAGGATTACAGCGAAAGTGTGCCACCAATCGTCAAATCACACAGAGCACAACTCTAGACTGTAGCTGAAGGAGGATGTTGGATTTCTGGTAGTTCTGAAAGTTTGGTTTATTTTATGTAGTTAATGCAAACTTTCATATATATAAATATTTTTCTCAATAGTTTGTTAGTTTTAAACGTAGAATGAGTATGAAAATTCTGCCTCAGAAATGAAACTTAGTTAGATGTTTACCCGTACAGAATTTATAACCCATTCAGTCTCATTTTAGTCATTTTAAAGAACAGTCGCCCTAAAGACGCTACAATTGCCTTCACATAGGCCTACTAAAATCTGTGGTTACAAAGACTGCAACGACTTTGCATGACTTGCAGCCAAAGGGTTGAATCCCAGCGACCCCACATGCTGATAAAATGATCAAAAATATACCTTAATTCACTTTGGATAAAAGCATCTACCAAATGCATAAATGTAAAAGTAAAGCTTGCTAATTGGATATTGAAGAAATGTGTGTTAGAAAAACGTTCACACACTGTTTAAATGAACCTCTCTTTGACTCTGTTACTCAGAGATATCAACTCTGTTGCCAGTTAATACAGACAGATACAGAGTTGTAAAATGAATAGCAGGTAAAAGAAACAATGAAAACGAAGAATAATCTGAGTTTCGCTTCAATGCTCAATCTGACTGGTTTGGAAAGGTATTATATACCGTAACGATAGTGGGCAAGTTACAGTTTCAAAACTTTTTCTAATGACGTTATGAAGAACCTAAATTGGAGACCCATATCTATAAGGACAATACAGCATCCAACATAATATCATTAGTAAAGAATAATAATAACAAATGGTAAGAAATATGAAAAATGAATGTAATAAAAATGTGTAAAGGTTAGTAAATATATAATGGAATGAATTATAAATTAATGTTATAAATGAAATAATAAAATTCCATTGCCATGTTTTGTTTAAGTAGTAAAATACTTAAAATGCTTTGTTTATGGGGTGGAGTGGTTCACAAAATTCGCTGCCTAAACAAGTTTATGCCACAAAAACAAATCTTTGACAAACGGGACCACAGAACAGGACTTAAAAACAGGACACAAAGACGTGACAAAACAGATTTTATTTTAAAGCTTCATGTTTTTTATCAGGTATTTTTTATGTATTAGTATTATTTACTTAATTTGAAAAATGTAAATGCCTAAATTCACCTAAAGCGCATTTAGCATACGATGCACAATTAACAGACACAATTTGCTCATTTGTCTTATATTAAAGTATACAGTCACCCTTAAGACTCAACAGTTCCCTTCACATACTAAATATTTTGTTATAAAGACAAAAACTCAACATATAATAAAAATAGTTAACCTACGGAAGCCGCAATGACTTTGCAGTGGTCAATGACTTATGCAGCGCAAAGGGTTAAATCCCAGCGACCACACATGAATGAATTCCTTGCACAATAATTCACTTTGGATAAAAGCATCTGCCTCATGCATTAATGGAAAAGTACATTTTGCAAACTGGATATTGAAAAAAATGTGTTAGAAACTCACAAGTGAAAAGTCCACAGACTGTTTAAATAAGCATATCGAGATATCAACTCGATTGGTACAGAGATGCAGGACAGAATATCAGACAAGAAATGAAAAATAATCTGAGTTTAACTTCAATGCTAAATCGATTGAAAGGAATGTATTATAATGTAAAATGGTGGAAAAAATATGGTTTCAAATCATTTTCTTCTGAAGAGTTGGAGACCAATATCTTATAAGACAAGTACAGCATCCAACATAAACAACAGTAATAAAAATAAGAATAACAAATGGTTAACTAAGAAATATGTGATAAATGACTGTGACGAAATTATGTAACAAAAAAGTTTTTTATGAAAGCAAACCATATGCATGTTTGTGATTACTACTAAAGAAGAAATTATGATAATAATGAAATATTAGGCAATTGTGGCAATTGGCTAATTGTGGCAATTGTGGCCTAATGGTTAGAGAGTCGGACTCGTGACCAGAAGGTTGCCGGTTCGATCCTCAGGGCCGGCGGGTAACAATTGCGGTGCCCTTGAGCAAGGCACCTAACCCCTACACGCTCCCCGGGCGCTGCAGTGATAGCTGCCCACTGCTCCGGGTGTACGTGTGTTCACCACTTGCTGTGTGTGTGCTCACTAATCACTGGATGGGTTAAATGCAGAGGTCACATTTCGGGTATGGGTCACCATACCTGACGAATCGGTCACTTTCATAATGCATAAGTGTAATAATGCATTATAGGTATGGGATTGACATATTTTGCTTTTTGGGTTGAGGCAATTGGGCCAGTTTTGATTGGTCATTGGACTGGTTTTACTACACAGATCTGGCAACCCCGCAAACTACCTATGGGGTCATTTTGTGGGGAAGAACGGGCTCCTGCTTGACCTCAAACTGCTGCTGATAGTTTATCCAGCTCTTGAATCTCTCTGGAGACATCTAGACAAAACACATGAAGAATTTCAGCTTAAAGCATATTAATATTAATCAACTATTCAAAATAATTATTCAATCCTCAAGATCATTTATAAAAATAGATTTTTATTAAAATATTGTCTCTTACCCAAGAGGTTGAATTTGCTGATTTGTGAAAGTGAGCGCTTCACTGAAGTCTTCAACTCTGATTCAAGAGTGTTCATTATACGCATCTGTTTGTGCACAAGATAGTTGGGAAGGTACATGATTTAGAGTATATTTCAAGAACATGATCATAAGTCGTATGAATCAAACTCATCAGTCATTATTTGTGACATACGTAATTCATAAGTGTGACAAAGAAACACCTTCAAGTTGTTGAACATCTCAAGCATTTCTACTTTTGCCTCATTGAACATTTGAGGCTTTAACTCATTGATTGTTTTCATTATTACTTCCTCCATATTCTGCA
The DNA here is from genome assembly GCA_008369825.1 of Triplophysa tibetana. NCBI lineage: Eukaryota > Metazoa > Chordata > Actinopteri > Cypriniformes > Nemacheilidae > Triplophysa > Triplophysa tibetana. The sequence continues at coordinate 4,708,061 of CM017908.1, read as the reverse complement.
TGGATCCTTCTCCTTTTTCCAATGCAGCCTCTGTAGAAAACAACATTTCATTCTTGTTATTTTACACGGAGAAACATTGGAACATTAAAAATAAAATACTTTCTTCTTTGGACTGTAAACTAACAGATTTCAAGATATACTACTTTTATAAAAAAAACTATAGTGTCTATGTTTATGTGGATATTAATGATGATTTACTCTCGTAGCCCGGAGCCATTTTCCTCTCAATGGCTGTATAGATTGTCGAGTAGATTTCCTTTTTCTTTTCTACGATGACTCTGCTGAGTGATGCCTTCAGTTTGGTTTCCTGTTAGATGGTTCAAAGTAATAATGTTTAAACAATGCAAATACCCAAAACTTTCTCCAGCTTTTTCAAACAAGCTTTGTCCCCTTATATCACAGCCCAAAATCCTATTCGACTCAATTGCAGTCTTTGACTCACTCCAAATTCTTGTTATACTAGCTGCTGATCTTCATCTATATATATACCTGTTGAAAGACATTGTTGTGCGAATTATAAACTTTCCTCTCTTGGAAAAGAAAGAAACCTGTTCTCTAGTGTATTTTCTTTATTAGTATAATTTGTCCCACAGTGTGCATAAAAACAGTGTCTGGAAAATAAGAATTACCTATCAGTGTTTGGACAAATAAAAGAACAGCCCCACTGGACAACAGAGCTCACCTGTGTTTGGATGAAGATGTGAACAGGATGAAGCATTGGAGATGTTGGCAAGATGATGCTGAACTTGTCAAGCTTGTCCTGCATTGATTTCTCTGTTTTGTCATTAACATCCACACTGGAGCCAAGAAAATTGAGCCAAACATAAAAATGAATGAAAATGATTAAAAAATCATAATCTAGTCAATCCAGGTTTAGGTAAAACAATTTTCTTTTTTTCAAGGCCTTTGTGAGTCAGAGGCTTAGTCAGACATTATTTTTAAACTTCAGATGTTTATTAAGGGATGATGTATAGCTGATGATGTCACAAGTTATTTATTTATTTAAATACCTCATTTATAACAAATGCAGACCTTCTGTAAATTTACTTTTATTATTAAGACAATACACTAAATTCAAATGAGACAAATATTCAGATTGGTATAATAATTTGTAAATATACCGTAACCTCATATTAAAAATACTTAAATATTTACTTTACGAGTCATATAAAACTAGATCTGTCAATATGACTCCCAGCCCTCCAAACATCGTGCATTATTCGTTTTAAGAGGTCATTATCAGGAAAAAACTGACCTTGGATTGTCACGATTGGCCAATCAGAATCAAGTATTACAAAGTGTAATAATCTTCATTAATAATGTTTATTGTGTGTCATAACTACATTTACATGTTTGTAAATTGTTCTATCATTTGTAAATAAAATGCAATTAAAAGTCATTCACATACATTTATCACTAAATATTCTAGCTAACAGAGAACAGAGAAGTGCATCATGTTGAATAACTACCGGACCATTTTACTTTGACCTGAAAGTCTCAATAAAGAATACTCATGTTTTGTTTATATTTATAATAATATAATAATTTGTATGTGAACAAATTGAGACAACACGGGTAAATTGTATTGATAACATTTCTTAACTAACGGGGGAAATTGAAAAAGAGGAACTTACGGAAACATCAACACAAACTCCTTATTAATGTTGTCGTACATGTGTTTGGACAAACACTTGTTTAAATCTAAAGGTTCATTCCACTTCTTTGGCCAGTAGAATCCTCCTCTCTCACACATGGCTCGAAAAATTCTGTGAAATCCTCTGTTCGATTTTGGCCGAACCTGAAAATAATGACACGAATGAAAATGACATGACAGCAGATAAAAAGCAGAAAACTGCACCTATACACAACTTACAGATGATAACATGTCTTGTGTGGTCTTAACACACGATCTCACTGATTCTTCTACACCCTTTGAGAGACATCGCTTCAGCTTTTCATAAAGACCTTCAAAATTATCATCCAGCAGCTTCAGATTCTTCTCTAGGTTCGTCTGCAGTTCCTTGAGGATTCATTATACAAATATAATTTGCTTCAGCATAATTTAATAGTATCTGTCAAAACACATTTGCATATTTTATTATGAGAAATTCATACCATGGTTTTATCTTTATCAAGTTGGATGCTTTGGATCAAGGACAAAATTCCTTTTGCTTCATTGATATAATCTCTGGTCAGTTGTTGGTTGATGCTCTTGTTTTGGTTTATCAGGATATCCCTCAGTTTAGGTATCTCTACAAAATCATTTTGAATTGTATTTTGTTATTTAATACAGAAAATATTTCAGCATAATAAAAAATCACACTTTCACTTTTCTTTGCGTGATAGGTTACAGTACCTGTGTCTACATTCTTCAGTTTTAATTCTGGATCAAAGAATGCTGTGGAGCTGACAGTGAAAACATCAGTGATGAATCTTTCCTTTGATTCCTGCATATTACAAAGAATTAAAAAATAATTTCTTTAAAGCTGTAAACACATCTCAACAGACCAAATCATGCTACCTTTCATAACAAAATCAAACACACCGGTCTTTCATCAAAACCCAGGAAACACACAGATCAATATAAAACTCTGTTACAAATGTCAGAAAATATACAGTATTTAACCATGAAAGTATAAGCCAATCACATATAGTCACTACATGTGAGGTACAGTATAATTCAGTATTCAAGTAATTAAGAAAATGTAGAATTGTTTTGATGTAAAGTTGAGGGTGTCATTGGGGAATTGTTAACCAAACAGAAATTTGCAAAACAAGCTATTTTTAGCACAAGCATTGGAAGGATTTTAGGAAGAAGTAAGAAACTACAGATAAGTAGCCAAGGAAGAATGAGCCAAGACAGAAAATGTGAAAAGTCACATATTTTAAAGAATGTGTCCAACCGCGTGCTTATCGGACAACCTCAATTTTGTTTGTTTATCATTTTTAAGACAAGGTTTCTAAAGACTAATGAATTATTTTGATTATTTAAAGATTCCACAAGTAAATATTACAATGTTGTAATGATATATACTTACTTCACTTTTAGAACTTTGCAATTTTTCTGTAATTGTTTTCTGTGCAAGGTCATTTCTATGAAGTATGCACTTTGTTTTCACATCCTTAACAAAGATCAAAACATTAGAGATTGAAGTAAAACATGTAGATGAATGAGATGGAATTTACATGTAGTATGAATAAAAAATACTTTATAAATAATATATTATGCTCTAAGTACATTTATTAATCATACAAACCTTTAACACACAAACCAAAAGCCTGTCCTGAGCTTTCTTAAACAGTCCTTGATAGCAGACATTTAAGATGACAGACTGAATATTCAGTATTAACTAAATAATAGAGAAAATAGTAGTAAAAGCTGTAGTAATTTACCAAACCCTGTCCTGAAATCTGGGCCTCCGTAAGTCTTACAGATCTGAACAGAAATCAGTCAATAGAAAAGTCAATGTTTTATAATATTTGCTCATTCACTCATTTTACAAAGATTCCATGTGATAACAAAGAGCTTCTTATTCTCACTTGAGGTATTCCGCTGGTTTCATATCATCAGTTTTAGTACAGATGAAGTTTATATGTTTGCATTCTCCTCCAGGTCCCAAATCTTCAATGCAATGCTCTAATATTCCCCAAGGGTTTCTGTCTGTAATCGCCCGCTTGATGTCACTTACAATCCACACAGCAGAGCACTCTCTTATTTTCTATAAAGAAAATATACTGAGTAAAATGATACAACATATGAAGATACTGTTACCAACAATATTTATGGTAAAAAGTTACAGTATGTTTACAGTTTTCCAGAGGTCATCTCTGATCTTGTCGTAGTCTCCAGTCCCAGGAAGATCAATGAGGACAATTTGCTCCAAGAGTTCACGACGGTTTGGGATTTTGATCGTCACACTCTTCACAAGCGGCCAGAAACAGCCACCGGGATTTGCTAAATTATTTTCTAAATAACATACAACATTGCTGGCAAACGCAGACGACTGTTAAGAGAGTCAAAAAATATTTTAGTTAAGAAGAACGCATCTTACAACAAAATGTAATATCACTTAAAGCTCTAATAATAAATAATTATTTATTTATTATTCTTTATTTCTCCCTTTCCTGAAGCTCAGTGGTAAGGGCAATGCCGTGGGTACGATCCCAGGGAATTGCACATACTTAGAAACAAATGTATAGGATAATGCAATGTAAGTTGCTTTGGATAAAAGCGTCTGCGAAATGCGTAAATGTAAATGTAGGTATGCTCCTTTATTTTTATTTTTAATCATGAAATATTTAGCTCTGTAACTTACATCACTGCTTGATATGATCTTCTTTCCTGTAGACAAAACATTGAAAATGTCTTTATATTTGTCATCTCTCTTCAGCTCCTCTAATGTTTTCTCTTCTGCCTCAGCTCCAAACAGGGCAGTGATCCGTTCTTTAGTCATTTCTGTTAATTCGTTTGCCTCTTCTTTATCTGATAGAGCAAACTCCTCATCCCATTCCTGCCAAAGCACACATTGCCAATTTCAGGTTGAATTTCTTAAGCAAAGACAAATAATTTTATATCAACAAACAGACCTCTTTAGAAATGAATTCAATCTCTGCTATGTAGTTGGAGTCATTCAGATTTGCCTCCACTTCTGTTATAACAGCTGTACATGCACCAAAACCCCCAGATGGCAGTAAAAACTGATCTCCCAGTACTGCGTTTAATAAAGAGCTTTTCCCTTCTCCTGTCCTGCCAAATATCCCGATGGTTTCCTTCTTTCTGGTGTCTTCATTCATCTTTGAAATGGCATCTCTGTACATCATGATAGACGGCAAATATTAGTAAACTATTTTAAAAATGAATCATAAGTATTTGAAACACTTACAGAATGTGAGCTTTGATTGTAGTAAAGGTGGGGTCTGTGTCCTGGATTGCCTGAACTTTTTCTTTAATGTCTTCCATGATCTTCTTTGATTTCTTCTTTGGGTCCATATCTATGATCCATTAAGGGTAGTTTTTATTATAGAAAGAATATTTTGCACAAATAATGTCTTAAGAGTAGCCAGCATTACACGCGATGGTCGTTCGGCTAATTGTATCCATCGAGGGGATAAAAGTGTTGAAAATGAAGAGTGTCGAAAACAACAAAAGTAATACAGCACAAGACGAGGAAAACAAGTAAATATGTAGTGATATATAGCAAGTAATGATCAACAGAAAGTGAGCCACACAGATTCAACCACTCACCCCCTACCTGCATTGTAAATACCCACATATGCCCATGGAATGTGACAACTAACTAGAATTTCTACTTAATTACAACTACATTTCTAATAAAAATCACATTCAAAATGTACTTGCCTGTGGTTAGCAGTGGCTGCACTGTAATATCTGGTGACTTATCGCATTTTCTTTTAACACCTTTTAACACATTATTCAAGAATGTATAACCATCAATCCTTTTTAAAGCTACAACACAAGATTAATTTTCAACAAACCAGAAGATCTGTACTCTGGTCAAACAAAAAGATATTTACACTTCATATTCAAAAAGACATTAATCTCAGGATTGATCTCACCAAAGGTTTGAGTGGAGCATGGTGTCTGCGGTGTCGATGGATTGTTTGTTTTTAGAGAGGTAGAGGGCCTAAATATATTTACATATATTTTTGTAAGTTATAGGTTATACAATTATATGATTTAAAGGATTGTATGCAATGAATATACTGTAATAAACTTAAAGAATCCATTTTTAATTAGAATCCAATGTTAATTACTTACCGTTCCATCTGCTCACTAATAGCTTCTTGTTTCTCTTTAGCCTGCTGATAGGTGGCTGCAAGATATGCAATTATACTGCTTGAGTACTTTATTGAAAAATAATCTGTGAGATATCTTAATCTTACACCGTCCACAACGGACGCAACGCGATTAAAGACATTAGAAGGACATTAGAAGGAACCGTGTAGACAAGGTGTTAGAATGTTGAACATTACTTGATGATCAATATGAAACACTGTTAAATACTGTTCAAAGGTTTGCTTGAGATAAGTTACTACTTTGTGCACTCTGCTTTATCAATTTTTCTTCAATTGTCTCATTTTATGAACCTCATTACATAAAAGTCAGATTTAAACCTTTACCATATTCTCCATGAAGATCCATATTTACTAGCTCCCAAGGACTTTTTCTCTTGATGGGTTCAAGTCTGTTTTTTACAGCTTCTAAGCACTTCTTTGGTGTCTTAAATGGAGGCCAGTAGCACTGTGTCTTTAACCAGTTCACTGGTATCACAGTCAGCTCATTTGACTCTTGCAGGGTAACGACTGCAAACATTCTGTGTGAATAACACAAAGAATATATCTTGACTAATTTCTAGTTTTACATCAGTGAACAATATATTGTTAAAAAATCATATAAAAATGAAAAAATAAGTAAGGACATTTAAGTAGGTTTAACAAACATGCCTTACAAACAAACATTACTGGTGTGCATCTTGAGACAAAACAATGACACTGATGTATTTTAAGATATGTTAGTACAAGCTCTCTACAGTTAAGACAGCTCTAGCATTAAGTTTAGTCTTGGACTAGTCTTAGTCTAGGTCTAGCCCTTACGGGGAAACCGCCCCTTAAAGTTTACTTTTGTTGGACTGTTTTGTTAATAACTTTATTTAATAGCTTGTTTGCAGACACGGTGTTCTGATGATACATGAGATGCAGATGGAGAGCAAGGGGGTATTCCAGAAAGCTGGGTTAACTTACCATCAGTTAAACTCTGAACCCCAAATCTTGCTTAATCGGGCGATGTCAGTTACAGAACCCATTTGTAAAGTAAGTTTAATCAACCTCCGGCAAAATATCCAGAGTTAACACGCGCTCACAGCAACAACATAAAGACATTGTCAATGGATCACAGATTTCACAAGTCACCATGGAAACGGCCGGAAAGCTTAAAGTTTTTGACTCTAGATCTAAGTTTTTTTCCAGAGAAGACTTAAATCTGCATCAGTTTATAAAGCGCGGGATTAAAAATCCTAAAATTAAATTATTTAAATGATGTGTTTAAAACTATAAACGTTATAAATTATTTATTTTATTTAATATATAAATATTTTAAATATATGCACTACTTTTATACTATAATATTTCAAATATACACTCATCATGGCAATCTTTGCTACACAAAGTGAAGATTTGTTGAGATGTTTGAAACCAAAATTGTTTAATGTATATGTATTTATTCACATTGCAGTTTTTTGTTCCCTCTTTGTATGTTCCTAAAAAAATCTACCTTTATTTGGTTTTCTGAAAACTGACTTTGCATTGTAACAGCCATACAGTGAGGGAAATAAGCATTTGATCCCCTACTGGTTTTGTAAGTTTGCCTGCTTGCAAAGAAATGAAGGGTCTATAATTTTCATGGTGGGTTTATTTAATCTGATAGAGACAGAATGTTAAAAAAAATCTGGGAAAAAAATGTTATATAAAGGTGAAAAATTGATTTGCATTAAATAATAAACTTAATAATAAAATGAGTTGTGAATGCTAAATTGATAGGGGTGAGATTGGAAATGTAATTGTAATATTAGAGTAAAATTATAATATATTATGCGTGATCTGCCCTTTCACATCCACTTGACGCTCATCAAAAACACACACATGCGCAGACAATCCCTAAAGCTTAGTAACTTTTCCTTAAATTGAACTAACATAATTGCTCCGCAGCAGGTTATCTTCAGAGAGTAAGTTGCTATACTTACATACCCTGAAAGTTATCTTCGTTTTTGGAACCGAAAGTTGTGGTCATCAGCTAACTAACCCTTAAACTTACCCGCTATGTCACATATCCAGCTTTCTGGAGTACCCGCTCGGAAGTGATTTTGAACTCAAAATGCCTATGCTTTGCATTGTTTATGGATGATCAAATCGATCATGATTGCATAACCCAATGCAAAACATAGCCATTTTGAGTCTATGATAGTGAATTCCTATGTAGAGAATCACTTCCTGCTCTCCATCTGCACTGTCACGACGTCATGTAAAAACAACCTATTGCCATTGGTCCAGAATAATTATTGGTGTGGGCATCATCCCAACATTCACAAACAGTATCCTGTTGCTTCATTTTTTTTAAACTTCTTTTTACCCCAGAATGATCTTGTTGACACTGTTGCTGTTAGGTACACTTACCCATCTTTCTGTGCTTTTAGTTCTTCTTGTTTCTTTATAGCCTCCTCAAAAGTGTCTGCAGAAAGACAGTTACATATTGTGTTATATTACAAATCATAAAACATGAACGGGTTCAATGTATAATTTTAAACAGTGTTACCATATTCTTTATGAAGGACTATATTTAACATCTCCCATGGTTTCCCTGCTGTTGGAGGTTCAAGCCCGTCTCTAACAGCTTCTGTTAACTTCTCTGGTGATCTGAATGGGGGCCAGTGACATTGCGTCTTGTCTGTGTTTAACCATTTTGATGGCATTACCATCATTTCATCTGTATCTTGCAAGGTAACAAGAGCAAAATTCGGTCTGGTAATAAAAACAAAATAATTAGCTTTTATAGATGAATACAAACTCCAGATTTGCATAAGTTTTCTGTTTTACAGAGTGCATTTATTCTGTGAAATAACAAATCTTTAATAGGCTCATATTAGTAGAACATTTAGCCCTGTTGAGAACACTGATAGCACAAGCACCCAATAACCCAACATCATTTTCAAGTCCATAATAACAGATAGTATTCACACTGCACCTAAGAAGCATGACGTTGGGCATGCTAAACTCAATGTTAAAAACGTTTCATAAGCACTGTCTTTTATAATACAGGCTTTTATGAAGAAAACTAGTACGCCATTTTTTAAATTCTGTTCTAATCTACATCACTTTGTTTTTGAATGTCTTTTGTCAAGACAAATTTTTATGACACTTGTGTAACTCTCACCGATCTCCAGAACTGCTGTCGTCTTCATCTCCCTCTTCACTCATCTTCCAGTCATCACAACCCTCAACGTTAACGGAGGACATTATGAAGTCTTAATGAAGCCTGGAAGTATTTAACTGAAAGACCACTGCCACATTTCATATAAGGGAAGAACAGGGAGGTCAATGTAAGTGTATTTGGAAATAAGAACAACATTTTCATACCTTTCATTGGCTAAACATTCATAAAACATACAGAAACGTTAAAAGGTGACAAACAGCATTGATTTATTGAAGAATTAAACATCAACATCACTGTCAAAAAAAGAACATACATTTACAATAAATGTATGCTTAATATTCACATTAATGTGTCTTTGAATGTTCTGCCTTGGTTAGCACTTGGAACAGATGTGAAGTGGGAGGAGAATTTATATGTGCGTCACGTTTAGGCAATAAAAAACTTCCGCATAGGATACACCTATACACCAGAACGCATAAAGTTATTGTAAATGTGTGTTCTTTTTTTGACAGTGCTTTTCATTTCGATGTATAAAGTGTACTTTTCAGCACAGTTTTAATTATTATTATTATAATTATAATCATTATCATTATTGTTTACACGTAAAAAACACAATCTATGTGAAATCACAACAACAAAAATTCATTAATTATAACTGGTAAAAAAATAAGAACAAATGTGGTATTTTGTAGAGGTTGAAACGGTTACAATATAAATAATTCTATCTTATGTTAAAGAATCCCGATGTTCAAGCTAAATCCAGCGGTGTAGAGTCATCATTAGTTGCCGACGCTTTGAAGTGACGCTAAAGAGCGAGGATATATCATTTCACTTGCTTCGATTCCTCCGTCCTTGCGTCTTTTCCTTGCTTCCTTCTCTCGCATCCTGAAGTGTTGGAGCTAAGACACGAGGAAAGGAAGCGAGGAAAGGAAACGAGGACTCACAAATAAGAAATGAGAAGCACCCAGGGATATTGAGAAGCACCTATGCTACTCTGTGTTCTTCCTGTGTTTTTGTAAGGACTCCAGTTCCCATCATGCTTTGTCTCATTATCCTCTATTGTTCTCACCTGTGTCTCATTACCTGTTTGTCCCTCGTGTGTGTATGTATGAAGAGCTCTTTTCCAAAACGCATTAAACGCCAAATTTAAAAAAAAAAGTTTGTAATGCTATTTTGCTGTGTACTAAACCTATTCACTGCTCCATCAATGTTTCGTGCCAAATCGCTATATTTCCTTGTTTAAAATGTCCTGCAAGATGCAGTATCTTTCCAGAACGCTAACCTGTTTTTAGCCTAAATGCGATGTGTCCTCTCGACCAATCAGAATTCGCTCGTTAGTGGTATTTGTATGCGTGTTATTTTTAAATTTGTTGTTTGTGGTGGAAAATATTGAAACATGAAATTGAAAATATTTATTTTATTTTACTATTTAGTTTGTTACTATTTATTATATTTGGCGGTTATTCATTTCATTTCATGCATTTGCATTTATTTGATTTATATTAATTTATAGTATGAATCCCTGATGTCATGTTGAATGTTCTCTTGTGTGTTTGTTTTTAAAAAGAAATAAACCAACATATTTTTGGATTTGTAGCGTTTTGAAAAAAAAAATGTTTAACATGTTCAGACTGAGCCAACAGACCATTTAACAGGATAAATTGAATATTAACAGCATGTAGGGGTCTAGGTAAAAAAATGTCATAACGTTCTATATACTTTTAGACAAACATGTTACACTGCATTTTGATGCACTATGTTCTTTTGGCCTTTCTTTAATCATTTTTTTCAGAGCTCGTCGCTGCCCTTTTTAACACAGGCGTGGAGAAGAGGCGGAACCAACACTAGATTGACCAACCATCATACAACGCAACAATACAGAAGTTAATATTAATGGCTACTGCATTTTCATATTCAGTAATATTATTCGAAATAAAATACTAGTAACAAGTATGCTAAGTGTTGCGGAAATCAGAGCATCCAACGCATCTCCGGAATGACGCGCAGTGCCTCCAAAGCGTTCTTAAGCGCCACCAGCTGGTCGTTTTCCGAAGAGCACCAGGTATTATTATTTAAAATGGCTAAAAACGCGTTGGCGACACAATTTGATTGATTTTTTTATCATATAGCCTATTAGTAGCCAATCTTATGCATTTATTCAATAAAATGTTGAAACCAGATAATAAAGTCTAGTGGATTCCAGCAATTCTAGATACCTAATTTGCTTAGCTAAAATTCATAGGGTGTGGATTATGCTAATTGTGAATGAGCGTGCATGCGCGCCCTGTTTCGAGTGATTGGAATTCATTAACATACACATTTAACTACGAAATTCACGTTTACGAAGTATTTGTGAATCCGGAGGAAAGTTTTCGGAAGGTCTGTTTTACGCGCAAATGTTTTTAGTTGTGTTTAGTTGTTGTATGTGCTCCCTCGTGTTTCTTAGACTATTGATCAACCCTTATGTGTTGTTTTGATTAAATATTTTACTGCACGTGGATCCTCTCCTTGTCTTCCTTGCTGAACCTTGACATACATTTTGCCATTCATTGCAATACATTGCAACAGCCACTTTTTTAAAATACAATTTTAATTTGAATAAAAACTTGCTGTGGTCCACCTGGGATATTTTTTATATCCCACCAATACAATCCATCACATACCAGTAGAAACTCTTATTGTTTCCATTAAAACCTACACAATTTCCACATAACCATTAAATAATCTATTGTGTTTTGGGCAGGGTTCTGTTGTTTTTTCAGCAGATTTGTTTTGGCTGCTGTCCAATTTGATAGCATTGACCTTTAGATTGCATTTTAGGACGGAATATTGAATATCTCAGTTATTGTTTGACAAGGGAGCACGAGGATAGTTTCACTTTCGCTTTTGCAACTTTACAGTCTTGTGTTACCCGCAGAAACATCCCCATTGTCTGTCGACTTAAAAAAAACTGTGCCTTTGCTCCACATCGTGCTTCCACTGAATCGCAATGAATGCGTTTACATGCGCGCTTTATACACGTATCATCAAAATCAAGGCACACGCGCACGCTTCTGGAAGCTGAAGCGCCATGCCCGCTCCCGCTTGAGACAATGGTCTTATGTATATTACATTAAAACGTGATTTTAAAAATGTATCGATAGATAGTAGAGGTTCGACTATCGATACACTATCGTACAAAATATTCCGATAGTTTGTTGTATTTGTGCACAGCCCTACTTTGACGCCTGCCTGCAGGACAAAGATAGAAAAAGGATTGACTTTGGCTTAAACTGCATCGCTCGGCGTTACTAAAGTACAAAATATCTAGCTAAAACTAAACCAAACACTACTGTTAATGTCACCTTGTATAAAACAGCATCTATAACTTGTTAATAGTGTAAACTGATGAAAAGAAACTTACCCGTCTCAGGTTGACGTATAGTATAGAATTTGGCGGGAGGAATAGGTTATACCCGGAAGTAGTACCAGAAAATCAGACCAATGACAGGAGAAAGATCATATGGCATGAATAATACATATTAATGCATTAATACGACTTCACTTTTCAAACTGATTAATTTATATTATAATACGTATTATAATATAGGCTTATGTATATATTAGTGTACATATATTATGTAAGTTGTAAATATAACATTTATAATATTCATTTCCGGTTTATGTCCATCTAAAGAATGAATGTATCAGTTTAAAGACATGAAAGAAGTGAGCCCTTAAATTACAATGCAGGAGCATATACTTGCAAACAGGATCAATATCATGACAGAGTGACAAACATCAGTCTGCATTGAAAACTCTCTCTTTTCTCTCCATTCTTTTCTTATATACCCGCCTATTATTCATAAAGAATTCAAATAAAATGCATGTGGGCCTAAGTTTGTTTGTGTTTTTTGTTGTCGTTGTTTAATAAAAACCATAATTGGACCAGATGCTGGAGTGGAATGGTTCACTGTAACTGCAGCTTTACATTCACATAATGTATTTAACTCTGTTTGGGCGTAAAAGTGAGACAGGTTTGGAACCTCTTAAATTCAGGTGAATGTCTTTAATATTATTGCAAATTAGAAATGGTTGGTCAGTTATAATATGCTAGGTAACGTTTATTTGGCAATAATAAATAGGAAATGTTTTCTTAATTTCTCCAGTATCGACAGCAGAACCGTTAACGTCAGAGCTTATCAATACTTCGGTTTTTTATTAAGTACGGGGTTTCGGTACCCATCCCTACTCATACAGCATACAGAACGCAGAAAATTAATGCAGACTTTTATTGCACATAGCACTGGAGTAAGAGAGGTTTAAAGTTTGGTAGCACAGGCCTAACAGTAGGAGCACATGTATTAATTGTCGGTTGTCATCATGAAAAAAAAACGATGCAAGTAAAGTTCATCCTCAAAAAGCAGGTAACTGACAAAAGACATTCATGTTACAGATGGATAATTCAGGGCCATATAATTTTTACACTACCTAAATTATTAAATGTTTCTAATTTGTGTGTTTTTCCTTTTTTACTCTACAATAGTGGTATATTTGTCCACATAAATTGCTGTAGTATACTATAGTAAACTTCAGTAAAATTCTTAGATACTATCGTGTTTTTGAACTTTACTATAGTATACAGTGTTTATCAATCTACTACAAGGGCACAAAAATTTCAATAGCAAATACTAATAGTTTACTAAAGTATTTTTGCATGAATGTTCAATTTAACGGGACTTTTATTTTTACGGGTGTCTGGGAAGACGCTTGAGTTTTTGTGTTTGCCAATAGCTTCACTCGAACAGTAAACGCTCGTAAAATAAACTCCCAGAGTAACCCTGGAGATGACTTACATTTGTTCATATCCTCATACAGTGCAGAGGCAGATAAATCCTGGGCGATACTGTAAAATTTTGCATCGATCCGATACAAAGTAAATGCAGGGCCAGTATTGCCGATATCGATACCGATACCAATACTTATAGAAGCGTTCACTTGAATTTACATTTACTTTCCTGTGGATGTAATTTCATGATTTACCAGATGAATCCATCATTAATTTGCTAAATCTGAATACATTTTCATGACCACTAAAATATTTTGTAATTTGTGCTCTTAATGTGCCTATAGGCTAATTAATCATGTAGATGTTAAAACACTGGACATAATTCAAACCAAATAAAAATATTTATTTAGTTATTTATTCCTGTAATAGAATTTGCAACTTTACTGTAATAGAACTTTACACCAAATTATTACTTGAAAATAGTAACAAACGACTAACAGAACAGAAAACCGATGTATAATAAAACAATTTCTCTAGCTTTAAAAAAAGAAGTCTACAAAATTATTATTGAAGAACAAAGCTTTTAAAACTGCTTTTCCGTTTTTGTTCATTGTTATGTTTAGACACAATAATATAACAAATTTCCCTTTCATTACATTTTTAAGTGAATTTATAAACAAAGTGCACACAATTGTTTAAATAATAAAGTACTTTTAATCTTTGGCTTTTTACCCCCAAAGGCCCACTGGCATACAACGCAGTTCGCAGTGTTTTTATTCTCTTCGCTGGCTGCAGCTTCTGAGTCACGTGATAGCGGACTACAAAACACATCAGGGCAGAGAGGTAGGAGAAACGTGTGCAAAACTAGGTGTATGGGATAATAGTTATTCTTTATTAAACAATTATAAGCTACATAAGTAAATAAATAAAATATGTAGTAGAAACATATTAGTATCGATGTTTTTATGTTAGGATGGATCCTTTTCGATACAACCTCAGCATCGGAAGTATCGATATTTCAGGATCGATCCGCCCCACCCCTTCGTATGTCTAACTGTGCACATCATTTACTTAGACACGCAGAACAGCCAGATGTCATTCAAAATAACAGGATTCCGCTCCACATCTAGATTAAAGCATCAGACGAAATAACATTATAACATTTCGTCTGGATTTGGTCAACGAAGATGAAGAGACATTTTAGCATAGTTTTTATTTTGTAAAATACATATATAGTCTTGTTTTTATTTGTCAACATAATTCAATTTTATATTTAAATATCGTCATCGTCCCACGACCAGCATTTACGTTGCGTCTGGTCTTCGTCACGTGATAGAGGTTCGTTAACGATGGTATTTAGTAGTAATTTTCGTTGATGAAAGCAACACTTTTGATCATCAACCAAAAAAACACATGTGGGAGAGGTAATCCGTTTGTGTGAGACAATGTGGGACACCATTGAAAGCTGTATTCGGAATGAAAACATTTTTATACACTTGTTAAGCTACAACATAATTGAGACATATATAAAATGATCTATAACATGAAGAAAAAAACTTGTGTGCACCTGGTTGCTGCATTTGACAGCGCTGTTAAATAAACAATGGCGCAAAAAAACGTGCATGTGCGTTTCAGGTTAAAGCATGGGCGTAAATCCCGGGGGGAGGGAGGGGACATGTCCCCCTCTATCCGAGGGTTTCCACCCTCGATCAATTAAATTCTCTATTGTCATAAATATAATTCTATTTACCTAAACTAATTGTGTAATTAGAAGAAAATATAAACGCAAAAAAATGGGTTTGAAGTTTAAAAACTGTTGAGTTCCCCCTCCCCTGCCTCTCACAGTGGTTTGGCCCACTGCCTGCTCTTCCCGTTCATCTCACCTTCGCTTTGCGCAACACATTCGTAAGTACTTTCATAACTGTCACTGATCGGCATGCATAGAGCTAACAACATTTAGTCACGCTGAAACTATGAAACTATTAATGTAATTAAACAGATAATCGATATTTTTCTTAAAATATCGATACCTAAATAGCATATTTTTAGTATCGATATTGATATATCGATACTGCAGCATCGACGTGCACATCCCTTCGTATGCGGCTCAGTTATTCTCTGTAATGTAGTTGATGCTGATTCATTAATAAATTAGTTGTTGCAAAAATGCTGATTAGCGATGTATTTTCCATGAATCTGCTATGTTATATATGTCTATATTAGTGTACATAGGCCTATATTATGTTAGTATAAATATAACATTTATAATATTCATTTCCTGTTTATATATTAGGTTTATGTCCATCTAAGGAAGGACTGTATCAGTTTAAAGACATATAGAAGTGAGATCTTGAATACCAATGCATGAGCATACTTGCAAGCAGGATCATTATCATGACAGATCGACAAACATCAGTCTTCATGGAGAACACGTTCTGTTCTCTGCATTCTTTTCTTATAACCCCAACTTTTGATGTGAACTGTGAACACATACAGGTGCCATTTAGGCCTCTATTTTGCTACATGAAAGATATAAAACTGCAAACCTGGCACTAGCAATCTCACACTTGTGTTAGAAGAATACAACAATTCCCAAGTCACAAATCAGAAATGTAACATACAAAATATACATGAACCATGTACACATTTGTGTCAGAAGAGATTACATAAATTTCCACCTTTTTGCAGCGATTGTACAGATCATGATGAAGCAGGGTGCACAACAGTAACTTATCCCAAGCAAACCTTTGAGCAGTATTAACAATGTTTCCGATTAACAATCAAGTAATGTTCAACTTTCTAAGATATCTTCAGGTTTCTTTTTCAATAAAGTACTCTAATATACCGTATTTGCATATCTTGCTGCCACCTATCCCCACGCAAAAGAAGATTTCCTAATAATAAAGGTTCCTAAAGGTCAGGTTGTATGGTTTCATAAAGAACCCTTGACTTTCACAGATTAAAGATTCGTTTCTTTAATCCAGCATTCAAGTCACTGCCTAAACAAGTTTATGCCACAATAACAAAAACAAATGCCTTGACAAAAGGACACTTTGCGCATTAAGAGCCAAAGGGGCAGGTGCTCAAGCACCCTCTGGCGTCACCTTCTGCAAGTGCCTGGAGGGGTCACATCAAAAGATGACCAAAACAAAAGTCTACCATGGACTAAACTACAAAATTGGACATTACAAAAGACATGAAGACATGCGATAAAATAGATTTTATTTTAAAGATTCGTGTTTTTGTCTTATTTACTTCATTTGAAAATTTGGAATGCCTAAATACATCAAAAGCACATTCAATAACAATACACAATAACAGACACAGTATGTTCAATTGTCTTATATTAAAGTATAGTCACCCTTAAGACCCAACAGTTCCCACTAATACATTGGTATAAAGAGATTAAGTTTTTTCAACATTCAGCAAAGGGTTAAATCCCAGCGACCACACAGGTTGATAGATAAATAACTTGTACTGTAAATTACATTGGATAAAAATATCTGTCACATGCATAAGTGTAAAAGTAAATTTAGCAAACTGGAAATTGAGAAACTGTGTTAGAAACTCACACACATTTCCTCTGTTTGTATGGAAAAGGTAATTGTACTTCTTTATTTTATATAGACCTTTCTCCCCTTTCTTGAAACTTGTAGAGAGAGGGTCCCAACCTTTTTGTTTTATTGATATGTTTGGGGAGTTAAAGGCGGGGTAACCGATTTCCGAATTATGCTTTAGACAACTTAGTCGGGCTGAGTACCAAAATTACCTTGCAGCCAATCAGCAGTAAGGTACACAGTGCACAGGATGGACATTAGCTGAGCCGAGCGCTGACGAAAGCGAAAGATGGGGGTAGGGGTGTGTTTGTTTTGATGATTTGAACATCAACAACGGCTAAGAGAAATCGGACACCCTGCCTTTAAGGGAAGAATTATGTTGTTCATTTTCTTGATTGTTTAGGTAAAATAGTATTATAGTTTAGAGTCAAGCTTAAATGTTCAATCTATTGAATGAAATGTATTATAATCAGTGTTGGGTAAGTTACTCTGAAAAAGTAATTAATTACTAGTTACTCATTACATATTCAATAGTGTAATTAGATCACTGTCCAAATTACTCTCTCCAAAAAGTATCTAGTTACTCATTACTTTCTATATCCTACATCAACCTTGATTAGTTACGTGATTCAAGGATAGACATGAAACGGCTTATTTAATTCATTCAAATCAATAATATTATAAACTGACCAATGTATTACAAATGTGAGAATTATACATTAAAGCACAGATTTTAAAGTAAGACTTTGAATTTTGATGTCAATTACACTATTGCACACGCATATATTTCACTAAGTATATAGTTTAATTACATCAAAAGTAACTGTAATTAAATTACAGAAAACATATGAGTAATGCCTTACTTTACTTTTTCAAGGGGAAAGTAATTACATTACAGTAACTAATTAGTTAGTAACTAGTTACATCCAACACTGATTATAATGTAAGATAGTGGAAAAAATATGGTTTCAGAACATTGCCTTATGACGAGATTGAGACCATTGGAGACCCATATCTAATAAAGACAATACAGCGTCCATCATAAACAACCGTAATAGAGAATAAGAATAACAAATGATTAAGTAAGAAATATAAGATAAATTAATGTAAGTAAAATGAGTAAAGATTAGAACATATAAAATGGCATGAATGAGACCCTTAATTGCTAAAGTTCCCTTTAGTTCTGTTGTGTGTGGCTACAAACTGCTCAATAACTATTCTAACGTAAAAATATTAAGGAACCATAAAAGCTTCCTTAAGTCTCAATCATGTTCATTGAGGATGAGGAAGTAACCAAACAGAAGACAGAATTACTCTTTTGGAGACGGGATTGATTGATGTGATGATACGCGATTATTGAGAGAAGTTTGTTTCCTGCAATTCAATTGTCCATAACTCAAATATTATTAGTAGCTGTAATGTAACATTGGTGGTCCAATGAAGTACATAGTAGTTATGTTCTATAGTGTAACTATAGCAGCTGCTTTTCCATTGCCAAGTTCCATTTAGATGGTATAACGCTTAAATTATTTTGTTCATTAGTTATCATTCTTAGGGGAAGATTAAGTTATTTATGAAAGCAAAACATGTTTGTCATTACTACTACATTTTTAAGAAGACATTTTGTTTAATGCATAAGTGACTGTATAAATGCATTTTAGGTATGGGAGTGGCATATTTTGATCTTTGCTATTTGGGCTGAGGTCATTGGGCCAGTTTTGATTGGTCATTGGACTGGTTTTATTACACAAATCTGGCAACCCCGCAAACTACCTATGGGGTCATTTTTGGGGAAAAACAGGCTCCTGCTTGACCTCAAACTGCTGCTAATAGTTTCTCCAGCTCTTGAATCTCTCTGCAGACATCTAGACAAAACACATGAAGAATTTCAGCTTGAAACATTTGAATATTTGTGGTTGTTTTGATTAATCAACTATTCAAAACAATTAGTCAATCCTCAAGATCATTTATTAAAATAGATTTTTATCCAAATATTGTCTCTTACCCAAGAGGTTGAATTTGCTGATTTGTGAAAGCGAGTGGTTCACTGAAGTCTTCAGCTCTGATTCAAGAGTTTTCATTATATGCAGCTGTTTGTGCACAAGAAAGTTGGGAAGGTACATGATTTAAAGTATATTTCAAGAACATGATCATAACTTTTATGAATCAAACTCATCAGCCTCTATTTGTGACATACGTAATTCATAAGTGTGACAAAAAACACCTTCAAGTTGTTGAACATCTCAAGCATTTCTACTTTGGCCTCATTGAACATTTGAACTTTTAACTCATCGATTGTTTCCATTATTACTTTCTCCATCCTCTGCATGGATCCTTCTCCTTTTACCTCTGCAGCTTCTGTAGAAAACAACATTTTATATTCATTTGTGTTCTTTAAACAAAGAAACATCAGAACATTAAGACTTACTTGTTTTGGCTTTAATCAAACAGATTTTAAGATGAACTACTTTTATAAAAAACTGTGTCTGTGTTTATGTGGATATTAATGGTGGTTTACTCTTGAAGCCCGGAGCCATTTTCCTCTCAATGGCTGCATAGATTGTAAAGTAGATCTCCTTCTTCTTTTCTACGATGACTCTGCTGAGTGATGCCTTCAGTTTGTTTTCCTGTTAGATGGTTCAAAGTAATAATGTTTAAACAATGCAAATACCCAAAACTTTCTCCAGCTTTTTCAAACAAGCTTTGTCCCCTTAGATCACAGCCCAAAATCCTATTCGACTCAATTGCAGTCTTTGATTCACCTATATTCTTGTTATACTAGCTGCTGAGGTTCATCTATATATATATATATCTGTTGAAAGATTTTGTTGTGCGAATTATAAATTTTCCTCTCTTGGAAAAGACAGAAACCTGTTCTCTAGTGTATTTTCTTTATTAGTATAATTTGTCCCACAGTGTGCATAAAAACAGTGTCTGGAAAATAAGAATTACCTGTCGATGTTTGGACAAATAAAAGAACACACTGGACAACAGAGCTCACCTGTGTTTGGATGAAGATGTGAATAGGATATAGCATTGGAGATGTTGGCAAGATGATGCTGAACTTGTCAAGCTTGTCCTGCATTGATTTCTCTGTTTTGTCATTATCATCAACACTAGAGCCAAGAAAATGAAGCAAAACATAGTCAAATTTAATATAAAACTCAATCCAGGATTGTTTAGGTCACATGCATTTGTTTTTCAAGCCTTTGTGCATCAGAGGCTTAGTTAGACATTATTTTTAAACTTCATATGTTTACCATTTAAGGGATGATGTATAGCTGATGATGTCACAAGTGATTGAAAATGAAATCTTTCATTACCTCATTTGTATGACCTTCTTTAAATTTACTTTTAGTATAAAGGCAACACAATAAATTCAAATGAGACAAACATTCAGTTTGGTATAATAATCTGTAAATATAGTGTCATATTAAAAAGATATTAATATTTAATTTACAAGTCATTTCAAGAGGTCATTATCAGGCAAAAACTGACCTTGGATTGTCATGCTTGGCCAATCAGAATCAAGTATTACAGAGTGCAATAATCTTCATTAATAATGTTCATTCTGAGTCATTAGTTATTTTTTACATTAGTTAATTAATTACATATTTGTAAATTGTTCTATCATTTGTAAATAAAATGCGACTAATAGTCATTCACCTACATTTTTCACTAAATGTTCTAGCTAACAGAGAACAGAGAACTGCATCATGTTGAATAACTACTAGACCATTTTACTTTGACCTGAAATTCATGTTTTGTTTTTATAACAATATAATAATATTTATAATAATATAAAAATTTGTATATGAATAAACTGAGACAACACGGGTAAATTGTATTGATAACATTTCTTAACTAACGGGGGAAATTGAAAAAGAGGAACTCACGGAAACATCAACACAAACTCCTTATTAATGCTGTCGTACATGTGTTTGGACAAACACTTGTTTAAATCTAAAGGTTCATTCCAGTTTCTTGGCCAGTAGAATCCTCCTCTGCAACACATGGCTCGAAAAATTCTGTGAAATCCTCTGTTACATTTTGGCCGGACCTTAAAGTGAAAAAGACATGAAGAAAAAAATGACATGACAGCAGATAAAAAGCAGAAGACTGCACCTATACACAACTTACAGATGATAACATGTCTTGTGTGGTCTTAACACACAATCTCACTGATTCTTCTACACCCTTTGAGAGACATTTCTTCAGCTTTTCATGAAGATCTTCAAAATGATCATCCAGCAGCATTAGATTCTTCTCCAGGTCTGTCTGCAGGTCCTTGAGGATTCTGGCTTTTGTCTTAATAAACACACAATTATACAAAAATGTGAATTACAGCATAATTACAGGTATCTGTCTAAACACATTTGCATATATTATTATGAGAAATTCATACCATGTTTTTATCTTTATCCAGTTGGACACTTTGTAACAAAGACAAAATTCCTTTTGCTTCATTGATATAATCTCTGGTCAGTTGTTGGTTGATGCTCTTGTTTTGGTTTATCAGGATATCCCTCAGTTTAGGTATCTCTACAAGATCATTTTAAACTGTATTTGTTATTTAAAACTGAAAATATTTCAGCATAATAAAACATCACACTTTCACTTTTCTTTGCGTGATAGGTTACAGCACCTGTTTCTACATCCTTCAGATGTAATTCTGGATCAAAGAATGCTGTGGAGCTGACAGTAAAAACATCAGTGATGAATCTTTCCTTTGATTCCTGCATATTAAAAATAAAAAAATACATCATAAATCATTTCCTTAAAAATATAAACACATCTCAACACACCAAATCATGCTAAGTTTCGTAATAAAATCAAACACACCAGTCTTCCATCAAAACCCAGGAAACACACAGATCAATATAAATCTCTGTTACAAATGTAAGAAAATATACAGTATTTAACCATGAAAGTATAAGCCAGGGGTTTTCAACCGGTGGTCCGCGGCGGCATTGCATGTGGTCCGTGACATGCATTCCAGCCTACCCAATTTCACTATTAAAATCACTTTTTTTCCATAATTTATTTTCCAAACATTTCCAGAATATTTGTGCATTGGTGTGAATACTAAATTTAATGAAAATATTTCAAATAATTTGAGTTTGAGTTGAGATTCAAACTGACACTGGATAGGCTAGCTTTGCACTTATCAGGTCTATCTTATGCTTTGCTAACGTTGTGTTTTGCTTCCCCAACGTCATATACGTACATATACGTCCATACCAGTGTTGCCAGGGTCGCGGTTTTTCCGCACAAATTGGGCTATTTTGTGAATGCAGTTGCGGGAAAAATTATGGAGCCGCGGGTCGCGAGTTTTTGGGCTACTTTCATAATGTACTGCGGCCGCCAAAATGTTTATTTATATTCTAAGGATAAATGATAATTGATGAGTTTCTTATTTTGTATTCAAACTCCGAATGAATACCTGGCAACTCCAGGACCGGCCCGTTCTCAAAAGTGTGGAGAACGAGTCTGACAGACAGGCTACAGTACAGGGAGGAACGCGGGAGCTCAGCTCAACCAAAGAGGAGAAATTAGCGGTGGAATTAGACACAGTGCATCCGAATGACCAATGTTTCGTCAGGTGAATGTCACGGTGCACAATGAAAGAAATCACTCATGAGTGAACAACACTTGATTCTTCCGGCTGCCAAATATCACGTTTGAGCAGCGCTATACGCAGTCTAGAACAACTAAAACATTGACGTGGTTGTACACATTATATATTATGCAGTAAATGTAACCATCCTTATTTCTTAAGCAAGTTTCTGAATGTCTTACGAAGAGAAAACATGTTTCTCGTCCATTTACGTGCGTGGCAGATGTGGGATATTTTTAAAGGGACACTCCATCCAAAAATTAAAATTCTGTTGTGAATTACTCTAGTTGTTCCAAACCTGTATACATTTATTTGTCCGGTTGAACAAAAAAGATATTTGGTAGAATATTAGCTGCTGAAACTTCTTTGGCATCATTGACTACCATAGCAGAAAAAAATGAATGGTAGTCAAACATGACCCAGAAATGTTTGCTTTCCTAAATATCCCAAAACTTATTTTGTGTTCAACAGAACAAAACGATATAAACAATAACCAGGAATCCATTCAGATAAAAAAATATGGCAATAGAAACGTCTTTAGTGAGTTGTTAACTTTGATTTGACACAGGGAAAAAATTGGGCTAGTTTTCATTCCTTTTGGGCGGGTTTTGAGGGGTTATGGGCTGGAAATTATTTCTTGGACCTGGCAACCCTGGTACATACACATACACAATAGTGGGCCGCCGATTACTTGGTAGTCAGAATGGTGGTCCCTGGCACAGAACCAGTTGAAAACCCCTGGTATAAGCCAATCTCATATAGTCACTACATGTGAGGTATAATACAGTATTCAAGTAATAAAGAAAATGTAGAATTGTTTTGATGTAAAGTTGAGGGTGTCATTGGGATATTTTTAACCAAACAGAAATTTACAAAACAAGCTACTTTGCACTAGCATTGGAAGGATTTTAAGTAACAGTAAGAAACTACAGATGTGGAGCCAAGGCAAAATGAGCCAAGACAAAAAATGCGGCACCTGTGAAACGTCACATATTTTAAAGAATGTGTCCGACAGCGTGCTTATCAGACAACCTCAATTTTGTTTGTTTATCATTTTTAAGACAAGGTTTCTAAAGACTTCTGAATTATTTTTAATATTTAAAGATTTCTGCAAGTAAATATTACAATGTTGAAATGATATATACTTACTTCACTTTTAGTACTTTTCAATTTTAGTTTTATTGTTTTCTGTGCAAGGTCATTTCTATGAAGTATGCACTTTGTTTTCACATCCTTAACAAAGATCAAAACGTTAGAGATTGTAGTAAAACATGTAGATGAATGAGATGGAATTTATATGTAGTATGAATAAAAAATACATTATGTACTAAGTACATTTATTAATCGGACATCATTTGATTTTCTAACTGTTCACCCAATAAAATACCACTGTAGTCTAGTAAGTGGACTAAAATAATTGTGAAAAAACTATTTACGACAGAATGAGAATCATAAATACCCTTAACACACAAACTAATGCACGAACTGTGCTCTCTTAAACAGTTTTTGACAGTAGACATTAAATATGAAACACTGAATATTCAATATTAACTAAATAATAGATAAAATAAGCTGTAGTAATTTACCAAACCCTGTCCTGAAATCTGGGCCTCCGTAAGCCTTACAGATCTGAACAGAAATAAGTAAATAGAAAAGTCAATGTTTTATAATAATGGCTCATTCATTCATTTTGCAAAGATGCCGTGTGATAACAAAGAGCTTCTTATTCTCACCTGAGGTATTCTGCTGGTTTCATATCATCAGTTTTAGTACAGATGAAGTTTATATGTTTGCATTCTCCTCCAGGTCCCAAGTCTTCAATGCAGTGGTCTAATATTCCCCAAGGGTCTCTGTCTGTAATCGCTCGCTTGATGTCACTTACAATCCACACAGCAGAGCACTCTCTTATTTTCTAGAAAATAAATAAACGGAGTAAATTGTTGTACTCTACTGTTATTAAAAACATATATTGCAAAAAGTTACGGTATGTTTACAGTTTTCCAGAGGTCATCTCTGATCTTGTTGCAGTCTCCAGTCCCAGGAAGATCAATGAGGACAATGTGCTCCAAGAATTCCCGACAGTTTGGGATTTTGATGGTCACACTCTTCACAAGCGGCCAGAAACAGCCACCAGGATTTGCTACACTATTTTCTAAATAACATACAACATTGCTGGCAAACGCAGACGGCTGTTAAGAGAGTCAAAAAATATTATAGTTAAGAAGAACGCATCTTACGGTACACAACAACATTTATTATCACTTAAAGCTCTCATGATAAATAAACTAGTGGTTTAGAAAGACAAAAATAGGGAAAGGTATGCTCCTTTCCTTTTAATCATGAAATATTTAGCTCTGTAACTTACATCACTGCTTGATATGATCTTCTTTCCTGCAGACAAATCATTGAAAATTTCTTTATATTTGTCATCTCTCTTCAGCTCCTCTAATGTTTTCTCTTCTGCATCAGCTCCAAACAGGGCATTGATCCTTTCTTTAGTCATTTCTGTTAATTGGTTTTCTTCAACTTCATCTGATAGAGCAAACTCCTCTTCCCATTCCTGCCAAAGAACAAATTGCCAATTTCAGGTTGAATTTCTTATTCAAAGACAAATCATTTTATATCAACAGACAAACCTCTTTAGAAATGAGATCAATCTCTGCTATGTAGTTGGAGTCATTCAGATTTGCCTCCACTTGTGTTATAACTGCTGTACATGCACCGCAACCACCAGATGGCAGTAAAAACTGATCTCCCAGTACTGCGTTTAATAAAGAGCTTTTGCCTTCTCCTGTCCTGCCAAATATCCCAATGGTTTCCTTCTTTCTGGTGTCTTCATTCATCTTTGAAATGGCATCCCTGAACATCATGAAAGAGGGCTTATGTTAGAAAACTGTTGTCAAAGTTGCAAAGGAATCATAAATGTTTGAAACACTTACAGAATGTGAGTTTTTATTGTAGTAATGGTGGGGTCTGTGTCCTGGATTGCCTGAACTTTTACATTAATTTCGTCCATGATCTGCTTTGCTTTCTTCTTTTGATCCATATCTGTGTTCCATTAAAGGTATCAATCTAAATTAAAGCTTTTTGCAAAGATAATTTCTTACAGTTCATCATAATTGATGGGGGCGAGTAAGCACGCTCATATTCAGTCGACTAAGCTTAGCTGCACATGTATCCGTACAGAGACATAAAAACAAATGGTACAGTACAAGACAGAAAATAGGCAATCGGAATTAAAGTAAATGAACAAAATGTGAAATTCAAAATAGTGTTTCCGGGTACAACCATTCACCCCCATCCTCCATGACCTCTACAGAGGAAACTTGTCAGGAAAAAAAATTCAGAATTGACTTGCCTTTGATGAGCAGTGACTGCCTGCTGATATCCGGTGACTCATCATCACGTTTTCTTTTAACACCTGTCAAAGAATTTATAATAACAAATATCTTCCAAAATGACCAAGCTGTAACGCACACTAACATACATGAATGAAGTTTTATGAGAAGTATTTTATACCTTGCCTATTGACTGTGTTGTTGATGTAATCAGGAAAAAAATTAGAAGTGTGAAATGGATTTGATGCATTTGTTTAGTTGACCCTAAAATAGGAGGCGTCTCAAGGGGACTGAATCCTCCTTTCAATTCAATTCAATTTTATTTATATAGCGTTTTTTACAATTTTCATTGTTGTAAAGCAGCTTTACACATACATCATAATAAAATATTTAATAAATATTATACTAGGGGAAAATTAAGGAGTATATATGATATTAAGATACATAGTATTATTGCACGGTTTACTCTTGTTAACTGATGTCAGTGGATTGTCAGAAACTGTAAATTATTCAATCGGACTCTATTTAATTTAGGCATATTATTATTTTAAATATTGTTTTCAGGAATGGGAGCCTAAAATTTAAATATACCAGACCAATTTGCAATTATACCAAAACGGAGAGAAAAAAATAGATATCTTGGTCTGTCCAATATTATTCTGGTTCTGAATGACTGTAGTTGTGGATGTAGTTTTTATCAAATGAATTGCCAAGCATCATTAAAACTGTTGTTTTTCCATGATTGTTATCAATTTAGTAAAACAAAGAAAACAAACAAGCAGATCTGTAATCTGTACAAACAACATTTTTACACTTCAGAAGCCAAATAAAGATACATGAGATTCTTAGAGAAAGTGGTTATCTCACCAAAGGTTTGAGTGGATTGTGATGTCAGCGCTGCAAGGATCGGATTTATTGTTTTTTGTTTTTCAAAACACCCAAGAGAGGTAGAGGGCCTAAATATATGTGCATTTATATTGTATATTTAATATTTAACATTTTATAACTTTAAGTGATTGTATAAAAGATATTAAACTTAAAGAATCTAAATATTATTACTTACCGTTCCATCTGCTCACTAACTGCTTCACATTTCTCTTTAGCCGGCCTATAAGCGGCTACAAGACATGCAAATATTTTATTATATAATGTGAGTACTTTATAGAAAAGATATCTTAATTAGAAAATCAAACATAATTGATTATCAGTTTGAAACATTGTTAATTATTGTTTGCCTGAGATAAGCTGCTTTACTCTTCTTCATGAATTTACTTTCGATGGATTTATATCATCCTATGAACCTCACTCCATTGATAAATGATTCTACACAATGCATAAAAAGTAAATCTTCACCATATTCTCCATGAAAGACCATATTTAATTGCTGCCAAGCATTTATTCCTCTTGCAGGTTCAAGTCTGTTCTTTATAACTTCTAGGCACTTCTCTGGTGTCTTGAATGGAGGCCAGTGACATTGTGTCTTGTGTTCATTTAACCAGTTTGTTGGTATCACAGTCAGCTCTTTCGACTCTTGCAGGGTAACGACTGCATACATACTGTGTGAATAACAAAAATAATATAAACTGATTTCTTGTTTTACATGAGTTAACATTATAATATTACAAAAGCATGTTAAAAAAATAAAAAATTAAGTTACACGTTTGAACAAGAATGATTAAGATGTTTATTACTAACCATTCCACCTGCTCACTTACTACTTCAGGTTTCTCATTAAACAGCCTATAGGAGTCTACAAGACACACAACAATTTTATTAGATTGACAACTTTACGGAGAAAGAGGAAACCATAATATACCTTTGAAAGTTGTCTTACTCCTCAATTTAAAACATTCTTATTAAGTTTGCCTGAGCTACTGTGGTTGGCTGCATTTTTCGTCATGCATTTACTTTTATCTCATTTTACAAATTAAATCTTTACCATGTTCCCAATGACAGACAATATTTAGTAGCTCCCAAGAATGTATTCCTCTTGCAGGTTCAAGCCTGTTCTTTATAACTTCTAGGCACTTCTCTGGTGTCTTGAATGGAGGCCAGTGACATTGTGTCTTGTGTTCATTTAACCAGTTTGTTGGTATCACAGTCAGCTCTTTTGACTCTTGCAGGGTTACGACTGCATACATACTGTGTAAATAACAAAAGTAATATTTGTTAATTGATTTCTTGTTTAACATCAGTAAACAATATATTACAAAAGCATGTAAAAATGAAACACAATACTTCTTTAAATGGAAGAAAAGGTCTCTGTGACTACATATACAGTATACGATGGAGAAAAATGTAAAGATGTTTAATGATAAGGTACAGTAAGACTTTTATTCGTGTGGCAACATAAGTGAAACCTCTGAAACTGAGTTTTTGAAATTACATTTTGCATTTATCTGGTGGCAAGGTAAAACAATAGAGGATGTCATCACTTTCATCACTTTCTTCTCCATCCCAATACTCAGGCTCACTTCCCACGCTGGTTAGATGAAATGGTTCACTATTTCCTCTACGTATCATCACTATGTCATATTCTTCATCCGTGCTGTATGTCACAATGGCATGTACCTTAACTTGGTCCTCAGGTGGAAAGCAAACTATCACACTTAGTTTGAAAAAATAAAACCCATGATATTCTAAACCCTGACACAGCTTTGAGGCGTAGCCTTTTAGTGCTAATGTTACGAGTACTGAAGTCAAAGGACAGCCCTGACATGGCACAGACATGTCCGCTACGTTTCCAACAAGGCTTGTCGCTGCACGGAAGTCTTGAAGCAAATTTGGATTTGACTGTCTCTCTCTGTCCAACTCTTTCTAAATACAATCCAGCACTGTCTGAGTGTGGAGTGTTTTAGGAGTGATCAGGAGAGCAACAGACTCTTTTGGTATCCGTCCCTCTGACTGAGACTCCAGGAAGTCTTCTAGGTGTCTTGCTAGAATAGTTGCGATGATGATGTAGTCAACGTTAAAGAAGTGTTGACTGTTGTCATGTGGACTTCTCACAGATTCATTGAAACGTCTCTCTGAGCAGTTAAATGTACCACTGAGGATCATGTTGTAGAGCATCTTTATGTATGGAATTACAACTTGAATGTTCTCTTTATAGAAGGAAACTGGAATGCCGTCTGGTCTTGGCGTGTCTGACACTTGAAGGGAATGTAAAGCTGAGACAATGTCAACCTCACTTAGTTCGCTCTCTTGAACCGATGATGAAGCCGTCATCTCTATCCCAAATTTTATGACTGAGCAGTTGAGAGAGTGATTGAATTTGGAGATTCTTCTGTGAAGTGTCTGTGGAGACGTTGTTAATCTTCAAGAACAAAGGCTGATGGTCAGGTCTCTCTAAATATCTGATGTCACAATTTGTGACACGCCACATACATTCTTCTGGAATAAAGAAGTAATCCAGTCTTGAGGAAATGTTGCCTCTTTGGTATGTATAATTCTGCTTTACAGGATGTTTTCTTCTCCAGATGTCGACCAGCTGAAGAGATTTCATGAACTTCTTCACACAGGAAAGAAGTTTACCGTGAGTTCGGTTCCGAGTCACTTTGTTGGAATTACAGTTCTTGTCAATAAAGGGGTTGAGAACGGTATTGAAATCTCCACCAATCACCAGCAACCCTGTGGTCATCGACTGCAGGTACCTTGAAAGTTTTTCAAGGCTTTCTGTGTCAGTTTGGTGGATATAAACACTAACAAGTGTATAGAGCTGACCCTTCAGTTTACATTTTAACACAACATAACCTCCACAGTTATCCTTTTCAACACTGATGTATTCAAACTCTAATGTTTTCCTAACAAGTATAGCTGTTCCTTTTTGGGATGGGGTATACTTTGTATAGAAAATATGCGACTCATCTTCTATGCGGTTTATGATATGATTATCTTCTTCCCCAATGTGAGTCTCTTGTAAGAAAACAACATCACTGTTACGTAGTTCTGTCAATTTCTGCTCTCTTTGTTATTTAAGTCCATTTACATTCCAAGTGATGAATTTTATGATTCCTTGATCCATGATTTCCCTGGCAAAACAAAAAGTGAGGGAGGGTAGGAGATAGGAATGATCGAAAACTAAAGATTCAATATGTGATATACCTAAATTCTTAAAAAAATAAGGGTTCTTCGCAGTGATGCTGGCAGTCTAATTCCAACTGGTCCAGAACATTGTAGAGGTGCGGAAGTTGTCCAAAAGTTCACAAACAGTATTCTGTTGCTTAACCTTTTCAAACTAATTTCTAGTACCCCAGAATGATCTTGATGATACTGTTGCCGTTTAGGGACATGCTTACCTGTCTTCAGTGCTTCTTTCTTTACAGCAGTAAAATCCGGTCTAGTAATAAAAACAAAATGGTGTACCTGTGAGTGAATTTTTTTTAGATTTGCATCATCTTTCAGCATTACAAGCATCTTATATACCTCTACCTTCCTTAAAAACAAAATATGGCACCTAAGCAGCACAATGTCGTTCATGAAGAACTCAATGATACAAACGTAATATAAAAACCTTTAGTTAACGGCCTTTAAGAATACAGGCTTTTATGAAGCAATTCTGTTATTCTGAAAATAAATTCTGTATCAATCATTTTATATGGAGCATAGAGCTGCATCTCTGGTACAGAAGCGCTGTCAGTGGGAAACCTCAATTTAAGACTATTATTGACATTATTATGCTCTGTTTTGCAGACACAGGTGCTGATACAGAACAGACTTTGTAAGTCCTTTAAAGACTAACTAACTTTAATTTTGTTTGTAGACGTGATTTCATCGTAACAATAAAACACCACTCTGAAGAAAATGTCTTTGCGATACTCCTTTTCACTGTACTGTGTGATTCTTTCCTAGGGGATTGCATATACCTAAGTATAAATGTATAGGATAATGCAATGTAAGTCGCTTTGGATAAAAGCGTCTGCGAAATGCGTAAATGTAATTTAATGATTCTCACATATTTAGAGGTGGGTCGTGTAACGGCATATATTTGAATATTAATATTTTTCTCATCAAATTCCTCAAGCTTATTGAAGGATGTTGGGAAGGCTTACATTTACATTTATGCATTTGGCAGACACTTTTATGCAAAGCGACTTACATTGCATTGTACTATACATTTGTTTCAGATTGTAACGCCTCTGCCGGTTGTTATTTGTCTTTTGCATGGTCAGTGTTTTGTTTTCAGGAAATTGGCTTGGGAATTGCAGATTGGGAACAGCGGCGCAAGTGATTCCTGTCTATTTTAACGGCACTTGTTAGACCTCACAAGAATGTACACGGCTGAGATTTGTCTGAAAAAAAAGAGCATTTACTATTGTAAGGAAGTGTTATCTTAATTGGGAGTACTCGCCACTATTTAATCAATTAAACGTTAATACAAATATATTTTATGTTAAATAAAATTGGTTTTATATGCAATGGCAGTGTTTTCCAAATACTATTTAATATTGTATAGTGTATAACTATTGAAAATCCAAACGAGTCAGTAAAGGTGTGATCCTTCCCCTTTTGCTGTTTAAAGTGTTTTTATCAGTTGTTTTTAGGATTTTTGTGAGGAAGTGTCAGTCATGTGTGAGGAAGAGAGTGAAAAGGAGGAATGTTAAAAAAGTGTATGCAACAGAAATAATTATATGTTTAAATAAAATATATACTTTATATTTGTTAAATAAACATATGTCCATAGTGGTCTCAAAGTCTCAAGTCCTGCAGTTTTTTTTCAAATTTGAGTATATCACATCATAAACAGGATCCTGTAAGCTGTCATGGCATTTCCCTAATTGCCACAAGGGTGCTCTAAACGCCAATAAGTATTCTTATTAATATTGATTATATGAACAGTCAAGAAGGCACTTACTTCCTACATAATGTGCATAATATGTTAATATGGCTTTGAGGGTCACATCACCTGACAGCTGTCCCCCCCCCACTTTTAAAATGCCCGCTACGCCCCTGGAGGCAAATGCTTCCAAGTCGTTTTCACAGTTCTTCGACAGCACAGGCAACGATTCACGAACACACCTTTGTTGACGGTCAAAGGAGTCCAGTCCACCTGATCAGAGACGTAAGCCACTCATCCAGTGGTGTAGTCTACGTGATACGCAGGTATACGCCGTATACCCACTTAAAAAAGTGCGAGGATACGTAACAACATCGTTTTGTGTCAGAAAAGTGCGACGCACTGACTTTTGGTGCAACCAGGAGATAGTCTTAGTCAAACTTTATAATCCCGAAGGGCAATTTTATTCACAGCCAGCAGTAAACCATCACAAGCACCGTAACACACAAACAAAACAATAATCCATTAATAATATCCATAAATGTATTTGTAATTTAAAAAAAACAATGGTTTAAAAGAGTTTTTAAATATATTGGTCCTACATAAAGGCAAACAATATCTGTGAGTTGAAGGAAGCAACTTGCTTTCTCACCTGACTCATTTAGTACGGTTGAATCGCACTAGAGTTAATTTTTCTTCTTGGTGCGGTTCGTTTGGCCAGGTGTGAATGCAGCAATCTCATTCGAGTGCCCACCAAAAGCGGAAAAGTTGAAAAGGTAGTCTCGGTACACTATCAACCGAACCCTGGAGCGGTTCATTTGCGGTGAGAACGTGATTCGACCTCTAACAGATTGTTATGTTTTTATTAAGTCACAATTTCACATCAAGCTTATAATTATCATTGAGAATTCATAACGCATCAATATTATATCCTATTGGTTTTAAAATGTTGAAAAAAAGGAAAATAGAAAAGTGCATAAAAACTGCATTTAAACTTGTTCGGAATGGTATAATACAAAAAGAAAACATACAAAACGATAAGAACACAATGTATACTGACAGTCTGAGATATATGGTTATCTAGTTTATTTTGGTTTACATGTTATTGATAAGAAAAACAAACACATACAGTGAGGAAAATAAGTATTTGAACACCCTGCTATTTTGCATGTTCTCCCACTTAGAAATCATGGAGGGGTCTGAAATTGTCATCGTAGGTGCATGTCCACTGTGAGAGACATAATCTAATAAAAAAATCCAGAAATCACAATGTATGATTTTTTAACTATTTATTTGTATGATACAGCTGCAAATAAGTATTTGAACACCTGTCTATCAGCTAGAATTCTGACCCTCAAAGACCTGTTAGTCTGCCTTTAAAATGTCCACCTCCACTCCATTTATTATCCTAAATTAGATGCATCTGTTTGAGGTCGTGAGCTGCATAAAGACACCTGTCCACCCCATACAATCAGTAAGAATCCAACTACTAACATGGCCAAGACCAAAGAGCTGTCCAAAGACACTAGAGACAAAATTGTACACCTCCACAAGGCTGGAAAGGGCTACGGGGAAATTGCCAAGCAGCTTGGTGAAAAAAGGTCCACTGTTGGAGCAATCATTAGAAGATGGAAGAAGCTAAACATGATTGTCAATCTCCCTCGGACTGGGGCTCCATGCAAGATCTCACCTCGTGGGGTCTCAATGATCCTAAGAAAGGTGAGAAATCAGCCCAGAACTACACGGGAGGAGCTGGTCAATGACCTGAAAAGAGCTGGGACCACCGTTTCCAAGGTTACTGTTGGTAATACACTAAGACGTCATGGTTTGAAATCAGGCATGGCACGGAAGGTTCCCCTGCTTAAACCAGCACATGTCCAGGCCCGTCTAAAGTTTGCCAATGACCATTTGGATGATCCAGAGGAGTCATGGGAGAAAGTCATGTGGTCAGATGAGACCAAAATAGAACTTTTTGGTCATAATTCCACTAAACGTGTTTGGAGGAAGAAGAATGATGAGTTCCATCCCAAGAACACCATCGCTACTGTGAAGCATGGGGGTGGTAGCTTCATGCTTTGGGGGGTGTTTTTCTGCACATGGGACAGGGCGACTGCACTGTATTAAGGAGAGGATGACCGGGGCCATGTATTGCGAGATTTTGGGGAACAACCTCCTTCCCTCAGTTAGAGCATTGAAGATGGGTTGAGGCTGGGTCTTCCAACATGACAATGACCCGAAGCACACAGCCAGGATAACCAAGGAGTGGCTCTGTAAGAAGCATATCAAGGTTCTGGCGTGGCCTAGCCAGTCTCCAGACCTAAACCCAAAAGAGAATCTTTGGAGGGAGCTCAAACTCCGTGTTTCTCAGCGATAGGCTAGAAACCTGACTGATCTAGAGAAGATCTGTGTGGAGTGGGCCAAAATCCCTCCTAAATTGTGTGCAAACCTGGTCAAAAACTACAGAAAACGTTTGACCTCTGTAATGGCAAACAAAGGCTACTGTACCAAATATTAACATTGATTTTCTCAGGTGTTCAAATACTTATTTGCAGCTGTATCATACAAATAAATAGTTTAAAAAAATCATCCATTGTGATTTCTGGATTTTTTTTTTAGATTATGTCTCTCACAGTGGACATGCACCTACGATTACAATTTCAGACCCCTCCATGATTTCTAAGTGGGAGTACATGCAAAGTTGCAGGGTGTTCAAATAATAATCTTCCTCACTGTAGGTCTATTTTACTCTGGTGAATATTCCTCAGCCGGTTAACAAGCTGACTATGGAGAAAACAAGCTGCTCTTCTAACTCCCGCTAACAAAACCCATCTGACAAGAATACCTGGCTTTATTGTTTACAATGTTGATAGTAAATAAAGTAAACGGGCTTGATACCTCCATACCTCCATGATCCCTCTGATTTGAGCCTGTCAATCACCAGATACTGCTAGCAACCCTGTCATCGCTGGGAATCTCAGGCTCTCCTCTTTGCTGGTTCAAATCCTACCTCTCCGGCAAATCCTTCAGGGTGTCATGGAGGGGCTCGCTGTCCACTGCTCACCCACATGATCACTGGGGTCCCTCAGGGATCGGAGCTTGGACCGCTGCTTTTTTTCATCTACAGGACATCCTTGGCACCCATCATACGGGCCCATGGCTTCTCGTATCACTGTTATGCTGACGACACCCAGATCTACATCTAGTTTCACCCAGACGATACCATTGTAGCAGCTCGCATTACAGCCTGCCTCCAGGACATCTCAGCTTGGATGAAAGGGCATCACCTCCAGCTAAACCCTGCCAAGACAGAACTAATTGTGTTTCCGGCACACCCCACGGTGCAACACGATCTCACCATCCATCTTGGCAATACCACAATCACTCCTCCCAAAACAGCCAGGAACCTCCGAGTCATATTTGATGAACAGCTGTCCTCCATTGATCACATTGCAAAGACAACACGGTCATGCCGATATGCCTTATTCGATATTAGAAAGGTTAGACCTTATCTCACTTAGCATGCGGCACAACTCCTTGTCCAGGCCCTGGTAATCTCGAGGTTGGACTACTCCAATGCTCTCCTTGCTGGTCTTCCTGCAAAGGCTATCAAACTGCTTCAGATGGTTCAGAACGCACCCGCAAGCCTCGTCTTCCAACAGCCCAAAAGGGCTCATGTGACACCCCTTATCATCCCTCTCCACTGGCTACCGGTTCAAGCCTGTATCAGATTCAAGTCACTAATGCTTGCTTACAGGACTATCACTGGGTCTGCACCGGCTTTCTTTTACACCCTCCTACACTCCTACACCCCATCACAATCTCACCAGTTTTTAAACATTTTAATATGTGAGCCGAGCATAACACGCGGCCTATGGGCATCCGCTGTTTTAACTTAAAATATTTAAACTACCTTGCCATCTTAGTGAAAAATGATTTATTTATATTTTCTTCATATTATAAAATCATTACACATGAATTGAAGAAGCCTTAAATAACACATGACAACTATATAGTCTTCTGCATGGTAACAAATCCTTGTAGTGACGCAGAATTTATTCTTATGAAAATTACAAATATTCAAATAGCATCTGTAATTTTTGAATAGGAGGCTAGTTACACGAAGCGGCATTTTAGATTTTAGATCAGCGAGTGTGGATTATTATCGGTCGTTTTACACTGTATGGGAAAATAAGGATATTTTTTTTATGAAAGTAAGAAACTGATATATCAGTGATACTACAGAAATACCTCTTTACAATGCCGAGTACCTGGCTAAGCCAATACATCTATAACAGAAAAAAAAGACTTCCATTCCATCCCGTATATTCTATAATCCATGCAGATGTAAGGTTAACCAAAATCCATATAAACAAGTCATGTATGCATAAAACAGAGTGTGTATTGAACATTTCCACAGATATTGTTTTGACAGTTGACAGGGATAAGTTATACTACAATGTTCATTATAGTTTTAGATGATAAGAGATGAGAACAGACAAGCCTTGTGAAAGTCAGGCTAGAGGCACTGCCAGCAATCTATAAGTGCAACAGGTGCTTGATAAAACTGCACAAATGTTCATTGTTGATTATTGATTATTATAGTTAACTATCAATGTAAAAATAGATGCAACTTGCACTCATAAGTGTGACCCAGTGTGTGAAAAATCTAGTTATTAGTGAGCATCACAGTTTGATTTTAACCATTTATTTCAATATAATTTACTTTAATTTTGAACACTAACATCTGCAATTGTGCGGTGTTTATCTCCAAAATAAATGCGTGTTTTGAATGTCTCGGAAGAGTTAATGATTCAAATTGGCGCTTTGAACCAGTTTGTTAAATGATTCACTAACTCAGTGGAAAATGTACGCCATCTACTGGCCGTTTTAGTTCCGTATTTAAAGTAAGCCAAATATTTCTCTTTATAAAGACTGCGGTACCAATTAAATTTGTCCAACATTTGAAATAGTTTCTACGAGAAAAATGATCTAGTGTACTTAAGTATTTACTACAGTGAACTACTAAAACTCATAGATACTAGTGTTTTTGAGTCTTATCATAGTAAATATTTAAGTTTACTATTTATAGTATTTACAAATTACAAAATGTAAATGTATTTGGTAAAATGTATCCAATTACTACAGTTATTACAACAACATATTCTATGGCAAATTATAATACAGTTTACTATAGTAAATACAAAATGTTTCATCTAAATCTGTGTATTTTGTATCGATTTGAATTATATGTCACAGCATTGTGATACTACTTGGTATCGAGATACTTTAGCTGGCATTGTATCGTATAACATGTTTATGGTACCGTGACAACCCTACTGTATACATATGTATACATAAAACTCTTAAATGACTGATTTAGACAGTGATTTACAAAACCAGGAAGTCCCCCAGCTTTCTATAGAAATCTTGCTTGCAATAAATCTTTCGGAATATCTATCTCTCCTGATTACATAAAGAGGCATAATCTCTCTATGCATTCGTGAGTGTGGTGATGCTCATGAATTTTTGATCTGGGACGGATATGGGGAGAATCATAGTATACTCACTACCAAAAAACTACACTAAACCACTGCACTCATCGAACACACTAACTGTAAAAATTAATTCGTGCTATGACTAACCAGCCGGAGGAAACATTGTATCAACTGATTAAGCATTATTGCCAAATATCTTGCACAGGTAATATCATAAATTACTATAACATGAGTCACGAAGCCCTCTGCAGACTTTAGAAAACACAAACCTTCCTTCAGACTGAAGAAAAAATGTACTCACGTTTCTACTACATCATAAACAGATAAGAGCAACAACCTACGCATCAGTTCAAAGCAAAACGCTTGCACGCCTAACGTCATGTGTGGTTAAACAGGAGATACGTGAATTATTGTTTAATGTTCATATTTCCTCGCTTGTAGTTAGGAGAAAGTATTTAGCTGAAACTAAACCGATATTACAACCACTACATCATGTGAGGTAACATTTTTTTATTTATGTAGTGTAAATCAACGGAAAGAATGTTACCTCAATCTGAGCACGACGGATGGAAAGCAAAACATTCGGCGGGTGATTCAGCCACACGGAAATAGGAGGTACTTATGGGCTTACGTTACATTCCAAACCTTAGTTGGTACAAAGACTTCGCTTTGTAGTTATACATTCATTTAGGGTCCGTGTACGTTTTATTCATTTGATATCCTATTTGAAATAAATTATCGGAAACTGACTCGTTTTTTGTTTTTTTGTTTAGTTCACCAAACGAAAAATAACATTTCGGCCCGATTTTTCATTTTTCGTTTGCCGTTTAAAAAACGGATTTTGGACTCAATATGGGACACAGCAGTTTTAGGCATTGTTCTGTTTTTTGTTATAAATCAGAA
Source organism: Triplophysa tibetana (assembly GCA_008369825.1). Taxonomy (NCBI): domain Eukaryota; kingdom Metazoa; phylum Chordata; class Actinopteri; order Cypriniformes; family Nemacheilidae; genus Triplophysa; species Triplophysa tibetana. The sequence continues at coordinate 4,669,663 of CM017908.1, read as the reverse complement.
ATAGCAAGGAGGCATTTTCCCGCAATAGAAAGTCGGTTGGATTGTTCCCCGGTGTGGGCGTGGCCTAAATGCGCTCTCTCTTAATGCGCTAGCTCAAGTTCAAAGTCTACTCCTGATGCAAGTTGGGCCAATTTTCACTTATTTTAATGTTCATTGTTATAAAAAATTTGGATGAATAGGCTCTATATCACGAACTTGGATACAGATCATTTAGATCAAACTCCAAAAATTCCTTGACGACCATAATTCTTAATGCTGTCCACAAGAGGGGGTGTCAGTCTCTTTCAATCTACTTGATCCACTCTCCGTACAGATAAAGTAACAAATATATCTATAAATTTAATGTGCACTGCCATGAATATGTCGTAGCTGTATGTCTGAGAACAAACAACACACATAAGGAACATCAATGAATCTGCACAGTTGGGAGCCTGCATGCAGATGTGTATGTCAGTTTGTAAAACACAAAATTTAATTCTGCAAAAACGTTTATTTTATTCTCACAACATCACATGTAACCAAACGAAATGTGACCTGAAATGTTTTAGAAATTTGAGTCAATTTATCACAAATAATTTTCTTTCAACAGCAACAATTTTATAGTGCAAGTTTATGAACATTGCTAAACTTAAAACAGCATTCTGTAATGATGATTGGGAACATTCTTTAAGGAGAAATAGTTCACGCCGTCTATAAAAAACATGTGAAGGGGTGGATTCCTTAGCTCCAACTATATATATATTCAATTACATCCTTTTGTGTAGTTATGATAAATAAATAATTGATCAGTTATATTCCAATAATAAATAATTCAATCAATATTCTTCTGCCCAATAATTATTGTGATCTGAGTAAATTATACGTACAGTATGCATGTATGTATGTACAGTGAGGGAAATAATTATTTGATCCCCACACTGATTTTGTAAGTTTGCCTGCTCACAAATAAATGCAGGATCTATAATGTTTAGGTTTATTTTAACTGATAGAACCTGAAAATCAACCAAAATATCAGTGGAAATAAAGGTTATAAATTGATTTGCATTTCAGTCAGTGAAATAAATATTTGATCCCCTACCAACAAGCAAGAATTCTGGCCCCAAAGATTTTTTATGGGCCTACATGGCCTACAGATTAGTCCGGTCACTTTAAGACAGTACTCCTAAATCATCTTGTTATGTATATAAAAGAGGCCTGCCAACAGAATCTGTATCTCCCATTTCAACCTCTCCACCACTATGGTCAACCAAAGAGTGGCTTAAGGAGACGCACATTAAATGTCCTAGCCAGTCTCTAGACCCTAGTCCTATAGAAAATCTGTGAAGGAGGCTAAAATTACAATTTACTGAGCGACAGCCAAGAAACCTTAAAGATTGACAGATGAGTGGACTCAATAATATCCTGACACATGTTCAAACCTGGTGACCAACTATCAGAAATGTCTGACCTCTGTGCTTGCCAACAAGGGTTTCTCCAGCAAGTACAAAGTAATGTTTTGCTTGGGGATCAAATTCTTATTTCACTGAGTGAAATGCAAATCAATTTATAACCTTTATATAACATTTTCCCCAGATTTTTTGTTGTTGATATTCTGTCTCTATCAGTTAAAATAAACCTACCATAAAAATGATGGACCCCTCATTTCTTTGTAAGCAGGCAAACTTAAATCATCAGGGGATCAAATAATTATTTCCCCTCACTGTATGTATGATTAACAATAGTTTTAGCATTTGTCTTTTGTTTTAGTTTTTAGTTTAGGCATCGACTCTTTGTTTCCAGTTTAAAATAAGAGCTTTATCTGGTTGTGAGAATGTACATATCACTATGTTTTGGAAATGTTTGAGATTAAGCTTGAGGGAGCAGTGTGTGTGTGTGTGTGTGTGTGTGTGTGTGTGTGTTTGGTGGTGGAATGACTATATGTAGAAGACCTACACAAGACCTACAAAAGAGATTTATAGATATGCTAACCGTGTTGTGCCTAAACTAGGGCTTCTGTTGTCATACAGTATTGAAGATATGCTGTGAATTGGACATCCATGTGTACTGTAGATATTATCCAAATTATCTTTGGCTAATTTGTATCAGTGCCTATTGTTTGATTGACATATCGCTTATTGCTCCCTGAACTCTCTGTAAATCTCTTTGGATAAAAGCGTCTGCTAAATGACTAAATGTTGATGTAAATATATAGTTCTATCATTTTGGTTTTGTAACAATTTCTGAATAAGCTCACGCCCATTGAGAATGAGAAACCCATTTATAAAGCAGAGTTACAGTGAGGAAAATGAGTATTTGAACACCCTGCTATTTTCCATGTTCTCCCACTTAGAAATCATGGAGGGGTCTGAAATTGCCATCGTAGGTGCATGTCCACTGTGAGAGACATAATCTAAAAAGAAATCCAGAAATCAAAATGTATGAATTTTTAACTATTAATTTGTATGATACAGCTGCAAAAGGTTTGACAAAATAGATATTTTTCACTTAGCAATGCAAAAATAAACGTATCTTTTCCCAATTCCGTCAGCCAATTTTGGAAAATCAAATTTAACAGTCACCTAAACAATATTAATATACTACATCATGTGAGCTAACAATTTAATTTTATGAAGGGTAAATAGAGGGAAAGAAAGTTACCTTGTCAATCTGAGGACGACGGATCGAAAGCAAAACATTCTGCAAGTGAAGCAACCACACGGAAATAGGAAGTACTTCGGTGATATCGTTACATGAAATAAAGAATATTTAAAAAACAGGTTGATGGGTTGTCCAAATAACTTATGCTAATGTCAAATAAGAGGGCTTTTACAAATGGGCCGTAAGTTTTTTTATACTAGGCCTACTTTACATTTTATTGTTATCCGCAAATATTCATTAAACAATAATTGAACACAAAAACTAAAGAATATTTTGGCCTCAAGAGACTTCCATACTCAGCCACTAGATGGCGCATCTACGTCATTCATACAGTGGTTTTTACGAATTAATCCGCAGGATTTGCAAACGCTGCATGTTGCGGGTTTAGTTCATTTAAATGTATGCTTTCAGTTGAGACTTAAACGCGTTTATATTACAGTGACTAGATCGGCCATTTATATAGTTTCAAGCCATCAAATGACGGAATGGCCTATTTTAGTCTCTGTATAGATAATGTTTGAGTGCTAAATCATAATATAGACGTCTCAACTTTCTGTATACGTTACAAAACACTGTTCAGTTTATCACTTAATTAAAAATGACACCACGCACATTTTTGAGTAACAAAACAGCTGTTTGGCGTCTATTAGTCTGTTTGGTCTATTTGGAAATATAAAAATAAATCCCAAAATGATGTTATTCTGAATGAAGCGGTCGCTCTGCATTTATAAGCGTGTGCGAGGCTTAGAGAGCGCAGACTATACCCTGATGGCCAGCTGTATGATTACCACCCGCACATCCCCAAACTGAAATCCGTATATTAATACGGAAAAATCACAGCAACAAATGCAATTTTACAGACTTCACAAAGGTTTTCCAGAGACATTTTCATCTAATGTGTCCCTTAAACTCATCCTCTCCTCACTGCTTCTATTTCCCTGCTTTGCACAAACAAATTCTGATGTCCATGTACAGTGGCCCTTACGGATCGAGTCAAAATAAGATCATTATTTTTTCTTTAATAGATTTCTGCGCAGAAATAGTTTGTTTGTGTGTTTTCGGACCGGTTAAAGTGCGCGACAGTAGAACGATAACAAGTGTGAATTGGGTCACTACGTTGCATTTATCTGTTTTTGTTGCTATAATCAATGTAAATGATTACACTTACAAATATAGTAAATTGTTTAAACTTAAAATATATACTTGGCAACAGCAGATTTAAAAAGGTGCGCGTGCTCCAGTAAAAGGGGGTCTAGGGACTCCCCTAGGGGCGTCACTAAATAGGGGCTGTACTATGAAGCCAGTTTTGAGCCAGGTACGTTTAAGATTCATTGTTTACCTGGACATTTATCATCTTTATCCACTACAGCAGCTTTCTATTAAGTAGCTAAAATAAAGATAAATTGACAGATAGGCAACATCACATGAACTATTATTTTACCAAAAATTCTTAAAGCAAGTTTCCCTTAGAGAGAGCACTAGTACATATTTTAAGGGATAGTTCACCCAGAAATTTTTTCATCCTTTACTCCGAAAGTACACAGGTTTGGAACAACCTTTGTTCTGCTTAACACAAAGGAAGATATTTTAAACAATGTCAGTAACCAATTAACAGACATGAAAATAAACACTATGGGAGTCCATGGAGGAGTAAATATACAATTTGTTGACAGATTTGAGATTTTTGTAATGAAGTGAAAGTGACTACTTGTTAGGTATAGTGACGGATACGCAAAATGTGACCTCTGCATGTTGTCCATCCAGAGAGTAGTGAACAAACGTAGAACAGGAGCAGTGGGCAGCTATCACTGCAGCGGCCGGGGAGCAAGTAGGGGTAAGTTGCCTTGCTCAAGGGCACCTCAGTCGTTACACGCTGGACCTGAGGATAGAACCGGCAACCTTCTGGTCACGAGTCAGACTCTCTAACCTTTAGGCCATGAATAACCCCATCATAGTGTTAGGACATATACATTTTTTAAGAAATATGTTTATTTTGTAGGCAAAATATAAATACTAAAGATTACTCTCAGAAATAATATTGCTATGTGCAAGGACAAAATATTGCAAACATGTATGAGGTATTTGTTGACCACAACACAAGGTAACGCATTACATTTACATTTAGTCATTTAGCAGACGCTTTTATCCAAAGCGACTTACAAAGAGTTAGGGAGCAACAAGCGATATGTCATACAGGAGCCATAATACATTAGGTGCCAATATAAAGTTACTGGTTTCAACTGAAGCTAGACCACAACCTGTTGAGAGAAAGGGTTAGAGTTTTTTTTTCTCATTTGTCTGTAAGGTATTCTCAGAACATTTGGGATTTAGGTAGGTTTTTGAATGTGGTGAGAGATGTGGTTGACCGGACAGTGTTAGGAAGAATGTTCCACCAGGAAGAAGTTGTGAAGCAGAATGAGCGGGTACGCGATTTACTGTCCTTATGAGAAGGCAATACAAGACGCCACTGGTTTGGCAACCGTTAGTGACTTGAATCTGATACAGGCTTTAACCGGTAGCCAGTGGAGTGAGATGAAAAGGGGCGTCACATGTGCCCGTTTGGGCTGTTGGAAGACGAGGCGTGCTGCTGCGTTCTGAACCAGCTGGAGTGGTCTGGTAGCCTTTGCAGGAAGACCAGCATGGAGAGCATTGCAGTAGTCCAACCTTGAGATTACCAGGGCTTGGACAAGGAGTTGTTCCGCATGGTCAGTGAGATAGGGTCTCACCATTACTGACAACATTAGGTAATTTTCCACCACTCTTTGGCAGATGTTTCAGGTATCTCGCAGTTTTGTTAGTTGAAGCTGTGGGTATCGGCAGACATGTGCATGTGGTCATTCCAGCACACGTTGTCGTGCGCCAGGAACTACGTTGGCTTCCGGCCACCGCTGGTTTGACATGTCGGGAAACGACATCCTCCTTTGCTGATCTTTCAGACTGCACTGATAGGTATACCTGGGACAGGAACTTTCCGGAGCTCCTCAACAAAGGTGTCAGGTTGTTCAAATACTTCAAGGAACAGCATTCTCATCAGGTCACTGATGTATTCTGCCATAAAAAAGCAACATTTTTGGAACACTTGTGATACTTTTGCTAGTACCATTACATTTCCAATTGTGTAGTATTTGAAGTATATTTCTATTTAAGAACAGAAATGGAAAACTATAACTTTTTAAGTGTGATACTTTTATTTATAGTAAATTGTACATTTCTTGACGTACCAAAGGTGGGCTCCGTTTTAACTGGCTTCACTGTAGGTTGCCCCTTGCTTGAATTAGGGTGCATTATCCTGTATACAGCTGTGCCCTCCTGTTCACGATCTGCATTCTCATTGAAATGCATTGCCGCAAGATAAAGCCTATAGAGACCAATTGAAAAAGGTAATAAAAAATTACTGAAAAAAGTGTGGCAAGTTTGAAAATAAGACAATACCTGTATTTCAATAATGTTTTTGTTTAGATAAAACTGATTGTTGCATAGCTAAGTGCTATTTTATCACCTGCATAACACCCCAACAAAAGGATAAACAACATTCTTTGGGGCAAATCTCAGAATGACGCCGTGAAATGCCTCAAAAAGTGAAGTTTGATGTTGGTGGCTCAGCTTTGCCACATCTTCGAGAATTCTTTTGTTCAGGAGCAGCTTCTCTATTTTATGAAGTACCATTGTACCTGTTATAAAATACGATAACAAATGTTACAAATACAGACATGGTGCGTATAATTAAGACTGCATAAATAATCATAAATAGTTTTTTTGATTCACACACAAGAAATAACACTCACACACCAGGTCTGAACCATTTACTTGGGTCTCTGGACACTCTTTCTAAGTGAGCGCACTTGGGGAATAGTGGATCGTCATGAGTGTGGACGTTCTGAATGTGATTAAGAAAACTCTTCCACTTTGCAATCTTTTTGGGTCCTTCCTTGGATGACATGGCTGACCAGTACATGTGATTTTTTATACCTTGTGACCATTTTCGCAGCAACTTGCAGTTTCTTGACAACTTATCCAGTTTTTTGGATAGTTCTGAAATTACAAGTACAATTGAACAAAATACAAATAATAATCCAACAAACTTTTGAATAATGGTTTGAAGTAACAAAATTGGTATGCGTGTTTCAACAATAGTTTTACGATAAATATACATTACAAATGTAATTCCATTTACCCTTCTCGAGGTGCCAAACATCATAGAACTGTTTAACATTTCTCTCCCTCAGATACTTCTCCACTTGTGTGTTGCGATCAGTCACAATGTAGTCCACATGCAACTGGTTGGACTCAAGAAGATCCAGACCTCTTCTCAGTCCCTCGTTTTCCATGTGAGCACTGCCTCCCACTTCGATGCTCTTTGACAAATCAAAATCAATTGGCCAAATCACATTAAAAAAAACATGAAGTGTTTACTGGAAAAGAATGTTACCTGTACTAGTTGAATGTCCAAAATTTTATTGCTTTTCAGATGCATTAAAGTGTAGCTGCCATATTTAGCAGAATGTCCTAAAGATAGAATTCCGTTTTTTAGTTATTATGGCACTCTTTTTGAAGAAAATTATTTGATTTTACATAAGCATGATTATAACGTAATGCCAGCGTACAATAAATATTTTTAAAAATACCTGGAGAAACAGCACGCATATCACCACCCAATGGAATTTCACCCTGCGGTTGTAGTTGCTGGAACATGGCCTGCTGATCCTTCTTCCACTTGTGATGTATGGATGGTTCCAAAAACAAACGAGCATGCCTTCTGAATGTTTTATACTGGTGTATTTGAAGATTCATTGCTCTGCATATCTGTGAACAGAGGAGATCATGTAACGGGGTGTACCCTTTGAGATTTAGTGAACATTCTCCAAACAATAATCCAATAAATACCTTTTTCGTTTGAATGAATGATCCACCAGTAAAGTAAACCGCCGCTGACATTTGCAGGTTTCCGACCGGGGTACTTCCTTTCACAGGCTGGCTCTGCCATTTTCTATTATATTGACAGTTTTTACAGACCTGACTGAATGACACAAATGTCCCAAGGCGACGTCGCTGGACATCGCAGTTTCGCTTGCACAAAGGACACGTTTTGAAAAGCTCTCTTAGAGAGCTTTCAAACACAATGTACTTGGCATCATTGTAATCACATGTAACCTCCATCCCACTAAAATAAGGACAAGTCATAGAACATGACTGATTGAGTCAAAGCAAACAGAATGAAGAGCAACTCAAATTGACACAACGTTACCTAATTTCAGAAGGCTCTGCAGCAGAGTCGCCAGGCTCGTATGTGGAATCCTGAGGTTGTGGAATATCTGATACATCTTCTTCATCCTCTTCCGGTAATTCCATACGAGGCCTTTTAGCAGCTCTCGCACAACGTCCGGATATAGAGGCCATTAATGGTGTAGTTGGCAGATGACTCCGTGTGTTAACTTGTGGAGTCTCCATACTTGCACTTAAATCTGTCGTCTGCGTGCCTGACAGAGGAAAGGGGATTTGTATTTTTTCATCACGGTAACCTTTACATTACAGAGACTTAAAATGACAAAGAGGTAACGCTGGTTAAAAAAAACTTTCATATATTACATTCATACCCTTGCTCCGTAAGTGTCCTGTATGTTTGGAAAAGGAGAACTGTGTGCCTGTTGTTTTTTGCAATGGCGTAAACCTACACTGAGTGCCTACAGAAGACTTCAGTGGGTTGGCTTGCACTTCAACAGACACAGCAGGTCTATGTTCGGTTTGACACTCAGTGTGCTTGATTGACGGCTTGGCCTGGCTGGTAGATGTGGTCTACAAGTAAATACAACAATAAAACATTCTGTGTCATCATGAATTTCACAATAATCCTATTATATAGAAAACATGGAGGGCAATGCAGAACTCTGAAACCATTCTAATATTATTCCTCATTTACTTGCTGTTCTTAGTGGCTATTTACCTGGAAAGGTTACTAGAGCTGAAAAAAAGTTAAGTGCGTGGTGGATGGTAAGAGCAAACGATGTTTGAAAGGGTTCAAGAATAAATTATGGAAACTTATTTTTGTCAACAAAGCACAATGTAACTACAGACGATGTGTCGTAACCCTAGATAACTTGTAAAGGACACAAACAAGTAGCGAATCACATTCCATGCACCCAGATTGGTTGCAAAAATCTGACATTTGACGCTGATTTTATTACTTACCGCCTGGAGTTCCGACTCTTGAACGGGATGTTTTATTGTAGGGACCGCTCCATCATCCAGTTGTAAACGATTTGCAAATCCAGCTTCGAATTGGGCCTTGTTTGTGAAACAATCGTCAGAGAAATGCTGATAACAAACATAAACGTTTTCGGAACTCCGTTTCTGGCCGGGAAAAACAAATAGCATCCATTGTTGTCTTAACTCCGTGTTCTTTGGAAACCTGAACAACGATTTCTTCCCCTCACAATCAAAAACACACTTCCTTTGTGCCATTTTTTATTCTTGGGCTAAACGTAAATAAACTCTTTCAAAACAGCGCTGCTGACGACTTCTTGAATGATGTACGATTGGCGTGCTCTTCTTCGTCTGTTTAATGACGGTCGGCACCCAACATGAAGGTGCATTACTGCCCCCTAATATACCGGAGTGTGGGCTTGAGTCAACTACCTTGCAAATGTATAAGTTTGGCTCCAATAGACTTTTCAAAAATCATGTATTTTATTATGTTAACATGTTTTAATTGTGTTTTATTGTGTTAATTAGCGGTATTATTTGAAGGATTATGGCTTTTATGAAAACAAACTAACTGCATTTTGATTGAATGCACAAGAAACACGATTTTAGATTTTTTTAAACGGAATTTCAAAAATCATGTTAACGTGTTTTTCTTGCGTTTTATTGTGTTTGTTAGATGCATTTTTTACCAACTGCAGTATGATTTATATTAATTGAAATGCACAATAAAAAAACTTTTGTTATGTTATTAAAAGAGTTATCATTTTGGAACGAAACTCTTCATATATATTCGGATCGTCAATTCATTTTTTCTAGGGTCATTTCTTAAACTCCAATTGTTAGGGCGTGCTTTTCCAGAAGAATTGTCCAATTGACCTCGAAAAGTTGTTACGGATTGGTTAGTCTTGTTCGGAAAAAGAAGAACTTTCCATAACCCTGTGTCTCAATCCCAGAGATACTACGTCATACGTCCAACTCGTTTTTTGACAAGTGGACCATGTCATGCATGAAAGGACAACACATTTGACAGTAAAGTTATAATGCTTTAAATACCCCCCCCCCCACCAATTTCTTTAAACAATATACTTAGAATTAACTCATTATTACTTATAATTAACTTAGTATTATTTGATTGAACGTAGATAATGTTTATCCTGTGGAATTATTTAATTTGTAAATTCAGAAGCAAAACAAACTTATGTTGGTGCAAACGGTTTCATCCGTTGATATGTTGGATTTTTTTAAATGCAGTGGTGTGAAAAAGTAGCTGCCCCTTCCTGATTTTTTGTTTTTTTGGCCTATTTGTCATGCTTAAATGATCCAGATCATCAAACTAATTGTTATAGTACACAGTAGAAATACTAAGAGTAAATACAAAATTAAGGTTTTAAATTATGGTTTTATTTATTAATGGAAATAACAATCCAAACATTCCTGACCACCTGTGAAAAAGTAATTGCCCCCGAAACCTAATAACCAGTTGTGCCACCTTTGGCGGCAACTGCAATCAAGCGTTTGCGGAAGCTCTCAATGGGTCGTTCACATAGCTGTGGAGTAAATTTGGCCCACTCTTCTTTGCAGAATTGTTTTAATTCAGCCACAATAGAGGGTCTTAGAGCATGAGCAGCCCTTTTAAGGTCACGCCACAGCATTTCAATTGGATTTTAGACTATTTTGATTTTTAGCCATTTATGGGTGGAATTGCTGGTGTGTTTTAGATCATTGTCCTGCAGCACAACCAACGTGCATTTAAGCTTGAGTTCACAAACCTACATTCTCTCTTAGGATATTCTTGTAGAGCCCAGAATTCCTGGTTTATCAGTTCTGTCCAGGTCCTGAAGCTGCAAAGCAGCCCCAGACAATCACACTACCTCCACCATGTTTAACTTCCAAAAAGTTAAACGTTTGTCTTGTCAGTCCACAGAATATTTACCCAAAAGTAATGGGGATCATAAAGATGTTTTTTAGCAAAGTGAGGCAAAGCCTTTGTGTTCTTTTTAGTCCTTTTAGTCACAGTGTTCTTTTTTAGTCAGTTTTGGTTTTCGCCTTGGAACTCACCCATGGATGCCATTTTTGTCTCTTTCTTATTGTAGAATCATGAACACTGACCTTAACTGAAGCAAGAGAGGCCTGCAGTTCTTAGGATCTTGTATGTCTTCCTGGACGAGTCGTCGTTGTGCTCTTAGAGTAATTTAGGTAGGCCGGGACACTGCTGGGACAGTTTGTCACTGTTCCATGCTTTCTCCATTTGTGGATAATAGCTTTCATTGGGGTTTGCCGGAGTCCATAAGCCTTAGAAATGGCTTTGTAACCCTTTCTAGGCACATCAATTACTTTGTTTCTCATCTGTTCTTGAATTTCTTTAGATCGCGGCATGATGTGTTGCTATTTGAGATATTTTAGACTACTTCAGTTTGTCAGACAGGTTCTACTTGAATGATTTCTTCATTCAACAGGTCTGGCAGTAATTAGGCTTGGGTATTGCTAGTGACATTTAACTCAATTTATGTTATTCAATTCATCACAGTTAATTTATGATTTACCAAGGGGGCAATTACTTATGCACATACGGTCAGAAATGTTTGGATTGTTTTTTCCCTTAATAAATAAAACCATTTGAAGACTGCATTTTGTATTTACTCTGGTTTTCTTTGAGTAATATAAAAATTTATTTGATGATCTGAATCATTTAAAGGCGGGATGTCTGATTTCTCATAGCCGATATTCATGTTCAAATCACCAAAACAGACACACCCCTACCGCAGTCTTTCGCTTTCGTCAGGGCTCTGCTCGACTAATGTCCATCCGTGCACTGTGCACCTTACTACTGATGGCTACAAGTTTATTTTGATACTCGCCCCGACTTTTTCTAAATAAGCTTAATTCGAAAATCGGACACCCCGCCTTTGAGCATGACATATATGCAAATAAACGAAAAATCCGGAAGGGGGCAAATACCTTTTCACACCACTGTATATATACTCAAAACAATTCAAACTGTACTTTATAACACAAGTTTCAATGTTTTTATATTTGTTAGTTATCAGGGCCACCCATACAAAAAGGAGAGATTTTGGAACTTAAAAGAATAATAATGCAGAATAACAATAAATACAGAGCAGCGACACAATATGTGTAATTTCATATCAGTTAAGGCAAAGATCTAGAACAATAGATGAGGATATAGGTCTCACAGAATAGTCTACAATTAGTCGAAAGGAGCACAAAGACAACACAAACTGATCCGAGATACACCCAACATCTGTGACACATCTCACTATGTCCACTTATTACAGTTTTGTTCTGTTCCTGGTTGTTCTTATGTCACTGAGACTAGGCCGAAGGCAGAGGACGCCGGAACAGCAGGATGTGAGGTTCTAACAGGGATTAAAACTTTCATGAATTAACAGAACAGGTGACATTCACAGTAATGCTGTTGTAAAAGCACATATTTGGGTAGGATCATCTTTGCAGCTCGTCAAACCGACAGACACACATACCGGGCTGATGGATCATGTAGTGAACCCATCCTTGGCTTTGCTGAACACCCAGGTTCCTCCATTCTGTCTCTGACATTAGATGGGTTTTGGGAACTTTCTTAGCGATATCCTTAGGCAGCATGACATGCCTGACAGCATAAAACAACATGTTACACTTTAGTCTCATTTTGAGTAACCAAACAAACAATGTAACCAGATCGCTCAATCTTGTATTAGAGCATATAAAACGAACACATTAAAATAATTCAAATAAAATTAGGTAAAATTAGAAACTATGAGGACAGAATTGTCAATAACAGAACGTGACAATGATGTAACCATAAGAATGAAGAGTTACCTGTATTCAAATTTGTCGTCGTCGTATTTGTCAGAGTAGAAAATTTGCTTGTGAGACATGTCCTGATCAATTTGTTTCTGGATAAAAATATAGATACAGACTCAGGATTTTATGAAGTGATGTCTTCATATTCAGCTTAGAAAAAAACATCAGCCTACATCTTAGATTGGTGTGTCTTTCAATCGTCGATTGACGTTATATTTATAAGAATTAGCGTAACCTCGTATGAAACAGTCATGAGAAAGAGACAGCGACTGTTTTAACGTTAACCTAAATTAAAAAGTAAATTTAGTTGTCAGTTTTATTACCCAAATAAATAATAGATTTAACTCATGCTAAGTTTGTATTTTCCCCACAAAGCAAGCTAGCTAGTCATACCACTCATGCTGATTAACATGTCATCAAGGTACAGTATTTATTAACATAATTTATTTATAACACTTACTGTTTATCTCTTCTTAAACAACCGTGTTGTTACTTTATAAAACAGATACTTTGTGAAGTACTTTTTTTATCAATCTGCAAAAAAAAACATGAGTTTTCTCCCTGGCTCTTAAACTTCCCTCTTTCTGAGTTCTCAGCCCGCCCACATAAATTCAAACATTTGCACTACCAATACCATTTGAGAGATGTGTTTACGTCACTGATGTTCGGAAATATTTCAAAATAAAAGTCTCTCTGTAGTTTTTGGGGTCGTGATCATCGGTGCGTTCCAAACGGGATACATCGCCCTCTGAAGGGCCTCTCGGGAACAAAACGTCACCACAAATAAAGAGAATATTGCGTTGTTTTTGTTGCTCCTTTTTCCAAGTTAATTTTAATTTAGTTACATTTTTTATTTAATTGCGTTTTTCCCTCATGAGTTTACACAAGAGCTTTATTTTTCGAAGGGAGTGATGGTCACTCAGGAATGGAGCGCTGAGGAAATGCATTTCTCTTCTGCATAAAGTATTTCAGCGTTTGAAAAATGTGTATCATTGTGTGATGCCTCTGAACAAATCTCTGGAGTCTCAGGATGATTCGGGTCTAAAAATTAATCAAGCACAACCTCATCATGGCCCTTCTACTTAATTTCATATTATTTACGTGTCGTTAGTATTCATATCATTCATCTGTAGAGAGCAGTATATCTTAGGGTAAACATTTACGTTTATATTTAGTCATTTGGCAGACGCTTTTATCCAAAGCGACTTACATTGGTTTATCCTATACATTTTACATAGGTACTTGCAATCCCCTGGGCTCGAACCCACAACCTTGCGTTTTTTTCTAAGGCAATGCTCTTACCACTGAGCTACAGGAAAGCTCTCATACGTGAGACCTCGGTTTTCGTTTTGGGTTTTGGCGATTCACAATTTACGATTAAAATGTATTTGGCCTCGAGAGTCCTACCATAATCTCAGTTTCATTGTGTCTGATGTATACGTATGTTTAGCTAATCTGCAATTACATTTTTAATTTATTTTTATCATCATCATCTATTTAAAAAGTAAAAAAATCATGGAGTGATTTGATTGCAATATTAGACATAATAAAACTGTGGGAATTTGGGGGATATTATATCTGACGTTTTATCACGACACAGAACAGCGTTCATATGTGCTTGTAAAGAAACCCGCAATCCCACTAATCAAAGGCCTAAACCAAATCAACCTAAGGACAGTCCTGGAAGTATAAATAAACAAAATATTACCTCATAATAAAAAACGACACAACAGTGTTAAAAATATCTCTGGTAAATTATAATAGTGTTCCTATTCCCATAAAAAACTCATTATAACATGTAAGCTTAACAAAAAATATGACACAAATTATTTTCCTGTCGACTATGTTCGTCGTCATCTTTCCAGACCTGCCCGTACTCGATCGATGACGGGAAGTTAGGGCGCTTCAACTGGAGCGAGGATAGTCGGGAATCTCAAATATACAGGTAAACAAAACATCTGCCCCTGCATGAAAATACGCGATGCGAAAATAATACACGTGTGTGCAAAAATGCATGAACATAAAGCTATAATGTGGCGTACATGCGAGCAGATATATAAGCAGGTAAATGCACATGCAGTGGCCTGCGCTTAAATGACCCTCGCGACGGGGCAGCACGGACCCTGCCGTCATGACAGAACAACCCTAAATATACACTTCATGTATATATTTATGTCGCCCTGAGTGTTTAATTATCAGCCTTTTTGCACCAAAACGACATTTAATTGACTACATGTGACAGAAGCCCTTTAATCTTTAGATTAGCGTTTCGATTTCTGTCACCATTTGTAGCTAGCCAGGTCAGTTTTTAGCCGTCAAATATGCCTCGGACATCGTTTATTAGCGCGTGTTATACTGCTGCTAAATTCGTATCTACCTTTAGATGTAATTTGT
This sequence comes from Triplophysa tibetana, assembly GCA_008369825.1. Classification (NCBI taxonomy): domain Eukaryota; kingdom Metazoa; phylum Chordata; class Actinopteri; order Cypriniformes; family Nemacheilidae; genus Triplophysa; species Triplophysa tibetana. Next base: position 4,654,609 of record CM017908.1, on the reverse strand, counting down.
TGTTTATTTATTGTGATTCGTTAAGTCCAATGCGGGTTGTTTTGGCTCTTGTTGATATAGCAGCTTGTAGCGTGCTAAACAGTCTTGTGCCTTACTGTAAACGTTACTCGTTTAAACGCATTGGTAAACATATGAATGCTAGCTCATATTAATACCTTATTGTGTTTTAAAGATGTATTATTTATACAGAAAACGTGGCTGTGTGCCTTGGTTTCTACCAATGCTAATGTTATACTGCGCCTGTACGTGGCTGTTAGCCAGGGCTAACAAAAGCCGATATGTGTCATTTGCTGTGCCTCGGTGTGTAAGGCGTAGTGTGTTTTACGTAATTGTATTTATTTTGTTCTCTTTAAAATGCCTAGCTTTTAAAAAATATAACAGATTAAATGTGACTTAAGTCATTCAAAAAATTTCCCTTCATAAGTACATCACCAATTAAAATCATTCATTAATAAACTGTGTTCAAATATCAAGTATGGAAATCAGTATATGATATATGTTTTGTTTATGTGTCATTACTAAAAGATTTTCACATCTAGATATAGATTATAACAAACGTATTATTGTCCTAGACGCATGTACCCCTTTTCTAGTGAGATATTGTAGAAAATTCTCTTTCCTCTAAATTTTTGTTTTAATAACTCCTGACCATAAAACACAATAAATTATGATCCAATTTACAGACTGTCTGTTATTTATTGTTAAAAAAATGCTTTTCAATATAGCACAAATTGTTTTTCAATGCATTTCTCATCTTACACCTTCCTCTGACATTTCATTCATGTGTGTTCTAGGATTGAGTCCACTGTCCCGGGATGGGGGACATGAAAACCCCCGATTTCGATGACCTGTTGGCAGCGTTTGATATTCCTGACATCGATGCCAAGGAGGCTATCCAATCTGCGCCGGATGAGGTGGAGGGGCATCAAGGAACAGGCGGAGGGCCACTCATAAAATCCGGTGACGGTTCGGTTGGTGGAAGTTCATCCCTCAGGTCTCCAAGCCCATCCACGGATTCTCAGAGCGATCCTTCGATTGTCAGTGTGATTGTGAAGAACCGGGTTCGGCCTGAGCCCTTCGATGGCAGTGACAGCTCGGAACCAGAACCTCTCAACCATAATGGTTTTGTGTCATCGGGTGGGGCAGTACATATGTCTCAGGCTCGGGGCCAGCCTAATGGGGACCAGTGGCCTATATGCTCCAAGATGATTCCAGAGAACACAGGGCCTGTCCATGGGTCATCCAGCACCTCTAAACAGAGTTCCAACATCTTCAATAAGCTAAAGCCCTTGATGGCACAAGGAGCTGGAGACTCGGTTGGAAGAGCTCGAAAAATGCAGCTTCTGCAACAGCAACATATGCAGCAGGATATTAACTTAGAAGCTGCGGACAAGGCAAAAGCTCCTGCTGCTCCTAGCGCGGCAGCATCTCTGTTCTTTCCCCCTCCCAAGCCACTTCTTTCTACTCCCTCCACAGCTTCATCTTCCTCGCCATCATCATCCTCTCCCTCCGTCGGTTCCCGTGTTTCCGGAGCTGTGGCATCTTCACCGCTGGCTACATCTCTAACAGAACCGTTTAACGGTACCCCACGTCTCGGTTCGTCAGCGTTTAGACACGAAGATTCAGATGATGAGGATTCAGATCCTGATTCAGGAGGATCTCTTGTCATCCATGAAAGTCCAGACTCTCCCAATCCTCCAAAACTGTCACGCCGCTTGAGGTCTCCACCTGAAAGTTCACAGTCTCCTTCTCTCCCCTCATCAACATCCATATCGTCCAGTGCTTACCCCAAACAGGGTGACATCCCCCTAGCGTCTCCTGCCTCACCCCAGGCTCAGCAGAACTGGCTTTCTGTACCTGCGCAGACAGGAACCGGAAAGAGTTTACCACAAGAGGAACGAAATCCAGAACATGTGATCGAGGAACGAGATTCACCAGAGAGCCCCGAGCCTGAGATCCCCAAGTCCAACATGCCAACGTCAGCGGTTACAAAGAGATCTTGCAGCCCAGCGGTGGCTGCATCACCATCTCCTCAAGAACCCAAAGAGGAAGATGAAGAGATGGAAGTAGACAAGACATCAACAGAAAACGGACAGGATGTAAATAACACGGATGGGAAGGACAGTGCGAAAAGGGATGGAGAGAAAACTGAGGTAGATAGAGAGAGCAACATCGCACAGTCTATTCCAGAAGACAGCATCTCAACACCCAACAGTAGTGGCAAAGCTGTAGCCGGTGGCAACGCCCCCTCAAGGCCTCTTAAAGTCCGGATTAAGACCATTAAAACATCAACGGGAGGCATCACCCGCACAGTCACCAGAGTGGCCGGGAAGGGAGGTGCCGCCAATGCAGGAAAAGGCACGGATGCAATAAAAGCCCAAACAGGCAGTCGGGCCGGCCTGGGCAAAGGAGCCCGAAAAAACGATGCCACGGCCAGTCAGGTTGTTAAAACTCTACCAGTAACCACTCTTGAAGCCAGTAGTGCAATGCTCGCTGCAGCCAGCAAAGTTCAAAACAAAATGTCCGTGCAATCCGATAAAACAAAGGTCTCCGCCACGGCAGTCAGCATCACAAAAGCCGCCAATCTACCGATCACGCCGGCTATCGGTGGAATAAGCGTGCGCCCCACGGTTGCTAAAACTAATGGTGCCACGGCTAGTGTTCACGTACCTTGTAAACCGGCCTCAATCGTCAACAGCACCGGTGCTGTTATCTCCCGTAGTCAGTCTAGCCTGGTTGAAGCTTTCAACAAGATCCTAAATAGCAAGAACCTGCTTCCCAGCTACCGCCCGGACCTTTCTACACCACTACCAACCGAATGGGGTCTTCCTATGCCCACTGCTGGCTACCGCTGCCTGGAATGCGGCGATGCTTTCGCTCTGGAACGAAGCCTGGCGCGACACTACGATCGACGCTCTTTGAGAATAGAAGTTACGTGCAATCACTGCGCAAAACGCCTGGCGTTCTTCAATAAATGCAGTCTGCTGTTACACGCTCGCGAACACAAGGAAAGAGGCCTGGTCATGCAGTGCTCACATCTGGTGATGAGACCGGTTACAGTGGAACAGATGATCGGCCAACAAGACACTACTCCTATAGGTCAGTTATTCAATCATTATTTTAAGTTTGGTAATAATTTTTATTTTATATTGACACTAGGGCCGTCAAACGATTAATCGATGAATCCAGAATAAAAGCTTGTGTGTTTGCATAATATGTGTACTGTGCATATGGGTCAAAGACGGAAAAGGGTTTAAGCATTAAAACTATAAGTGTAATTCTGCTTTAAATTGCTGTTGTTCAAAAAAGAAGAAGTTTTCTGTTTATTGAATTTTTTTTTTCTGAGCAAAACATAAATTAACATTTTCCCCTGATGTACAGAAGATGCCCACTAAAATGTAATTCAGTGTAATAATCTTGTCAGTCATATTAACAACCAAAATCAATTCATGAGTTATTAAAAGACTAATTGCTTTCACCCTAAATGCTAATTAGTTGTAATTTTACATTAAAAAAAAATTGCCACTGTCCTAGGTTTTGCCCATTTGTCAAAAAAGATTTCTTTACACATTTAAAGCACAATAAAATGTAATATGCTCCCTTATTCTTTTATAAAGTTTAATATGTACAGAATAAGCATGTTCTTTGAATTTGGACATATATTTTGACATTTTATTCTCCAAAAATGTAGTTGAAACCATAAAGTAAACATGTTACTTATTATTATTGCTATTACATTTAATGTGCTTTCTTTGGACAGCAAATCTCTTTTGTAAATTCCTTTTGATAGGGACGTCTTAGCATATACCCATAGACATTTTGTATTTATAAGCACATACATATTCATGCATTATATCAATTTAATAAAATTATTTAAGAATAATATAAAATATAATAATTAATAAACATTTATATACAATAGAAATGTTTGCTAAAAATAAATAAATGCATGTTAATATTTCCTTAATATATATGCGTGTATGTATTTATAAATACAAAATAAAAATGCAAACTACACAGACCTATATTAACACAAATTGAACAATATTCTGGATGCGATTAATCGCAAATAATCATTTGACAGCCATTGGTTTTGCAATACAGTTAAAAAGATTCACATTTCCTTTCCTCAGGTGTGCTCTCTCCCTCGCTCTCTTCTACACTTCTGCCGTCCACCAATACTCCGACAGGAGCAACCCCAGTTCCGTCCACTTCAAGTCCACTAAAGGACTCCCCCTCTCCAGGCACGACTTTAACCCAGCCCAGCCCTGCACGCCGCGGGCCACAGAGTCCCCAGGCTCTAATGCCCCTACCCTGCAAGAAAGGCGAAGCCCTGCAGTACAACAACTTCAAGTGTCCTGAATGTCAAGCTCAGTTTTCAAGCAAAGCTGAATTAGTGACTCATTTTCAACAAATCAGAGCTACTCCTAACTCGGTACGTCACAAAACCATAAGGGTGGCAAAAGTACATAAAGTGCAGGGTAACTAGAGATTGTGCAGTATATAGCGATGCACTCGTACTTGCTTTAGTGCAAAACATAACTAGCTGTGTTAAATAACTAACTGTTTGTAAATCTATTTGTGCGTCTCTCAAGTCATCTTTATCTTTTGCACTCTCTCTTTCAGACGTGTATGCTTTGCTCTCCTCCTATGATGCTGCCCAACTGGTGCAGTGTGTCGGCCCATCAGCGCATCCATAAGCATCGTGCTCCTCACGTGTGTCCGGAGTGTGGTGGTACTGGCCGCCAGGCTACCTTTCAAACCCATCTGGAAGAGGCCTGTCTGCATTTTGCCCGCCGCATCGGTTACAGGTTCCTAATAATGTGTTCTGTTGGTCATTTGTGTGTGACAAGGAAATAACTCCGTAATCAATGCTAATTTAAATTATATATATGAGATTTACAAGAAAGGGACTCGCTCTTATATTCAAACGCTCTTTTATCCAGGTGTTCAAGTTGTCAGGTTGTGTTCGGAGGGTTGAATTCTATCAAGTCCCACATTCAGACTGCGCATTGTGAGGTGTTCCACAAGTGCCCCAATTGCCCGATGGCCTTCAAATCTGCCCAGAGCGCCCAGAGCCACATCACTTCCCAGCATCCCACCCTCACAGCTGCACAGGCTAAGTATGCTTACCAATCACAAACCTCAAGTAAATTGACCAATATTGACATTTTATCAACCCCTTGATTATCCTCATTCTGTAGGATGATCTACAAGTGTGTCATGTGCGACACTGTGTTTACCCAGAAGCCTTTGCTCTACATGCATTTTGACACTCACCTGGCAAAACAAAAGGTGCACGTGTTCAAGTGTCCCGATTGCACCAAACTCTACGCCCAGAAAGGCTCCATGATGGAACACATCAAGGTACGACCTGATGTTAAAGCTTCATAATTGTTACACTTTGCCTTTTGTGTTACCCATTCTTTGCACATGCCCCAAGGAATGTGGTGTCAATAAAGGCATACAGTAAAACGTTTGGTTGGCCTTTACGAAGTGACTTTGGTGTCACCTTGTCTAAAGCTCAAACCAAGTACAAGACCCACTTCAGTCTGAACTGACACGTTATCTCTCATTCATATTCATTCCACCTTTTAACTGAATGTGTATATCCATATTTCCTATTAGACCATTCACAGAGGCCTGTCAGCCAAATCAGAGACCCCCCCCACCACCTCATCTCCTGCCCCCGTCAGCAACTCTGCCGCAAAACCTAAATCAACAGAAAACAATGCTGAAGAATTGAGCCAAGCACATGGAGAGGAGGAAGAGGATGGGCAAGAGGAGGAGGAGAGAGAGCAGGAAGGGGATGGAAGGGATGAGGAGGATGAAGAGGAGGAGAATGATGAAGAAGACCAACCCAGTTCTCCAGAGAGCGGGAGCATGGAGTGGAAGTGCAGGGACTGTAAGAAACGCTTCGTAGAAAGTGAAGATTACATTGAGCACATGAAGGACGAACATGGGAAGGTTGGTAGTTAATTTTTAGTCATAAAAAGGTCTTAAAATATCACATGAACTTTGTCATGAGTGATAGATCTGGATAGAAACATACACTTGTTTCTTGTTTCTATTCATTTTATTATTCTATTTCATTTATCCCATTTATTACCTTCTATTCGTATTATTTCCCATTTATTCACTTCTATTCGTATTATTTGTTCCTTACTTTCCTGCTGTTTAACCTCGTTGAGAGTTGTATTGTGTCTTATGATGATATGAGTATCCGTTGGTCTCCATCTCAAGGTTCATACTAATGTCATCAGACAATGTTTTGATACTGTAATCTTGAATGTTAAAAACACATATTGAATCTGTTTCTAGTCAGACGAAGTTTGACAGAGCTTGACTGAGCATCAACACACAACTGAGATTATTCAATAAATCATTTGTCTGTCTATTTAACATCACTTCGTCTCCTGCCTGCTGTTCATTCCTTCAGCTCTATATCTCCCTAGTGGTTGAGTTAAAGGATTGACTCACAACGGAGTTGATATCTCCAGGTGTATTTTGTTCCTGACGGAGAGAGATCTAGTGAAACTGGACTCAAAGTTTAGATCTATAAGATCTACAAGCCATATCTCATAGTCGGATCTATCATGAGGTAGAGATGGTTATGAAATGATGTTTAGGACTGACTTCTGTTTTTGCTTGTTCCTTTAGTTAATAAAGAAGTTCCCGTGCAGACTTTGTGAACGTTCGTTCAGTTCTGCCAACAGCTTGCGTCGACATGTCCGTGTAATACACGAAGGTGTAAAGAGAGTCTTCAACTGCCCGTAAGTCATGTTTATTCACCTACAGATCTCAAGAACTTCTCTGTCCTGTGTTTAAGTTTTCTCAAACCCATCCAATGTACGCTCTCTTACTCAGGCACTGCTCAGAGGGCAAGCGAACATTCAGCAGTCGGCTAATTTTGGAAAAACATATTCGCGTCAGACACGGGATCAAAAGCCGACAGCCATCAGAGCGACAGGTCAGTTTGGATGCTATACCGCTTTAGGATTTCAAACCTATTTTATGATTTGCATCTTAAAGGGAGAGTTGACCCAAAATGGAAAATTCTGTCATCATTTACTCACCCTAGAGTTGTTTCAAATCTGTGTACATTTCTTGAAACACAGAGAAGGATGTTTGGAAACATGCTTGTAACAGTTGGAAAAATGACAATGGTAGTCAATAGTGGACCAGATCTGTTCGCTTTCCTACATTCTTCAAAATATCTTCTTTTGTGTTCTACAGAACAAAGACGTTTATAAAGCAATTTTTCCTACCATGGTAGTCAATAGTGGCCAAAAACTGTTTGGTTACAAGCATTCTTCCAAATATCTTTATCATCATTTTTTCACCCTGTCGTCATTTTGAACCTTTGTAATTTTCTTTCTTCTGCGAAACACAAAAGAAGATATTTTGAATAATGTTGGTGATCAAAAAACTGTTGGTCCCCATTGACTTCTATTGTATGAACACAAAACCAATAGGGACCAGTGGTTTTCTGTTACCAACATTTTCAATATATCTTCTTTTGAGTTCTGCAGTCAAACAGGTTTGAAATAACAAAAAACTAATGTAAATAATGACTGAATTTTCATTTTGAAGGTGAACTAGTGTTTTAAGGGCGAGTATATGAAAGTGTCCCTTTATCTTGAATTTCTTCTCTCAGAGTGGTCCAAACACCAGGAAACGTTCAGCTCCAGGAGATGGGGCGGGCAGTTCTTCCGATCTTGACAATGAGGGCGGAGCTCCACCTGGAGGAGGAGGGGGCGACCCAGATGATGCTGCGGGAGATGACTCTTCTGGCCCTGCGAAAAGAACTCGAGCATCCGAGAATCGACCGGTCGAGCAGGAGGAGGATGACGGCACATTCCGCTGCACACCCTGCGGCTTTACCACCCAGGACTGGGATGAATTTCAGCGTCACATTCCCGTCCACTGTGATGCAGAGAGCGCGCCTCAGCAGTGTCTGCAGTGTGGAGCATGCTTCGCCTCTGCCGGATCCCTCAGCCGACATAAATTCATCACACACCGCTTACGTCAAGGTCAGCATGACAGTCGTGGCGGAAACGCTTCGCCCGGGCAGTCGTCGCAGGATGGCTCGCCCTCTTCGCCTAAAGCTGGCGAGGAGGGGGAAGGAGGGGCAAGCTGCAGAGTGTGCGGCCGACGTTTTGACAAAGCATCAGACCTCAACACGCACTTCCGCACGCACGGAATGGCTTTCATCACGGCGCACAGGACCGATAAGCCCTAGTAAGAGAGCGAGACGTCAAAACTGCCAATCAGAACAAGGCTTTGCACTGCATGTGAGGTTGACCATACAATGAGAGGAGAGTGAGACTTTTCACCTGTATTTATGATTGTAACATTAAAACGATTTTGATGTGATCTGTCTTCCAAATTACACAAAAAGTTTATTTTCCTTTTCTCTCCAGCATTTCACTGAATTTATACACGGTCAAGTCACATTGATTTAGAGCTTTTGAGAGTGCTGCGCTTGAATCCACACAGCATTAAAGCAAAAAGGTGCTAGTGAAGGTTTTTTAAGAAATCACAAAAGAAAACACTGACTTTTAAATGTAAGAAGATTGTATAGACATTGTAGTACTGATATTTATTTATACAAAGCATTCATTTGTCTTTTGATAATCATTCAGAATTTAATAAAAAAGATAAAGTGGTTAGAAAAAGTTTCAGTTGTGCATGAGATATACAACAGATATTAGAGGTCAAGGATTATTGATGGATTTTTAAAAAAGGTCAATATAAACAAACACATTGATACATTTTAATCACAGAAACACCTGATCACATTTCTATGTGTATAAATGCATAGCATACATTTTCGTTATGGTTTTTGCATTTAAAAATGTGAATAAGTTCAGTCTTTGTATTTGCATTTTTCTTAGTTGACTTGTTAAAGTGGAAATACTGATAGTGAACGTTTTTGTTTGGACAGGGGGCCTGATGTATTTTTATGACTTCTCAAAGTAGACATTCAGTGTGAAGGATTGCTTGTGCGTTTTATTAACTTTGTACAAACTTGAATGTCGTTTGTGTTTTTTTCTTTGGTAAAAGTCTTTCAAAGATATCCGTGCTTGTCGAAAAAGAATTCTTAGAAACAATATTGTGAACCAAACGTGTGAGTGTGAATTTATATCCTTCCCGTAATATATGTATATGTTCCATAGTCACTAGACGGCCATCTTATTCTGTGATGAACTGCCTGTTTCACTGCCGTACATTCTGTGTCATTTCTCTTGCCCTTCTTTCTGAATAAAACAGTAAATTGGTACGGTACAGATGACGGTGTCCATTCTGTTAAGTTCAATGCAGACATGTTATTTCTATGAAAAAATGTGGATAATACAATAACATTACTTTGACAAGTCTCTTCACATGGAAGGATTTTCCGTCTTAGGGTTTTTAACGGTGTCGATGTACAGTTCTGTTGCTCCCAGCTCTAGAGTTTGTGTTGTTGTTTGGTGTTCAGTATCTGTGAGGTCTGTAATTGGATGATGTGCACCAATAAGAAACTCGTAAAGCAACGAGCCAAGAAGACCACCTGTACACGTTGCCACCAACGGCACCCACCACCACCCGTGTCCAGCCCTGGCACACATGCACCAAACTTTTAGGACGTTTTACATCGTTTTCACTTGTCAAATGAATATCATAAAAATTGGTTTGACCACAACTCATTGATGTTCTAAAGTACTGACCTGAAAACATCGTTTCCCCAGCCGGCAATATAAGTAAAGAGTCTTGGCCCGAAGTCTCGTGCTGGGTTGATGGCATATCCACAGTTAGACCCCATGGAGACACCAATCGTCATGACAACTGCTCCAACCAGGACAGGCTCCAGACCGGGCGGTGCTGGTGTGTTGTGAGGATCTCCCAATGCAAGAACACACACCAGAAGAGACGCTGTACCTATTATCTATAGAAGAAAATGTCATGAAGACATTTCATTTATGTGAAGTTTAATATTGTTTACAATTGTACTGACCTGGTCCACCACTCCCCCCCACAGACTCAGGTATTCTGCGGGGTAGGTTGAGAAGATGCCTGCCGTACCAGTAACACCATCTACTGTGAGGTCTCCTCCACTGAAATGCATTATAGCATCTGGAAACATACACATATATTAAAAGTAAGCTTGGTTAAGATAAAACCAGATTTAATTTAGCCTAAAATGTTTCTTAAAGGGATAGTTCACCCAAAAATTATCAATCTGTCATCATTTACTCACCCTCTTGTCAGTTTAAACCTGCATGACTTTCTTTCTTCCGCAGAACACAAAAAAAGATATTTAAAAAATGTTGGTAACCAAAAACCAATGGTCTTCTTTGACTTTTATTATATGAATACAAGCCCAATTGAAGTCAAAGGGTACCATTGTTTTTTGTTACCAACATTCTTTAAAATATCTTTTTTTTTGCTAAAGAAAGAAAGTCATGCAGGTTTAAATGATAAAAAGTGAATAATGACAGAATTATATTTTCAAGTCTTCAATAATACCACCCCTGGTAGACCAAGAGCCCAAAGACATCTCAGATGTTATGACTTACCGTGGTACTGAAGAGCAACCGTCGCCGCAGCCAGAAAGGCGCCTGAAAGTTGCGAGCACACATAAAATGGAAGTTGTGTCCAGGAGAATCTGCCCAGGAAACACAGGCTGAGGGACACAGCTGGGTTCAGGTGAGCTCCTTACACAGCCAAAACACACACAAATGTATATGAGAGTAACACACGTTATTATAAGACACACGTGTTGTAGTTTGTGGAAGATGGATGTCTTTTATTAAGTGGCCCCAAAATCTTTTCAGCCGTTCTGAATGTATAAATGTGATGGAGATGATGGAAAACAGAAAAGAAAGATGTTAGAGATCACTCAAAACTTTCCTTACTTTTCACTTCATTGTCAGTTTACTTAAACCAACTTACTGTAATATACTTGACGTACGTTCGTGGATGTTAAAAGTTAGATTTTCATACCTGACACCCCTTTTGCCACATAGATTCCGAACACGGTGCCCAATGCAAATCCAAGATTGATTGACAGGTAATCGCCCTTAGTGTTTTGAGAGGTTGTCACCTGGGCAACTGATCCACAGCCAAAGAGCTTCGGTAGCGAGGGGAATAATTCGGCAAACAAAACATAAAATATAAATCTTTCACACACATTTTTAACAAAAATGTTTTTGCATCATTGTGTATAATGAACTCAAGTTACATTTGATCAAGTTAGATTGATGTGCATTCGATGCCATGTCAAGGTTACACCCTGATTTTCTGTCATGGTCTGTGGCACCCTGAAGTAGCCTTGGGCACCCCCTGGCCACCCCATAAATAAAACTCTAGCTCTGCCAATGAAAGGTGATGGTGTGAGTCAGTAGATGATTCATCAGATAAGTTAGTGATGGTGTGACATAATCATTCTGCAAGTTCAAAGTCTTCAAGCTTGAACTTAGATTGCTGCTGGTTACATTCTATTCATTTTCACCCAAAAGTAAAAAGACTATATCATTCATAAATTTTCAGATGTGGCATGAGTGTCCAGATGGCCACTGTATAAAGGATATGTAAGTGTAATGATCTCTGAAAAGTAAAACTTTGTAAGATGAACTGGGTAATAACAATCATTTAGACAAATAACCCCACGTTTGTGTGCAGTAGTTAGTATGTTATGAAGAGCATTGCTACTTACTATTATGATGTAGACTCCAAAAAACTCAGCCAGACACTCTCTGACCAAACTGCTCTTGATCCGACATTTCTTCAGCAGGCGATCCATGATATTTGTTCTTAGTATTTTCTTGTCTTTTTATCTAGTTGTTTGAATTCTTGGTCTTTTAAATCAACCAATAATGATTAAACCATAAAGGTAAACTGTGCAGTGGTTAAAGTGTCACATGAACAGGTTTGTCTGAAAGGATAGGTTTCATTACACAGCACATTGACCTTTTGTGTAATAAAACCATCATTGTTTTATTGTTACATTTTATCTGTGGTGCATCTTCATAGACCTGAGAAGATGTAGAAATGGTATATGTAGAAATAAAAATGTAAACATGCTTTGACAGTTTGTAGTAAATATGCTGAATACACATTGGTTTCGATCAAACAATATTTTTAATAAAATAAAAATGTAAAAAAATATTTTTTTGATGACTTACCTAAATTAAATGTTTTAATGTGATATTTACACTAATATCTATAAGACATTGTATTTTTTTATCTTGTCGCTGGCCTTCTGAATCCTTGAATGTCCAAATTTGCTGTTCTTAAGGAAATGGAAAAAAAACACTATTTTTTCAATGATTTTATACAGTTGACAAGCACTTTTTACTTTTTTATTGGTTAGATATTTGAAAAACCCAATGACAAACACAAAGAAGGCCAGCAGCTATATTTTTTACATCCAGTAAATTTATGAATATTTCTTCATTTTACTGGATGAGATATTGGAACCTTCTAATTAAGTTTTATTAAACATAATCATTCAAATAACACAGATCTTATTTATTTTTCTTTATTACACAAAACAGCCTCCAAAAATACATTTTATGATAAATAAATTAAAGTTTCACAAAATAATCATTTAACATTTTATTTCGAAACAGCCTTGACTGAATCTTTATTTCTAAACAAAATATGTGTGGCGTTCGGCAGTCAGTGTAATTTTTCTCCTTTTCATATAACAAAATCTTACCAGTGGCATGACCTAACAACTGACACAGTTCACAATGTTGATACTATTATTTGTTCATTTATGTCTGAAAGCATATTTAAAATAAACAATTTTCAGCTTCAACAACATGGTGTTTAGACATAATGAAATCCCAAAGCAATGGATTACTTGCACGCTCACTGGATCTGAACACATGCACAGTGATGAATTCAATCAAACTGAACCATGTGGAATCAGATAGTGGGTATATGAGGACAGAATGAAAGGATAAAGTTCATATTTGTGAACTCTTTCAACCTTAAAAGCCTCTAAAGAACTTTGAAAACATTGAGAAATTATCTTGCATGTCAGTAGATGATCTAGAATCACCTAAAATGTAGAAAAAAAAGGAATTAATAGTGAACTCCAAAATCAAATTACACAGAATGTGACCCCGGACAACATAGTCTTATGGGGTTGATTTTTCGAAAATTGAGACTTAAACATCATCTAAAAAATTAACAAATAAAATTTCCATTCATGCATGTTTGTTAGGATACAGGAATATTTAGCCAAGATACAACTATTTAAACTGAGGGTGCAAAAAAATCAAAATATGGAGAAAATGGTCTTTGAAGCTGTTGATCAGATGCGCTGTAGCAGGCTGTCACTAAGAAGAAGAAACAGGTTTGTTTAAATGCTCTCTGTCACTACAGCTTACCGCTGTAATGACGTTATGGAGAGTAGAAGAACCCAAAAGCATATGTATTCCTATGCTTCTTAAGACGGGTTTGTGGTCCAGGGTCACATATGTCAAATATTGCTAGATCTTGCAGTTATCTTTAAGATAATATATGAGAAAAGACACTCTGATGGAGCTGACTGGACACCACTAACCTGGCGTGAGAGGACCAGTTTGATCTTTAACAGCTGGACCTCCTGTGATGCTCACTGTAGTCTCTTCATTCCCTTCACTGTCTCTCACCGTTCGCCGTTCTTCAACAGTCTATACACACAAACACACAAACCTCTATTACCGTAATTCTTTACACAAGAAGATGTGTGGTATATATTTGTTATCAGACTTAAATACTTTTCAGATTTATCCTGTGGATTTATAGTGATTTCTTCAAGGAGGACAAAACTTAACAGGATCACTTACTCCATCTGGTCGGAGCACCTTGGAAACGCTGACAGATTTAAAAAATGACCTCATTTTTGGCTGTAAAGGTGCTGGAGTTAAGATCTGATCCAGTCCACCTGATGACACCCGTGAGTCAAGATCTACAGACAAGAACCAAAGACAACTAACTTAGGCGGCAGCAATAATTGCAACAAATTACAAAACCAATTCAGAAATTGGTGTATCGTGCATTTATTGCGCTGTTGAACAAGAATCTGTGACATTTTACCTCCATCCTCTTTTCTCTCTCCTTCCTTTGGTCCTACCAGACCAGCTTTCCAAAGGTCATGAAACTAAATACAAAAAAGCAGTTGAGACAAATAGGCCAGAATCCAGAACAGAAAGTTAGAAACATCGTTTTACCTTTGTGAAAGGTCTCAGTTTAGGAAAGGGGTCATTTGGACACTGCGGAGATGTGAAATCCCCTTCTTTCGGTGTTTGAGAGGGGGGAGTACGGGAGGGGCTGCGGGGCGAACTCTCAGGAGACTTCAACATGAAATCCCTCAGCGAGTTTCCGCTTTGCCCTCCACGTCTGCCTTCTTCAGCACCATCCAGAGGAGGCGGGGCTTCTATCGATGGGACACCTGGTAGGGGGAGCAGAGCAGCAACAAAATATAAAACTTAAATCTTAAAAAAAAATGCAAAGGTTAAGGTAAATGTTGAAGGTATTTAGGCAACCTATAGATATAAAATAGTGGCTTATTTAGACAAATTAAAATAAGATCACAATTTGATGAAAAAATGCAAACTTACTCCAGTGTCCAAACCCATCTTGGCCATCAAAGCGACCAAGACCAGCAAAGATCTCCTCCATCTCCTTGAAGATCTGGCCGAACCCTCTAGGTTCCTCAAAGCGCATCCCGTCAGGCCCAAAACTGAAACCAAATCTAAAGAGATCATTTAACGGGTCCTGATGGGATCTGTTAAAGTCATCATAGTGAAATCCATTGTCATCGTCCTCATCTTCATCATCTTCATTCACAATCCCACCAAAGAATGGGTCCCTGATTAAAACACATTAAAAACACAACGAATATTCAAATAACTCTTTCTAATATTATAATAACTTTCTCAAATAAAAAAGGTTAAGGTGTAAGGCTGGAAAAATAAGTCAAAGGTTTGGACTAATATTTGCATTATTCATATAAATAGGAAGGTCATGAAAACTGTTAATTACATCATTTTACAAAAATGTGATATTTCGTTTCCCCAATTAAAGCAGTTTAAACATGCAACTGCGTGATATGGCCACCAGACGGCACCGTTGCCCAATTTAGTTCATCTGTTAATCTAGATCTCACGGTTTTCCTGTCCCAGCAACAACACATTTAAAAGAAAATGAAGATTCAATTTTTTTTATCAATTTTAATAACAAATAGTACTACTATTAATGTTTTGTGTTAAAAACATGTCACAATGAAAGCACTTAGCTGTAATGTCTTATCTTGGTCTTCAAGAAACCAGACCACTGGAGTGACGTTAACGTTACGTTAAAATAAGAGTGATTTAGGTTCGAACCTTTGTGTAACTTGTAACCCCGTCTTTAAATAAAAATTAATAAATCTATAATAATCACATAACGTTAATCATAATCATCACCACCACAATGTGTCCTCTAAAAACATGAAATTTACTTTGTTAAATAATATTAACTACTACTAGTACTGATGTGACATCCAGTCTAGCAGTTGTCGCAGTTGTAGGTTATACTGATGGACTCACCTCCGCTCATCTCCACGATAATAACCACCAGGGACCCCAAAAAAACCACGAAAGAGGTCAAACACGCTCATTTAAGGACGCAAAAGGTCATTTAAATAGAATCATAACAATCCTCAGTTGGACCAGAGGAAACTGAAGAAATTAGCGAGAACTTTCCAATGGCTTCCGGTGAATCCTTTCAAAATAAAAGTCCCTGTATTCCGAGGCTGCATCGCTGATCTAAACTATTTTTCTCACGAAGACACGTTTTTATATTGTTATTTGTCCCCCATGTACTTTTTGTGACAGATATTGAACACATTAACGTTGACCGTTTTATTAATGTCCAAATATATCAGTTTTATTTCCGCTAGTCGATTTACAATTAAGTTGGCAAAATTTCCAAACATATGTGTTGTAATATTATACTCCATATCCATAATTGATCATATTTAACTGTCTACTTGTTATTAGACGTAACGCTTTAATGGTACATTACCTATTTAGTGCAGGTCAAAACTATAACCTAACACAAAATCAAACTTGAGTCAAAAAACACACAAGCTTTGTTTTCTTAAAAAAGACATTCACATCCAAAATGATGAAAATGTCTTTTTCTTATTTATTTACTTAATATGTATATATATTTTTACAAAATAAAAAACATTATGAAACAAAAAAAATGCTAACAAGTCTGTGTGTAAGGATTTGATAGGGGAGGAAAAAGCCATCAAACAAACAGACTACAGTACTTGTGTTTTTATATATATATGTACAGACAATTTTATCCATTTAAATTTTTTAAAATGCACAGTACAAAAAGAAAGTCACTGACAAAGAAAAAGAAAACAAAAAGATACCCATAGTACAATTCTGTCCATCAGCACTTTCCTAATAATCATATTACTAAAAGAATATATATGGGAACCGAAGGTGGCGCTTTTTAAAGGGGACAATGAACAACAGGCTGTGAAGAGACACTTGCTCGCAAAGGGCGGCGTAAGAAAACTCTGACCTCTCCAGTACAACACAATCCCAAAGCAAATGAGAGATTTCTCACTTATTGTAAAACGCCGAGGTCATAAACCATGCCATAATCCAGTCTCCTTTCAACAGGGAGACCAGTTAATAAGACAAAAAAACAAAAGTGGAAATAAGAGTCTATGTTAAGGTGCACTTCTAACATCTGAAGGGTACAATATGGCTTCAAAGGAATTTACAAACTACACATTGAAGCCGGTAGCATAAGTAGAACATTCATACAATGGCCACCCCCACAACACACAAAATAACAAAACCAAAACTAAGACACACACACACGTGCACATACACACGGCTGACAGACAAAGCCTGTGAGCTCACCTATACATTTTTCATATATCTATTTATATTTGGTAAAAATAAACTTCACAACTGCATAAGCCGATTTAGTGATATTTTTCCAACATAAAATTCGGTAAAAAACTGCAGGGGAGAATAGACATGTACATACATTTGGATTGCGGGTACTGAAAAAGAAAGCAGCTGACAGTAAGGAAATAATAAATGCTGTTCTGGGGAAACAAAATCGCGCTCTACTTATCCTCTCTTTTTCACTTTATCCACCATTAAAAAGAAAAAGAAATCAAACAATTTTCATTTTAGAAAACAGATCTATGTTACATATGCCTGAAAGAAAAAGGGCAAGGGGCTTGGTTTTTTAAACACAATACAAACTCCAAATACTCAATACTGAGCTCTTGAAGGCCTAAGTAACTATCCATACACTTGCAAGAACCCTCTCCCCATTAAGACATCTCCCTGTACACCCTACTCATCTGACGCCTTACAGTGCTTTCTCTCGTAACAGCGCCACCTGTGGAACAAGGGTGGTACTGCAGTATCAGGATGACTGTACAGAGAGGAGAGGGTGCGCCGTTGAAAAGAGAAAATCGAGAGACCTCTGGGGAGGAGAAGAATCTGTAAATCCAGCTTTTGGAACACCAGACGGGGCAAGAGGGGGTGTTAATTGCCTCCCCAGTTGTAGCTGTTGTAAGCAGACTTGTTTATCTGTGACTTCTGTTGAATGGAGTTTTGGCTGCGCTGTCCAGAGCCAGCCTGCAATGCATTGGATGGAAAACATCTGAATTAGAATATCAGTTCATAAGAAGGTAGGAAATGAACGGGGTAAATTTTACCATAAAAAAACTTATGAAACAGGGTAGCGGGGTTGGACAATTATTTTAACTGTACATATAGACGAATGGAGAGACTCTTGAAACACGTTTTAAGCATAAGCAAATCTATTTCTATTCCAATCTAGGAATGATTTAAAGCATCTACGTGTTTACCTGTCCATCCTGTTGCAGGTGATGGTGGAGCATCTGAGAGTGGGGCTGCTGATGGGGGGTCAGGATGTGCATGTACGGGGCTGGTGCATATGCCGCTGCGGCCGGAGGGTTGATGGGGCCACCGCTCCCGAGTGCCGAGGGCAAACTGAAGGAAGCGCTGGGGGTCCCTGTGTGGAATCCCTGCTTCTCGAAAGACTGTAGAGACAAGAAAGCAATTCCTTAGCATAGAAAGGGGTGTATACATTAGTATTCTATGCCATTTTGTAGTACAAGTAGAAGTGTGCAAACAGACAGCCAAGTGCCTTACGAAATAAGTTCAACATAAAAACTTAGCAAATACGCTCACCTGCGTCTTTGTGTAAACAGACCCTGAAATATCAGGAACTCCCGTGTTGCTGGATGTTACAGAAACGCCTAAAAGTTGAAACAAAAATAACAGAATGAGGGTCAACCCTCTATTAAACAATCTTAAAAAAAACATGTGCATGAAGTTGAAGACAGCTACAGTATTCAAACAGTATTAACAATCATCAACTTGTGTGTCGTTAACAAAGTAATCAGTTCAAGAAAGATTATTCTTATGGAAGAACAGCTCTAAAAATGACAACTTGTGACCAAAAGTTATTAACCATTGAAATCTTGTCCTGAATTTAGAATCGACTGAAACCATGCATGTCCATAGCCAAAATTGGACCCATTAGAACGTGACGCTGTTTAAAACACATTATCATGCGGATTTAAGAAAATATACACTCTATACAATATACAATCTCAAACATTGTTGTGGCATTTAAGTGATGCAAGTCAATTTGACTTAATAATAGAACAATTAAAGATCTTCTTTGCAAATGTAAAGCATACATTCTAGTGACTATCAAACATGGTTTACATAAACATTTAAAATGAATCCCTGAACCCATTATAATGAATTAAATGCATCAAGAATTAAAAACATAATACAGCAACAACCCCCTAACACTCCACAAAAGTACATTTTAAGGCTTGGGACAAAATTAAAGCTCACAGCTTTAATATATTATATTCTATGAAATGCTATAATACACATTTACGTATATAATATATCGCCAATACCAAAAGAAACCAACTTGGAAAAGGGGTTAACATGTGAAAAGCATGTCAATGACCATTTAAACAAAAGCCACAGAAAAGGCACTTGGAATTAGATAGACAAACCTACTATACTGCAACATGCAATTCATGAGGTGTTTGAGCTTACTTCCCCTCTCACACGCTCAATACAACTAGACCCTCGCAAACAAAACGGATTCGATTACATTCATATCAAGGTCACATGGTTAACTACCCCGAATTTTTCCAACCCTGCGTGACTCTTTGTGAAGCTTCGCTCAGACCAGGCACTCTAGAGGCACAGCATGGCTTTATCGGGCTTGACCAGTCAAGGTAGGAGCCATGAGGAGAGAGAGCGCGCTTTAGAAAGGAAAGGGAGGAGGGAAAGGAAAATGGGGTTTAGCGTGAGGCTGCACTCACCCACTCCGGGCCCGGTGACGGAGCTGGCGGGCTTGTTTTGCGCAGAAGCAGCGGCAACAGCGGCCGCAGCAACGGCTGTGCCATAGCCACCCTTACAGAAATCCCCGCTCCCGGCAGTAGCCTGGCCCAAATCCTCATAGCCTGCAAACGGTCAGACACAAACAGCCACAGCCCCACAGCATTAGACACACACCAGGCAGGGCCAGAGGAAAGGCGTGAAAGGGGCGGAGCATGGGGAAAGAGTCGAGGAAGCGGAAAGCTGAGAGGAGGGTCTAATCTGAAAGCGTATTGTGTCAAGGAATAATTCCCAGAGAAGTGACACTCGAGTGAAGGAGATGATAATGAACATGGGGATGGAAAAAGGTAGTGAGAAAAGGTTGGAAAATATTTTCAAGAAAAGGAAAAATAAAAAAACACAGTAACGGAAGACAATGAGGAAGGCAAACATTAAAGAAGATTTGAAAGTTCCAGAGAGAAACATTATGGTACTGGATAGATAAGAGCCAAAGACCAAAGAGATGGCTTAAGGTGGACACACAGAACTCAAAAGTGGTTGATGGACAAAAGCAAGCAGCGGATAGAAGCATGTGTAGACCGACCCACCACCCTCAACCAAGCGACCTCCCTCCCACCTCATCCTCCTTACATCACTGGTTTCACAAATTCGCCCACCCAAAGCCGTGTGACGCTTCTGCTCAGGTAGTATGTAAACCTCTAGATGGACAGTTTTACATCTCCTTTGATTCAAGGTCATCCAACATTTGCTTTAAAGCAGTCTTACATTGTATTTTTCATGCAGCTGTGCGTGTTTTCAAACTTTTCAGAACACTAGGAAACACTTGACTTCCGATCAAAAAACTTTAATTTTTGCAAACTGCATATATTGAGGTGTTGCATGAATGGGCAAACATAATAGAAGCAGTTACCAGTGCTGTATCCATGAGAGCCGTAGCCGCTTGCCTGCTGGAAGGCTGTAGCCGATGCGTTGACGCCCACATTCACACCATGCTGTTTGGACGAGGTAGGAGCCACCTGGAAAAACAGTTTTTTTTCTTTAATTCTGAAACTTATATTTACATTTCGCCTGGCTATCTAGATGATCCATCCTCAATGCAAGACAAAACATGTTTATTTAAGAGAGACATTTATTTAGGCAAAACTAAAAGCACTCTGCGACAGTTTTAAGATGCAACTAGACAGCACAAAAAACGTGTGAGTGCTTACCGGAAACATGGCAGGGCCGTACTGGAAGGTGTTGGGCAGACCTGGTACCCCAGTGTAATAGGGAAGGCTGGTGTAGCTGTATCCGGGTGGAAGGGCCGGGTTGAGAAAGGGCTGCTGGGTGGTATGGTGCGTTTGGGTCTGTGTCTGCTGCGGCTGGGCCAGTGTTGTTGCAGGGGCAGGGGACGAAGCATCACCGCGACCAAACTTCGCCAGGTCGCCTTACAGAGAATTAAGATGCAGCGTTTAGTAACATTAACAAATGTACTGATTTCTTCAACTAGAAAGTGCAAACACAGATGTGATCAACAAAACTGTGAGTGTGTTAAAGGCCTGATGGTTATCAGTAAACAACCGAGTATTCTGCCTAGCATGCATTGCCCTCTGGTGTTGCTATGGAAACGAAGGACAAGATCTGCTGTTGCAATAGATTTGTAGGTTTGGATTGGCCATTGCTTAACTCTGCAACCTATTTGTCTTCTCAACCTATATTTTTCATCCATCCGGTAGATTTTAACAGCTAGTTAGAGATTAATGTACCGGTTATGATTCTCGAATTAGCGAATCAACTTCTAAAAACCACCAATGCTTGAATAATGATCGTGATCTCAAAATCATCTGCGCCTTACCAGAATAAGGGTTGCTTGTCAAACTGCCTTCTCTGCCTGTCAGCGGTGTGGTTGGAGTGGCAAATGGGATGCTGTAATAGTCCTGTAGATAATGAATAAAGTTACAACCTCAGTCTACAAATAGTCCTGCGCTGGCATTTAACCCCTGCCGTCACTACTCACCAGTGGTATCCTGGTCTGTAGCATTTGCAAGTCATCATAGCCATACATCTGAGGCTGTAGAAAGGAGGTTTGTGAGACAATAAATACACGACAAAGCACCCTCATCACAGAGTACAGAATTAGCAGGTGGAAAAAAAAATCACAGACCATTAAACTCACTGGATAGTGGTGAAGCAGACCAGGAGCCACGATGTAAGGGTTGGGAAGAAGAGGCGGCACGCCGGGAGGCAAGTTTGGAGGTGCTTTCCCTGTTTTGTGCAAGGAAATAAGGAGAGACATGACATCACATTTATACAAAAGAACTCACCAACTGTCAAGTAGATGTTTAATAAAACGTTGGTAATTCTCACCTGATGCAGCTGTGCTGCGGGACAAGGCAGTCAAAGAAGGTGCTGCAGCAGCCAAGGCTGCCGAGCTTGAGGACACGCCAGCTGTTAGGGGAACCATGGAGGCAATGCCAGCAGCGCTGTTGAGTCCCATTGACAAACTGCTGACCTGGTCCAAAGCGGACTGTGCTGACACCGAAGTAACGGATGAAGATGGTGCGACAGGGCCACTGTGGGGGATGGAGGCCACCGAAGTAGAGGAAGAAGCGTGTGGACCTGAAGGAGCCACGGCAGAGACGGAGTAAGACGAAGAGTGCAAGCAGGAATCTCCGTCTACACTCGCGTGCTGAGAGGTAGGCGACAAGAGGACAAAATGAGTTTCACAATCTGAACCATATTCTTTAAAGCTGAACAGCACAAATGTGGTTAAATTGGTAAATTTTATGTGTATGCATTCAGTCACACTTAGCTCAAGACCATTTTAATTACATGTCAATGTAATTTAAATACTAATAAAAAGTCACCAGTAGACTTGTGTTTGAAGTGCGAACTGAAGGCGTCAAACTGTTCTGCTGTGTTGGGAGGGAGCTGAAAAGCAATATACAAGACTATTAGCACCGCTGCAGTCATCATCAAAATGGAGAAATGCCTCAAAGCTTTATCGTACTTATTGTGTTGTTGAGCCAATGAGCTGGGGGAGGAGTCTTCATGGCCCAGAGCACTGATCTGATTAGATGTGGTCAGCAGCGAGGAAGGACCTGATGAGGGGTCGGCCAATGAGGACATGTTAGAAACTGAAGGCGGGACGACAGAATCAGAAGTCGGTTTCACAGGCACTGCAGAGCCTGCTGCAGCTGAAGAATAATTGGTTTGATATTTTATTGATACTGAATCTCATTCCTACATTATTATGCATGCTTTTATTACAGCTAGACATACCTTCCAGAGATTGTGATGTTTGTATTGAACTGAACCCGTTCTGTGTGAGAAAGGAGAAAATATTAAACCCAATGTTTAGATTTGAACTAGCACTAGCCTCAATTCATTTTTTCATTTCAAAACGTACATAAAAAGAACAGTGCGCACACTAGGGATTTAAACTTGATAATAAAATAAAAGTACTGTCATAGCTAAAGCATTATCAATCAAAGTAAAGAAGCCAAAAGGATTTAAAAACCCTGTTGTCCTTGTTTGAAGATATTTGGGCTGTGGAATCTTGCCTTGGTTTGCATGTCTTTCTGTGGTGAGGATGACACGGAAGGAGGGTAGCGCCGCGTCTGGCTGGCTCTCTGCTCGTACAGATCCATCTGACTGGGGTTAGATAGTGCTGAAGCAGACTCACTGAGAAACAAACAAGATCACATTTATCTATTAACATCAACAAACCGTTTAAAACATGCTAGAGGTAACACTGAACACTTGGATGTACTAAAATGTGTTTTAATGCTAGCAACCATTGTAGATCATGATCCGAAACACCCACTTGCTAGCGCTTGTGTAAAGGCTGTTCTGGCCTTGGTTGCCTGGTGTCGTCGTGGCAACAGCTGCCGAGGCATCATACTCCGGAAGCGCTGGTTCAGAGCCGAACTGTAACGCTCCAAACTGCAGGTTTAGCCCGGATATATCTGCAGAGCCTGGCATCTCCACCGCAAGGGCTGGAATCTAAAACGACAATTACATCAGGGTTAAAAAACTGATGAATACTACAAGGTGAAAATACATGAAAGCTCTGTAACACTGTGGAATAGATCACCTTTGTTGTGATGGAAGCCCTCTTCTTCTGTTGCCTGAGTTTGTGCTGTTGCAGGGGGAGGGGGCTGGACGCCTGAGGGTCCGCTTGGCCGGAAGAGTTCTGCTGAGCTGAAGCCATTCCAGACGGTTTGTTGACAGTGTTAGGGATGGACTGGGGCAGTGAGGATGAGGCGGAGTGAGGGGGCATGGTTTTATCTTGCAAAAAGGCATCCATAATGGAAGAACCAATGGAAGAGGGCTGGTAGGGCTGCCGTTTGGTGAACGGACTGTGTACAGGCTCTGCTTGAGGCTTCATATCTGCAGAGAAACACAACGATGGATCAAGTTCAAAATCTTATTTAAGCAAACAAATGTTCACATGAAGCCAATATTACCGTATTGGCCCAGTGTAACAGGGCTAGTATCCCAAGTAGACGGACTGGCGTTGGGTGCTCCACTTTGCGAGTGCTGGGCTGCCAGCTGGGCCAAAGCCTGGGCCGTCTTGAACTGCTCCAGGAATTGAGAACCAGTTGTGGATCCTCCAGTGGTTACCTTGGGGTCTCCAACATCACCAAAACCTTTACCGAGCATGCTCACCTGATGTAAGAACAGACACACTACATGAAGGCAGTCACATGACTTTGTTCACATGTACAAACATCTATACAGCCAGGGAAACCATATAATAAAAGCATAACTGGCAGTCTCAGTCCTAAATGCATTCCTGCTCTTTCAACAACTAAAATATTCAAACACTGCTAACTGACCATGCTGTGCTGGCCGTAGGGCGCACTGCTGGAGGATTGGGACAGTGAGGTCGTCTGCTTGGAGTTACTGAACACCAAAGACTGAGGCAGAGATGGAGGTTTTGGACCTTCAAGTGAAGCAGGTTCCGCCTCGGAGGAAGATGGAGGCGTCTTCCCCAGCAACACCGCCAAATCAATCCTAAAACAAGAAACACAAATTAGCACACAACTGTTTAACAATTCTGACCTAAAGAAAGGCACACATCAGTACACAACTGACAATATTTTTGTGCTTTCCTGGGCATTTCACGCCAAAGTTACAGGGTTAAGCAGTTTAGGTGGCTATGAGTGCAAGATTCATGTTAACATAAATGTATCTTCAAGTTACACTCATGAAACTTCTTCCTACATTTGTACCATCTTACCTCTGTCCAGCTGTTATGGTGACATTCTCTTGTGGAATGGGCATAGATGCCACACTTGAGGCAGTGAAAATCTTGGTCTCTGATAACTACACAGAGAAACCCAAGAATTAGACTCGCTTTATCTGATCTGAATTGAAGATTAAGACTGATGACTTTCATGACGCACTAGCTTAGTGCTTCCGGTCTGCGTTTGTCTATAATATAATAATTTTTATTTACATTTAATTCAAACTCAATTAAAACTACACAACAGTTATTGATTCTTTGCGGATGACTTCTGGAAGTCTGGGCATCATAACGTTTATGCTGTTGCCGCTGTTCAAATACTCACATCTTCATTCCAGTCCTCTGTACCCCACTCTTCTGTGGCAGTTCTCCACGGACCTAAAAAAAAAAAACATTTAGTTCCTTTACATCTGTTTAAATCCCAGGTCTGGTTTTCGTTTCCTTTTTTTTTTCTCTAGTTTTAGACACATTTGATTTAAGACTGACCAGGGTTGGAGTCAAACTGTCGAGGATAGCTTGTTCCCTCTCCTCCTGTGAACTCAAGTCCTGCGGAAACATATTGTTTACAACCCTGTCATTAAAATGTATTGGTTTTGTGGTTTAAAAGTGCTCGAACGCACCATAGCTAATAAGACATGGGGAAGGGGTTTAGTAAAAGTGACCCAACTCACGGTTTCCATCTTCTGGTTCCAGGTTGCCAGTGTTACTCCAAGTGCTGCCACTTGTGTAGCTCTCTTCTGTTTGGGCTGGCTCAGTGTAGTCCGCTGGATTAAACGTACTGACAAAAAAAAAAACATATACTTTTGACTGTCTTTTCATAGAAGCATCGAGTAAATGAGGGAGCAAAGTTGCAGACAAATAATAGCGGAGATGACAACGTACGCTGCTGCAGCAACATACAATGCAAATGCAAATATTAGACAAACATGTTCCACACTCCCTCTACACCTCTACTATTAAAAACACTCATTTTATGACCATTTGATGCAATTATGCAAAAGGTGCAACTGTGCTTGCCTGCCACTCTTAAACCCAAATCTCAGGGTAGAATCGTGACTTAAGCTACCAGTAAAAACAACCCACATCTGGAGCGCCAAAAAAATCTGCTGCAAAGCACTGCATTCTGAGTTTCATCCGACGGTACTTACTCTTTAACCATTGACCCTCAAAACAAAAACAGACAAGACACGCCCACAAATGTGTTCAACTCACCTGTCATCTCCTGACAAATCATATCTGGGGCCTTTATCAATCTGGCTTTAGGGAGAAACAACAGGGAGAATTATAAGCAGCTCAACATGGGCAGAAAGAAGGGGGTGTATTGTGCAATTAGATTTGTTTGCGCGTGTGTGTATGAGAGTGACAAACACTATGCTCATGGGTGAGTAGCATATCTATATGTCCATTATCAGTCTAACCACCACACCTGTACTGCAGGTCTAACAATCGACGAATTCAACAGAGCTGAATGTGTGACATGGCAACGCAAAACCAAATCTAAACTCTGTGATTAAGAGGTCAAGAACAACCTAACATGCAAGTCCAAACGCACACTTCAAACCAAAACACGTCAAGTAGCTCATACAGCAAAACAAACCTTAAAAAAAGGGGCTTAGCTGGGGGGCTGGCACTTCTAGATTCTTTAGTTTACTATGCTACAGCGCTAAACTGGACTCATCTAAGAGATGCTAATGTTGACATACTGTTCTAGCCAAATTTATAAACAGCGGTAGTCTATAAATATTAAGACCTTCGCTCATCAAAAGGATAACAAACATTTTTCCCCACTAACAACATTAGTACAAGCATGAATTGCATTTAATAAATAATATATTGCAAAGTAAAAATAAAAAACAATATATTGATGAAAAGCAAGTGTATCAAATTCATAAAACTCTTACCTGATCAAACATCAGCAAATAAAAAGGTTATAACTTCATTGATAGTTCCCCCCAAATGTTTAATGCTGTCATTTATTCACACTCTTCTTGTTTCAAACCTGTATTATTTTTATTCTTCAACGGAACACAAAAGAAGATATTTTGTATAAAGTTGATAGCCGAACAACACCGGCACCCATTTGATTCTATTGTATGGACACAAAAACAAGTCAAAGGGTGCCAGATAACAACATTCTTCAAAATATCTTTTGTGTTATGCAGAACTGAAAGTCGTACACGTTTAAACTGACAAGAAGAGTAAATAACAGCAATTTTATTTTTTGGGTGAATTTTTGATTATTTTTCAAAGACTGATTAAACTTGTAAAATGTGCAATTGGTAAAATATATTTGTCAATGACATCCAGCATCTGTTGTGCTTATTTTAATATTTAACATTTGATGTTAACATCTTTTCATAGTAAAAAACGAATACTAAGGAAGTTTGGGTATTTTTTATCCTTAATGAAAAGCAACAAAACTGTACAACAAGCTAATCTGTATTAAAAACTCAAATGGATTGCCGCACAATAATCATTTTTCCCCATTAGGTTTGTTTGTTAGGTTTGTTTGTTATAATTGTTGGATGCCAAAATTAACTATTATGATTAATTGCACCTGACCACAAAAACCTCTACTATATACAGAACAGCACTTTGCATCCCTGCTTGAAAAATGAATGAAGCTAAAAATGATGAATTTTGTGAGCTAAATGAAAAGAACTGGTATGATCCAAACTGCTGTTCTGTGGACATGCGGGAAAATGAGAAAGCACTCTAAGATACACAAACTTACCCCATTCCCTGAGCTGAAAACCTTCCGCCTCGCCTACCAGCTCCACCTGGATAACAAGACGACAATGATTTAATTTAAACCCAAACCTGAACAACACATACAGATGTGAAGATTGAAATACTATGTACCTCTTCCTCTGCCTCTTCCCCGACGCCCTCTTTCCGTTCCTCTGCCCGCTATGCCACCAGCCTTGGAACCATCCAGACCGTTTTCCTGCCCACGATCTGAAGAGAAAGAACGAGGGATGAAATGAAGTTTACAGGAAAAGAGCAGGAATGATGCAAAGCTCAATATAACAGTTTCCTAAAGACTTACTTAGTCGTACTACTAAATCCTCCTAACAAGTAAGCTTGCAAAATTTAGCCTTCCCAGAAGGCTAAATTTCCCCTTTATATTGAAACAATCCGAAACATAGCCCAGTTAAAAATGAACAAACTCACAAAGTGACACCCGATGAAAAATTATATCTTGCAGTGTAACCAATTACAACAAAGATCAACAAGGCAATCATTTTCGTGCGTTGTAAAAAAAACGCTTTGATAAATGTGACCTAAGAAGTCATGCAAAACTCCGAATAGCATTTCAACAGCAATGGTTAGTTAAAGGGATAGTTCACCCAAACCCCCAGGATGCTCCAAACCGGTTTAAATTTCTTTCATACTGATGCACACGAAGATATTTTGTAGGAATGTCGGTAATCAAACAGATCTCTCATCCCCCATTTACTCCCATAGTAGTGAAAAAAATTGATCGGATTTGTTAAAACTGATGCATTTACTCTTTCATACTATAGCCATATAAAGGAGTCTCGGATCTTCCATTCGCGAGATTTATTTTTTCAAATTTTAAGACCATTACAGCTGAACTGAAATGACAGGCACTGTTATTTTGCTTTTTTTGGCTTTGTAAATGCAATAGTGTCTAAAAGTGCATACAAACATGGATTGTTTAGTTTTCTCCTCAACTCCTTAGCGTTCACAAGCTTGTTCTCTCGTGGCATCATGCCGTTGCTAAATGATCACAAATCGCATTCTCCAGGATGGCAAGATCTCAGCGATCTCACCCTTAACCGTGTCTATGACCCCAAAACATGTAATCAGCCCAAGCGTGTTGCATGAGTGTCTGCGTTTCATAGCTGTTACATTCCTGGCTGTTTTATCGGTTAATTTGCTAAAAAAAAAAATAGTTGGACCCATGACATAGTATTGCTGTACTTCTTAAAGTCCCCCAGCACTCAGACTTGTTTCGGAAATTTTTTTCTAATTCTGGATCCCGTGTCATCCTTTTATTAGCCAAAACTATGGAAAGGCAAAGGCGAAATGAGCCCCCCCACGAGTCAACCAACGAGTGAGACCCGCTTACCATCAAGGTTATCTGCATTACATCAATATGGGCTGCACTGCAGCTCATTACTCTTGCGATAGCAAAGTTTATGGGTGTGTGTACATTTCAGTGATGCATGTTATATAAACAGTTGATATAACGCTGGATTTGGAGATCGTTTGAAACGGACCAATGGCGCGGTCCCATTGCTAAAAGTTGCCGGATATGAACTGCACAAGGCAAGTCAAACCAAGTCATACGTCTGTGTTTTCTTGGCAATCACAGTGTGAGTCCATACTATACAAAACACGATGGGATTAATGAGATGTGTTGCTTGCTCGTGCAGTAGTTCCAACCAACTATCCACACTAGTTCTACATCTAGCAGCTCGCGTTTTTCTGGAGATAATCATACAGCTGTGTCTCTCCTTTATTAATTTGAACGAACCAAATACACTTCCTGTGATACACGATCTTAAACATTTTAATCAATTAGAAAACTATCACCTAGTTCCTCATCACATAACTGATAAACTGTACCATTTGTCAAACCAAGAGTCAGATCCTAATCCGATCACAAGACATGAAGTATCGGAGCTTTATGTTGCTCTCTAACTTGGACTGATACCAAGCGAGAGTATCCGGTATCTGCTCAAACTTTATTCTAGCACACACCGTTCCGTCACAGCTACAGAGCGAGCAGAGAGCGTTATGTGGCGTGCTGAAATCTACCCAAACATGTTTACATGTCAAGTGGACCAGGACAATCTGGACAACACACCTTTGTCCATTTAGATATTTAACAGATTGGACAGAGGCCACCACAAGCTAATGTAGACTATGTGATTCAATTATTAGGTTACAAAAGTTAATAATGCCAGAAATTTATTTTTCTTCAAGGCAGAGGACAGACACCAGACTCATACACTACTGTCTAAAGGAAAAAGGACTCAATGAAAATGTTGTATAATTCAGGAAAAACAGCACCATGAGTCACTCACACTCTCGTCCACGGCTGGATCCACGGCCTCTCCGCGGAATCCCTCCTCTGCGCCGCGCCACATCTCTTTCTCCACCCTTCTCTCGATTCTCCTTCCCTTCGTCTCCTCCATCTGTCTGTGCGCTTTCCTTCTGTCCCGACACTCCTTTCTTCTTTCCAACCATTTCCCATGAGTCCTGAGGAGAAACGATTTTAGTTTTCATTATATTCAGAGTGCAAAATTAGAACTTTTGCAGGAAGACCAGCACAAAAGCCAAGGATGTAAATCCCGAGAAAGTAACCTTTGTATGGACTTACAGTGTCAGGACTGCCCTCCAATAGGACATTGATGG
Organism: Triplophysa tibetana; assembly: GCA_008369825.1. Taxonomy (NCBI): domain Eukaryota; kingdom Metazoa; phylum Chordata; class Actinopteri; order Cypriniformes; family Nemacheilidae; genus Triplophysa; species Triplophysa tibetana. Next base: position 4,624,591 of record CM017908.1, on the reverse strand, counting down.
CTCTGTTGACGTCTCCGTTGCAGTCGTGCAGCGCTATCATAGACTCATCCTGATCCTTTCCTGTGATATCAACCAGCTAGAATAGAACAAATGTGCATTCTTAGATGCATGAAGACACAGCAGGAACTGCAAGGTGGAATTCAGCAGAGGATCCTGGGTTGTCAGAGCCTTACGTTGCTCTCACACTCAGACTAATTCTGAGCGAGAGCATCCGGTAATGACTCTTATTTTACTCTAGCACGTATAGTTCCTGCAAGCACTATACAGAAAGCGTTGTGGGAATGTTTGTGTGCAGCACAGAATGACAACGCAAGATGGCGGTAAACTAAAAGCAACATTTATCATTCCCAGACAATGAGAAACTAAAAACAAGAGGAACATTTATTTAAGATATATTAAAGACCATTTGAAACTGGGGTAAAGCAAAACCAGTTCCTTTTTCCCAACACCGATCTCACCTGTTTGACCTTTTCCTCAAAGTCTGCATCATTGTGGTCCGAGATCATCTGCGCGAGTCGGATCTGCTCAGCAGTGGCCTGAACGGACAAAAGCGAAATGTAGTTACATAGATAGAAATAGCAATATTTGAGTAAAGGTTATAGGAAATCAGCCTCATGCTAAAACAACCTGAAATGCTTATGTCACTTCCTCTCAACACTTTAAGTGATCTAAACTTGACTGTTAGTCTGCTTAACCCATCCATTGTGGTCTAAAATATTAATATAATATAATACTTTAAATAAATGGTTGTTTTATAGATATTATGTTAGCTTACATCTCTTTAAGACGGATATGTTGTTTTGGGACAAACATGGCGATCCAAAGCAAGTTAAGCAACATACACATATTGCAAACTATGCTTAACTTCTCTGATTGTACTATGAGATTCAAGCTTATTTTTAGTGTTTGAGACCATAACATCGCAAAAAGTATTTTCCATTAACAAACATTGTGCTTTTACTGTAAAATGCAGAAAGCATTTCACAACAACCTAACCAGGCGAAATAAACCCCGTCTGTAGTGACTCAGAATACAGATGCGGAGAAAAAGGTCAGATTTCGACTTGTACAGGCAGAGATTTGTGATGTATTCCTAGAACCCTTCATTTCATTCAGAGAAACAAATCGAGGGATAGACGGCAGTAATTCTGGCCAAACGTCTCAGTCTGGTGGACGTCACTTCAGTTGATTTGGGGGAAGAATAAGGGCGAGATCAATAGAATATAACTAACCCCACCACTACAACCGATTAACAGATAGTAATGTGTGTGATCTCACCTGGGGCCTCTGCTTGTGCTGTGACTGGCTCTGTGTCTGACCCGGCGTCTGGTCCCAGTTGCCCCGGGTCCGGCTTCCGCCAACTGAAGTCATCATTTACAGTATATACAAATAACAGTATTTACAAAGGAATGACACCTTTAAAAGAACAAAGAGAGACAAAGAAAAAATGTTAAACAACAAAAGCGAAAGAGATGCAATTCAACAAACCAAAACACTGTAGTATTGACAAAAACATTTTCACACACGTTGTTAAATATGTATGCAAACAAACATGCTAACTGTTGTGTAACGTTAGCTATTTTGAGAAGCCAAACTGAAAGTAATCAACGTCCCCGACGTTCCCATAATAACAACAACCATGACGCCATTTTGAAGACTTAAATTTGGAGAATTAAATTTTTTTTGGGTTAATTAAAACAAATAACTTAAACAAACAGCGCGACTTGCTAGTTAAGCTGCCACAGGTCAACCAAACGTCCGCTTCCGGTGCACGAAGCTGCACATATCGTTAAAGGCACATACAGAAAATTTAACGTTATATAAGACAAAGTCTTTCTTTAAACGAAATTAAAGACTCTCCACCTGATGCAAGGTGTGAAATGCCGCGTGTGTCGACAGCCCACTGTTGCAGCACTGCGCACGAGGAAATACACGGGCATGTGGTGGCAGAAGGAAACTGCGCACTTATTAACTAGCACAAAATCACTCGGCGTGACAAAAACACGCGGGACCAGCCGCGGGAAAACAGACCCACGACGCAATTAACGGACCACCTAACGACAGAAGACAACCAGAACACCCCCTGCCATCTTTGAAGGGGGGAGAGGGAGATATCGGGCACGAAAGCTGCAGGCGCCCATAGCCCACGAAGGATTGAATAAATTAAACTATAAGAGTAATACTCAAAGATTCAAGTGCACGGTCAAAGTTACTTGAAGTAAGCACCGGTACACAACGATCTGTATAGCATGCAAATGATCAAGGAATGCAGTTAGAAGCAGCTTTGTTCAATCGAGTAACGTTAACGTTATTTATATAACTTATTGCGTTTTGAAAATAATGAAAAAACTACAGATCAAGCTGTAACATCATCAATTATACAACAAGCACTTACCGGTCCAATGCTACAATATGCTATTAAACTTTGTTAATCAAATAATCCTTCAGAACATCATCAGTCCATATGATGGCCAAACAGGGCCCTACAGAAACACGCTGCAAACTCACATCTATCAAAACTGTATAGACCTAGCAAACATGCAGATCTAACAATCCGACAAGAACGTATTTTATATAGACTACAAGATAATTAAAACCACAAAGTAGCCCTGCGGCTATATAGAAGCCCTCGACAGACTGACGGGTGGCTTCCGCTATAGCAGTGTCTAACCTCATGGTCGGCGATCAGGCATCATGATGCTGGTGCTAAAAATTAAACTTTCCTAATACCGTATTAACTCAAATTCCCCCTAATGAAAACGACAGACAATCTGGGCAAATCGCTCGTTAGAGAAATTGACGCGATTGTATCTTGTATTCGTTTTAACGAGGAGACTTCCGCGTCCCACACCCTGCGGCGTGAGGGAAGCGCTCTAAGGTTCCACTGCGCACTCGACACCGAGGCTTCACAAAGGCCTACAGGCCCCGACTGATAAAAATTAACAACAGGCGAGGTACTAACCAAAGACCCGGTGGATTTCAGGGATTTGGAGATAACGCCGACCGACGGAGATTGTAATATCGTCCTCCTAATCCGACGGAAACAAAATACTAATTCTTTTGCGTCCTAAATCGATTCCGCTAGTCGACAACAAGGCCGAGCCGACTCGCGCAGACAATAATCTAGAGAGAGTCAGAATTTACCTGTTTCTCTTCCACACTGACACCCGAATCACCGCGTCACGTGGTTTATCACAGCAAGGGCTGCTTCACGCGCAAAAGCCTGACCATGTGATCAAAACGTATTCCTGTATATGTAACAACTGATGGCCCTATTATGTAATGTATATATTGGCTGGTTATATTATTATGTCTTTTGCAAAAGTGTTTGGAGTCACTGATGTTTATTTAATATTGGTGGCAGTTGTGGTTTACAGCAATGAAAAATGAGAATAGATCAACTACTGTGGAGCTGAAAATTTGTGGACATATATTCTTGTACATATAGTGAATCTATTTTAACCAGCATTGTAATATTTATTTAATGGTCTGTCTGTGTTAAGCCTACTGATCCAGGTTCAATTTGGTTTGATTTGACACAGATATACTTTGTATGCTATTTGTTATGGCTCGTGTGACTTGTTTAGATATCATAAACTGAAAAACGCGTATTTTAAGAAATATATAAACAAGACAGTGTTGTGTGTTCATAGGCCTACTATTTACGTTTAATGGTTTTCGTCGAAACCGGTTCACAATCGGATCACTAGATGTCGTTGTTTGTCACGAAATAGTTTTGTCTTTGAGCAGCGTGTTCGCGCAGAACCATAACGTCACGCATGCGCCGATCATTTTATGCTTCAAGACATTGGCCTTGTGTGGACAAAAGTGAGTTTAATAAAGAAATGTTTAACAAAGACTCATGTGGTAAAAGAAAGACCAGACATAGACCTCTAGACCCAAAACAAGTTTCTAACCTCAAACAGAAGCATTCATCTAGTGAACAAGTCTAATATAAGATTTGATGTACATAGTTTTAAAATGAAACCAAACTTTGGGTTGATATAAATGACAGAAATCTGCATTTATTATGACTTTGAGGTTGAACTGTGTAGTGAAACTTCTTTCTTATTCTTTAATAAATGAACAAAAGCTAAAATAATTGATATCATTTAAGGACACAAGTAAACTTGTACATATAGCAAAATAAATTGTCCCACAAACAGTAATATATTGTATTAAAAATTCTTATAGCTATTAGCCTGTCTTTTGAGACATTTAAAAAAAGAAAGACATCATTGATAAGATAAACTTGCTGTCAGCCACCATTAACAATAATCAAACAATTTTACACAAACTCCAAAACATACATCAACTTATATTCAATTCAATTATAATTTTTCTTGCTATGTACATAATATTTGTTTCTTACCAAAAATTGACATGCAGAGCTATGCTAAGAAAAATAAAATCACAATTTCCTCAGGTCAAGTTTTTAAAAAACAATTTAATAAAAGCCGTTATAGAGTAAAATCAACATATATAAAGTAACACTCTTACACATACTGTGGTTAATCTTAAATAGTTGTATTTATTAGCCCTTAAGATACAGATACAGAAAAGTGCAAAGTACTACAATTCAATCTAAGAACAACTTTCACATTTAATAACAGACGGATAAAAAGTAAGTTCTCGCACTTAATTCAGTAACATATAAATTAATTCTTTACAACACCAGCAATGTTAATATAATACAATTACAGTTGACAAAGAAAAAGGCAGGTTTGCACAGTTCAATTGTTCACTATAGTGTTTATGTATATACAGAGATTCATAACTGAGAAATATCGGCATGTACGATAATATAAATAATATAGGTAAAAAAGCTTCATCACGCTTAAAGAAATCAGCTGTCAGTCAGAATAAACTACTGGATCAGTCAAAGGTTTAGTTATCTTATTTTATAAATGTTGAAACAGAAATATTGACAGATTTTGTAGAAACACATAATTTCACAAACACTTCCACCACCATTTATTGTACACAATGTAACACATTTCAGGTAACAGACATACATGTATGTACATACAGAAAGGTATAAAGCTGCTCATACTATGTGCGGAACAAAGAGATGTTTAAATATTTGTTGCTTCTTCCACAGGGGTGTTTCTCATTCCAGGTAATCTTCAATCAGATAAATTCAAGACTTCGTCTCGATCACTTTTATGAAGGGCAAAGATTTGTTTCCCGGGCTTGTTGGTATCAGAGGTTTGCTGTAATACAAAATGTGAAATACCTTTTATATTTTTATATGCACAATATATATTTTTTGCATTAAATATTATCTATGGCAAACTGGTCAAATTACTCACAGACAAAAAAGTAAAGTAATATTTCTCATATTTAATTGACTGGAATCTACAGTTGACATGTAACTAAATACAACATGTATGGTTTTATTAGGTTATATATGCCTTTAAGTAAGCCACACCTGTAGACAACTTTGGATCCTGTGTCTGAGATATAAGGTTTGGGCACTTGAATTTCACAATAAAACTCCATTCGATCATGCATCTCTCTGTTCTGCAGAAGAAATATGTTAAAGTAACACACTGAATGCTAAACAAATAAAAATAAAAGAATTTCTGAAATGGTACAACCACTAGCCTCAGCTTCAAGAAATGAAACTCTTTCTTTAAGGTCATCGATATTTCTGTTTCTTTGTTCAATGGTGGTTCGGGAAATCTGCACCTGTAAATACAGATATAAGAAATTAAACAGAATGTCACTTACGCCAATACGCACCGAATACAATATCTTTTACACCATTAACAGATTATTTATATATATATATATTATGGCTCTTGTGACTTTATTCACAATCTAGAAAGATCTCTTTTACCTTTAGAAAAGTCATTACTATTTAATAAAAATATGAAATATATAAAACCGTTTGCCGTTTTCTATAATCTTGCACTCACGGTTTTAGTGCGCACTGATGTAGTGGTTACGTGTAACATGAGAGCTAAAGTGTGCCGGCTGGTCAACAGGGAAATGACTGCATCTTTTATTTATAACTGAGTTTGAGTTACACTTCCAAACACTCCACATAACAACCTTGCTTTTTTTTATGGAGCAGAACTAAGGACATGCCCGATTATCTTTCCTCCATTACGTCCATCTTTTTTTTATTAGCATGTAGCTTGAGTCAACATTCGTCATATACACCTATGAAACAGCCAGCATGCTCCATTCTTATTGTCAACGATTTATTGATAGCTATTGATGTTATTTCACAGAAAACTACTTGCCTTTGTAATATTTTATGAAAAGCGGTCTTTTCACAAACAGAACTTGTGTCCTTCAGCTGACACACTTAATAGAGATTTTCTATATCTGTTTTTTGTCTGTGATGACTGTTTCAAAAGTAATCTGTGAATGTGTATGTTATGTCACCTGTTCAATATTGATTTTGATTCTCTTCTGTATACATTTGATCATGTCATTTAGGCTGTGGTTTTTATTCTTCACAGTCGCCAGTTCCTCCTCCAGCTGCACACACCTGTAGATCACAAAACATGTCATGATAAAACACGCAGGCACATACAACACACAGTGCTGGGCTAGTAAACTAACATTTTTTTTTTTGTATATAAACATCGATAAGCATTTAAAAATAGAAAGAAATCAAATTGTACAAACATGAATATTTCCTTTTTATGTACTGTTTATGTACTGTTTATGTACTCATAGAATGAGTTGCATAACAAATCATTTAATTCACACACATTAGACATTACAGTCCTCACTCGCCCTTGGTTTGTTCGAGACCAGTGGATGTTTCACAGTCCAGAATATCCCAGAGACTTGCACAACTATCAATTTAATATGATTTGATTTGAGTCAATTCAACATATGACAATTTGTATATTACAGTATAGACCACATCGCAAGATGTAAACACTGGTACAGAAGCACTTGCATTTTTTATTTATTTGACATTATGGTAAATCTCACAAACATAATTACATTTAGAAAATATTTTTTTCATATAACTATTCTGTTAGTTGTGTTTTGTTCAGACGTTTTGTGTAGTGAAACAGGAAGTTCTTCTGGATGAGCATAAACAAGCATTGATAACGTCATCCAAAGTGGTCTATACAACGACATTCATTGCATAATATACAAAAAATCTTACAAAAAGCTTGCAACGTATATAGGCATGGAGGCAATGCACTAAATAATAAGCAAGGAACTTTGAACAGGATTATATGTGTACCTTTAGTAATGTATTATTTTGTCTTGTGGAATATTGTCAATATCCATTGTCAAACATCTTAAGGCTGGAATACACTACACAACTGGACAGATTTTTTTTAATTAGACATCACATGCTTGCCCTTGACTTTTTAAAAGTTTGCAGAGAAAAACAGGGCATCACGCACTATGTGGTAAAATATGCTATAGCAGCAAAATTTGAGCAAAAGTCTTGTAGTGTATTCCAGCCTTTAATCATGGCCCAACTACATATTAAGATTGGTTTTTGGAATTTTTTTGATTTTTAGTTGAAAGAAACATATGTTTTTGTATTGTTTATGATTTTGCAGTGTATATACTATGAGAACATTTAGGCTCATAAATGAATGAGCAATGATAAACGGTGAGTCCGCTTTTATGAGTCATATTCAGTCAAATTAGATGTTGTATTATTGTGTAAGAGGTGTTGCTTGAAGAAATTAGTTACCACAGCAACACACACGCAGAGTTACAAATAGGCCAACCGGTTGGTTACCAAATTGCAGATCGAAAACATTTAACGTAACCAAGGGAACATTGTTAAGCATATGACATCTACAACATTTGTGTATTTAAAACATTAATTATTTAGGTCAGCAACAAATCTGTCATCACACTCTAAAAAACTAGTTGTTTTGGGTTAGAGACATTGGGTCGTTTTTGTTGGGTTATTTCTAGTCTCACGTAGACTTCATACTGAAGGTCTGGGCCCTGTTGCATAAAGCACCTTAAGTGTAATTTTCCCTTAAGTGTGTCCTTAAAAATACCTTAAGTTGTTCTCCTATTGTCTTTTGTAAACGAAAAGTCACACTTAAGGGAAAAACTAAAGGTGCTTTATGCAATCGGGCACTGGAACTTATCGCCGCTTTCTTTAGAAAGGCCCGCCCAAGAAGCCATATGACTGACGGGTCAAGCAACCAATCACGTTTCGTTTGTGCCGCGTCATGTTTATAGTCGTGGAAAGACCCCGCCGTAACAGACCAATGTACATTCACGAACGTGTCAAAAGTTAACAGAAACAACAATGATTATAAGTTTTTGCCATGAACTTCGCATACTTTTAAGTATTGGGCCTTTCGTCGATTGTGATGAATTCTTATAGTAACCGTTGTACACACGACAGCTTATTTCTTAGATCAGAAGGCTTTGCTGTTTCCAAGCGGACCGTTAAAGAACGCGACACGCATGTCCCCCGGAAATCCTGTGAACGTGACGTCTGGGACTAGGCTATTTCTGACGTTCATTGGATAATTTCCCTAACAACCCAGCCAGTTGGGTTAAGATTTAGTTGCGTGAGCAGTTAATGTTATTTCATATTTCATTTGACTTCTGACAGACGGCGGTAAATTAAAAAGTCCCCGTGAACCTGAAGTTAAGTTCGTTTTTATTTCCGAATTCTGACACATTTCTGTGTGAAAAGGAATTTCAAATCAAATTTGTGGGCGTAGCTTGAATTTTTCACTGCAAATTGATTGAATCTGAAAAACCAGCTGTTGCATTTTTAGATGAATCTGGCAGCACACTGACAGTTGAAATGGACGAGTAAACGGATGCTCCGCCCAAGCCGTCTAATTTACGTCATTTGAGATGGACGGTCACTTCAGGATGGAAGTGCATTTTCAGATATTCACTGAAGATTATGAGGATACATGAATTTTAAAAAGAAAATGACCCACATTGATAAGCTATTTAATAATAACGCTTCAATATTTCACGAAAATATGAATTGTCTAATTTCACTGGGACTTTAATATTAATAGTACTTATTAAATGTCTGTATGTCTATATAAAAAAACACAGCATTCCTATGGTTCAGTGATAATAGCATGGCACTAGCAACGCCAAGGTCATGGGTTCGATCCCAGGGGAGGCATAAATGGAGACATATATATCCAGTATATACATCTTTATATGCCATGTTTGTTCATAGCAACACAAACATACATCTCTGTCGACTGTTTTTATAATCTGCATGACTGTCAACAATCAATTATCTGCAACATTTGCTTTTAACCTATTACATTTACATTTAGTTATTTAGCAGACGCTTTTATCCAAAGCGACTGACAAGTTGGGTAAACAATGGAAGCAATTGGGTCCAACATTAGGACAACAAAAAGCCTAAGAGCAATAAAAACATGTCTCACAAAGCCTACTACAGTGTACAGAGCAAAGTTTAGTTTATCGAAGCTTAAATAAGCATGCTGTTGTTGTTTTTTTGATAATGTAGAAAAGATATAGGAATCAGACATGATCATTCAGGTGCAACATAACTTGTCCGAAACTTCTAGACATAAACTTTTGTGGAAATCATATTTTAGATATTTGGCGGCGCAATCGAGTTCTAGGACCCAGCGGAAGTTTTTAGGGCTCCCAACCGCTGCAGAGCCTATCATACGACTTCCTAAGACGAGTGTGGTAATTGAATTTCGTTACATTTATTGATTTGATCATATTTTAAAGCAAATAGCAGAAAGTATTTTTTCGGGGAGTTCATGGACCAAAACAAGAGGGGGCTTGCCTCAGTCGCAGGCTGGTCTTCTGGTAATAACAGACTTGCAGCAATGGCCTTCATTCTATCTCTCTTTTAGAGAGATTACAGGCCTATGCAAAGGAAATCTTCAGAAGTGGGAGCCTGAAGCCTGACAACTTTGCTTGTAAGAGATTATGTCTGAAAACGTCCTGTTAGGATTTTTTTACATGTACACAAATATGTAATGAAACGTGTACATAATAATTAATTAATATAGTCTATCATATGACCCATGAAATTAACATTGTGTACTATTTTTCACAATTAAAGTCAATAGAAAAAAGTGTGATCCCTACAGGTCATCAGGCTAAGATGTAAAGACATGAATTCGTCATCATATTGAATTGTGCTTTTACTTTTTCCACATGACTGTATATCACTTTTAAGAAAACAGTTTTAATATAAATAAATATTTTAATAATAATAATACTGTGAATGTGTGCATATTTACTAAAGAGAATATCTGTTTTTAGGCTGGAAAAAACATCATTCACTATCAGGAGGAGCAATGGAAAACCTTCATGTTCTGTAGCCTGGGGATAAAACAAGTTCCTCTCAAGTCTTCGTTATCTTGGGAAACATGATGCTGGAGGAAGACCGTCTTTAATGTTAGTTTACTTTTGGAGTAGGCCTATGTCAAGCCTGGCTGCGCTGCTATTTGGTAACTTTTTAGGTAGTTTATAATCGTATAATCTAGACTACCTCTGTTCTGTTTATTTATTTATTTGATTCTTGTAAATTGATAATTAATTGCTAGTAACTTTATGATAAAAGGAAGTACATTATAATAAAGCTATTTCTATGTTTTGCATTATTTGTTTCCACTGCAATAAAATAATTATAAATAGGATGGCCAAAAATAATAAACAACAAATATAACAAAAACAATAATTTAACATGTTGGCAAAAATGACCCAACAAATGAGTTATTTCATAACCCAACTGTTGGGTTAAACTTGTAATGGGTTAAAATATCCCAACAAAGGGTCGGTGTTATAGTTAGGCTATTTGTTGGGTCAATTCTAACCCAATTTTAGTGATCAGTATTTTGCTCACCTGTCCTCAAAATCTGCTTTTTTCATTCCCTGCTGTTTCTCAAGTTCACAAGCGGCCAATTTTTCCTGTAGCTTGACATTTTCCAGCTCCAATGAACTCATACGCTTCTGCATCTCTTCCATGTTTCTACTTTGTTCTTCTGCTTTCATATCAGCCATCTTCACAAGATTGCTGTGCTCTTCCAAACAGCGTTGTTGAATTTCACAGTTCTCTTCCTAATGAAGGTTTTAAACAGTGATAAATGACAGAAATTGAAGTAAACTGAATATCTATTAAACGTTAACAACTTGGTCTGACCTGCAGTCTCTCTTTCTCTTTGTGATGTCTTCCTTCCGTTTCTTGAAGACGAGTGTACAGATGTTTGATGGCCTCTCTCAGGGATACGCAGTTGTCTTCATCTTCTTTGCCCTGTGAATGTTTATGAATGGTCAATATAAGATGATGTTATCATCTCCCATGTGAAATTGGTTTCTCAGGCTAACAAACACGTTTATGGATGCATATGAGTAAATAGTGACTTCAAATCCTTTCACATGACTTCTTGCTGGCCTTTTTTTGCAATGGGAGCGTCTCGGTTTATTTGTTTGTTTGTTTACATGTGTGACCAGCCTTTGCATTCTTGGTAAATAGGTGTGTTTCTAATGGTGAAAGTGAGTAACTGTGTGACTGATAATTCACCTGACATTTAGAGAAGATTCCGTTCACAAAGCCATTGGTGCCGTGAGGTTTACTGATGGCAGTATTGACCTTGTGCCCGTTGGATGGGAACTGGGACAAAAACATTTTCTATTTTACAAATGATGTGTGACAACAGTAAAAAGTCTTTGCACAAATTTGTAAAGGCTTACACGCAAATAGGAAAACGAACTTTAGGTAACTTTAATCAATAATTAATTATAATATAACTTTTTATTAAATTATTTAAGAAGTATAAGAAACGTCCTATTAAATACAATTTATTATTTAATTTAATACATAGAAAAAAATATATTCTATTTATTTTACTTATAGTATATGGAAAAATCTAACAAAAAGATATTTTGACCAAAAAAGATTTTTTTTTATTGGACATTATTTTTCTTTTAATCTTTTAATTTTTGTTTTGGGTTGAAATAAGCTTGAGTAAAAAAGTAATGTGTACCTTATTGTTGTTATTATTGTTCTGTCTGGCTGCCATTTGCTCTCTCAGCGTCTTTAGGCTGTACCTCACCTGCAGACAACATAAAAATGTTAAAAAAAACAAACAGACATTTTCTTTGTTTAATGAGTGGGCAGTGACAACACCGACCTCCTGCACCTGCGGCTCTTCATCTGTCGACGACATCTGTTTCAATCACCTATAACACAGACAGACAGACCCATACGGTGAAATAACACACAACACTTTTACACATGCCGTCTGCTGTTTAATATTGCATCATATTAAATGTACCTTAATCCTTTCCACAAATCCACTGACACTCTGCTCTGATTGTGTCTGGTTTGGCTTTGTCACTTTGCTGTGAGATTTAAAATACAAGGATTAAGGATCAACACAAACACAGCGGTATTGTGTTTATCTGTCCAATGAGTCTAAAGGGGTATTGAAGAGCGTATAGCTGATGGTTAACGTGTGTAATTTGCCGTGTAGTAGTTTATTAAATTTGTCCACCAGAACAATTTGTCTTATGTCTAATGTCTTGCTGAGGTTAATTTTATAACATCTAATAAGCATTATTAATACAAGTAAAACAAGCAAATTAAACCTTTTGCCCCTTAGTAAACAAGTATATTATACTTTAAAATATATTAATAAATATATATATATATATATATATAATATGAGATAACCTTTTTTGTTATCATGTCTTAAATCAAAACAAACTGGTTGCAGTTTGATATATACTGTATTTATAGGAATGCACAAAAATTTAAAACAGAGTAACCTCATTTTGAAACCAAACTCTCAAATCTTTTTAGATTATGATTTTGTGGTAAATTTAATTCCTTATTATCATTTCATTTTATGGATTTATGATTAAATCTATTTTAAGATAAATTTTGAAGAAAACCTGAATCTACTTGGTCTGGGTAAAGCACTTAAGTCATATAAAAGGCAAAAATAAATCATTAAGACTTGCTATGAAAAAAGTGTTGAAATCTGTTGAAGTGTCCATAGTTCAAGAAGCACATATGAGAGAAAATGTGCATACCTGAAAGATCTTTCCCAAGAGAATCAACTTCTGGATGCAGATCTCTGTGGTATCTCTCTGTGAAAGTGAAATAAGTAAAACACAGATATCAGATCTAAAAACATTGGGTGTGAAGGGCAGATAATTATAGAAAATGAGACTAGGATGGCAATTTTCCAAACAGACTTTAGAGCAAATCAGAAAAACACACAAGCTCAATTATTCATTAATCTCCATAGCAAACAAAACTGTGAAATGTCCATGTTCCTAAACACAATGGAAACTTGTGTAAACCCTTATGACAGACACATCTAGCATGAAGACCATAATAAGAGACTGAATGCAGATAAGACGTAGGACTAAAATAACAGGAAGAATGGGACAAATCATAATTTTTCATTATGTAATTCAGTAGTTAATGCAGAGGCTTAAGGGTTTTGTAATTCACATCATAGCGCTGCACTGTTTGCCGTATGTGTACATATTCCAAGTGCTTTCACTTTATCTTAACGCAGAGAAAACAATGAATCAACAATAAAAGTGGCCCAATGAATGTTTTATATCAAATACGTATTAAAAAAACATTTTAAGGGTTGATGGGGCCAGAAATAATGTTTGTAGAATGAGAAAACGTATTTAGTGTTGAATCATGTATATGAATTTATAAACTTTTTTTTAAATGCATTTACAAATTACACAATTCACTCAAAATATTGTTTTTAGTTTTGTGCTTGCTTTCTAGCACCAACTAATTCCTACGTGACTACAAAGTAACATCTATTCTACACATCTTGGAAGTGATTGTATTCTAGTCAAGACTTTGACATGTCCATGCAGGAGAACAGGGAAAGCAAAGGATGGGATCCTGTGGGAAGTGATGATCACAGACAGATGGATAGATATCGCCTAAAACAGAGATCCCCGGAACTCACTGCTGATTCATTTCACATATAAAAGCTTTACCAGATACCAGTCAAGGGTGTGAGGAACGGAGAATGTTTGTGTAATCAGATGGCAAGCCCTGTTTGCCACACAGATGTGTGAGAGAGGGTATAGATGGCCATGTATGGCTATCCCAGGTTAGATATAACTGTGTGCTTATGTAAGTGGGTCACTGCTGTCTGGTTTTACTGTGAAATACCAGAGCATAAGTATTATTATACGCTTCCGGACAGTAAATACTGCTGACCAGGTTTACCAGAAGGACATAACTACAATTACTGCTTGCAAAAATGAAAAAAAAATTATGGGGTTCTTTTCATAAGATGCTGGTATGTTGTAAATGTGTTTTTGTCAAATTGAATGTGAAAGAATTACTTTTTTCTGAAATTGTAGTCATTTGGGTTAAAAAAGTAATAAGAATGTCCTAACAAAGAAGTGAGATTTGCAAAGTTGCATGCAATTTGATCCTGATTAGATAAAAATACCGAATTCATCATAATTTCCTTAGATAAATATTGCTACCAATCATACAAATAATATTGCAGCATTAATTTAATGATTTTAAAAAGATAGAATAATGGGGCGGTTTTCCAAACTTGGCTTTAGCCTAGTCCCAGACTAACTAGAGGTCTTGATCAATTCAGATCTTAAAATATATCAGTGCAATATTGACTCAAGGTACAAAAGTATGTTTTAAAAACTATTTAAATATCTTAATTTAACTAAGGCCTAGTGCTGGTTTAAGATAATCCCTGTCCGGGAATCCGGTCCATATATTCCAGAAATGTAGTGTTATTTTTTGTGTTGTTTTTAAATCTTCATTTGAGGCCATATCATGCACATAAATGAATGTGCATGGTGTGAATGTAAAAAGCCATCAGCGCTTAAATGTTTTGTTCCTACATTCAGAGCGGAGGGGGACATGCGTGACATCAAAGAACAGCCGCAGGGTGAACCTGCACACCCAACACACTTGCCAACCAGTGTCAGAAAGATTTGAAGATTGACATGTAACATAAAACATGTATGTAAATGACACTTAAATACATAAACTGCCAGTTGAAAGTTTGGAAACTTGTTCATTCTTCATTATGATTACCTACTCCTTTTAGAATAACTGTTATTCATATAAAATAACACAAATAAAAGTTTGGAAACAATTTATTGACCTAAAAATGCTTTAAAATAGATCTTACATTTCATATTTCAATGCTGAATTTAAAGTAGGTTGTATACTTTCTTCATGATATACTTTATCAGGAGCCCCCTATGTTTTTATAAAGATAAAACGAACAGATATTTGACAAAAAATTTTACTTTAAGCATTTGATGTACGTCTTGTGGTATTCAAGATCATAAGAGACATAAATTCTGAGTAATCTTCAAATCGGGAAAAGTACACATACCCAGAAAGCTGCAAAGACAATTAAAAAAAAAAACTAATCATTTCGCATTCCATTGATAAACGCTGACACACCCTACGCAGCTCGTGCACAAGACTTCATGTTCTTTCTCTAAGCTCACACACCCATATCTCATTATGTCGTCTATCTCTCAAACACGATTTCATATCTGTCTTCATCGCTTATTCTGAATCACTGTAGATGCTTTTCAAGTGTTTAATTATTTTCAGACAAATGGTTTGTCTGCAGTCTGGCTGGTCTGACGGGCCATGGTCCAGTTCTCTCAAACACAGTCATAAACTAGAATTTACTCACAAACAAACACACATTCAGTTCTGTCTCTGATTTACTGTCAAGTAAATCTATCTAAAAGTATTTAAATCTTGAATTTTTTTAAATGATGAAGAAAACTGAGAAGAATATTTACATACATACACCGGATGTTTATTCTATTCCAGTCAGATATCATTTAGGACATAATCAACCTGAATACTTGAATGATTTCCTTCCTAAATATTGCTATTGGCATTAAATTAGTGGCACCAAATTGCAAAAGTAAAAATGAATTGTGATCCCCAGAACAATCCTCTAGCTTTTCTGTAGATCAGTGCTAAGAGAATGGTGTTCGATCGTGGGTCGTGGGTTTGATCCCAGGGGATTGCATATACTTAGAAACAAATGCATAGGATAATGCAATGTTAATCGCTTTGGATAAGAGCGTCTGCCAAATTCATAAATGTAAATGTTAATGTAGTCCGAACCATAGACATATATTGCTAGATCATATATTTGACCGCTTGAGACAAATCAAGGACTCAATACATCCGTAAACTTGAAATGGTCAACATTTCAGTTGCTGTCGTCACTCACAATAAAAATCATGCAACACCTTTGAGCATTGATTTACGTATAGGAGCGAGGCACCTCTGTATAAATGTGACAAAAAGTCCAATATCAATGCGTAAATAAACTGAGCAATGTTGAAAATGTACTCAAATCACCTTCACATTAAAAAAGGCTTGGAGGAAGTTTTTTAACTTTTAAAAGAATGACTTCTGTCTTCATCTCATCTGAACATTCCGATGTTTTAACTTTAGAATCGTATTTGCATACAAAAGCTGTTTCAGGCATGTGACAAGGAATTTCTGCATCATTTACAAACTTAGCTCATACCTGTATGTCAACGTTCAGAGTCAGGTCAACTCAATGACAACATGAATGTCAACAAACGCCACAGTTCTGAAGCTTTGAAGTGAACAGCACATCAACATAACTTTTAAAACAGGCTTTATTAAGCCCAGCCTCCGGGTTTCATTCCACAGCCTGCCTGTACAGTTGCCTGTTTTCATTAAATCAGACCCAAGGCATTCTTCTTCATGAGTGCGAAACATAGTGAAGAAATCTCGAAAGCTTGATCCACAAAAACTTGACCATTTGGCATGTGTAAGCCTAACTGACATTGTAATGACTGCGTAGCATTCAAGCCTTTCTAACACTAGAAAAACATGCTGTTACAAATCAAGAGTTCGGTTCCAAAATGAGATCTGTTATAAAAATAAAAAATATTTTTTTTTTATAATGTTATCATGCTTGAATTGTGTTTTCTAGTATTAGTTAGCTTTTTCTTTTTTTTTATGGCGTAAATCAAAACAAACAGAGTGCCTTTGATTGATAATAATTGGAATGCAAAATCAAAAAATACGAATTTTGAAAGATTTAAAAAAAAAATGGATCTAAACTCTAAAAATTATATTGTTTGTCATGATCTACCAAATCTATGAAACTACTCTTTTATGTTTGAACCGTTGAACTTTGCACTTATTCTTTTTGTATATATTGACAATATTCTTTGTTTCAAGTGTCGATTTTAAAGAATTTGCTAGAAGCTTAACATTTAGAAAAAAACTAATAAATCTTCTTGACAATCTAAGCTCTCAGGCCGCATAACAGCTGTCAATCACTTTGCACGCAAGCACAGATGTTTATGCAGGCTACTGGCTGCACAACCACATAATATGCAAATTTCTGATTTGAGGTGTTGACAATCGGCAGCAATTAATAGCAATACATTCAGTCTCGTTAAATCAGCAGTTTTACGTCATCTCACATTAAAAACCTCTTCTCATGCAATGTTTTTAAAACAGCGTTTGCAGAACTTGTTCAACACTTGTTAAACTAATGTTGCGCAACCTATTTGCTGGTAATGAGAGATCTCCTTATTGACTTGGATCCAATAAAAGCGGATCATTCAAAACTCGTGTGCGAATTCAAAGGATTTGTACATCCTGCCTGCGGATTTCTGTCAATGCATGTGTCACTTCAGGCTCTGCGTTGCAAAAGCTTTTATGTTTTCTTTATTTAAAATGCATCAAAGGATTTCAATATCAAAAGCGGAAAGAGAAGAAAACTCTATAAAAATATTCTCAATATTATTTAATAGGTTACGCTTTAATGTAAAAATCGAAAACCTGTACATAACATCCATGATCAAATTTAAGTATGCATTCAATGAAATATTAACAGTTCATTTGTATACAAATTCTTAATACACATCCAAGATAAAGAAAGAGAGGGGTTTATTGTGAATGTATTGAAGATTTTGGCCTTCTGCCCTTCAACATATATCATCTTCCAGTCTTATATTCCAGAATATATTGACATAGAATTGCACGTGTTCTTGGAAGAAAATACAAGTTAAAGGAACAGTTCACCAAAAAATAAAGATTCTGTCATCATTTACTCACCCTTAGGTTGTTACAAATCTGTAAACATTTCTTTTTTCTGATGAGGACAGAGAAAGATATTCGAAAGAATCCTTGTAATTACACAGTTGTTGGCCACCATTGACTCCCATAGTAGGAAAAATGACAATGGTAGTCAAAAGTAGCCCCAGAAGAACTGTCCTCCATTCTTCAAATTTCTACTTTTGTGTACTAAAGAAATATGGAAAGCAATTATTCTTACTATGGTAGTCAACATTGGCCAAGGACCGTTTGTTTTAAAGCATTCATTCAAACATCTTTCTCTGTGTTCATTAGAAGACATTTATACAAACAGTTCAAGGGTGAGTGAATTATTACAGAATGTTTTAGGGTGAACTGTCCCTTTAACATCCAGATATCACATGCACATCTTTTTTGAATTGTTAGCTGCTTGCATTATTAAAATGGATTAAATCTGTCATGGGTGCGATAGTGACTTCATCATTTTAGAAAAGGAAAGAAATGACCTCATCTTGGCCCACGACGCTACAGTGCATAATTTTTGGCCCAGACATGATCTAACATTACTGAATGAGTCAGCACAAACTCAGACAATTCAATTCAGAATGAAACACGTTTCAATTGTGAATAACCCAGCTGTCAAGTTTTGTTTTCCTTATGAATAGAAATGATGCATATACTGTACATGCTATGGACTACAATTAGTCTATGAGATTGTTTTCCCATACACGTGTATATGAGAAATACATGCTTTATGTTATCGTCCAGACCAGATATGTTTCTGGAGATTCAAAATTTATAATTTCATCAGAAAAGATAAGAATACGTAAACCAAACATAGAGAATGATGCAATGACTTTAGATGCACTACAATAATCATTTTCCGGTCACATGCGTTTAAATCCAGACTACATGAAGCGATTTCTTGTACAGGGTTTAAGACTAGTCCTTTACTAAAATAAATCTTGCTGTCCAAACTGGAAACAACTTGCACAGACAGATCTTATTAAATACATCAGTACCAATGTGTTGTGTTAAAATGCACACAAGTAATGTTTTAGTAAGGCTTGTTTGTAAAACCATCTAAAGATCCCAATTTAATATGGACTAGTCCTAGTTTATACTAATCCCTGGGAAACCACCCCATAAATTTGCACAGCTCAAAAATGATTTGCAAGTGTCAGATCATACAGAAATAGCTACAAACACATCTAACAGCTTTAAAAATCATTATCACAACCACACCAATTTCACATGGGGTTGGTCATATCAGTTTTAGGGCGTAATGGTTTTTGCAATTTAAAATGACAAAATCGCAATTTGTTTCATGTCATAGAAAAAGGATAAAACATACACTTCAAAATACTGACGCCGATAACACGAAGACTGTCATTTTATTAAAAACGTATGATTTCGTCATTAGAGGACCGCTAACATTTACCTGCATGCGTGGAACCGAAACACAAATTACTGTCAACGCATTTCACACTTATTTCAGAAACGCTTTGTTCAGAAACTTCATTCAAGATAAAAAGCAGGTGGTCGCATCAAACTACATAATCAAATTACTCATTATCTACAGTATCAAAGTCAACAAAGACCAGAATCACAAGGTAACACATCGTATTTAAACCATCATTCATATTATGTTAATGATCGTTATAAATGTAGTAATGCCACTTAGCAAAACGCATTAAAACTAAGGAATAAAAGGCACCCCACCTTACCTCAATGAAGAGACATCCAGAATGTCTGCGTGTGTTTGTTGTGACTCAGGGTGAGAGAAGGCTGTGCCCATATATGGGAGGGGCGGAGACTTCCGCTAGTCCCGCCCTAATCGCGCTCTCAGCTGACGCCCACAGATCCTAGTAGACGCGGTTCTCCATCATGAAAACAAACAGGCAAAGAAAGAAAATGATTATTGTTAATTGTTAATTTTTTGGCATTTCATCTTTTCTACTGTTTAATTTGGTTATTTAAGTCAGCGAAGGATTGCTCTACCTCTTGCAATGACATTTAAATAGATAGCCCCAAAATAGGAGACCAGTTATTTCATGGAGGCTATATTTATTACAAAATACTCATTTTGAATATGGTGGATAGTATGAAAATCAGTCGAGAAACATGGACTGTCTTAAAATTAGGTCAAAAGAAGGTTTTCAGAACATTCAAACATTATGGGATAGAAGAACAATTTTAAGATGTTGTGTTCTATAAATAACTTTTAACTTTGGATGATAAAAAAGCACCATGGTCTATTTATGAACCTTTGACTAAATGTGGTATCAAAACCATTCTACGGCATAGATGTGAAGAACCTTTTGCATCCCTTTGCTCTATCATATCTGTGCATATATATTAAAACAATGTTATTGACCTTACCAGGATGGGAAGTACTAGCACAAAATTAAAGAGATGCGATTGCAAGTGAAGGGTAGTGTGTTTATTTGCTTGTAGTAAGAGGAGAAAAACTAGTTCACACAACAATTTGTTTATTGCCTGTACATGTCACTCAAACAAAAGTGCTTCACAGATTATTCAAAGATCGATATCACAGGAGATCAATCGCATCCTGTAATTTGGCTTTAAAACAACAGTGTTAGTTATATAACACCGATGAGTTGATTGAGGAGTTCATGGGACAGCTAGAACGCAACGTAAGAGTCAGATGTCTGCAAAACAAACAAATGTCATGTGTGGGATTGCTGAGAGACTATGTGTAGTCTGAACATTGCGTGTGGTTTGAAGATTTGGGGCACATTCTTAATAATTTCAACAAAATTGTGCATTATATTTCCTTTTTTTTGGTGTATTACCTGTAGTTCATCCTGGAAAAAATGTGTTGAAGGTCACATACACTCGCATCATATTTTAAAGCAACATCTCATGCATTATTGAACAATGAATATATGTGCATTTCATGTGGGTTGATATGTACAGTGTGTGCATTTATATAAATTACAGTATAATTATATAGATTAAAATATATTTTATGTAATCTTATGATCAGTTGTTTTGTATACAAAATACAATGCCAGGGGCGAGGTCACCATGGCCTTATTCATATTCAAGTATTCATATCTATTTCTGGCAATTCTAGATCACATCTTTTGCTAGTTATTCCAGATAAAGAGAGAATAGAATGCCATAGATGCCATGGAGCCTCACCTCAGCTTCACTGAAGTCATACAGATAACATCACACTAAACTGTTTGTTTTAGTGGGTGGTGCTGTGGGGTAAAAAATTCGAGAAGCGAAGATAAAATCAACATTTGCAAACTTGGCATTGCCATCTGACATTGAGGCATTGACCTTCTGCCAATATGCTTTATCTAAAAAAACATGGAAAATTCAAAAAACAGCATGTAAATAGTGTGCAGAATGAAACATGGATAACATACAAAAACACAGAATACTTTAATTCAGTGGATCATGTTTGGTTATAATACCAAAAGTAATATTTAACATTTACAGAGTATATGATACAATTTTGTGTATAAATGTTTTCCGTTTGTTCATTGTCTATACCTCAAGATTCATGATTGAGGTTATGTCAGGTGGACAAGATTTGTTGTTTAGGGTGGATTAAAATGTTTTTCTCCATGTAGTGTGTTTAGACCAAACTGTGTATTTCAGTAATGTTGGCATAGAATGTAAAAGAAGTATGATTTCTTTAGAACTGGGCTGGGCCTGTCATTGTTATGCTCAAGTAGTCTATTAAAGAATCTTTGTTGACAGCATAGCTCAACTAAGCCTGAATAATATTTTTCGGTTTAGTATCGAAACTACACAAACAATATAACACAACGGCACACACAATACTAAAATTTTCATCATGTTATTCCAACTTAGCATTGCACAAAGTGCACATCAGAACTTGCATGTGCATGTATTATGAATTATACATTTTATTATTTCAAGTGGATCACATAAATTCAAAAGAGATCTTGTGTAACTGTGATCTGCGTTTCACAAGATGAATGTTCATGAAGGTTAAATGAAACTTCTTCGTCAGTTATCATAAAGAATAAATTTTTTCGAACTTACTTGTTTTTATTCCTTGAAATGTTATCAAATATTATCAACGGCAACAGTAGTTTAGGTGTAACATATCTTTGAATTTTATCTTCCTTCCATCCATCCATCCATCCATTTTCTTCCGCTTATCCGGGGCCGGGTCGCGGGTGCAGCAGTCTAAGCAGGGATGACTTCCCAGACTTCCCTCTCCCTAGACACTTCCTCCAGCTCTTCCAGGGGGACACCGAGGGGTTATTTTATCTTATTAACATCAATTTGTATTTTTTCCGTACCTCTAGATTCCATTTACGTGTGAGAATACTCTTAACCTATTAAAACTTTAGTAGGCTACTCTTATATCAACTTTATTAATAAAGCATTTATGATTCATCGCCATGAAGAATTTATGATTCATGTCTTTATTCAGTTTAAATAGTAAACATAAAGTCGTAAATAATAATACAAATATATTGAGGTTTTGAATTGTGTTTAGAGATATAATGTGTATTTGTTTTTATATTTTTATATGTTCTTTGTATTCTTTTCCTCTAATAATGTTAATAAATGAACATGTTACCATTTATCTCTTGTTTCTCCATTTTAAGAATTGGTTGACAAAATGCAATGACTAACAAATTCACAATGTCTTAATTTTGATCGTACCCACCACAACCTGTAATTCTTGACCTGTTGCATATTACACTACACCTAGTACTCTTTGCTTTGCACATGTAATTCTTTGTGTGATTATCCCTTGTCAAATTAACACGAATCCAGACGATTGTACTGGACTATCAGGAAGTGATTAGTAACATAAATAGTGCTGTCTTTGTGACTCCATAAATAAGTGTTTTTTGTCTTGCTTCCATTGTAAGGCAACAGCCCAGATAAATGCTCTTGTTTTAATATGCTTTTAAAAGGACAAAGCTGATAAATCAGGTGAACTTTATCTTCAGATGTACCATTACAGTGTTATCAGAACATTGTTTCTGAATAAGACAATTCATTCGTTTTTTTGGAGAAAAAAAATGTGAACTGAATTTTGTACTGTCTCTTTGTTATTAATCACTCAATAAATGTTTGATAAAAAACCTTTTCTAAAACACTGACTTGTATACAGCTCCAAAAAATAATAATACAGTGGAACTTTGCATATCAGAATGTACAGTACTTATTTAAAAAGTGTTGTAGCATGCTGGGAAAGAGAGCAATAACATTAGTCAAACACATGAAAAACATGCCGAGCTAACACAGAACTTTATGGCATGACTTGCAATGCAAATGTCTGTCACTTGGATGATCTCTGCAGGCTGTCGATTAACCTTTTAAAAGTTAAAAACACAACTGTTATGTAAAAACCTGTTTGGTTATGTAGTACAGAAAGTCTATAAACACAGTTCAAAGACATTTTAAAGTCAACACTTCACAATTCTTATTATGAATGTCAATGACAGAAGTATGTGGGAGGAAAAACGAATGACATTTCAAACTCGCAAGCATAAAAATGTCAGTAAGCCATGTCTTTAAAAAATGGTTTTGTAAATAATGCTTAAAGCTGCTGAATGATCTTACTGACATTAACTACAACAGTGTGACTTAAAGTATAAAAACAAAATACATGTGCAGCAAAGATAGAGAAGAGGTCTAAAATCAAAATAAGAAAAACTGACATCAGTTTTAAGAATAAGACTTTATGTAACAAGGCAGTATATACACATATGAATCCAATATAGCATTACAGAAATATTTCTTCCAAAACGTTTCTATAAAGAGATAAAAATACATTTTGGACAGGTTTATTAAGATTCTGGTCCATCTGAATATACATATAAATCTCTCAAAAAGCTGCTTAGGTTTTTTAAAAGCAGTTTGAATGTCTGAAAATTAAGGCAATTTTTATTCACTACAAAGACCTTACATAAAAATATTTTCCTTTTTGTCTTCATTTCTCTTCATTATTCATAAAGTGATTTGCATACGTTCTGAAATAATATACATGTTTTATTCATAGGTTCAGTTCTGTGGAATTCCTTCATAAAGTGTTTTGTTGCAAACTAAATTGACAATGCCGTCATCACAAACTCAACATCATTCCAAACTCAACTGACTTTCTTCGACATTCTTAGGAATAATGTTGTTTCCACATACAATGGAAGTGAAGGGTGAGCGAAGCTGTCAGTCAACTTCGGTGTTGAAATTTATATTGTGATTTGAGGCTTCAGAATAAATACAAAAAAATCAAAAAAATGTAAGTACCATCTGTGATTCTACACCATTTTCTACTTTTCCACTATGTATGTAATTAAAATCCTTCATAAGTGTTTACAAACAACTGGAAAATTCAGTAATACAAAAAAAACTATCCTCTTAAAACAAATGTATCATAACACTCATAAACACAGAGCAAAAACATAAACAATTCTAATGGAGGAAAAAGGTTGACAAATCTTCAGAGACTGCTTTTGATCTGTAACACTTTTTTGGGTCTATATCCTAAACCACTGACCTTTTGTCAGTATCAAAAAACATACATGACATCACTTCCTGTGGGACAGCCCACAACAGTTTTTCACCGTTAACATTCATGTTGTGCTGAAATCACTTAAGTTTTATCACTCTTTTTAATAGAAATAAAAGAGTAACTGTCTTTCATGTCTCCTTCATCATTTCGACTTTTACTAGAAAATAATAATGTGCAACATTTATCTCTTTAGTTGCTAACAGTTGGTGGTCTGGAGTGGCGTTTCAGTCAGGATAGATTTGATGCTCTTTGACTCCGAGTAACCGTCTTCTTCTTCAGAACTCAGCGTGGACCCCAAAGTTGGGCGTCGGGCCTGGACTTTCCTCCTATCAAACAAACACAAACCCAAAGTTAAAGAAAACAGGTATTCATAGATCAAGACTTGAAAGGGGAGTGTCTCGTGTGTGCAGCTGAATGGCTGACGCTGCAAGAGCATCCCCTAGTGGGCAACCTCACAACACACCAATATTAATACAACTTTTAAGATGGAGTTGTTAGCAACTCCATCTTATGCAAAAAATCCATGTATGCAAAAATACTTATATTCAATTATCACATTCCTCATATGCATTTTAAAACAACATGAGGCTTCGTAAACGACACACTTTTAATCTAAATAAACAATCGTATGTTTTATGAACCCATCACACACTTCAGCTCGTTCTCCAGCGTGTTCACTTTGGTCTGCAGAACCTCCTGAAGCTCCCGATGCTCCTCGAGCTCTCGCAGAATCTTCCGTCTGATGCCCTCCAGACGCTCCACCTCCCCCTCGCTCTCATCCACCTGACGCTTGAGAGCCTTCACCCGCAGAGACAGCTGAAGAGAGATACAACAGTTTACGTGTATCGGCGCACTCACGTATTCTCATCCTGCTGTATCTGCTTATCATTTCTATTCTCAAATACATTCAGGACATTTCTTAAGTCACTCGTAACCTCTCCGACGTAACGTGAGATAATATATGTGCTTGCCTGGTCTCTCAGATCAGCGTGTTGATTTCGCTCCTGGTCCAGGGTCGCGGTCACATCCTTAAGCTTTCTGTCCAATCTCTTCTGAGACCCTAGAATTGTGTTTTTCTCTCTAAGTAAACAGCCAACAGATGATGTTGGTTCAGGTATGATACTATAAGAATATGTATGTTGCTGCCGTGTATTGTCTACCTCTCTTCACTGCACAATCTGTCCTCAAGCTCCTGAACTTTGTTTTCTAACAGTGTGAGTCCAGCAGAAGGACGAGTCTGAGTGCCCAAATCAGCCAGACGAGACTTAAACTCCTTCACCTGAAACAAACACAGAACATCTGGTGATAATGAGAAATAAATGCATCAGAAGCTTAATCAAGTATTTATTACTATAATATTAAGTGTATGAATTGATGTATTTGACACAGAGGTCACTACAATGGACAGCGATTCAAAAATATTGATGGCATGGCAAATCATCCAATACAAGGGACACTAATGCATCATCCTTTACAAAATTTCACCTTAAGTGACAAACCATTGTATGTGGAAAATGTGTGAAAAAAGACTTTAACAAAAGCAATAAAAACACACCATTGTTGTACACTCTCAAAGGCATCTTCATCCATCTCAAGGTCATGTTCATTTATGTGTGTGTCTGTACTAAATAATCTCCTTTTGTGTTTGTGTGCCTGTCTCTCTGAACCACTCTTATTCATCACAAGGTCTTAAGTGTGTACCTGTCTCTCTAAGGCACTTTTATCCATCTCAAGGTCATGTCTTGCTGATCGTTCCTGCATCAGTTCAGAGCGGAGCTGATCCACCTGAGAAACAAAACACATGAAGCTTAAATGTATATCACTGTTATGTTACATTACTGTAGCTCAAATAGTTATTATCAACATAATAATAGTAATAATGCAATAAACAGCATATTTAACTAGTAATTTCTAGAAGTCATGTAGGATAGTCACCATGTACATGTTTCTAATACATAAAATACAGTTTTGTTGCTTTAAGTCTGTGTCTATTACTGTGTTGCACATAGTTTTTTGCACTTTTTTTGCCTTCCGGGCTTAAAATCATCATCTGGCCAATGTCAAAGGATGTGACCTGGCCTTGTACTATAGTTCATCAATGACCCGTCGGTGTCTCATTATTATTCATGAGACTGTGTTCTCCTAATTATTCATGACAGCACCTTGTTATTGGAGCGCCCGTCTCCCATGCCGGAACCTTCGGCGGTTTTTAACGGCTCTTCTTCTCACAGCGTTCACACCCATTTTAATTGCATTTTTTCAAAAAGACTGAGTTAGAATGTAGCCTGAATGGGAGGTGTCGTGTGTAATTTTTTTGGAGGTTCTATTGACAGAAATGCAATATAATATACAAAACTATCTCTTCAGAGGTGTACAAAGACCTTACATAATGAAGGTGTCCCTTTGCATGGAATTCACCATGTTGTTTCTACACTAGCCCTAAACGGACATATGTGATCTCCTTCGGCAAAGAAGTGAAAAGGTGACGACATCTTAGTCCTGTGTCAGCCAACGTAGTATTTCAAAAGGGAGGGGGGATGGAGTGACCCATTGGTTGCAATTCGCAACCTCACCACCAGATGCCGCTAAATTAAATACACCGGACCTTTAATGTTTGCTTACGTACCTGCTCTCGGCTTCGAGTGATCCGTTCATTCATTAGATCTGTTCCACTTCTCTCCTCATCCAGTTCGATCTCTAATGTTTTCACTTTGTCCTGAAACACACACAAATGACATGAATGTTCGTGGACATACACCCCGAAACCACCCAAATAAACAGCCCTCTGTTTTTGACTCTCAATACAACATCCATTACAGTGCTAAACATGTGTACTCAATTCTGTCATGAAGATTTTCACAGCCTTGTTCTTTCTTTACATGTTCACACACACTCACCTCCAGCTGGCGAAGCTCCCTGCTGTGATCTGTGTGTGAGCTTCTCTTGGTCTCAATCTCGCTCTCCAGGTTCTTGAGACGGCTGCTCAGCAGCTCTTTATCCAGCTGAGCGCTGTCTCTCTCCTCAGAGCATGATAACAGATCTTTCTTCAGATGAGACAACTGAGACACAGACAAAGCAATGAGTTCAGCATCATCTACATGAAATCCGTATATTCTTACATCCACCAATGATAAATTCCTTTTGCGCAGTCTCAATGTTTGCAATGAATTTAAAAACACTTTATAATCTTCTGTTGATCTTCAATATTGCCGTTGTGTCCGACATGAGCTCACCTCCTCCTGAGTGGTTTTGTGAAGGGCCTGAGATCTCTGTAGCTCGGTGAGTCTGTCTTTACACAGTCTCTGAGCCTCCAGGAGCTCGCGGCGAGAACGATCTTTGAACTCATCCAACTGAGACTGAAGAACCTGTACAGACTGACGTGAATCTCCCATCATAGTTTCCATCTAATAGAGAGAGAGCATTGTGTTTGTTTACATACAATATAACCGTTATCCCCATTTTTAAACAAAGCTGTGAATTTTACTTGATTACTCGTATCATTATATTTGTGAAGACACACCTCCTTATTGATCTTCTCCAGCGATCGGTCCAGCAGTCTTTTCTGCTCCTCCAGGTCGATCTTGCCACGTCTCAGAGCTTCTCTCTCTCTCTCCCTCTCCTCCAGCCGCCGGCTGACCTCGTCCTTCTCCTGCCCAAGACGTGACACAGTTCGCCGGGACTCCTCCAGCTGGATCCTCAGGCTTCGGTTCTCCTCCTCCAGGAGGTCAGAGGAGCTGTCAGGAGCACTGGATTGCAGAAGTGTCTGGAGAAGATCAGAGTGTTGTAAGCAGACTGAGCAAATGTGTTTTGTAGATTAATTGCTTGCAATTTGTTCCAATTTCTTTTTGTATGCATGTGCGTGTACCAATCGAGCGATTCTCTCTCTCAAGCGAGTGTTTTCCTCTTGAAGTTCCAGGTTGCTTCTCATATCCTTAGACGACTCAGAAGTGGAGGTCTGCAACAAACAAACGATATGAGAGAGTTTCTTCCCTGTTAAAAATTATTTTATTCACCATCATGATTCCATCCACATACCTGAGACGTCTTCTCCAAAGCTTTCACAAGATCTTTGTCTTTCTTTGATTGCTCTTTCAGTCTGTCGATCTCCACCTGTAGTTCCTTTTCTCGCTCCTCATTGGCTCTTGTCACCGATTTGAGCTCCTCCCCCTTTTTCATCATCTCTGCTTTCTGTCTGTCCAGATCTGAACGAGCATTTTTCAAATCATTTTGGCAGCGCTGCAGCACCTGAATATATAAGAAAATGGTTTTGTGCGTTGTCATGCCATAAAATATAAAACAGGGTTGACACTGGACAAATGCTACAGAAAATGTTAAAAATTGTTCATTATACTCTAGAAATATTTCTATTTATCTAACCTCTGTGAAAGGGTTTGAATCGGTTTCATCTCCTTGTTTTTTTACAGCGAGCAGTTTCTCTTCAAGCTGCTTTTTGATTTGCTGAGCCTGCAGTAGTCTGTCCAACAAGAGAGACGAAATTAAAACAAACACACAATACTACATCCCCTTAAAAAATCTGATCAAGTCATGATCAAGTCTGATTGCTTAATAAGATTTAGCATATAAGTTTTTAAAAAAAATCAAGGACTGTTTCGTTACATTTGTTGAAACAGGCCAGCACGGAGCGTGAGATTACAGGATTCGTTTCGATTAGTCTTACACATCCGATTTTTTTGTTTTCATCAGACTATCCTGTTAAAATTAGGTTAACAGATTTGAATTTACTGTGTCAGAGTGTCATATTTGACAGATTTATTTAAAACGCTTTGATCAATAACAGGTTATTAGTTCAAATGATTAATTTATGCCACGGTGACTGTAGACATATGTCTACAAAACTCAGCCTCACTTCTGAAGTGTGCTGCGCTGCCCTCGCCTGGTGAATGAGAACAAGAAGTAGCACATGCATCAGAAAAACAACAATTAACATTTAAACAAACACACAACGAATATATCTGACGGGACCAAATAAAGCTGCCAACACTGAAATAAACAGCATTTTAGGGAACATGAATACAATTATACCATTGGGACAAGGTAAAGACATGTTTTAATATGTTTTAATACGTTCATCTAATCTTCTAACCTACATCTCAAATGTGTGGATTAGATACAGGTTATATAAATGGAAACTTTAAATTTCAAGAAAATGCGATGTGTGTTGTGCATTTTAGTCCAGAGGATCAGACAACAAAAGATTTTAGCAGAACATTCTTCATATAATGAATTGCTTAAGATAACATTGAGTATAATAATGGGAGTTGGTCACAGGATTGTTTGGGTATGATTACAACTTAGTCATCTGACTCCTTTAACAAATATGGACTTGCACCTAGAAGGGACGTCTTTAGATTTAAAAAAAAGATATTTACATCAGAGAGTTTCGATCTGTGACCCCAACTCTTAACCAAACCCTTAGATCCCAATACAAAAAAAAACGTATTATTACCTACATAATACTTGCTTACACAATCTTTAATAAGCCATTAGTTTTCATTGAAATATTTCCAAAACGCCTATATTTATTGGTTTGTGCCATATGTCTTGTATATATTTTCTCTGGTCCCCGGCTGAAAACAAAATCCTTGTTAGGGTTCCACATTGAGCATTGAAATACCATGGCAATATTCAGTGGGTGTTCATAAACCTTGAAACTTACTCTTGGTTAGCAGAAGTGAACTTATCTTTCCAGTGGTCGCTCTGATCTTTGTAACTCTCCAGCTCCTCCTCCATAGCCAAGATGGAGGCGTTTACCTTCTCACGTTCGTCCTCAATCTCCAGCTGAGACTGCAGAGATGGTCAGACAGAGAGAGTGAGATAGAGGAGGAGGTGAGGTGGAAAAAGTGGAAAACTTGCACAGAATGAGACAAAATCTGAATCTGATCAAACTAAATGAACTACTCCAAAATCCTGCCTCACTCTCTATGTCAGATGAAATATGTTTTGCACATTTTCCTATGTAATCCTTAACTAGCAAAAGTTTTCAAATACTTTATTGTGAATGAAATAGTGACATTTAAACTTTAAGACCTGTGGTGAGACATAACTGGAGAAGTCTAGAAAACTAATTTAAACATAAAGCTCAGGCCTTTCTCACCCTGGAGGTACCGGTCTGTTTGTGTACACTGTACCTGTGAGACAGTCTCCATGCTCTGACGTAACGCATCCATGTCTTGTCTGTACTGGTCCCTCAGGGACTCCATCTCTTTATCATGTGACTCCACCTCATCCTTCAGAGCTCCTTTCAGAGCGGTGAGCTCTCGCTCTCTCTGTCTCAGATTGTCCTCTAGTTTCTGTCTCAGCATCAGAGACTCGGACAGATCTGCCTGCACTGTCATCAAATCCTGCAGAGAGAGAGAGAGACTTGCAGTGAGATAAAGCAACATGGACAGACATACAGAGAAATTTACAGAGAGAAAGACAGATATATAGACTGATGGACAGACAGAGAGAGAGAGAGATCGTTAGACATACAGTTAGACAGACAGGTAGACAGAGAAATAGACAGGCAGACAGACAGAGAGATAGACAGGCAGACAGACAGATAGAGGGACAAAGAGATATACAGAGAGAAAGACGGACAGATGGATGGACGGACAGTGATAGGCTGACAGACGAAGAGAGATATACAGAGAAAAAGACAGATATTTTCTGATAGACAGACAGAGAGAGACAGATCGATAGACAGACCAATAGACAGGCAGATAGACAAAGAGATTTACAGATAGATAGACATAGATAAATTGAGAAACAGAAAGACAGACAGATAGACAGATCGACAGAAAGAGATTTACAGAGAGAAACTCAGATATATAGACTGATGGACAGTCAGAGAGAGAAACATACAGGCAAACATACAGAGATATAAAGAGAGAAAGACAGAAAGATAGACCGACAGACGAAAAGCTTATGGACAAAGAGATGCACAGAGAAGAGATGCACAGAGAGAAAGACAGATAAATAGTCAGACAGAAAGACATAGACGGATGGATAGACAGACGGAAAGACGGACAAAGATAGATATACAAAGAGAAAGACAACTATATAGACAGAGATATAGACAGAAAAACAGACAGAGAGTTGGAGAGACAGACAGGGAGAGATACAGATGTATAAACAGATAGATAGATAGGGCACAAAGAGACTGTGTACTTTCAGTAGGGGCTGTGGTGAGACTGAATTTACATTTATTTTAACAATAATGG
This sequence comes from Triplophysa tibetana, assembly GCA_008369825.1. NCBI lineage: Eukaryota > Metazoa > Chordata > Actinopteri > Cypriniformes > Nemacheilidae > Triplophysa > Triplophysa tibetana. The sequence continues at coordinate 4,592,767 of CM017908.1, read as the reverse complement.
AAATAAACTTTGTTGCCTAAATCGACACCCAAATAAATTCAACTCTTCCATATGTCATGCTTTTATGATCTTACTAGTTGCAATGTGTCGGACTGGGGTGATGTTCTCCTGAGCTCTTCCTGAAGCTGAGCTAACTGATCCTCCTGCTGCCGTAAGCGAGCCTCCGCCCTCTCTCTGTCCATCCTCAGCTCCATCAATCTAAAGACAGATAGATCATATTAACTCAATTTAAATATCACATCATTACACGTCAACTTCATACATGACTGTAAGAAAAAGTTCACACTTACTGGTCCTGAACCTCCATCAGTTCTCTTTTTCTCTTGTCCACCATCTGTTGAAGCTGTGTGTTCTTGTTCAAAGCCTGTTCCAGTTCTGTCTTTATATTGCTGTCGGTCACTAGGATCTGAGGATCCTGTGAGACACCAAAAGGCAACAATGACACTTTACTTCAACTATCAACCAATAATCTTCTACCATTATAAAGCAAGCCCTGAATATAGCGTGATAATAAATATAGTGGAATAATGGTTTTAGCTTTGGCTTTATTTGACTTTTAATGACCCTTGTTCTGTAGCTTACTAGTATGATCTTAGGGCTAAGCATATTTCAGACCTCAGAAACTTCTTGAATTTACCCACAGGAATCAAACAATTAAATCTATATACACTCCATTACACTAGTTGATCTTAATGTAAATCAAAAGTATCACCACAAAACATTACATATGTTAACATGAGACTACTCTGATAACATCACTTACTAAGTTGGTCCATGCAAACCTCGTCTAGAGTAGTATATCATGTGCAAAGATACAACTACTACACTATTTACCTGAATTTAATACTTAATACTTTATCCTTATAAAACCTTTAAGAATCAGATGTAAACTTAAATTGTAAATGCATATGTAAAAACAGAGGAATGCCTTAAAAAAAGGAACGTGAAACACAAAACTTTATTTGAAACGTTAAAAAAAACATGAACGCACAGCAAATATGCAGCTGTCCTCTCCTCAAATATCTCAGTCTTCTAGAATATCCCTTTCTATACATGTAGATGAGCAACCCCACACTGCTTCATACAACTGCTGTTGCCATTATTATAATGACCCCACACGGCTGCTTTTAGGTCCTTTAAACTGACCTCTTGGTCTTGCGTCCTTAACTTGCTGCTTGAATAAACAAGGAAAGCATTAAGGTCATCTTGCAGTAATTCTTCAACTAGCTACTAAATATCTGAAAGTACCCTTCAGCAGTAATGGATAATTATCCCCGTACTTAAATAATGCAAGAGAAATGTAAGCTGTAGCACAAGTTCTGCCGGGAAGACTCTAATGTTACGTCACCTATTACGTATAGATCAACCAATCATCATCTGACACTTGGACTATAAAAGATCGTTGCTTACTCTATGTTTGCATTCGCAGTTGATGCCGCCGACATTCAAAAGCGAACAAAGAAAAACTTTGTTTAAAAAACAAGAAGTCTACAGATGAAAATTATTTCTTCTGTAAAACTTTCAAAAATATTTACAGCAAGGCAAAAAACTAAAATTATAGTAAAATAGGGATTTTTTTACTAAAATAAAATTACAAAGAAAACATAAAAATAAAATCCAACTCAAAATATTAATAAAATTTTAATACTACAATAAGTCAGATGAGAGTTACCATGAACTTAAGTAGTAATGCAAGTACGACAGAACCCATAGTAATAGTTATATTAGTTGTTGTATATTAAATGGTAAATGAATGAATGTAATAATGTTTATAGTTTACAACTTGTAACTCCTTAACATGAAGGGCCCATGGGAAAGGCTTTTTTTAGTATGTCGGCATTTGTATTACCATTGTTACATTATTATTCAATCAACCATCATAAACTATACACTACTTGAAAGCTACAACACTTAAATTCTTGTTTTGAACTTGTTTATGCTATCAAAAATGAGGCGCTTCTAAAAGATGTTACGGTAAAATTTGAAACGTGAACATTTGTCTTATTCAGACTTGAATGGCAAGTGAGTTAATCATAAGAGCACTCAAATTTTTGCAAGAACTATTCCTTTAAACATACAAATCACAAAACAATTTATGACAAAAAATTGACAACAAGTTATTGTTATAAGCACATTATCATTACCAAGCATCTTTTTACCGTTTACAAAAAATAATCACAGTATACCTACACAGAGAACATTAAAAGTCTTCAAGTGCTGGGTGATGTATACCACACGCTAATGCTCTAAATTAACAAGACACAATGTCTCCCAGCAAAATATCGTCCCCAGCAACAGTTTATCACGCATGGACGAGCACTCCGTGGGATATGACACACAGAAGTAAGAGGCCTTACAATGAGTCTCCATTACTGCTGTAATCTAAACAGACGTGTTGAGAGCCCCCGAGCCGAGGGGAAACCCTCCCTCACCGCTATCCATTTCCAGTTTAACTTAATTATTGATGGATCACAAAGGCTGCGCACTCGACCATGCGGCCCTAATCAGCTTTCCTTGTTGAGACGACGGTTGCCAAGAGACCGCAGGAAGATATTTCACAGGTTATGCAAACAAGCGGGCTCGTGATGCATGTATTTACAAGAGGACAAGACGAATTAACATAGACACACATACTTTCTTTCTACCAAGAGTCTCACTTTACCTATTTGAGTCTTTCTCTTTTTAATACATGTTAAGAATTATATACCATAACTTCAAATTCAACAAGAAACTGGTGGGTTATGTCAATGTTTGTACGGAATTCTGACTAGAGGCGGGACTATCGATTTATCGCCCGATGGCAAGCAAAAGCGGTGTTTTGGGAACTACAGATTTGTTCAAATTATTACTTTTGTTGATGCAAGTGGAAAAAAAATACAGACTTCGGCTTTGAAGTCTGAACACAACTTAGATCTGTATTTACCTGCATCACTCTTGTCTCATGTTGAAAAACATATTTGCATTACCATAGACTTCCATCGTACTGATCATTATTCACATCATTGCATTAGTACAGTATCTTCTTTCTATCTTCAACCAAATTTCTTGTTTGACCAAATATTTATTAAAGTTTGTAACTTGTTTCGCCGTTCCATCTTTCCCTTTCACTGAAGACCAGCACATACTCACAATCATGCAAAACCCGACCAATATGCAAACCAAGTACACACACACACCCTCTGTGATGTAGTGAACACAGTTGAACTCCACTGAATGCTGGGAAACTCAAACTGATGTATTGACCGTGAGCGTGAGCTTACCTTCAAATCAGAGAACCTCTCGTGAACGAGGCTCATTTTGCGCTTTATGGCCGCCTCACTCTCAACAGACCTTGTGTTGGGAAAAACAAGGCCATTGAATTAAAAAAATGGATTTACATTGTCAGAAGAGAATGTGTCACAAGAAAAAGTTAAAGTTTTCCACACTGTTTATTGGATTTGCTTATGAAATTTGACCGTTGCTCAGCTCCCGTGGCATTATGGGATAGAATAGTGTCGATCCAATGCACACTTTGCACAGCAGTAGACCATATGGGTATTTCTCGCCTACTGTTTCTTGCATAGTGAGATTTCGGACATAATATTCAGGACTTATTTCAGCTACTATATAGTATGAAAGTAGACAATTTCGGACGCAGAGCATGACTCATGCTTTTTCAGATAAGCACCTTGTCTCCAGGGGCCGGTTGCTATGTGGTAACAAAAGTGTTTAACGTTTTAGCACTTTGCTAAATAGTTCCTACGGTGTTCTGACTGCTAAGGCATATATGGTTTACCCCTACATTTTTGAGGCTGGCATATGCTTGAACCTCTTTGAATGAACATCAATGAGATTTTATAATATGATCTTACCCTTCTTTAAGAATGTTGTTAATGGCTGATTTGGTCTGCACATCATCTCCATTTACGATTTCTTTACTCGAAGGCTGGCTCTTTATGAGGTCAGGGGTCACCTGAAAAGACATTGCAAAGATCTATAATTCTAATGGTAAGTTTAAGGGATAGTTCACCTAAAAATAAAAATCGTCATCATTTACTCAACATCGAGTTGTTCCAAATCTGTAAATATCTCTTTGTTCTGATGAACGTAGAGAAAGATATTTGGATGAATGCTTGGAACAAGACAGTTGTTGGCCACCACTGACTCCCATAGTAGGAAAATTATAATGGTAGTCAAAAGTGCCCCAGAACTGTTTGCTTTCCTACATTCTTCAAAGTGATTTTTCCTACTATGATGGTCAATGGTGGCTAGTAACTGTTAGATTACAATCATTCTTCCAAATATTTGTCTCTGTGTTCATCAGAAAAATAATGAATGCGTTTATGAATGAAGACAGATTTTTTTTGGCTGAATTGTTCCTTCAAGCATTGTCATTCTTGGAGACAGAGAGGGTCCAATATAATACGAATGTCTTGCAAGTTTTACCAAAAAATAAATAAAGAAACAGAAAAAGCGAAAAGTTGATAACTTACTGGTTTCTTTGGTATAGCAGGTGGCGCCTCCTTAGGAACAAACAGCTTCGGTGATTGGATTAAGGCGGGAGGTTTGGAATTGGGGATGGCGGTCACTTTAGTTACAGATCTTGGCTCTCGCCCCAGACTGTTGGCTAAAGGTTTAGATGAGCTGAGTTTGGGCACTGGAGATGATGTAAAAGGAGCATAGGGATTTATAGTTGGCGAAGTCGATGGAGGAGGTTGTTCATCATTGGGTTTATTTAGCGCATCCACACTGTGAGACACACGGTTGTCAAAGCGAGGCCGAGATTGTGCCTCTGAAGTGGGAGCGTCACTAGAACCACCGCCGCCGAACCGGCTGATGAGTTTATTAATGGGAGCCAATGACTTGGTGTCAATAGCTTGTGCTGGTTCTTCATTCAATGATCCATTTAGCCCCGTCCCGTTCAGAATACCACCGATCCCATTCTGGTTGACCTTCCTAAGCCCCGCTTCATTGTAATTATCATAGTCTTTCCTCTCCAACAGTGGAGCTGGAGTAGAAGGGGTGAGACGTTCGGTTGTCCTGGCCTCACCCTCTCCTTGGTTCCCCGCTTGTCCGTCGCCAGGTGGCCTCTTTAAAGGACTCCCAAATTCCTCATCCGGAGAACTAGCTGTGAGATCTGTGGGAGTTCGAGCACCTTCCCTTAGTTCTGGAAACAAGCTGCTGTATGGATAGGTCCGAGAGACAATTGGGGTCGAACTCTGGGTCTGTTGGGTCTTGAGCTGTACTCCGTAAGAGTCTCCCTTTTCTCCATCCTGGAGCATCACGTACGGCTTTCCAGAAATTCCTTGCACCCGTACGGCTACTCCATACTTAGAAGGTGAAGGAGTTCCATTGCTGACAACTCCACTGGCCAGTCGACTCTTGTCTGGGAACCCCCCACCGGCGCCATCCAGATCTTTGATGAAGCGGATCTGGACACCGTAGTCCAGAGGGGTCTTCCTGTCTGCTGAGAGTGAGCTCATTCTGGCTTTCTGTGATAACAAGACAAACAATGAATGCGTCTTTGCAGTCTGCCATGAATCGAATTTAAATATAAATTTATATATTAAAGGTCCAGTGTGTGAAATTTAGCGGCATCTAGTGGTAAGGTTGGGCATCCTATGAGAACAAACCGGAAATGCTACTTTTGTCACAGGAAAAACAAGCCGCTGCTTTAATCATCAAGAAGAAAGTCATATTCAGCTAGGATGCCATGAGGGTGAGTAAAACATGGGAAAATTTTGTTTTGCCTCCGAAATATCCCTTTAAGATTTTTTACCACTATCTGGATTGTTTGGGGGCATCTAACTTAAGAACACCTAAAAGTGTAAAATGAGGGTTAAAAGTACACATGAGGATTGAGGAGCACAACACGAGATACTAGATCAATGAATGAATATGTAATATTTCAAAATGCTCATATAACACTTTTTTCATTTATGTATGAAGTAACATCTCAAATACATCAAAACATCAAATATAATTTTACATTATAAATGATAAACTTTACAATAAATATTATTTGAGCCTGAGCTGGGTATTCATTTGTCAAACCAACTTGTTTTTTTTTATCTGTCAAACCAACTTCTATTGCCTTCAAACTTATGACTATGTCAGACAAACAAAAATGAACAAAATGCAAGCTACATGGTATGTCCCAACAGATTTCATTCACGCCAAACTCTCTTATTTTTCAATAAAGCGCCACATTTACGCAAATGGTAATGTGAAGCAGTTTTGTATGTAATACAGCAATACAATATCAGCCCCGGTATCACAAGTCTTCTACATATGACAAGAGAGAGATATTATTTGTTTAAGACAAACAGGTGGGCCCGCTGGTAGGAGCAGGTTCTAGCACATTCCATACTGCTTCCAGTCTTCCTATTTTACTGGAACACAGTTCCAGGTCACAAGAGCGTTCTTAGCATTCTAAGCATGTCATCAGAGCACTATGCAACACATATGACAAATGTTTGACCAAAGACGTTGCACTTAATCTTGACGGTGCACCGAGCGGTGTATTGTTGCTTACACTGTTGTACAAAACCAGTGATGCAGATAACATCCACAGCTATGCAGAGTATTGTCTGAAGCTTAAATTCCCTGTTTTCTTCGCACTAACACACGCTGTGTGTTTGTATCACTTGAGTCCTTAAGGCCATTTTATCCACAATTATTAAATGAATGAAGAATCATAATTGTTGGGTGTGTTATAATTACCATGTTTCTTCCTATGTTAACACAACATGCACCAGTGCAGCCTTCAAGCAACAATCCTGAAATAACTGAACGAAACTAACACAGCAGTCCATAAACATCAGACTCACATCAATGAATAACCTGGAGTAACAGGGGTCTGGTTACATTATAACGGTCAGTGTCCCCTTTGAAGCATTAGGTCCGATTAGCTTCTCAAAGTTAGTCATTGTCTTCCTCACATACACCAGATTCCAGGCATTCTTGCAAAAACGGAACCCACCATGTGATTTCTCACTAGTTACAGGAGCGTATTGAATTTAGGAAAGCGTACACTGTCTGATTAAATATGCATATGTTTACCAATGACTTGACCTAAGATGTTGATGAAATAAAGTACAAAGAACACATCTCACATCATCAAAGGAGGTCTCCTTTAAAAATGGGGGCCATATTTGAGTTCACTTTTGTGCATGTGTGGGTTCTTCAATTATCGCTTTTTGCTCATTTGTACAATTCCCTATAGCTAACGATTTCAAACGAATGCTGACCACTGGGTCTGACCTGGCATCAGACAGTCTGTAAAGGAATGTTACGAGACAGGATCAATAGCTCTCTGCGCCACATTTTTCCTTTCACTGCAAATGCACATGGGTTTTTAAGATGCACTAAAGTGAACTGTAATATAGTATAATTAGAGAGAATAGTTATGTTAGCATTAACTTACCCTTCCAATTTGATAAGAATGCACTCTGTAAAAATATGTTTTAGGATTATAATAACAGATGCACTGACCTTCCCAACTGCACATGTGTGATGCGATAATAAGCAACTATTGACTTATCATGAAGTATCCAAAAATAGCCAAAAAAGTGCCTGTAGGATATGGAAAGTCTCTAAACAGACATATAATTTACTAATACAGTCGGATACATATTATGTTGACATCTTATTATGTTCTTCAGCCCCTTTTGAGAAAAAATACAACAAATCTAAAAATAGCCAAAAAAGTGCCTGTAGGACATGGAAATGTCTCTAAACAGACTTATAATTTACTAATACAGTCGGATACATATTATGTAGACATCTTCTTCAGCCCCCTTTTACAGTGCATACAATATTTTACTTTTTTAGGAAGAGAGCATACTTGTGCTAACCAGAAGCGAAAGATCGTTCTCACATGAGAATGTTTGACTTTTTGTACCATTGACAATAACACCAGTGTTCCAGTTGGAGTGTTGGAAATAACCAAGAGCTAAATATTAAATTACACTGACACCGGCACTTTTACAGTAGCTCTCATTGTCCTTACGTTTCTCTGTTTACGAAGAGAGATACTCCAGGAGGAAACACTTCCAGCCGTGACATCGCTGTTCAAGTTGCGTCACACCCACCCCGCGAGTCAGTCAGTATCGGTAGGAACAAAACCAGTTGCATGTTTGGCGACTTTCAATGTTGACGTGACATGTATGATAGGCTGAATATCGCTTAACTTTTTTATCAGTTGTGTAATCAACTTGTTGTGTTGAAATATATGCATGTCATCGAAAGCCTTATTTTGGATACTTAGAAAAGCAACTTGTCCGTGAATGAATATAATTACAACAACATGCCCTATTGTTTATCTATGGTAATGATATAATTCTTCCGGCGCAAACATCAAAGCAGAATCTGGATAAATAATGACTTTCTCATACATTAAAACAGACGCATCTCTCTTCCTGCCCGTCCACTAGAAAGAAAGCAACAGGTGCCTCGCTAAGCGACACAAGGGTGTAAATATGAAGCCATGTGACACCGGATTATAAGAATTTAAAAGCTCGACGCGAACCCAAAGCCAAGAGCAAAAAAAGCAAAAGACAAATAGACCTGAGTAAACAATGGCATTCCTAACGCTTACCTGTTTAAGGAAAGCGTCCGTAGTACCGGGTAACTTTGCGAGGGTCAAAGCAATTTTTGAAACCTTTTCTTGGTTTGGTCTCAATTAAAAACTCCTTTGAGAACGAGGATGGACAGCACACGCCAAACTGTCAGAGCGAAACAACCTGTTGCCTATCCGTCCATCGGCCCGCCCCTGCTGGACGCTCATTGGCCGGGCAGGTGCTTCAAGGCCAACCGATGGGAATTGGTCATTGGCCGAGATCAAACGTCAATCTAATGCGAAAAATGTAGGACCTCATCTTAAAACTAGATCACAATGTTTATTAGAGGTAAACTTGTGCTTTAAACTAAAACTTAATTATTTAAAAATTTAAATATTTTTACTTTATTTATTTAATTCAAGTTTAACCGAGATTCGTAGCAATTTTAATACAACGTTTATAGGTTAACTTTGTATGTTTTTTGTTCAGTTCGGATGGTTGGTTTTGTCATAAACAGTACACTTTAGCTAACTACTTTAGTTACATCTTTCTAAAATATATTTTAACGTCAAAGCAAATTTTCAGTAAAAATGTTTTTAAAAAGCAATTAAAAGTTCTCATGGGTGAATATTAAGAATTTTTTCTTGATTTTCTTACAAATGAGGTTCATTGTAAAAAAAAAGTATTAAAGCCTATAATTAATATAATCCCTCTGTTATAAGAAAACCAAGTTGTAGAAAGTTATGGCGATTTAAAGACCACATAAGCAATTCTAGCCTATTACTGAAGATTTCCCAAATTTCCAACAAAGTATTAAACATGTTTCTTACACTTTGCATGAGATATCACTAGCATCAGTGTAAATGTAAAAAGAAGATATGCTGGCAACCAGAATACGATCTTTTAAAAAAGCATTATTCAAGTAACACTTAATATTAATATATAAAATCTGATTTCTCATCTGAAGATTTAACATACATTTAAAAACTCTAGTTTTAAATTACTTAAAAAAAATCTGCATCTCGGATTCCTTTAATTATGAAGAGCTATTAAGTGTTTTCCGACCCACATTTATCAAAGTAAAAGGTCAAAGAGACAGGGAATTGTAAAAAAAAAACAATTCAGTTTACTTTCAGTAAAGAGCCTGAACCCTGTATACCCCTATATAACAGCAAAATGAAAATGGAGGGCACCAGAGCAAGCACATTGAACAGCATACACACAAGTACATTTTTTAAAGAAAAAAGGCAACTTGGACAAATGTAAAAACGAGAAATATAGAAATTGCAAACATCATACTTTGCAACATCATTTTACTTCGTCCTGTTATTTGGTCTACTACTTCTTAGCCCAGGTTGAGGCTTAATCGGAACAATGAAAAGTTACGATTAAAACAGATCTGACGAAGTACTGCATTGGTTCACATGCAATCCTTAGAATTCGTACGTACATTGATATGGTTATGGATTACCTCTATTTGCTATGCCACCAGCCACCATTATCCACGTTTGTGTAAAAAAACAGTGAGTAGCTGTACATGAAGAAAAACAATCAAGAATTTTATTGACAGAGAATAGCAGGACCCTCATCTCAGTCTTTAAAAAAACACCCCTGTTTACCATGATGGACGCAGTAAATGTTCTTTAACTACATGCCTAGACTGACGGTTGCCTTTGGATGTACTGAAATGGAGATCAGTGAGAGGAAAGGTTGTGTGGTGACTACACACTTGCTTTAACATCAGTCATTGCTAAAGCGTTCTTTGCCAGACATTTGTCGAATTTTTGAGGTAGAAAGTTGGCATCAGTGCTTTGCAGATCAACAAGTTGGATTTTGTGGAAATAAAATTGGGCAGATCTGGGGTACATCGCAAATGCTTGTAAATTCTTGCACATACCCATCAAATCACAGATTTTCCACTACTGCCAGAAACTGAATATTCTGAAATTTTGTCACCACGGTAAAGTGAAAATCTTAAAGAAGAGTATGAGAACTGAAGTTTTAAAAGTGTGTCATGGTTCCTATATACAACTAAGTCTTTACATCTGATTGTGTTTCGTTCAGAAACAGTGGCCCTAAAAGTGCTTATGTGGTCTGTGAAGAGCAATGCAAGATGTAGCATCAGATTCAAAGTCTGACGTTCTGGTTTCTCTCGCTCTCCTGGTTCACGGTCTTTATATTCAGTTCCACTCTCCATTTCACTGTGAAACACAAGACATGAAGCACCAAGAAAAAAAATCTAATATCATATCCTCCTTCTTTAGCCAACTGAAGTTTTTTAACCATCATTTGCAGCCACAAGCTGGCCCAGTCCCTGACGCACATAAACAGCTTGAATCTCTTTCGTCTTTAGACAGAAGTCACAGGCCCACACAGCGGCACTTTCCCTGGTTAGCAACCCATAAGCTGGCTCAGTAAGGCCCGTGCAGTCTCTATGGAACCAACGTTGGCATGAAGCTTCACATAAGATGGCCTCCTGGTCATCATGCACTTCTGACATGCAGAGGCCACAGGGGAACACCATGCCTCCACCCAGCTTTGGGGGCCCAGAGCCTGGCCCGCCAGATGTTGGAGCAGGCCCGCTGGGAAGAGGGGACTGGGTGTTTGGTGTAGAGTTAGAGTTGGATGGAGGATTAGGGTTACTGCCTGGGGTGTTGCCGCCACTGCTGTTGTTAAGGTTGTTCTGGTTGGAGTTGGGCGGCTGGTTTGGCATCGGACCTCCGGAAGCATTGTTCTGCTGGTTGTAGGGGGCGGACCCCGGGTTGGAGTTTGGTGGTGTCGGTTGCTGCTGGTTGGATGGAGTGTTGGGACCAGGACCGCCGGTGGAGTTTGGTGGAGGATGCTGATTGGTTGTTGCTTGTTGAGGCTGTGGACCATTAAGAGGGCCTGTTGGGGAAGAGTTTGGATTGGGGGGTGCGGGAGCCGACTGGGGTTGACCTGGTGTTTGGGGGTTGGGTTGAGAAACATCTGGATGGCCTGGGAAACCTCCTCCAGGCTGCGGGGGTCCAGGAGCTGGGGATGGACCGGGGGTAGCATTGTTGGATGGAGGACCAGAGGGATTCATGTTGGGTGGTTGCTGTTGAGATGGAACGGGTGGACCACCACCTGGACCCCCGCCAAAGTTCTTTCCATCTTCACCTACAGGGGGACTAGATCCAGGGTATGGCCCATCTTGTGGAGGTGGAAACTGTCCTTGTGGAGCCATACCTGGGTGTCCGCCCACCATGTTACCCCCACCACCACCACCCATTCCCATCATGTTCATTCCTCCTCCCATACCCCCCATGGGGTTCATGGGGCCATGGGGGGGCCCACGGGGGCCGTGTCCTCCAGGTAAGGGCGGGCTGTTAAAGGGATGGCCTCCCTGTCCATGTGGAGGCTGTTGCTGAGGCATCCCAAACCGAGGATGAGGCGGACCTCCTCCACCACCCGGTCCACCTCCCATTGCTCCGGGTGACAACATTGGGTTGAAGCCCTGTCCAGGGTGCATGGGAGGGCTAAAATTGGGCGGCATGTTAAACTGTGATGGCCCACCGGGAGGAAAACCTCCTCCGCCACCTCCTCCGCCTCCACCACCTACAAATCCCGGCATGCCCCCAAACCCAAGAGGGTGGTGTGGTCCAGCGTTTGGTGTCGGGGGACCGAAAGGAGGTCTTCGTCCAGGCTGTCCGCCTCCTGGTCCTCCAGGGCCACCCATGAATCCCATACCTGGTGTCATTCGACCGGGCCCACCGTAGCCTCCTCCTCCTCCTCCTCCTCCTGCCCCTGGGCTGGACAGAAAAGGGGCACCACCTGGACCTCCTCCACCGACAGGTCGTGATGGGGGACCAAAGTCATCGTCAAAAGGGTTAGAGGCCACCAGGTGATCCACCATGGGAGTGGGAGGGGGTGCGAACTCAGAGAGGTGGGAGAACGATGCCCCCTAAAAGAAAAGACAACAGATGAGAAAAAAGGTGATGGCACTGAATAGAATATTATGAGCTCGTATTTAGATGCTGGAGAGAGAGCATATTAGACACTTTGTAGATGTTATCACAAACTTAAATGGCAAACAAATCTTCAAAAAAAAAAAATAAGTAATGAGATATGCGTTTAGAACAACATGATACAGAATTACTTTTTTGTGAACTATCCATTTAAGCAATAAGCGTAAGAACTAAATAGTAAGAAATTAACCTGAGCATTAGATTTCCTCTTTTTTTTCTCCGGGCTCTTCATCTGGGAACCTGTAGAGGCAAAAATGTATGAATTGAAATAAAAGAAATGGAAGACGAGGGATTAGCTTTTAAAGTAAAGCATATATTCAACATTTCAACATTCATTCTATCGAAAAACAAGGACAAGACAAGATGATTGATCACCAAATCACTACAAATAAGTTAAATTAAATGTCAAACACAATATACAAAATTAAAATAAATATTACATTTCAAGACATCAGACTTAATTTCTATACAATTTGGTATCTTTGTACACCTACGAGACCAAGCTAATGAAATATTATACACTAAATTACACAGAAGGAATTCAGTATAGCAAAAAAGACATCTAGGATCCCAAACCCTGAACCCAGGAAAGAGGCTTGCTTTAGGGGCAAACAACAAGTAGGAAAAAGAGTTGATGCAGTGTGTGAAAACAAAACAAACGAACACGCCAGGTGAAGAGACAAGTGATGCGAGGTTGACATAAAGCTACCCAAAAACAGCTCCCCACGCAAAACAAGGCCACCGTACATTTAGGCATGTGCGGACAGGGAAAGGGAGATTTGCAGCCAGAGCTGTGTGGATTTCCGCTCGGACACAGAGATGCGCTGATGGACAGTTTCCTACCTTTGCCTCGTTTTCCTTGACTCTGTCCCGCCTGCTGTCCCGCCATTAAAATGAGTGTCGATGCGGTGCCATATCACCGTTCATTTACAGAAATGAGTATATTTGACAAATACCTCCTCGGGTCCAACGAGTATCACCCCGCCGTCCCAAAAACTCAAATGTAACGTTACCAATAGGGTAATGAAGTCGGGCACCTATTTAATAACATGTCTGAAGGATGCATTAGGGCCCTAAATCAGATTAGTCATATTCTGCACGTTTACACTCAAATAGTTATGTGATTTGCTTAAGGATCACAGACGTAAAAACGCAACGTCAGATTTTAGCAAGCACGCAAACCGGCCGCTGTATTAGCATGTAACGCAAAATTAATGTGATCAGAATGGACTGAATGTGATTGCACATCTGCCTGTCTGCAATGTTATCACATACAGATGTGTCTCTACCTGGACTGCTGTCTAAATGACATTAAGATGCAAACACACAAAGCATTTGACCTCATTTTAAACGGCCCGATTAATCGGAACGCGTAACGCGAACGTTAATCGCGCGTTAAGCGCAAATTCATCGGTAATTTAATTCAAACGTGATTTGAATGCGCTACATAGCTACCATTAGCCGTTTAGCCATCAGCAAGCAAGGTACAATTGTGAAACGTTGCTCACACAGCTCATTCATATACACCTGACTGTTGCATCAAGACATGGATGGCAACCCTTATATGACAAACAATCAATGTCAAATAGACTTACGATTTAATATTTATCCCCAAACGCGAAATTGGCCATGTTAATTACGGCCTACTCGTTGCCGGACAAAGAGGGACAGCCGGAGTCTACTCGCGCAGAGCATGTATTGAAAATAGGGGAGGTATGGCTAATGCCTGTATGTCGTTTTTACAAAATGCTCACGTTTTCAGGCATATTTATCATATTGTCATAATATACGTTACATGTGGACATTTCCGCCCAGAAACTTTGTTTCATATCTAGCGCTTTTTTTCTGTAATTGGTCAAGATGTTTCTTGTACACCCCCTGTGAAACATATGTGTGGGCCATTCGAGATCGTACCATTTCTGATTTCTTTACGGGTTATGGACATTCTTTGTTGTGGATTAAGGGTTTATTTAACTGTGATAGGTGATACTATAAATCGTCAAAATAAAACGTAGTTTGTGCCCTTGTTCTTTATGTATGTGTTTAGTAAGAAACGTACTCTAACAATTCTCTAAGTCCGGGTGGTTTACCCCTGAGTCCAGTTATAGGCGCTGCCGAATGTCTGTAGTTTCTGCATCAGTTGCATTAGTGGATTTGTAGTTTTAAGGCTCACGAACTGGCGTATTCCTTCCCTGTGTTCCGTTCCGAAGGGATCACCATATGCCCTAACTTCCTTCGAAAAGTAAAAGTGTTGATTTGTAAACTCTTGGGGAAAAAACGTAATTATATTATATATATAATTGTATAAATAAAATTCACTTGGCAAATGGAGAAATAAAAAAAACGTAATTTTCTCTTTGTTTCGAGGAACATTTTCTGTGGTTTCTACTTCGGTCTTGTCGGAGAGGGGTGGAACGCATCGTTTAACTTTTTCAAGGTAACTTTGAACTGTGAAATGCAAGTTACTAAACACTCTGGCGATGAAACAGTCGATTTAAAAGTGACAAATAATAAACTGCCTTTCTTACTGATCTAGGACTGCTCCCAATATAAGTCCTAAACGGAAAATTGAAGGACAACTTGTGAAACTGATTTAAAGCATGATTTACCGCGGATCACAGGAGAAGACAGATAAAAATCATATCACCTATTAAGACATTAACATAATCTACTGCTTTGGTGTGGCGTAGTACTGTGGTGTGCAATCTTTTGGCGACCTCTATTGGTTGAACAAAAGAACTACCACTGAGATGGGGCATCTGTTGTTAAAAATATTGATAAAAATCATTTTTTCCAATCACTTGTTTTCCTGTAACTACCTTTAAAACTATTTCTGCAGGAGCTGATCAGAGGTTACTTTCACGCTGCGCTAAAATAGCACTGAAGTTGTTACATCTATGACCCTATGAAGTCTGCTAAACTAAAAGTAATTGGACATTATATAATTGGACGTTATGAATTCATTGTTTTCTGCCACAAACCAAATCTACATTATTCCACAATGCTTTATCTAAACACTTCGTTGTCTTTGTGTATGTTTTACAGGTGGATATTAATTGTTTGTTTGTTATAATAATTGTTGGCATGCTTGACATTATTATCATTTACATTATTGACAATATCATATGAATAAATGTACATGAAACACCTTACATCATTGAATCATTTCATTGAATCATCCTGGTGTGTGTTTCTCCAACGCACATCATGAATGATTTCTGCATTTTCAGGGCCTTGTCGAGAACCATCAGTGTTAATTTTAGCCCTGGCTTCAAGTTACCATCTGCATTGCCTTAAATTCAGATGAATTGTTAATCCAGGGATTCTGTCATAGGCAGGATAAGATCACAGTTAAGGTTAGGTGAAGGGGTGACAGAGGCGACGAGGATAATGACTGTATGCGGGTCAGATTTAAGGCGCCCAGGTTTAAGGCTAGAATAGCAGCAAGACGTGATAGCCGAAGGGAATCACGCTGCTAAAAATGGGCAAAGTGTTGTTGTCTTGGTATCGTTTCGTCAGGAAAAAGGAGCAAATTGACACCAGCCTCCCTCCTTCTTTTTTGGTCTGCACGCTACGATCCCTCTCTTTTTACCCTTCTTGCTTCATCATCGTGATAGCTGAGTCTGATAAGATGTCTCTTGTGACGCCAGCAGTGATCCAGTTTAAGAGCAGAGCAGTCCTCCATGAGCATAATACATGAGAGACAGAGAGAGAGAGAGAAATGTCAACCATAACGAATAAAGCAAACATGTAGAAACTACTCTACCCACATGTGCCTAAAGTACATTTGGATTAGCCTTTTTAATGGTGTAGTCATGTATACTATACATTCAGGGCAAACGTCAGCGGATTTCACCTCAAAGAGTTGCTTTCATCTCAAAAGTATGAGGAAGAATATGGACGACTGAAGACGTTCCAAATCATTTCCTTTGATAGTAACGCGCCTACTTCCAAAACATGATCACAGTTCTAATCTATGGCATTCTCACCTGTGGCACATTGACTGAACCTGCTCAAACACGCTCACGTTTCTTAGCATTGTGTATGATCATTTCACATCTACTTTGCATGTTGTACATGGCCTGCCCAAGTCTTTGATGTCACGTCTATGCACACGGGTGAATCTTCGTGTGTGTCTCCACTTTAATGTGCTCAGGTGGAACGGGTTTTTCTGATTGTGTAAAATGTGATTGGGGGGCTATTCTTGATATTATTTTGTGTCATCCTGTATAGAGATGAGTCGAGTGTGGATGTCAGTGGTGGGAGGAGACGGCGATGGAGGCGTTTGTGAGGTGAGGTGTCTGTCAGGGCCCGTCCAGACAGCCTGCCTAGATAGTGGTGACATGGAGCACTACGGTTACCAAAAGGGTTCGGTCTGGCGATACCCCCACATGGAAGCTGCCACAGAATTCCCAGGAACGTCCAACAGGCTGTCAGAATATTTGCCTTTGTTTGTTGAAGAAAAGATACACTGACATTTTTTTTTTAACATTTTGCTTACTGATTGTGTGCAGATAGAATGTACAGTAGTATATCATCTATATGGATAATGCCACAAATTAAAAAATATTTCTATATTAAATCTAAATTATCTGGATCGCCCACAATTCAGTAATCTACAGAAAACTCATATTACTGCAGTTACCTCGGAAATGGTTTGTGCGCTTATGAATAAATGAAGTCATTCCATTAGATAAAAAATCCTGAAGTAGCATTTATTTTAATGAAAGATAGTGCAAACATTCCTAAAAAAATATTTTAAAGGAAATGTTTTGTTAACTTCCATATTACAAAACATAACTGTAGTTTATATAATAACCTTCACCGGTGTAATCTTTAAAATCTATTATAAAAATTCTTTGCGAAACAGTTAGTTGGCCCAAAAGTCAAATAAACGGTGGTTTTATGTCATTTATTCCCAAGTAGTGCACTTTTATTTTTTATTGTTCACAGTTTATTTACTTTTGTATGTATTGCCATCTAAAGCAGTGAAATTCATACGTGTTTAATGAGTGTACATTTTTTGTTCAACTGTATTAAGTACAAGACTTGTCCAACTTAAATTTATTATTATAAAATGGCTTCTAAAACATATGGAAGTCTTTTGTGGTTGCACTGGCATTCATTCTTGGTCACAAAGGAAAAATGCATTGAATGATTTGTTGAGTTAAACCACAGAGTCCCGTCTGCCTTTGATGGGCCGTGAATCACTCATTCCAGACCTACATGGTCTAAATTTCTACAAAGGCCCTCATACATATTTTCAGGGACTGTCACCACTCATTGAACAGCAACTTTATTAGGAAACAGTATTATGGGGTTAATAAAGGTTCAAAATCAGATCTTTGTATATTTTTCAGATGTCTTTGTTTTTTCATTTTTCATTATCATGCAATATTCTCTTTAGCTGTGTGTTTAAATCAGCTACACCTTCTTCTAGTTTTGACTCATATAGTCATTATTGAGCTCTAAATGTACATGAAATATACAGATTTGATGATTTGTATTGCAGCTGATGATTTCGTTACATTAGTATCATGAAGCCTTATAATGTTACTCTGTTCAACTTAATGAACGAAGGAGTCTCCAAGAACAGCTTGTTTTGCTAATGTGAAACAAGACAACATGTGATCGATTGCCTTGTAACTCGAGCCAGTAAATGCTTATATCATTGAAATTAAAGATAGCATCCATAATTGATTATACATCTTGATCTGGATCCAAGTAATTAGCTCTGAGTATTTGCTTTTGGGAATATGAGGGAAGGGTTTAAACCACAGACATATCTAAGGATTTTTCAATCAATTTATCAGTAATGATAATAAAGGTAATCAATCAATTATCGTATGTTTGTTGTTGTTATTATTACTATGTGAATATTTGCTAAATCATAATATATAATATTATTGCTATTCTTGAAAATACTAATATTTGCTAAATTGCATTTGTAGTCATGGCTCACTGTTAAAAGAGGAACTTGAGCCCCGCCTTATAGTTTAAACAGCCAATCAGCTGTTAGTTATTTTGTTTTGCTGTCAGATTCAAAATACAGCAACGGAAAACAATAAGAGATCGTTTCAACATTTTAGTTTTTCTGAACTTACTATTAAAAGTATAACCTTGATGTTGTCACAGTTTTCATCTCTTGTCATTTGATACTGGACTGAGATGGCCACAATACATCTAGACATGATTAAAATTTGGAATTCTCTCTTATTTTTTTCTGCGGTTGTATATTATTTCAATTTAATCTGGACCAACAGTTTTGGGGATTTTTGTGTTCACCCATTCACGTAAATGCCCGGAAATGGATGCTAAGGGTGTTATGAAGAACCATAGTGAACTGAGGTGCCCAAAAAGGATTTTGTTTATACTTAAGCCAGACTAATTTACAGACTATTTCTTTTCCGTCCTTTTCAAATACAATTATCTGTGAAGCTTTACTGTTGCTTCCCCAGTCTGCACAGTAAACAGCAAGTAGTAAATCGGGTCAGACAGGTTGAGCCGGAAGTGAGTCCAGGATGAGCCGCTGTGTAATATTTACACACATCTACTCGGAATCACCATGCCATGTTTGTATAATATATAACCTAGCTTCGGTCATCTGGTTACTACCAGGTCAATCAAAGTCGTAAAAGGGTTTTACTACCACACTATACCAGGATAAAATAAAGTTTATCAGCATATCTGCCCGAAAAGGAAGCCAAAGACCAAATTGGCTTAAACAAAGGCACCATTGTTCTCTGAACCTGTGCAGACATGATAACTTTTATCCCTTTCATGTAAATCAGTAATAGCTAAGGATATGTGGTGCAATGAAATCAAATTAGTTTTCCAGATGTGCATTTTAAAATGATGAAAATGACAAAATACTGGAGGTCAGTTGCACGTTTATTATAATTAAGAAGATACTCATTTGTTATTCAATACAAATAGGCAAAAAATAGATGCAAAGACAGAGACAAACCAAGTTCAACACTGAATCATTTCAGATGTGATTGTATATGCACTTTTAAGACTTCATGGTAACTTTGAAATGGATGTAATGATGCATAATTTCATAAATAAATTATGTAAAATACCATAGCATCAGGTGATCATAACTGTCCATAACACATTCCTTGACACGTACGATTCTTAAGCTTTTACATAAACCAAAAAACATAATCGTTGCACTAAACCTTTGTAGCCGTATGTTTTAATGTAGCCAAACATAACATCTCTCTCCTCTTTTATCAAATGTGAAAAATAGCTTAGTGTTAGACAAACCAGCTCCTGGCACTACCCCGCGTGTTTTCCATCAGCCCCCCAAGTGTTCGCCTTTGGGTTTGACAGTTTTGCATTGAAAGTAACGAACAGATGTGTTGAATTATAAAAGCAAATCTCCTTCAGGAACTATAGGTTTGTCAGTCCCAATGAAAGAAATGAAGGAAGCTAGAATCTCACTCTGTTCTCACCACTACTACGCACTAATACTTCTCTCTTGTTGTGTAAGCACGTTACTCTTTCTTTTCCTCCGCAGCTCCGTCGCTCTTGCTGTCGGGCTTACTTTTGGGCTGGCGGGCTGTCCAGGAAGAAGTCGTTGCAGGCCACGGTCAGCGCGCCTATGAGGATGATGAACTCGGTGAAGTCCACCTCGCCATCGTTGTTGGCATCTAGGTCATTCATTACACGTTCCACCGCGTCTTTATCTTGGGCGTTCTGTGGGGGGACCAAAAATAAAACAAGATGGAATTAAAGAGGGTTCCATAAATGAAAATTGTGTTTTTTTCATTCATTTCATTCCAAATGTGACTCTTAATTTATGTATAGAATAAGAAAGTTAGATGGAAAAGTGTGACCAGAGCTTTTTCTCATTGTGTTACATGAAATCTACACTGTTAATGGGAGAGTTCTCTCAAGAAGTAACAGAATTTAAGTATAACAGAAAAAGTATAACAGAATTTTATTCTTGGGTGATTTATCTCTTTACTTCAAAGTGGTGCCAACTTGTGTGCCATTTCTACTTAAGAGCCCTGGATCTGAATGCATGTGTTTTGCACAACAGATACTTGCAGGGTCACTCTGAATCTGGAAATGATTCGTTATTAAGTGTTTGTGTAATGCAAATCTTAACTGGTCTAACAGGTTCTTTCAAATTGGTTTTGGCTCAGATATGACAGATAGCAGGTGTTTGCAAAAGTGCCACAACATGATGGTGGCAGCCAAATAGGATAAGATAAATATACAAAAATATTTTATGTTTATTTATTATATTTATTTAATATAATTTAAAATGTTCCATATTCATTTCGTCAAAAAAATATTGCAGGTTTACCCGGATTAGCCTATGGGGTACCCATATATAGTATATATCCTGTACAAATAATAGCACAGAAACCCTTTGGAGACACATGTAGACATTCATTCTTAGACACTGTTCAACGCTAATTCAATGTTATTTCTTTCTCTTACCCCCAGATAATTTCCCAGCTCCTCTGTCAGCAGTTCCCTCAGTTCTCCTCGACTGAGCGTGAATTTGTCTCCTTCCTTCCCGGAATACTTATGAAAGGTCTTGATGAGCATCTGCATCGCGCTTTCCAAGTTGGAGCTGGGTTCTTTGGACATGCTGTAAGGTGGCCCAAAAAGGTCAAAGGTTAGACACAACGAGGTGACGCACCCCTCGCTAGACCCAGCTGCATGCATGGTGACATGGCTAGCATGGGCAGAGCTTTGGCTCAATTAATTCTGGCACAAACATAGGGTTTGGGTGATGGGTAGGTAAAATGACTAAAGAATTGTTCTGCAAATGTGTGAGATATTCATTTAAAGTGTGTTGTTTCATTTAAATCAGAGGAAGGGTTTGTTGAGGAAGAGGGGGGTTTACTCAAAAAGCAACATTCTTACACATCACACTTTGACCGTGGCATCTTGGATCTCTCTCTCCGGGTTCAGGAAGCTACAGCGCATGTATAGAAACAGACACAGTCATTGATGAGGTGCAATGAACGAGAAGCTCTTTGGAGATTAATTCTTCACAAACCACTGGAACACTAAACAGTCCAAGCTTTCCTTATTGTGCAATGTTTTTGTTGTAGTTTTTCTGGACTGCACTTTTAGATGTTGAGACACAAATACAGGTTAGTGAGTATTGTTGTACTGTAAATACTTTAAATTTGGCATTTCTGGGAGGCACAAATACATTTAGATTTAAAATTTTGTGGGATTATCCTTGAAATTTGTATAGAGAAATACAACTGTAGTTTTATGGGCCTTGACTTTGAAAGCATCAGGCGGCTTATGAACTCTTCCCTACTTGAAGTTAAACCATCTACCTGTCGATCATGTACATTAACAAGGGAACATCTAAGAACCACAGGTGAAACATTAAAACTGTCAGAATGAAGATAAACAGCAGCCAAGTTCCCCAGGGAAACTTCATGCAGGTTATGCGAGAGTGAAGTGATGACACACATATACACACGAACCTGAAATTTTGCCAAATAAAATAAAATTGTTGATTAATGACTGTAGAGGCCAAAGTTGAGCAAATTTCTGTAGTGTGTTGAATCAGAGTTGAGTGACTTAAAGGAACAGTTCACCCCAAAATAAAAATTCTGCCATTATTAACTCAAATAAAAAAAATTGATGAATACAGAGAAAGATATTTGGAAAAAAGCTTTTGTTGAAAAAAAAATTTGTTGCTGGCCACCATTGGTCAAAGTGCCTCAAAATATCTTCTTTTAAATATGGTAAATCTATTTTAGTTAATGGTGGGCCAGAAATGTTTGGTTACAAGTATTCTTCCACATATCTTTATCTGTGTTTTTCAGAGCAAAGAAAATTCTAGAGATTTTGAAAACCTTGAGGGTGAGTAAATGTAGACAGAATTTTCATTTTTGGGTGAACTGTCCCTTTAAGATGTTGTTACTGGAATCAATTACATTAACATTTAGGCATTTAGCAGAGGCTTTTATCCAAAGCGACTTACATTGCTTTATCCTATACATTTTACATAGGTATTAACAATCCCCTGGGATCGAACCCACAACCTTGCGTTGTTAACGCAATGCTCTTATTGTTAACGCAATGCTCTTATTGTTAACGCAATGCTCTTACCCCTGAGCTACAGGAAAGCTAATCCATCAGGCCTCTGGGCTTCAGGTAGTTATTTGTAGTACTACACCATCTAATTTAACTAATTAGTGAACCTAAGAAAAGGTCTAATGAGAAAGCTCAAGTGCTCACATGTCATTTGGAACAAAAACCAAAAAACATGTGGGCACTGACAAGAACGCACAGGTGTAATGTATAACATAAAAGCCATTTAAAAAAGAAAGGCTATAAGACTTGAAATGTATTAACAACTGATCTGTATATACATCATACAATGAAATGCAAAGTATAGGTGCCTAAAAAGGTCAAATGATGTCATATTTTTGATATCTTAATAATATAAGAATAGAATAGACATTCTGGAAATTCTCTGACACTGTGACAACCAAGACGAGAACAGTAACTTAATACCAAGTGACCAGGTGACAGTGAGAAAACTGACTGCTCTTTGACTTACAAGGAAGGAGTGGTGAATTAGTTTAACTACAAGCCGAATAAGGACATTTTTACCTTTAAGAGTGAAAAGTAAACGTCATGCGCCTAAATCATTCAACATGGGAACCAAATTTGGAAATGTATTAAACTTTCAAAAATCCGTGGACCACCAATCTGAATACACGATCCATAAAGAACATCAAAAGCACCTTTCTGTTTCATAAAGGTTCAAGACAGAAATTGTTTGTTAAAAAAATGTTTTATCACTGTGAAGAACCATTTGTTGCACTTTTATTTTTAGGTTGTGTCCTCCTCAGTATCTCTGATGGTTATTGCCGAAGTCCAAGTGAACCAGATCCTCTCCACACCAAATTATAAATGTTTGAAATATTCTACGATTTAGGCTAGAAAATTAAATATCAGCGATGTCCGAGAACACCCTATTAAATTAATTTGTTTTCCACGTCACAATGCAGTATAGTTTAGGAAAAGATCTTTCCAGAATGTAGAAATAGTTCTGACCTACAGACAGATATTTAAAGAGAACTGAAAAAAGATGTATCAGTGGAAAATTCAGAAGAGCATTCACAAGCTTCAAACTCAAAAGAGAAAGGATCCCTTTCTCCCATCCAATTGTCCGTCTTACCTGAATGACTATGGAGAGCTTCCTTTGTTTGAGATGAAGTGCAGGAGATGGTGATAGACAGTCAGGAAGCCGTGGAACATATGAGGAGAGAGAGAACCTCTGGGGTTTAAATATCACTCACTCCCCCCTCCTTTCACAACAACATCTAGCATCTTCAGTTTCCACTGTCTACCCGCCTCCTTCATCCCTCCTTTACTCACCTTCTTAAACTCACCTGCCATCATAAGGGCTATTTGACCCCGCCATGAAAGTTAACTCAAGACAACAAGACTCTACAGGACAGTGGAGTTTGCATTAAAGTCTATAATTGTTGAGCAGTTTGAGATGGTCAGTCATACAGAATAGGAAATAATGGAAGAGTATGTGGACACTCGGTTACATTGAGCGGATACTTCACATATGTACACTTTATAAAATGGTCATTGTTAGATTGGCAACTATTTTGCATTTTTTTTTTATTTATTTGTTTACATTTAACTTATACATATGGGTATAAGAAATAAAAAAACATATGGGTATATTTCAAAATATATATTTACTATAAATTATTTTAGGATGTTGACATCCATCAAAATATACAATAAAAGAATCTTATCTTATAAACATTACAAAAATAATAAAAAGTGTATTAGCAATGTTTTTGGTTTATTGGTTACCATTTGTATTATAATAGTTTTACTAAAATTAAACTAGATAACTGTAGCTAAGCTATTTTTGTGGTCAACAATTTGTTTTCGGTTTTAATAAAACAATGGATAATTTTTTGTAGGTTAATGTTCTTTGTTACTATTATTTTGTACAAAACATAACAGTTATAAAATACTTATGGCATGGTAAAATATGAATAACCAGCCATTGGGTTCTACACTAGCAAAAAATAATCCAATATGTTATTTGATATTTCATTTAAACCAAGTGTTGCATTTCCTTATGTATTATTCAATATATTTAAGTTATAAGTTTATTTCTGTTATGAAATATATGAAGTAATTTCATACTATATTAACTAGTTGATAGGAAAATATAGGACACCACAGCAGTCCATTAGTTCCTTTTGTCCATATTTTCCTTTTTATAAAGTCTATATTTTAAAGAAATGTATAGTAGTGTATATGAATAAAAAGTATGGATATGATAGGAACTGTTTGTGTGAGGCACTGGATATTTTTTAGGACTGTTGTGATTTGTGGCAGTTCAGGGCTGTGCTGGGCCCTGATGTTCTGTGTGTGTGTGTGTGCTGAGGCCTCGAGTGGTCCTGATCTGTGATGGACATCACTCAACCTAAAGTTTATAAGGACTTATTTATTTCCATTTTTTGAGAAATAAATGGTCACACCTTACGACTATTTAAAATGAACTATTTAAAACAAATGTGTTAAAAAACTGACAGCCACAAATGCATTCTCACATGAAATTTTAAATACATGTTGAAATAAAATCTCATGTTATGCATCAAGTCATAATTGCATACTAGTTAAATGTTCTTTCTAATCGACAGTAATAAGCATCTTCCACATCATACATGCGGTTAAAACATACAGCTATAAATGCTGTATGTTCAGGGATGTTAGCCAGGGTTGATAGGTGTGAACAGGCTTGGATGTTTCAAAGACTGATGGATGGTGTTATAATATACTGAGTCCGTGCATTACCAGTTGCAACGTTTGCAGAGTCAGACACACCAAAGCAAACAAGCCTGTAACAGCGCCGGTTTTACGTCGGCAGGGTATTCATGACAGCAAGAGCTAAACAAGACCTCATTAGCATGATCTGAACGAGCGCATTTTACTCAGCGTAGGATTTCACACTGATGTGGGCTATACATACTGTATCTCTATAATGCATAATGTATTATCTATAATGTATTATGTAAACTGCTAGACCGTATGGAGATAATGGTAAAATGGTACTCATGGCTTTGTGAATTAGACGGATTTGTGGTGTTTAGTCTGGTGTTGGGATTCACAGAACCCGTTATGGCTTTTTTCATGAAGTCAGATAGGAAAAAATTGCGTCTTCGCAACTGTATCAAAATTCATTGAATCATTGATAATCAGTGAAAAATTCAGGGAACACTAAGATAAGGTTCCTCTTTAGGTCTGTGTTACATGGTTCCCTTGCACAAGTCTTCCAGGTAATACATGATTCAATACAACATCAATACATGTCATGTTAGTAATATTGCTTAACATAAATTTGTAACTACAAATCCTTACCTAAGTTTTACCTTTGCAATTATTTCGGATGATTAAAAGCTATGAGATCAAATATTTTATATATGGTTAAACCCCTAAAATAAAGTGAAACTGAAGTACTGAAATGTTTTTATTAAGGGTCCTCAGAGGCCTACATCAGTGAGATGATACTTTGGGACTTCTTGAAGCTCCCACGGGGCCATGAGGGTCCTATGGTGTGGATTCCATCCCTAAGGTTTTTAATTATTGAGGGGCCGCTATCATAAGGACACTAAGCATCTGATAATGCTGCTCTTAAAGGCAGACAACAGGACATTGATAACATTAAAGGGACAGTTCACCCAAAAATAAAATTTCTGTTATCATTTATTCACCCTGTGTCATTCACAACCTCTTTCTTCTGTGGAACACAAAAGAAGATATTTCAAGAAATGTCTGGTTTTGTGCCCATACAGTTGGGGGTCAACGTTGTTTGGTTACCAACGTTCTTTAAAATATCTTCTTACATCTTCTGCATTAAAATATGCTAAAAATGTTTGGAATGCCAGGAGGGTGAGTAAGCAAGGACCATAAATGACAATAAATAAGACAAACTGTATACAAAGGACAAACATTAAGCAAAGACAGCCAGTGGAGTGAGTTAGACATCAACTAAAGAGCAAGCATCCAATAAAACTACATTTATTTCAAACAAAATTGCTTTATTCTCATTCAAAAAAGGCCTCGCTCAAATTTGGCAGAATTGTGAACAACAAAGCACATTGGCTCAGGTCAGTGTTCCTATCCATATAGAAAATTAACCATGGTTTACTACGGTAACCATAGCTTTGTGGTATTTGTAATTGTAGCATGACCAAGCTAGCCGCAAATTTACCATTGTCTCACCACAGTGCCCATTGGTCAATATGTAGTATTTGTGGTAAAACTATGGTAACTGATTGTGGTAACACCGTGGTTATTTTTTCACATGGGGAAGTGTATCACAACATAAATCCTACATTTGGTGATTTTTTTAAAGTGTAGAATAACAGTCTCATAGGGAATGTTAAGTTGCCACAACACTGAAAAATAAATGTACGTCTAGCACCGGAGTCGACTGAGAAACCCTGTCATTACATTGTGGCACAAACAAGCAGTAAACAGCGGCAGAGAAACAATTTCTCAGATTCTCTGCTATACAAATTCTCCCTTTTCTTCATTCACGGTGGCTTTGTGGAGACATTGAAGAGGGAAGACAGTGGTTGCAGTACCCTTACAACAGCTCTGGCTCGTATTAAAATGAATACAGCCCTCAGGCCATCGGTCACATTTCTGGCTGTTGCCAAGACCTGCGCAAATTTACTTACAGTCATTACTAAATCAATCACAGGTGCGCATTTTTATTACATAAGTATTATTGAGATGATTATATGCCTCTTTGCAGTAACATAATTTGTAGTGTATTGGCCAAGTTTCTTGCGTATGTTTTAAAATATCACAAAAATGAAAACGACAGAAGTAAAACAAACATGAAAGCACAAGATTAATAGATCTCAGCTTTCTCTAGCTTTTATTCTGCTCATCTACTTTTTTCTCTTCAGGTTGCACCTCCTCCCGCTTGACTTCCTCCTCCTCTGGCTTCTTCTCTTCTGTGGCAGCCGCCTCTTCAGCCACTGGCTCCTCCTTTGCCGCCTGTGGTTCCGCCTTTGGTTCCGCCTGTGGTTCCGCCTGTGGTTCTGCCTGTGATTCTGCCTTCGGTTCTGCCTTCGGTTCTGCCTTCGGTTCTGCCTTCGGTACTGCCTTCGGTTCTGCCTTCGGTTCTGTGTTTGCTGCGGCAGATGCCTGAGCAGAACTCTCGGCTTCAGGTTCCTTTTCCAAACAACGCTTTTCGCTGAGAGACTGCGCCAAATAACCGATCAGAGTCATGTACTCTTGAAAGCCCACCTTTCCATCCTGGTTGCCGTCGAGTTGTTCACGCATGGTTTTCACTGAGCTACTGTCTTCTGTGCCCTAAACAAAAAGGTGTTCAGATGTTTAGTATTCTTGCAACACTACACTTTTTGATACAGTAAACACCAGGATCTGCTGATAGAAGGGAGTGATGCAATATCAAATAACTATACAATTAAAAAAAGACTAAAAAAAAACGTTATTATTGTTTGGTCCATGTCAGCAATTTAAAAAAAAATCCAAAAGAAATGTTTAGTTTTCTAAAGAAGGAAATGACTAGGTTGGTACACTTATGTCTAAAAAAGAAATTTCAAACCTTAAACATAACTGTTGATTAAATATTTTTAAGATTAAAGAAATATTTTAGTCAAATGGTCCTTTTATTTGTTTTATTCTGTGAACTAATAACAATATTTCTTATTGCTTTTCCTGTGTCTGTAAAGCCTATATGACAAAATGAAATATAACTTTTTTAATTAATAAAAATGCACAAGGATCTAACCGTCAGAATGTTCTTCAGTTGACTCGTCACAAGACTCTGAAACTCTTTTCCCCCAAGGTTTTCTTTCCCTTTAGATGACTTCAGGAAGACCCCCACAACTGTTTTAATGGATTCCTCCATATTTGTTTTCGCTCTGCAAACAGAAAGAACAGTGACATTGATTGACAGCTGATATAAAACATACAACATTTTTTAGTTTAAAACGGCTACACTAGTTTTCATATGGCTTTAAAATATGTCTCGGATTTGAGTTCAAAACGTTGACAAGAGTCACAGAAATGCTTGCTTTATCAGGAGCAACTAATGCGGTAAGAAGAAGGGGTCATTAGATGGCTCGTGACGTGCTCAGTGAGATAAACCCGACGCACTATCGATTCCATTAACTTGAATACTGTTCCTGAACGTGTATGGAAATCTTGAGGGTTAGAACTGACAGTCGATTGTAGATAAGGGAAGAAAGAGCCAGAGCCCCAGCGGCTGTCCTAATCTTTGATAGGTCACCTGATCCCCGGGTGACCAAACCACAGAGTGGCTTCACGTTTCTCACAGGATTACCAACAGCTCAAAGACATCTTTACCTTTATCCCGTTTTGTCTTTCTTCACTAACTCTCGATGGATTTTACCCACGGAGAAAGGCATTTACTCTCTCTTGCATCACACCTCACAATGTCTAACAGATCAGAGTCAGAGTTAAGAAGGAAACGCAAGACAGCCAATCGGCTTGCAGATCAGTCACGATTAAACAGCAATATTCAAATTCTTTGATGAGGTCATCACTCGGGCATGAAGATGTGTCAATCAAAATTTTTTAAATAAAAAACAAAAATGTTGTCAATTCACTAAGCATGCTGTGCGCAGAATGCAAGCAAACAATGTTCTCCTGTGTAGTTTTCAGTTCACACATTCGCACAAACATTCCATTGATAAAAACTTGCACATTAACATTTAGTGTCCCGTAAAGATTCCCGGCGCAAATTCTAGGCCGGGAACCTTATAATTGTAGTTTGAAACGAAATCCCCCCCCAAAAACACCCAGAACCCTGTTTGTAGTTCGGTCTAAATCTGGGTAGGTGTTTGTCACCTGAGACGGCTTCTGATACCGCCATATTAGCTGACGCACAAACGCGCAGAGCTTGCTCTTATCGCCAGTAATAACCGCATCAACAGGTAGCAAGCAATTAAGAAACATGGCCATTAGCTTAATTTAACGAGACAGAACGAGATACAGAGATGACGCAGGAGAGACATAGGAACGGTTCTGGTTTCATAGGATGTGCGAGAATGAGACGTAGTTCCGTACGTGTGACCCATAAACTATGGGTGGAATGGTGTAGGAAATCCTTTTTTCTTCCTTGACAGATTGCTAACATACTTCCTATAAGCTGCATGTACAAACATACATTATGTCTAAGTGCCTCGCGAACATATTCAGATTTCCCAATATGACAACAATGCATACAAATTATTGCCACCATGTTTTTTCTATAAAATGTATATCTACCTATTTCTGTATTTTGGGATACTGCGATGTGTCATTAACTTTTGTTGTTTTAAAATATATCTACAAAAGCCACAGAGACATCACAAGCGATAACTGTCTGTCAAACCTGCAAGATAGTATCAGTCTGAATACCTAAACTGTGTCAAAATCTTAACAACTGACTCATTGAGACACAGCCCTACTGTACAATCTGAGCTTATCCACAGGGCATACTATACTTACATGCGCCCAAGATCAAGGGCCGTTGCTTTGTTTGAGTCAATACTGAGTTGTTGTACAAATCTTACGATCACACTTTGGCTTTACAGTCATATTTCTAGTAACCATTGGCACCCTTCATTGATCCTGTTGACTTTTTCAACCCTTGGTCTCTCAGCCCTATCCAGTGCCAGTCTTGAGTCACGTGAATTATTGATGCTTTCGGCCCTTGACCTGGCAATACCGCACGTGCTACCCAAGACAGTCTCAATGTTTAACCTCAAAACTCCTTCAGACAGACGGCACGTGGATGGTCCGCTCAAGTTTGCTAATAATAAGTAATGAAGCGGGATCTTCCATTACTTAAGTGACTCTCCAAAACAGACAAGCCCGTTTTAGTACGTTAGAGAACTGAATAAATAACCACGCAGAACAAAAAACTACAAAGCGTTATGAAACGTTACAGTTAAAACCATTACAAAATGTATTTACATAGTGTATTTTGGGCCTTATTCCCCAAATTACATAATGGGGTTCTATTGGTTCCCATCCCCAGAATACAAATCCCACCAATAGAACACTTTAAAAGACACACAAACAATTCCCAACATAACTTTTAAATCATTTACATTATATTTTAGTTTCTTTTATCAAGTCGGAAATCCGTGCAAAGAAACTTAAATGGAAAAACGAGGCATACGGGGGTTAACCGTGTGACACTCGTTTCTCTTCAATGCGCAAAAGAGATTGACAGGTTTGCGTTTCCACGCGGGTGAACGTGATACGCGCGCGCCCTATCCGTTCGCGTGTCTTATGAAAAATTCACACAGGAACGAGTTTGCCGGTGCATATAAAAAGAAGTGGCAAACAATCTCAAGTTGGCTCTTGTTTTCTGCGCTCCGGTGAATAAAAGCGCCTCTTGGTAGCTAACAGACAGTATCAAAATGGTATTAAAACCGTTGTGACGTCAAATTGGCACAAGACCTTTTATAACTCACGAGCATACTATTACAACTACTGTCAATATGTTTTTTGTATTGTTATCATAATCATATTTTATAGTTATTCTGCTATATAAAATATTTGTTTCATAAATCACGAACATCCATTATTTATCTCAAGCCTACTACTATTATTGTATTATAAGAAGCTACATTTTATAAATGTTGTATAAAATAAAATAAATATAAAATAACTTTTCATCGTTATGTGATCATGCTTATTATTTTTTTTATTTAATGCACTTAAAAACGACGCGATGAACAACGTTAAAACCCTTCGTATTTGTGTAAATAGTATCGTGTAGCGCATTCAGACAAACCCAACGGCAGGGCGCCCAGACGGCAGATCTCCGATCAGTTGGCGGAGGATGATCGAAGGGTGTTCCTAAAACGTGGCGTTAACTCTGTACAAAATCTCCTCTAAGTTACAAACTTGAACGTTTCGTGCCTTTTAAATCAGTCGATGGGGATGAATAATAACTTTTAAGAGCACTTACCCTAAAACGGGGACAGCGCGGATTGACAGTTCGCAGTAGCTCCAGTAAAAGCTCTGTTCCTTTCCACTTTTTTGCTCCCTACGTCAAAAAAAAAACTTGTCAGACTCGAACCGCTGCTCGACTCTTCTTCCGTGATTTTTTTAATTTTGCCCCTGACTCTCACAATAGGGCGTGTACCTGGAGGAGGGGAACTAGTGGACGAACGTATGTGGAACACTAAATACAAAACATCAGGTTTTGAAAGGAACAGGTAATGTTTTCTAACGCTTTAACATCAATGTGCGATTATCAACACTAGGAATGTTGCACAACTCCGATGGGTTTTGTTTGAAGTTAAGTGGGAGTACCAAAATATTAACCCTTACCTGTACACTGTATCATGCATAATGTTCATGCATCATTATTGTTTACTTAACGTGTGACTAGAATACAATATCCTGAAATAAAGCTCAAGAAGGTGTATTAAGCCTTGGGGAGTCAGACTTATGATTCAGCCCAGTGGCTGTGCTTTCCTGAGATTATCTGTGTATGCTTTTGATTATGTGTTTGCGAAAGGCACCGCCTATATAAATAATTAGACTCAATTGTGTGGACTATGGCCATGTATGAGTCAGGCCTCTCTATATATGCAAGAAACAAAGTTCACCCTTGACTTAAAATATGACATTTTTTAACTTTGCATAAAAAGTTGTCGGTCTGGTTTAGATTGATGTTTATATAAATTTGTGTAAATTGTCGATGTGCACCTGTTAACATCAGTTTCACGTTCTCTCCTGCAGTTTTACAGCTGCGGTCATACTCTTGGCCAACACCACTTTCTTTGGGGTCACCCCACAAAACCAGAAAAGTATATTTGTATTTATATTTATGCATTTGGTAGACGCTTTTATCCAAAGTGACTTAAAATACATTACACTATACATTTCTTTCTGATATGTGCTATCCCCCGGATCAAACCCATGACCTTAGCGGTGCCAACGCCATGCTCTAACCACTTAGCTAATGGATAGCAAATTAGACATTAAACCGGACCTAACACACCAATCTCATATTATCTTGAGTACCTATAGAGTACTATTGCATACATCCTATCTTCAAAGAGTATTTAATTTGATCACAATTATGAAAGATAGATACAGCTGTACGATTACTATTGAGCACAGAAATACTACGTATACGCCCAACTCGTTTTTGGACAAGTTGACCATGTTAAGCATGAGAAGACACACGTTTAATATCGTAAAGAAGTCCGAATGCATGACACGTCGTTGCAGCACCCCTTTAAAAGTGAATTTGAACAACGTCATTTTAAGTATATCATAAAGTTTCAAAATGCTTTTTTATCTTCGTCTATTTGCCTCCACTTAATACCATTTGCAAATAAGATTTAAATCTCCCTTGTTATCTATTAAAAACCTACACCCTTCCCCCAAGGCACACCTCACAGCAGTGTACAGCTTTTTATTGTGTGGGAAATCAAATATGTTAATAAGAACAAAGGGAACTGTGGTGTATAGACGTTTGTCTATGAACTTCTAACTGGCTGGGGGAAGAACTAAGCAGACAGGTGACAGGTGAGGCTAATAAATGTTGCCATTAAATCATATCCACTAAATTAGAGAGAGAAATGTTGTATGACATGGTCAGTAAAAAGTCAAGGCAATATCTCATTAACAGTGGTTTCTTTTATTAGGTGTCATCCATGTTTAACAGGAAGTAACAGGATATAAGGTAACACAATAGTTTCAAAATGGACTATTATTTTTGTATAATCATAAAATGAGATCCCAGCTCTTCATTGGGTGAAACCGCCCTGCTTGTTTGCCAGATTGCCAATCAGCTGCCAGAATTCCAGGAAGGTCAGCTCCCCGTCATTATTAGCATCCAATGAGCTCATGAGCTGGTCAACCACTGCTGGGTCAGAAGCATTCTGTGGGAGAGACACATGGACAGGCATGTGTTAACACTTAAAATAAAATATAGTGCTGCCATCTAGTGGATGTTGCTGGTACTGCGCATTCTTTTCTGTTGACCTATTAATGTGGGAGGGGTTCCTGTTCTGTATGACCCAAACAGAAAATGCACTGATGTGGCATTTTTTCCTTTGTCTCTTACTGATCTAGTTTGGTTGTTATCATGCTGAAACCAACCATTGTATGTTAGTTGCATAGTTTGGGTCTGTAAAGGTCTTAGTGGGTTCATTTTAGCCTGGATTTATGCGAATTTTGTGGAATGTACAACATTGATTTTTTTTTGTGTATTTTAAGGCCCTTACATAAAGATTTCAGCAAACACCACACTAAAACAAGCTAACATATGACTTAC
Source organism: Triplophysa tibetana (assembly GCA_008369825.1). Classification (NCBI taxonomy): domain Eukaryota; kingdom Metazoa; phylum Chordata; class Actinopteri; order Cypriniformes; family Nemacheilidae; genus Triplophysa; species Triplophysa tibetana. The sequence continues at coordinate 4,558,916 of CM017908.1, read as the reverse complement.
AGGGAAGATGGGAAAATGTAATTGTAACCACCAAACTATTTTAAAAACCAAAAATGTAGCTCAAATGATGCACAAAAATTCAATAAAAACTCTTATGAAGTCTTAAGAAAAAAGATTATTAAAGGTTCTGTGCAGCACCTGAGGATCAGTAGAGATGCCTTTTCTTAGCAAGAACCATTTTGAGTCGGATATATGGTTCTGTGGAGATTAAAAAAGTTCTTGAAATAACATTATACGTTACTTTAAACCCTTTTTAGATGAAGTGTATTTGTTCTGGGGTTCTTTTAAGCATCAGAATATAGATGTTTTTGTTTTAACAAAATAACTGAACTTTGGAACTTCAGTTGGCTCTACTATAGCATCAAACAATGAGGCTTTAGAGTTACAATATGGATATCAACCTGTTGTTAAGTACAAGGGATTTTACAGTACAGTGTAATCTTCATGTTTTCTTACCTTCACAAGATTCGGGAGCTGGGATGTCAGCAAGCTTTTAAATTCTTCTTTGCTCAGTGTGTAGGCAGAGCCATCCTTCCCAGCGTAAGTCTTGAACTGGGAAATCAGTACGTTAATGGCAGATTCCATGATTTTGAGAGCAGGATGCTTAGATGACTAGAAAACAATGAAGACAGGTTATTCATTCAGGTAAAACCGACTATATCATGTTTGTGATAGCCAAATTCAAGCAATTAAATCAAAGTTTAAATCAAGTTTACAGACAAGTACAAAAAAAGTAAAATATACTAATATAAATATATTCTATACATACAATATATATATATATATATATATATATACTATATAAAATATGCAATCAGTTGTTAGACATATTAATTAATCTATATGCAGATCAGAAAACAATCTTTCAAGATGCATATTTCACAAGTTGCTAACTCTTGCATGCTCTAACTAACTTAGTTATACACCAAATAAGTATAGTTTGGTTACTTTTAAATTAGAAAGAAAGAAAAAAATACACTTAATAATGGAGCTAAAGAACCACATGGACTCACCTGACCTGAGGAGTGATGTTGGAAGTGATGTGCTGTGTAAATGACCACATCTCAGCTTTTATATTCTTCATCGTATTGTCAAACTCAGCGGAAAACTCAAAATCAACAAGTCAGACTTTTCTTATCTCCACTGTTACCATAGTGAAGCTCGGAATCTCTCACACACACATATATGGATGGAATGACGCAGGATATATCATACACAGTTTTTTTAATACATTTATTTTTTAATACATTTATTATTATTTTTGTTTTAACATTAGTTTTTTTGTAAATGCAAAACAATTGTCCATTTTAAAGCTTAACATTTACCATCTGGGTTGAGTATTCTACATCCCCTCTATCAGGTTTCCTAATTGTTGTCAATGTAAACATCTGTCATCAGGGAAATTTGATCTGATAACTCCATCAAAACTTACTCAGCGTCAACTGACATACTGGAATTATACATGACCTTATTAACACCATCCTAAGATCAATTTTAGAGGTCAGTAATGGAATTTTCTATTATACTGAATATAAAAAAAACTTTTTAGATGTGCTCATAATGTTATTTGCAGCATTTATGTCTTATCTTAAAATTTCCATTTATAAAAAAGGCGTTAAAAAAATACTCAAAATAATTTGCTCGAATACATTGCATTCCACTTTTTTATTTTTGATCAAAAAAATGCACACATTGATAAACTGTGACATTTGGTCTTTTATTACTTATTTGTAACTATTAATGTCATTTTACATCGTTCTTCAAATCAAATATCATAGGACATTGTGCCATATGATCACCTTTACTTTAAATTACGTGTTCCATCAATTAAACATTTTCTTCATATTTACAAATCGAACGAGAAAAGCCAAAATTCAAATGGAATTCATTCCAGAGATTGCAACAAAAACACACGTCTATAATCAAATCAAATCTCAATGATTCATTACAATGGCTGATATCCAAAGTGAAGAGTTACGTCCACATCAAAACAGTGCAAATAAATCCATCATTTCTCCACTTTCATTCAGTGTGGTGTTGAGACATGAGCGGACCCATTATTTCAGCACCACCATTCTGTGTTCACTAATAAAGGCACATAAGCAAACATTTCAAACTTCTATTTAGAAAAACAAACTCATTAGTTTTGAACATTAGTCATTAACATTAAGAGTGAAGAACGTGGGGTAGAAAGCTCACAATGACCTCTAAAGAGAGGCATATACCAAACTTTAAAAGAAACCAGCTTGATACCAGCTGAGCAAGCGAAACCACGGGCAAACCGGTAATTAAATAAAATATTTTAGGCTCTTACAAATTGAGAGCCAAAAATATAGAGAGCTAAAAGAAAATCACTTTTCTAAGTAAAATAAATTTTTAAAGTTGTATTTTAAAGAAGGGGACCAGCGAGTTTTATTGCACGCACCCTGTTTAGCATTAACCTTGTCAACTATTACGTGATTGATCCATCTATTTGCAAAGCAAAGCAGAAGGTGACACTTTACACAGCGAGGAAGACCCACAGATGTGGCGTTGAAGAACAATACAGAGGTAGCTTACAGCAAAACACCCAAAGCACAAGTGGGACGTCACTAATGACAAAACTCAATATTGAAACTCTTTACAAACAAGGTGTGAAAGTACATCTACAGTCTACAGAGCCTAAGACTGTTTCTCAAACATACATAGTTTTCCTGCTATAGAGTTTTGTATCGAGCACGATCAACATTATGCCGCCAGCATTGCGAACTTCAACAGTGCGTCCTTCTCAAAATCTTCCATCTGCTCCTCCAGTGAATCATTGTCATCCGGCCCATCTTCCAGACCGTCTGCCAAATCTTCCAAGATATCCGCGACGTCCTCGGCGAAATCGCCGAAAAGCATCCTGTCGTGGTTGAAAACGCCACCGCTGAAGAACTGAGAAGAGAGTCGACGGAGAGCCACCTTGCTTTCTTCGGGAACCCCCTCCAGTTTGCTTAGGTAGACCTCAAGGAGGTCGTGAAACTCGACCAGCTTGACTGGAACAATGCCTTCTGCGTATGCACAGTTGTCTACACCCTTGCAGCCCTCAACTGGATGCCGGTACCTCCTGAGCTTCTCTTCCTGGTGTTTCCAAAAGTCTTCCTGCTCATGATGGTGATGATGGTGGTGATGATGATGATGCTTGGACGGTTTGTCCTGCCAAGGTTTATCTTTCTGTCTACTCTCTCTCTCCAATCTTCTCTCATTCTTCTTGTGGTCCCACTCCTCTTTGTACTTCTTGAAATGCTCTTTGCCTTTGTCGTCACCGTTGAGTTTGTTCTTGCCATGTTTGCGCTCCCTCGCTTTTTCAGTTTCCCCTTTCTTCCGGTTGTTTTGTTCTTCTTTCTTTTTGTCCCATTCTTTCTTTTCTCCTTTGTGCTCTTGGTGTTTCCTCTTCCATTCTTCTCTCTTGCCCAGTTGGTCCACCTGTTTGGAGAGCCTCTTCTGCATTTCCACCAAGCTCTCCCTCAAATCCGGTTTGTTCCACCCTTGCTTCTTCATGCCCTCCAACCTCTTCCTGCTCTCCTCCAACAGAAATTTCTGTCTCTTGAGTTCTTCTTTCTTATCCCAGGGTTTTTCAGTTTCTGCTGGATCGGACTCGCCGTTGGAAGGTGCTTCAGTGCTCTGGGTTTGCTGTTGGAGATCTTCTTTAACTTTGGGAAAAAGAACATTGCTTACTGAAGGAATAGACGGCGGACTCGATGTTTGTGCCTGCATATTGTATTCAGTTTGAGTAAATCTCTTTCTCTTTATACCTGTGAGTTGGGTGAGTTCAGCAACTCGATCTCTGAGCATCTGAAGTTCATCTTTTAAACCAGGAAGTCCAGAGATCTGCTCCTTTAACCGAATGTTTTCATTCTCCAGCGCACCTTTCTCCGTACTGTGCTTCACTGCGACCATTTTCAAAGCTTTGTCCAACTCAACTTTCTGTGACTGAAAAATATGTATTTAAAATAATCTACACTGAAATATTGTTCAAAGAATACTCAAGTGCAGAGAGTGGAAAAGTTCATAAAATGGATTATATGAGACTACAATAAGGACAGTCCACCAAGAAATGAAAACTCTTGCATCATTACTCACCCTCATGTCATTTTGAACCTGTATGATCTACTTTCTTTTGCGAAACCCAAAGATATTTTGGAGGATGTTGGTAACCAAAAAACATTGGCCCTTATTGACCTCCATTGTATGAACACAAAACCACCAAGGCATTAAATTCATGTATCACAAAATAATGAGTCACATACAGGTTTTGAACAACATGAGGCTAAAAACATAGTTATTTATATCTTTCGTGTGAACCGTCCTTGTATACCAGATGAGATCAAGTCAAAGTCATTATTTTGATAGAGACCTTAATAAATGAAGTTAGGGAAAATTGCTAACCTCTATCTGGGCCTCCAATATATTCATTTGTTTATTCTCTTGGGCGAGTGTATCAAGTAGCTCCTGGAACAGAGATGAAGTTCATCAAAAAATGCTTAAGGTGAAAACAACGGCTTCCAAGTAAAAAAAACAACAATGTAAAAACACTGACCTGGTCACTCAGTTCGGAACCGTCGAAATCCTCTGCGGGAGGAAAAGAAGCATTCGTCATGTTTTTTATTGAGAAATTTAAAGTGCAGGAAATTCAGTCTTGTCAGATGACAGAAAATGTGCCAGAAAGTTTTAACCAGCTCTCTAATATCACAACACACAGTTGAGTAATTTAACCAGGTGACACTTTTAAATACCAGCTTGCTTTGACAGCTCTACACAAACTACATTATTTTTTGTTTAGGTATGGACTAGTAACCCTGCCATGTGAGTAACCCTGCCATTCACATTTATTTCAACACATACATTTTTTAAAGTAAGACACTACAAACAGTAAGAATTAAAGATGAAGTGTGTTACTGTAGCACCCCTAGTGGCAACAAATGGAACTGCAATCTGATTGTTGAAGATATCAATTGAAACATCCAAACATTGGCTCAACCTGTTACAATCAATAAATTCACTTCACCTTTAGCCCCTCAGAAAAGCAGTGCATTGTGGGTAATGAACAGGGGTCAGGATAGAGGCTGCCCTCAGCAGCTGCCCATGAGATCAAATTCACCCAGGCCTAAAATGACTCTGTAATAAGCATAAGAGGGCAACTCCTATCCACAGCTTAAGCAAAAGCATTTACTGCATATACTGCCACCCAGCTCACACGCTGTACCTACCACCAGACTGGTCAACCACCGAACCTGAAGGCATAGTAAAATGAATTCAACCATTGAAAATGTCAAAATAATTCTCTTATTTTATCACACAATGTGGCATGTAATCACAACCAAGCGTTACGAGTCCCTGCATAATCAATGCTATGCATCACATCATCTGCATTAAATGATGTCCACTGGCAATGTGTGACATTTCTCAGTTCTTATAATGTAATTTATAACTTTGCTTTTCGATGTTAGTCATGCATCTCACCCGTGAGAAAAAAAGAGCCGATGCAGAGCAGCACTAGCACTCCAACTATCAGCTGATTCAAGGAGAAGCCTTGTTTCTCCTCCTTCCTCTCTGGCAGATTAAACTCCTCCTCTTCTTCGTCTTCATCAGTCAGAGCTTCGCTTCAGCACTATGGTTGGCTGCACGTGTCGCAGCCTTAAGCCGGCGCCTTCTGTTGAGCCGCCCGCTGACAGTTCTTCTAAATGAGAAGTAAAGAAGGTAAACGAAACATGAGCTTAGGCAACATTCACTTTCATTGTACTGAGAAAACTACTTTTTTAATACAACAAGACTAAAAATCATAAACAGTGGTCTCAGTTTCTCATGTTTCTCATCCATGTGTTATTTATAATATTGTATGAACACCATACCTGGTTCTCTGACCACATCTGGGACTTTCTCTGGCAGTTCAAATGCAGGCTCCTCCTCCTCGGTCTCCACCGATCCAATCGTTTCCGGATAAGGACTGTCAGGGGCGGGGCTTTCTTCCATGGAGCCAAAGCCTGTATCGGCCTCAAAGGGTGAAGCTAGAGTCGAGGCTTCAGGAGCAGGATGTACATCAGCTTGGATATCAACCACAAGGATTGCTGAAGAATCAGGGGCGGGGCTTATATCTGTAGCTTCATATACACCGTGGAAGGGGCTTATTTCTCTAAACGGTTCAGGGGTGGATGTGATTTTGGGCTCTAGTTCAGGGATGGGGCTTTCTTGAACGGGGACGTGCTGGCTGGGGAAGACATCGGTGACGTCCTCTTCAGTGGGTTCATCTACGGGCCGACTCCTCTGAAAACCGGAAGGCCGATTCTGTAGCGATGCTGAACGGCACGGCACCCAGAAGATCACTGTCGGGAGGAGAACTGGTGATGGTGTCGTGGATGACAGGAGCATGGATATCTGGATCGAATTCAGCCTGGCCAGATGCGGCCATCTCTTCAAAGCATTCTGGGGATGTTTCCTGGCAAATCTGGATTTTGGAAAGTGTTATATTAAAGTCGACAGTACATTCGTTTTTAACTAAAATAATGCTTTATAACAAAATGTCTATAGAGACCCAAAAGGTAAATAATGACTCTATAGACCGTTTATTTACAATATTGTTTGTTAAAGAGAGATTTTGTAAGAAAAGAATCATAACTAAAAATAAAAATGTACATACCGGTGTTGATGCACTGACCTGGTGACCCTCCTCTGACAAGATCGTCTCCACCACTGACGTCTCAGGATCATGGGACCTCACCTCCAAAGAACTCCCTGAAATAACCACAGATTAACAGTTCAATATTAACGTTTTTACACCTGAATGACTTTCGTTCTACTGCAGATCACAAAAGAAGATATTTTGAATAGACATTTCTTCTTTTGTGAAAAAAGTAACGCAGGTTTGAAATGACATGAAGGTGAGTACATGAAGTAAGAACGACTATTTCCGAGTTACACTACAGTGATGGATATAAATATGTTGTAACCTGCTAACTCTTCTGAAAGACTGGGCGCATCTCCAAGACTTTCTGTCCCATCATCCACCGGGGCGGCAGGGTCAGCGGCAACCTCCTGAAACAAAATAAAAGCACAAATGACTAAACGTGAGTAATTCACAAAACATACTGACCAAGCATTAGCATAATGTTACATTCACCTCAGGGGACAGCAGAGTCCAGCTGTTACTGGAGGACCCGGTGCTGCCGGTGCTGTTATCAGACATGACCCTCTTGTGGCTCTGCACAGCACCTACAACCGTAACCACAAGCAGAATCATTTTATTAAACCAAAGAGCACCTAGGGAAATGAACATACACTCAAATAGATTCTTATAAAATGCAAGCTTGAAGAGTTAAGCAATGCCATACAGTATAGCAGTCATGTTTAGAAAATATAACAACCTAAATAGAGAGGGCCTATGTAAGCCACAACAGCTAATGACAGTTATTATAAAACAGCACACAAACAAACATATTCATGTATAGCTCAGATTGCATAATGCATTAGCAAAGCAATGTTGTGGGTTCGATCCACAAAAACACGTATACTAATATAATGTACGTAGGCTATAGCATACATACACTCTACGTGGCTTTTGATAAAATCGCCTGTCATTTAAATACACAAAACATAAATACGCTACAAACACTGCTGTTTTATAAAGCGGCCCTCTAATGTGCCCAAAAACGGTCAGGCGGCGCACACATTGCATTCCAGCACCTTAACGTGGCCTATTGTTTACATGCATTCGTGGGCTTATCACGGTGATGCGCTGCGTATTTACTTTGCGCACGGTGAGCAATTCAGTTCCCACACTATGCAAAACGATCCCTGCCTTCTTCCGCAAGAAGCACACGGAGAAACACAGATTACATATACTGCGATGTCAGTTATACAACGCTTACCGTGCTTCAGTCGGTTGAGGCGCGCACGTTGTTTTCGCGCAATCTATTTCTACGCGTTTATTTCCAAACGCGCTATCTAGGCAACGAACTTACGCAACTTCGGCTCCGAGTTGCGCTTGTGGCTGGATTGCGGTTGCGTTTCTCTCCAATAGGACACCGATAAGGCGCAACGCAACGATCCGGTCAAAGTCTTAACAGCCAATGGGAATAAAGAGTCGCGTCGGCCGGCAGCGCCTTTCAGCTGTGACTGACAATCGCAGGTGAGAGCGACAATCCACACGTGAAGGGCTCTCTGAACAGTCTTGTCACTGACCCGAGAGAAAGCAAAGACTTGTGATGTCCCAACAACATGCATGAACGCCCTATATATAGTGGCGAGGCATGTTCTTGAATCTCCAGCAGTTTACAGACACGTCTGCACAACGAGAGCTAAATCTGTTGGGGCTTCCCAAAAGTCTGTCCGCTACAGCTGGACTTCCCTAAATAAACTCTGACCCTGTATTGCAACATTTTTGCAATGAAGACACGAAATGATACTAAAATAAAGCTAATCAATGTGGAACAACTATTAGTTGTATTGAATTGTAACGCATTTAAATGCAGTTTAGTGTTGTGTGGTGCTTTATGTTCACACATTAAATGCCCATTTTTGTCTGAGTCGGTTCCATGAAGAACCTTTAACATCCAAAGAAGTTTTACAAAAGGTTCTTTAGAATAAATGGTTCTTATAATAACCATTAAGTATATTCTTTTGGAACCAAAAAAAGCACCTTTAGTTTTAAAATGTTTCGTGATTATATATTTAGTAAATGTACTCCGTTTTATGTTTGTTTATCATGCAACCGCGTTGGACAATAATAATAAGCTAAAGAAAAAAACTACATTGGGCCCTAAAGTCACACCTGAATGATGAAAAGAAACATGGCATAATAAGGCTTCTCAGGTTTGATAACATTTCAAATGATACAGTACAAATATTTTAATATTTAAATTACCTCTTCTGTATTAATTCTTTACACCTGTATGTGAGAACAACATTATTTTAAAACAGACCCAGAAATTAAACAAAGAAGATTACCTTCAAGACACAAGTCCTATTCATTACATTAGGCTTTCACACATAAGTTGCTTATACAACTTGCAATCCTCTTAATTGTTTCGACATTAAATAGGGAGCTTGCCGTGCCCACAGATAAATTATGTAGCATACTTGTACAGTTTTTGTGCATTTTCAGTGACTTTTGCTGTTTTACACTTTTGAAATGGCAACACATCCACACACATAAACACAGAAGATAACCTAGTGGGGACTTCTCATAGCTGAATACATGTATGTACATTATAATACATAATATATGACACAAAGACCCTTACATTATTCAGTATAAACCAAAATGTGCAAAGAAACATATTCAAACCACAACTTACACACACAAAATATTATTGGATTGTAAACAATGGGTAATACCGTAAGACATACCTGAAAACATGGTATTTTTGATTTATACAAAACAAACTATAATGTGGTGCTTTATAAAAAAACATCACTGCGTAATAAGAATGTATTCTATGTGTAAGAATGTTGTAAAATCTTATAATTGTTCATATTAATATCACAAAGTATGTAAGCAAACCTTTTAAATGGATACTTTACTTTAAATGGATAGTTTACCCAAAAATAAAAACTCTTTAATCATTAACACATTTACCTTTATGCTACTCCAAAATGTAGGACTTTCTTCTGCAGAATGCAAGAGAGAACCAAACAATGTAACTTTCGTTTTATGCAAAGAAAAACACCGAGACATTTTTCAAAATATCTTCTTTTGTTTTTGTTTTACAGGAGAAAGAAAGTAACAAATGTTTTAATATGAAAGTTAACACCATATTTTTATATTTGGGTGAAAAATCCTTTAATGTTAGGCATGATTATATATTATAGATTACTCTGCTTTTCTACGTATGCCACTTTTATTTGTAATAAAAATCTGTTTTATTCACCCAAAATCTAAAAAATATATATATACAGTTATGTGGATCTGTGAGAGGATGGCCGGAGGTGCCACGTCACACAGTGTGACTGCATCCATTGGTCAAACCCGAGGATATGCTGCTCCCTTTTCCTCCCTATGGTTCACTTTTGGCCCCTAAACATTAAATATTATTTACATCCATTATCCCAACAAAGCTCATACCACCTAGAAACTGTTTACGTTTTTGTCCGATGCATTTTAGCTACATTAGCGATTGCCTATAGGAGTCGTTTGCATTGGGTCGGTTTCTTTCGCATCACTTTTGGAAACAATGGAGTCACTTCGCCATCAGCGTTTACAGCCCGGTATCGGATACGGAGCGAGCGCGACCGGGACTCTTCGGTCCCTGAGACCCGGTGTAACTGGCACTCTTCCTTCGGCACAGTCTTCGCATATGTCGGTGTCCGCCTCTCCGGGGCCGCCGCCACCACCGCCGCCCCTTCAGCTCCACAACCTGATGGGAAGCGGGTTCGGTTCGATGGACATGTCGTCGGGTCTGGGTCTGGGTCTGGGTCTGTCCAATCCCACCAACCCTGCGGTGCTGAGAGAAGCAGTGGACGCGGTGGTCCGGAGCTTTGCGAAACACACGCAGGGATACGGCAGGGGTATGTGGGGTCACGTTTTATATTGAGCGGATTATATATATGGTTAACGAATCTATTAATGAGTATTAGCTTATTAACCTATTACTTTACTAACATTTACCTATTATTTTATTATTTTAAAGGTGTATTAAACATGATTTTCTTTATTTGACAGATCACCGTATGCATTACCATAGTTTTACTAATAATATCATGATCACTGTAGTGAGATAATAGAATATTTGTAGTTAGAATAGTTTTACTAATAATATCATGATCACTGTAGTGAGATAATAGAATATTTGTAGTTAGAATAGTTTTACTACAGATACAATAGTTAAACTATTTACTGTAGTAAAACCTTTTTAGATTTTTTGTAAAGGGTCAAATACAAGTCTGCGTTTGTGCATATTGTAATTTTGATTGCAATTCAAAGTATATCAAGAAGATGTTTCCATCATATTTCAACCCAGAATCAAATGAAATAATACAAAAATTATAATAAAGTAAATCATACATAAAGAAAATGAAGTCTTGACTCAAAGTCTGCAAAGAACAAATATGTGACCATGGACAACAAACCAGTCTTATGGGTCAATTTTCTGAAATTGAGATTTTTACATAATATGAAATCTGAATAAATAAGATTTCTATTGATATATGAGTTGTTAGAATATGACAATATCTGGCTGAGATACAATCGTTTAAAACTGAGAGTGCAAAAATATCTAAATATTTAGAGAAGTGCCTTTGAGGTTGTCAATCTGGGGAACTGTTGCAGGCCAGCCACAAAAATAAAGATTTTATATATTTATTGTAGGAAATTTACAAAATATCTTCATGGAACATGATCTTAACTTAATATCCCAATCATTTTGGCATTTAAAAAATCGATAATTTTGACCCATACAATGTATTTTTGTCTTTTACAAAAAATGTTTGCGTTCTACTTAAGACTGGTTTGTGATCGAGGGTCACATATTAGGATATTTTAGAGTTAAACCACTCCAACCACAACTGTAGATATCATTGTCTAACTGTACCAACTAAAAATCATTTTTAGTACAATAAAACCTATGAGGGGTCAAGGGGGGTCACACAAATTGTCATGAAAATAATTTCACAATCCAAAAAAAGACTATCTTCATGAAATTCACTCATTGAGCTGTCAATCGACACAGCCCTTTAGAGGCCAAACATGCGATTTAAGCATTCTGAAGGAAGCAGACTGAACCCCCAACATGATGACCTAATTACTTTAAAGCGATTATTGTCGGATACACTCTGCAGCTTGTGTTGTTTACAGGCAGGTTAAGTGTTTTAATCTACTCCCCAGACATCTCAGACCATCTGAACGCCCTGACTGGTTCTCTTTTTGAAAAAGTACCTTTGCACATAATTGTGCGTGTTTGTTTGTGATGATGTTTTTTCCACATCACCCTGATTTCCTGTTTGGACTTGTAGCTAAGCAGTTCCACAACAATAAGCTTCCTTCAGACATTTAATTGTGCATTTTGCATGTTGAGACTGAACTTCTTTTACAAAAATGTTTTTAATTTCCTCAAATTTTAGTTTGCATGCAAGCTATGCATACTGTGTTTTTACCAAAGCCACTTGGAATAGAAAAACTTATACTGATATGATGTCTGAACCCTGCAGTAAATGTTGTGGAGGCGTTACAAGAGTTCTGGCAGATGAAGCAATCACGAGGGGCTGATCTGAGAAACGGCGCACTCGTTGTTTATGAGATGGTCCCGTCTAATAACCCCCCCTACATCTGCTACGTCAGTCTTCCTGGGGGCAGTTGCTTCGGGAGTTTTCAGGCAAGAGTCTCGTGCAACATTCCCTCTTCATTCTCAGATCTTCACAAAATAAATAATTGTCTTTGATTGCCGTGTGTGTTTAAATATTTGATGTTTTCTCTGGAGGATCTCTTGGAAATGGTTTTAATAAAATTCTCTGACCACTCCAGGATTGTGTTTCAGTATGGTTAAACACAATCTTTGATCTTCTCAGTTCTGCCCAACCAAAGCTGAAGCCAGACGGAGCGCAGCCAAAATCGCCCTGATGAATTCTGTTTTCAATGAACATCCGTCTCGACGCATCACAGATGAATTCATTGAGAAAAGCGTCTGTGAGGCTTTAGCTTCTTTTAACGTGAGTTTGGGACAACATGCAGCTTTATTCAGAAGTAGGCAGAGATCAAATAGCTGCTTTAGGTTTTTTAGTTGACATCAACATATTTTTTACATTTTAATTTCGCTTAATAGACAGTTTACCTTCTCTTTGTTTGCCACAGGGGAACAGAGAAGAAGCTGATAACCCAAACACTGGTATTGGTGCTTTTCGGTTCATGTTAGAGTCGAACAAGGGGAAGTCAATGCTGGAATTCCAGGTAAGAGGGAACATACCAGTTAAGCTACTGGAATTTGTTATTTCCTTAAATAAAAATACCAACCAAATACATAAATTTAAATAATTGGAACTCTTCCAGTCGGTTAGGACACACGAGATGAACATTAACTGCAACCTTTCATGCGGCTTTAATTGTTTTCTTAGGAACTGATGACGGTTTTCCAGCTCCTTCACTGGAATGGCAGTCTCAAAGCCATGAGAGAAAGACAGTGTTCCCGTCAGGTAAAAACATATATTGAGTTTTTTTTCTCTTTCATTGTGTAATGATGCTTTTATAGAGGCCATTCAACATTATGTGAATATCTGATGTGTTGGTGAAAGTAAAATATATTCTATCTAGGGAGAGAGGGAATTTTCTGATGGTCCCCATTTAACCAATCGATTTGTGTTTTTTTTATGACAGCTATAGAACTTATAAACCAGACATCATATTAATTGTTGGAATGTATAAGTCCTTACATAAATCTACGTAAATAACATTATGACTTCATTGAAACAGGAAGTGCTTGCTCATTACTCTCACCGAGCGCTGGATGATGACATGCGCACACAAATGGCCGCCGACTGGGTCAGCCGAGAACACACTTTATCCGGGACCATTACCCGAGAGCTGGCTGCTACGGAGCGTGAACTAGAGGATGCTCGTCTGGCCGGACGAGAGCTGCGCTTTTACAAAGAAAAGAAGGACATTCTGCTGATGGCAGTGGGGCAGTTAGGTGGGTCCAATACCACAACTCTGCCCTGCAAATGCTGAAAACCATGAAGATGTGTGACGCGGCATATGATTGTGACAGAGCAGCCAGAAGAGAAGTCTCAGCACTCCAAAATTGAAGACTTTTAAAACCTGTGTGTGTGTGAGTGAGGAGGCAATAAAAAATCAGCATTTTAATCAAACGTCAATGAATCATGAGAGGTGATGAAAGAACATTGTAACATTTTTAGGGAAGAATGTTATTAATGATCTGAACAATTGATGCGTTTTAAAAACCAAGCACTATATTGCTACCTTATTACTATATCAGTATTATCCACCAGTGTGACTGTCATTGATTGACGTTACTGGCGTTTGGACTTATTGTATCTTGAGTTGGAGGAGGTTACGTTTTTGGAATAGCATACTTCCATGATGCTTTTACTATTTTCACCTTTTGCTACAACGACAAAATGTTACGAAATGTCTACTTACAATATCACACAAGTGTGAAATTATTCCTATTGTTTAACTTAATATTTTAAATAAATGTCTGGCAATATACATTATATAATACACAGCACATAGTGAATGGTAAAGAAGCATTCTATTCCAAACATAACCTCAGTTTTGAGGCCTTTCTAAAAATCTTTGCATTGTAGCTTTCTTTGATTCTGTAATGCATGGGTGCTGCTCTTTCGCCCATTCAGTACAGGTGTGATCACTGCAGATTTTTATGTTCTGCATTTAACAGGCTCATCATAGGTGCATTTATATGTGTTTTAGAAGATGAATATATAAGCATTTGTATTTTTAGTTAATTTTATATATTTTATAGTTATTCCTACTTTTTTAACGATGAGACAAGACTCTTTATTTGTTTGCCTTCCGTTACATTCGTGATTGTAGAGCATCAATGCTCATTTATAGGCAACATTTAATTTCTACCTCCTTGCTGAAAGCTTTGAACATTTATCACACATACACATGCAGATTGGATTTTGTGCAAGATGAGCAATGAATAATGGTTTGGCAGGGAGGCTTCATTCAGAAGCAGGAATAAACCATTGTTGGCTCCTATAGACACTTTTTAAACAAACAATGTTCGGGTCCTAATGATTCTAAAATTCTAAGTTTTGAAAGCCCCAATTGTATTTTGTATGTAACTCTTTTTTTTTATTAGAAGGTATCATATTGGTGTATGTATTGAAATGTAAATTGCATAAACATTTCATACATTTTTTAGAAAATGTCTGTTCTTTCCTTGCTGTGTTTTTTTACAAACTTGTTTACCAAATTAATTTTGTATTAATACTCAATGTAGTGAAATTACATCAGTGCATGTGAAACATTTTATACAATTTGTTTTGTATGAGTAGTTTAAATCCCATTTTTTAACTGTTTTGCAAGATTTTAATGCATAACCAATGTTGTTTTTTGTTGTTGGTTCATATACTAGTCAATAAAAAGCTTTTTATTACATATTTTATTATATCTCTTTGTACATTTTAAGTTACCACTACAAACATATTTTGATAACATAGTTGTTAGACCATTAAGGTCAGAGAATTGAGAAAACACTGTTAGAGTAATTATTTTGGACTTTTATATTACTTTTCCCCGAGTGACTTTTACGTTGAAACATGTTATCTCACTGCTGGTTTTGACTATGCCTGATTTCTGCCCTGTGTAAAATATTTCGCTCTTGGTTAACATAATTTATCTTGGGAAAACATTTTTATGACAAATCATTTAAAAAACATAGTAATGCACTGTTTATTTTTTTACTAAACGAATGGTCTCGACGATTTGAGTTATATTGTTAATGAAACAGTAATGCTTTATAATATAATATTACACCCCAAATAAGTTACTGTATAACTGATATTAAATAAACGCCGCTCGCTAAATACGCGTAAGAGGTATTTTTTGTTTAGGCATAAACATGGCTGCCTATTTGGGTTCTTAGGGGTCCTATATCATCATATCGCAGTTCATGTGGCTCAGTGAAAGCAATGACAGTATATAAGATTAAATAGATATTTGTCATTTGTTACAACGTTTTATGTCATGCTACGGGCTGTTGTTATGATCCTTATCTGCAACTAAATACCTCCATTATTCTTCAATCTTAAAGTCGAGTGTAAATTATGTGGGGAATCACTGCATCACGGTTTGTCCTTCAAGGCTGCTGGAATTTTTCACATCTACAATGTTCCCTGAGTCGCATACAGAACTTGTCACTAACAGCATGCAAGGTAGGCAAAAAAGAAAGAAACATCTTTGATAAAGCCAATAAAAATGTGGGTATTCTGGCTCTTATTCTGATCTGCCAAAGCAATTTGATATGGGATGGGATCTAGTTGAGTTAGCGTTTTATTTGCAGCATATAAATTGCAGATTAAGAATTTAATATTCCCATATTGTTCCAGAAGTCTAAATACTAATTTACACAGAAATGAATAGTGTGTGCATGCATGTGTAATATGCAAGTAATATATGATCCACTTTTGCTCAACTGTAATGCAGCAAAAGTAAAATATGGATCAAATATATCAGATCATATATAAAAACGAGGTTTGACTAATTGCATTACTAATTTTGTCTAATTTGTTAAGAACACAGTTGTTGTGGAGCGCTGGTGGAAGGTCCCTTTGTCAAAGGAGGGAAGGCCACCCAGACTTTATGCACGACGACACAAAGTGTACCGCTTGGTCGAGGACACAAAACATAAGGGCGAAGACAAGATGGAGCTCATTCTTACACAGACAGTTCCAAGTATTTGCCCTAGCATTAGAAAAGTTTACCATGGTAACTAACTATTGGTCAAAAAGATTTGAAAGATGTTGATGTTGATTTTACAGAGCTAGGTGGACGAGGAGACACAGTTTTTGTGAAAAAGTCAGTTGGCCGCAACACATTACTACCCCAGGGCCTGGCTGTCTACCCCTCACAGGAAAACAAAGATACGTTTACAGAGGAGAGAAGGGTCAGTAATCTCTTTTCAAGTCATTAATTCGAGCTTTTATTGAAACATTCAATGTTAAAAACTGTTATTTTTTTCTTTAGCTACTGAAAGAAGGGCGTCCAGAAGACAGAATCCAGACACGCACCGGTCAGCTTGTGAGTAATCTTGATTTTAAATGAAATTGGAGTATACCTATTAACTGTACCTATAACTTTGAGCAGCCATTCTGTATGTGTAATTTTGCTGTTAAAAACATTCTATATATTGGTCTTCATTGTGTGTCTGTTTTTTTAGACCACTGAGTTCCTGAAGCAATCAAAGCTTGAAGTTGGCATGCACACTTCCATTCAGTACTCGCTCACCAAAGAGATTGTTTGCCGACAGTTACTTAGAAAGGTAAGATTCAAGAAAATATAATGGTATAAATGCTATAAACATATATAAATACATCTGTGAAGACAAATTTAATGCACACATTTATTTGACGGACAATGCAGTTCATTGGTTTTGTTACATTGTTTTTTTTTTATTTACCCACAGCTGGGTGTGGTTGTACCTACACATGCTCTAACGCTTCCCGAAGAGCCAATCACAGACCTGGGAGAGTACTGGTGTGATGTCACAGTAAGCATAGATACATTATCTTGTTATATTATCTAGACAAGTAGATTAAGTATTTGAGGTTATCATGTATATTAAAAACAAATAGTGAGTGAAGCTGTACTTTGACAGTAGACACGCATTCAGAAATAATATATTAAGTTGCAAACAGCCATTATGTACTTTATTACTGGATGGAGGAGGCTAGGAAACTAGTTGATTTTAGGAAGCAGACTGATAGTTCATCTGTAAGGTGGTACCGACTGCAGGTCATTTATAATCATTTGAACTTATATTCATTTAAACTCATAAGCTGATTTGTGTTCTTTCTCAGGTGAATGGATTGGAAACAGTCAGGGTGCCCATGTCTGTGGTGCCTTTTGTGGAGCCGAGACAACTTAGACTTATGAAGAAACAAAAAGAACAGTCTGATTCAGAATAGTGTTTAGTTATAAAAATATCGTAGGCAACAACTTGGAGGATCTACATAAGGAATTTGTAAAAATAAACATCTTTTATTTCTTCCTATTCCCAGCATTCTTTTTTACCTTGAGAACATGGCTTAGGTCAAGGGTG
The DNA here is from genome assembly GCA_008369825.1 of Triplophysa tibetana. Taxonomy (NCBI): domain Eukaryota; kingdom Metazoa; phylum Chordata; class Actinopteri; order Cypriniformes; family Nemacheilidae; genus Triplophysa; species Triplophysa tibetana. Next base: position 4,541,163 of record CM017908.1, on the reverse strand, counting down.
TCCAAAGTCAGTCCTGGAGGGCCTATGTCCTGCAAAGTTTAGCTTCACCCCTAATCAAACAAATCTGTAAAGGTAATCAAGGTCTCACAAAGCAGACTTGAATCTTCCAAACAGGTGTGTTGAGCCAAGTTGGAGCTAAACTCTGCAGGACTGTGGCCCTCCTGGACCAACATTGGACACCCCTGGCTTAAGTCAAGGCTAAATGTTCATTGCCGTTTATGATATTACTGTAAATCCACATACATGCTTTAATACAACGCACTGATGTTGAAACAAGGAAATTAACTGTAAAAAGGCAATTGTCTGCATCACACTGTTCTTAAAATTATAATTCTCATTTCTTAAATTTCTGTATGATTATAAGACTAATAAACATATTTTAATGTGCATCAAGCTTTTTTATCCAAAAACAAAGTATAATTTCTCATTCTTAATCACATTCTTCATGTGAACACCAATTTTTCTTTTTAATTTTCAGGCGTATTGCGACATGCCATTGTTATGCCTACTAACATTTATGGCCATTACGAAAATCAGATCAGCTTGTAGATTCCCAATACATGTTTTATTAACTTTTTGTGAAACTGGATTCTGAATGTGAATAATAAAGAGCAGCTGGTTTTTTATTTAGCGCTCGTAATAATCATTTTATTATGATGATTCAAGGAGACGCATGCTGCTTTTTTTATATTCATAATAAAATAGAGCCTTTAAGGGTTTTCCATCATAGAAAAATCAATTTCTTCAACATTTTGGAAAGGATTTTTCACACATTTGACAACTTGCCAGTTAACAAAGTTTCCACTTGTTTTATTAATCTTCCGTGAGACATCAAAAATCCTATTATTTCAAGTTGTGTTGTATAGTTTATTTTGCTCAGATTTATGCATTCTTATTCCTGGCAGTGATATAAGAATTATTTTACACACAAAATGAAACATTTTTGTTAATTCTCTAATAATGCAATAAAACTGTTAACTTAGTTTAGGTTTTACATTACATTCTTTAAGAATCTATGTTCAAACAGAAACACGTACTCAAAACACACAAGAATGGGAAGTTTCACTCAAACATTTGTTTCAATTCATCTTTTACATCCTTTTTAATGTCTAACTGTTTTCTGGTTGCACAATGGACAGTATGGAAGACGAGATCCTCTTAGACCAAACAAGTCATAATTAAACATGGTTTAAACATGATATTACAGGTGACTATGTGTGGCAGATCTAAACCTTTGTAACACAACCAAATGGAGAACATAAAAATGAAACGACAACATTCTTCACTATAAACAGTAGGTATTCGCTGACCTCCTAATGTTGTAATTGCAGACGATAAAGAATTGATTATCTTTCGCTTCTCTCTGAAACAATATAAGCTGGTATGACATTTCTAAAAGCTAAAAATACTACTTTTCTTTATCGCCCATAGTCTTGGGACAAATCTGCCCTACAGTAGTGTGCCACGTCTTGTTATTCTGTGACGTCGGCTAGAATCCATACTTGGCTTGCGTCTGTCGGCGGGTGAGCTTGTTTTCAGCCCAGCTATTCTTAAGCTCCATCTCACGTTCCTTGGCTTGATGAATCAGATAAGTGATTTGGTGCTTGCGCCTCTGTTGTCCTGTTGGCTGGTCTCCTTTTTTCTGAAAATAAGACAAATACATTTTCAACAGAAATCTAAAACACTTCTTACTAACTTAGAGAATATATCATTTATATAAGCTTTTTGCAGATGCTTTTATTTAAAGCGACTTGGTGTGTTTAATAACAATTTTTGATTGATCTTGTTGTGCTTCAGAATTAGTGTCTTCACTTGTTTTGCTTACCTTGCTAAAGGACTTGCGTGGCTCCAGATCTGCGGTCACATTCTTTGTCATCCACTGCTTGTTGCCACTCAGCTGATCATCTCCTTTGATCTCCAAGAATTTGATTTCCTCTTTTCCCCGATTCTGTTTGCCCAGCAGCCGCCGAAACTGTAAATAAAGGTAAATATTTCAAACACTGTTCAAGAATCTCTGTGCATCTACCTTAAAACACTGATGATGAGGTGTCCTAGGTGGTTGCTAGGGTGCTTAGATGGTTGTTATTCATCAGAAGCTAAAAAGTTCAGCACACAATTTAATCCAAACCACAAAAATGGGTTTGCAATACAATAGTATCGCAGTATTTAAAATAAATAAATAAATCTAAACTCAAGTAACTTAACAATATGCAATTACATTTTTTTTGTGAACACTTTTTGTGGATTGAAAAACGTTCAAGGTTTAACTGAACCTTATGGATGTAAATTTATAAAACCTGAATTTTTTCTGCCACTAAATAATACAAACTGAAAAAAAATGAAAACTTAATGTTAAGATAAATTTAAAATTTATCCATAAAACCATAAAAAACAGTTTAAAAACAACATTTAAATTATATATTTTGACAAGTCAAATGCTCTACAATGCACACACACATTTTTTGTATCATGATATATTGTGTCATCATGTATTGTAAGTCCTCTACCTGTTACATTAAGTTCAGTGATGTAAAATCTTCTACAGACTCTCATACAGTAACTTACATGTTACTTATGTAAGCTGTAAAAAAGAACTTACTGCTTCATCCTCAAACATTGAAGAAGACCCAGATTCATCTTTCTCCTGTGCTTCAGGTTTGGGGTCTTCGTAGTAACTCTGCCCGTAGTAATCCTGTAAAAAATAAATACACATTAAACATCAGCTAAAGACCTTACAAAGCGCTGCCATGAAACAGCGCTCCATTAAAGATTTTTCACCATACCAAGTACCTGTGAAGAAACGTCTGGCAGTTCTGGATACTGTTGGTACTGATTTTGCAAATCTTCCCTCTGAAAGTCTTGCATGGCTCCAGCTGTCCTACTGTAACTTTCTGCATTAGAATCAAAGTCCAGTGGGGCGTCCTCCACACCGGGTGAAGGGTGAAGAGTGGGAACATAATCTTGGGAATCTGGTTTTTGTGACACCACAGGCTTGGAGGAGCTTTCTGAAAGGGAAAAGTAGTTTTCTGGAGCGAGATCATCATCACTACCATCTTCATCGGCTGCCATCTTCTGGCGTGCCAACTGCAAGGCGGCGGACTTCGCGGCAGCTTTGATGGCTGATGGAGATTGGCTGCTTCCAGAGACGCCTTGGGGTTTACCAGCGCTTCCTTTTGGCTGGTTGGATACAGGGCGTCTCGTCAGGGTGTGGGGCACCAGCGCCCGTTGTTTTTCCTTCACCACTAGATTTTGAGGTTGGGGCAGCAAGGAGGACAGACCACCGCCCTAGAAGAAATACAGAATAAGAAAATATACTTGCATTATACAAATGCAATGGTTTTAATGGTTAACAGCTGATGGTTCATTTGTGATGAAAATTACAAAACTTTATAAACCCTTACCTGGGACACTGATTTCTTTCGCACAGGCTGCTCATCATCGGAGTCGGACTGAAAAAATAATAATAACTTAAGTTAGTAAAAAGACTCAAACTGGCTCATCCGATTCACTCGTGAATCAGTATAACTCACGTCTGCATGTTTTATTTCCGGAACGGTGATTTTAACGGGTTCTGTGCGCTTCTTGGGTTTGGGTAACGTTAGATCCAAACCCATTCTCTGATGTTGAGGGGCCGATGTCTGATATCTCTTTGATCCGATCTCTGCTTTTTTCGGCGCTGGCAGAGACGTAAACAGTCCGCCGGACTTCGCCGCTGGTCGAGCGGGTAAACTCGCCGCGTTATCGCGATCGCTGTCGTCGCTGCTGTCGTACGCTACCAAAGACATCCTTACTGCTTAGATTCGATCAGACGTGTTCATAAAAGGCTGAATGAGACGCAACAATCGCTGTTTGCATCACTTTTCACCAAAGCGATTTAACTCGATCTCATGTCCTCCGGCAGCTGCAGCTTTTGTGGACTATTTGTGCACAAGCAGTGCGTTTATAATTCTAACGATATTGCTGATAAATATCTGATCGAAACATAAATGTCGATTTAAAATAGCGCTGTTTGCTTGTAGCTGAAGCTGTGCTTGCATTGGAAACTCGGCGTCGACATCAATATTTTCTCCACAACAAACACATGAATGCATCAGTTTAAATGCAATTTGGGATACAAACAAACGCAGGTTGTTAACTGTGCGATATCGTTGTTATATTCCTTTAAACAGAGACCCATTTAAGCCGTAAACATCTTTTCTTCCACTGTCAAATATCCTCAACTTCCGGTGCAATGTACCGCATTTACGCAGTGCTGACACCGCGTGGACAGGTCCAGTCAAAATACTTTCCTTAGCTGTAGTAAAGTATTATAAATTAAGTGTTTTTAATCAAACTTTCGTAAATATTGAAGCATACTACACAGTATTTAATACAGTTTATAAATTCCTTAGTATTATATTAAAATATCCTAAACTCCAGAGTATTTTATATAACTTCTAATAAAACTACAAACTAAAAAGTATACATTTACTAAAATATTACTATGCACCTCAAAACCAGGTATACTCACATAATGGGGAGATTCCAGTCTTGTCTATAGCCAAATAAAAAATGATAATTTAGACTATTTAAATTTTTGTTTTTCTTAAAAAATTGGAGAGAAAGAGAAAAAAATTCTTGAGGCTAGTAGTGCCCGTTTTGCTGACATCCACTTTTTATTTGATGACATGATGTTCAGGCAAGACAGTGAGTAAACAATACAATATCAGCCAGGCATCAAGGCAAGGAAACCACATACAGCATTTGGTTGTTTTATTAATAAAGTTTGAAGAACATACATTATTTTTCCAACATAAATACTTTTAGAATTTGAAGAACAGGTGCTTCTGTCGTCACGCTTAAACATTAAGTCAATCACAGTCTCTGTGGCATCTCAGTACCAGTAGCTCTTACGGGGCCTCCTATCTTCCTGTATGTTCATTTTTTCCATTACTTCTTCCTCAAGCGTTTTCAAAGAGGGTGTGTATGTTTGCTGTAGAGCGTCATCAGGTGATGTGTCTTTAGGTCCATCTGTGACAACAAATAGTCATGGGTTGGTGCATTCATGCAACTATATTTTTCCAGTTAACATCTGAACATTAACATTAACATTAAAAAACCTCAGTTCCTCTAAAATCTCACCCTTCCACTGCTGGGGAATGATGCCATCTCTTCTCTGGTACATTGGTTTGGGAATAATGCGTCCTGTCCTGAGAGATACACGCACCCTTTCACCCTCTTCTGTGTATCTCCATTCAATATCAGTAGGCTTTCTAAAAAAATATTATTCACAAACACATACAAGTTGTAAAAGCGAAACACACGTATTCTACTGTATGGCCCTGGAGGTCTGTAATTTATGTTTGATGCTCCTGTAGACAGTTTTGAGGCTCACCTGTCAGTAGGGTCGACAAGTGTAATATCCTTAAGCAATAAAGGTGCTTCACTGGCGATGTATGTACCCTTGTAATCTCCAGACTTGCCAATATACCTGTAATGCTGGAGAAAATCATGATTCAAACAGTTAGGTTAATTAACGAAATGTCAAGTTATGTAATTGATGAATAGAGCACAAGCTGTTTTTCCTACCGTGTTCAACCCTTCAAGTATGACCCAGTTCCGATGTCTGAACACCTGAGAGACTTTCCCCTGCTTTCCTTTGTCCTTACCAGACAGAATCTCCACCTGGATGGATTAAATATAACAGTATTAATAATACAATTATTTAATAGTATAATAAATGCAAGGAATAGGTAGATTCAAAAATCCTAAACCTATGAGAAACGTGAAAGTAGAAAAAAAGTATAAGTGGAAACCTATATAGGGTCATAACATTAGTTGGTGTGGCTTACTGTATCGCCTCTCAGAACATGCCAGTCCTCGTTCGCGATTGGTTCAACAAACACCTTTCTTCTTTTCTTGCCAGGTGGGTTGACACGGCGCGCTGCTACCGTCCATGGTCTGCTCGTTCCATAACGATAATCGTGTGGAAAAGCAGCTTTTGCAGCCATTGAAAGCAATGCTGTGAGTCGCATGATTCTGTGTTAAACAGCACTAAACACAAAGAAATCATTCAGAATGAAAAGTTATTATAATGCATTTTCTTTTCTGCACAACTAAAAACCTTCCTTGTAACTTATTAAAACGTTTTTTTTTCTTAAATATTAAAGCACACTAGACATTATTTACCACAGTTTATAAATTCATTAGTTAATACTACAGTAAGTAAACTACAGTATTTTTTTATTGTAATTAGAGAAAATGTTCAAAGCTCCAATAATCCTTAATGCATTTTATATCACTGATGAAAGTACCAACTAAAAAAGTACATTTACAATTATGCACCTTAATACTAGATACACTCACATAGGCTGGAGATTCTAGTTTTGACTATGGCCAAATATAATCTGTTATTAGTGTATACTTTTTTTAAATAGTGCCTGTGCTTTGCTTTAAGCTGACATGCACTTTTTTATGTTCATTCAAGGGAGTGAATGGGAAATTTTACATATGGAGCAAGATTCCCCTCAACATTTTACAACATATTTAAAAAATGTATGCGTTATATTAAATCCCAAATCATGTTGTATTATTCTCTTAAATTTACACTTGAACGGGGCTTCGATCTATGTTTGGTTTGGCTCCAACTATGTGAAACAGTACATTATTGGTTCGCTCGCAGTCAGTTTAGGCACAGATATATCGCTATTTCAGTTGAGAACGTGCTTTTTCTTGTGCTTTGTAATTATTATTTTAAAAGCTACATTTATACATATCCTGTTTAACAAAGTGACTTTATACGTACCTAAATTAAAGCCGCTGTGATGCAAAAAATAAATTGTCCATCCACAAGGGTCAAACTTGTGCGCAACGTCCGGTGCTTCCTTTTCCTGTTGAATCGATTACGTATGTGTCAAAATAAAAGTCTCGATTGGCAGTCTGCATTTAGTCACAATTTTAAACAACATTTTTCTAATTCGTGTATAATTCATAATAATTATTACTGTAAATAACAACAATTTATTCGGGGTTAATCACCTTGTAAAAAGCGAGACATGTATTTGTCAACTACAAAGGTTGCGTGTTACAGACAATATGTTATTGACAACGTTTGAGAGTTATATTGAATAATGAATATACCATGACGATTTTAATGCATTTGTTCATATGAGAAAGACACTAGGATTGTGATGAGGATATCATTTATACAATTCTGATAACAAAGCGTTGTATTTACAAGTCATTATGGAATGGTAAGGTCACAATTGACCTATAACGTGTATCTCCTGCATTTTTACTACAGTAACATGTACACAGAATTTATGGTTGTCTGACAGGTTATTAAAAGGATTCACTTTTTTACTTTGTTTCCGTATCCAAGTAAGATGACTCTCAGCAGCCAATTAGCGTCGAGATTTCCTTTGTAGTCAGGCAGACATAACACAATCGTCCAATCACAAAATAAGTCGAAAGTGTATTTTTGCTCTATATTACTCAGGAACTTTCATTTTAGTTTATAAAACAAACGCTAAAATTGTTTTCTATGTATGTGGAGGAATTCGACATTTTAATGGAAAAATTTAAGTTTTTCCTGGCTAAAGTTAGCTAATTCCGTAACAGACATTCCTAACGATATTAACGTTAGCTGGCTCATACAGAGCTATACTAAATCAAGAGTGACATTTTCAAATAATAGCGATTCATTTTTAATAACGTTAAACTTGACCTATATTTGTTTGTCTGTTACGTTGAATCGATGTCTTGTGGCCTATGGCTCATGTTAGCTGCCAATTCACGCTAATTTAACGTTAAGCATAACTACTCTGAGCTAAAGGCGTATTGCTGGCGGAAACATGAAGTTGAATTAACTTGAGCAAAGATGATCTTTTAGCCATAAATAAGCAATAGATTATGTTTCGTTAGCTTTGCAAAACTCCAATAGAGGGATGCAAAAGCTTGTAATCGACCAAAATACACTTTTCCGTATTTCATGACTATAATCTTGCATTAAAGTAACTGGTTGTAAGTGATCATATTAAATCCTGAGGTTTTGTCTGGTGTCATGCATACACCAGCCCATGTGTTCTCCATTAGTCGCATGTGTGCTGAATAGGAGGGAATGTCTGCACTGGGGCTGGAAAAACAGCCCTGCAGTATTTGGGCATGGTCGCTATCCGATTGACCTGACAACAGTTTCATGAGTGGCTATATTTTTTAAATGGGGAAATCTCGAGAGTTTAGACGTGGCCGAATTAGGCGCTTGCGTGGTGTTGTTTTGTGTTTACTGTTGCTGGAAATATGTTTACAATTCACATCTTCATCCTTTGAATATGTAAATGTGGCCTAAGTGTTTGGGAATTTATTTGCTTTCCACACCAAATAATTTTTACGCTGCACATTCTGTTTGTTGATTTTTGTATTGAATGTTACTTTATGTGTGTATTGTCCTTTAACGTTCCTGCCCGCACATACTACTATAGTGGAATCTGTAGAAAAACCGTGCTAAACATGCCATTACTGCCCAGCCTCAACCTCAAGAATGACCCGGTAGGATTGTCCTATTATTTTGATTTTAAATCTGAACCTTCTCTTATCCCGTTTAAATGTCTAGAGTCAACTTTGTGTTTTTGAATCATATGACATGATGTGGCACCTTCAGTCTGAGCTGACAGAACTGGTTGCAGACCTACAAGCAAGAGGTCACTGAAGCTGCTTGTGAGCTCATCTGTGACTGGGCCCAGAAGATTCTCAAGCGTTCTTTTGACACAGTGGTGGAGATCGCACGCTTCCTCGTACAAGAGCACATTGTTAACCCACGCTGCAGCCAGGCCGAGCTTGTCACCTCAGCTGCTCTTGCAGGTACTTCTAAGATGAAATGTGCAGTGTTTTTAAAGGGATTGAAGCTAAATTTCTGTCTTTGTTTTTTATAGGAGGAACTTCTAAACCTCATAAGGTGATTAAAAAGACACCAGCAACATCTCGTACAGGAGCAGAGGAAGAAAGTGGCAGCGTGGAAAATAAGGTATTATAAAATCAGGGGATGTTTTGATTTGATATGAATTTTTATTTTATTTCATACAGTAAAATTGAACTTGGTACTGTTTTGTTTTTGGTAGCAAAAGGAAAAAGATGGTGTTGAACAACCTCCAGCTAACAAACAGCAGGTCAGTGATAAACCAGTCAACAAGGTTGAATCTGCTCGTATGGAGGCCTGCATGAAAAAGTTTCATCAAATCCTTCCCAGAGGCTCTATCCCTGAGAAAACGTCACCGACATGTCTCGCTCCCTCCGACTCGGGCAACGTCCAGGTCACTTTGCCCATTACTGCTCCTAAAAGAGGCCCTGATTTCTCAGCATCAGCCCCTGTTTCCCCGAAACGTAAAAGAGGACGACCCAAGAAGCAAAGACCGGAAGATGCAGTACCACAAGTACAACTAGGCCAACCGTCGAATCCTAATCCAGCTTTGCTCACAGGAGGAGTGATCCAAAAGGAGATGTCTTCCTGTGCACCCGCTCATCCTTCAAAGTTACTGGGAATCATGATCCATGACCAGCAAAGCCTGGTGCTAAGTCAACCTCATGCTGAAAAGGAAGTGACAGACGCTGAGCGAAGGGGCGTGGTGTTGCACCGTCACCCTGCCCCTGAACCAGAGAATCATCAATCTGTCGTAAAACTAATGGTGCCCAACCAGCCCAGTTACAAGTTGAGCCGTGGCGTGGTCTTCAAGCAAGACAATATGTTATTAACATTTTATTGACAACGTTTGAGAGTTATATTGAATAATGAATATACCATTACGATTTTAATACATTTGTTACTATGAGAAAGACTCTGGGATTAAGTTGAGGATATAATTTATACAATTATGATAATAAAGGGTTGTATTTATAAACCTAGAGAAAAATAACTAAAACGACAATAAGAATTATATATACTGCATTTATATCATGCCATTATTAATACAAGGTTAATCTAGACATAACACTCCACTTGTATGACACAGGTAAATCACATGTAATGTATATAAATAAATCATTATGAAATTGTAAGATCAATATATTGACCTATAACGTATATCTCCTGCATTTTAGGAGACGTAAACTATCGTGATGCCACTGATTATGTGTTTTAACTACAATAACATGTACACAGAATTTATAGTTGCCTGAAAGAATATTAAAAGGATTCTCTTTTTTACTCGAATAAAACCCTCAACCAATTAAATTGCACTTTTATTCTGTATCCAAGTAAGATGACTCGGAGCAACCAATAAGCGTCGAGCTTTGCTTTGTAGTCAGGCAGACATAACACAGTCGTCCAATCACAAAATAAGTCGAAGGGGGATTTTTGCTCTATATTTGTCTCAGGTACTTTCTTTTTCGTTTATAAAATAAACGCTACAATTGTTTTGTATATACATGTGGTGGTGCATTAGGTAAACTTTGTATAATGATTACGGATGTCGTTTATGAGAGTAATTAGACATTTTAATGGAATAATCTAAGCTTTTCGAGGCGAACAAATGTGGCTAACGTTAGCTAGATGCAAAGCAGACATCGCTAACGATATTTACGTTAGCTAGCTCATACATAGCGCATATAACGATTCTAAAACGAGTCAAATAATAGCGATACATTTTTTAATTACGTTAAACTTGGCCTTCATTTGTTGTCTGTTACATTTATAAGTCTTTGTGGCCTATTGCTCACGCTAGCTGCTAAGTCATGCTCATTTAACGTTAAGCTTATTTGCTATGAGCTAACGTTAAAGGCGTAACGTTTTGCTGGCTATCAATGATCGCAGCATGAAGTTGAATTTACTTAACATGAGCAAAAATGAGCGTTTAGTCATAAATAACCAATCGGTTGGTCTAATTGCTGGTTGGTTAGCTTTGCTATACGCCCATAGAGGGATGCAAAATATTGTAATCGACCAAAATACACTTTTCCTGATCTCATTACTATAATCATTCATTAAAGTTACTGGTTGTGAGTGATCATATTGAATCCTGAGATTTTGTCTGGTGTCATGCATACACCGGCCCTTGTGTTCTCCATTAGTCGCATGTGTGCTGAATAGGAGGGAATGTCTGCACTGGGGCTGGAAAAACAGCCCTGCAGTATTTGGGCATGGTCGCTATCCGATTGACCTGACAACAGTTTCATGAGTGGCTGTATTTTCAAAATGGGGAAAAAATCTCGAGAGTTTAGATGTGGCCGAATTAGGCGTTTGCGTGGTGTTGTTTTGTGTTTACTGTTGCTGGAAATATGTTTACAATTCACATCTCCATCCTTTGTATATGTAAATGTTTTTAAATTTATTTGCTGTCATACAAACTCCTACTTTTCTATATCAGTTATGGAGCGTTTTTGAGACCAGGAGTAAATGTCTATTACAAATAAACCGGCACTGAAAGATGCTCTAAATCCTAAAGGATTATTTAAAGACCAAACTAAGACCATAACCTTTACAGCTGTAGTTTGTACTCGTCCCATTATTAGTAAACCCTGGTTTACACCATACATGGGCCCATGATTATATTGAAATCGTATTTTGAGCTCCATGTAAGAAATCATATCCAAAATGTTGAATTTTAAGTTTTGAGGTTGAGGTAAAAGTAATGCAGACATATCTTGACTGCTTTCTTATACCTTCTAGAACTTCAAGTCCAGGGGTGTTCTGAATGAGGTTTGTCACTCCAGCGTGGTTGAGACATGGCAGAAGATCCATTGAAGAGCGATGCCTCCGCTGGGGACGGGGACACCGAGCCCAGCATGCTGCTGCAGAAACTTAAGAGCAACATTTCGTAAGAACCACTTATTTTACATTGTCACCATGATAAAGAGATTTTTTTTGTCTTGAATGTTTCCTGTTTGTGGTCTTGAGGAAAAGAACGTGTATGGTATGGTCTTGTTTTCAGTACTTTCATTGTTAATGGTTGAATTTGTTGTCAAAATAGAGGCAATAACTGTGTTTTTTCCCTCACATCATTTTAATGTAATATTTTGCTCTCTTTAATTTTTTTGACAGTAAAAATGTGCAGGGTAAAGTGGACAAAATTTTGGTAAGTGTCTTTAAGGGGAAAAAGTCACATTTGTGACCTAACCTGTAGTTGAACTGATCTCAGTTACCTGTGATCTACTACACCAGTATTATGTTAGTAGTCTAAATCCTATAACACACATATGGGTCATATCACACCGCTATAATCCTCTCTTTAAATTTAACATTTATTCTAAGTATAAAAGATCTTCTGCAATTTTAATTTTACCATCTGTTTCACATCATTTCGTCTCTGTGATGTCTCTTTTCAGGAAGATGTGCAGCGTTTCTCTGATAATGATAAGCTCTACCTTTATCTTCAGCTACCCTCAGGTCCAAGTGCAGGAGAGAAGAGGTACAGTTTATTAAATCACACATGTCCTCCACTCAGCCTACATGCATCTGTTTTTGAGATATTATAATGACAGCAAGAACGTGTAAGAAGATATACATGTGTAACATTTACAAACCACTCTGTGTATGCAAGTGGTGATTCAAACTCGGTCAACACGGCCGACCAGCTTCACACCTGCAACTGGATACGTAGCCACTTGGAAGAACATCCTGACACCTGCCTGCCTAAACAAGATGTTTACGAGACATACCGGTAAAATATCATCCTTGATGAGTTGCTTATGCATGCTTTTTTCTTAAGCCCAAAGTATAGTCTGGCCGTCTGTGTCTGTGCGACGCTCGCATGAAGTAATTTTCATAATCATGTGGGTCCGCCGTCGTACACACACTCCGTCCGCGTCCAGCCCATTTAATTATGACTCACGGTTGGAATGCATACAACAGCATATGCCCGAATAAATGTTTGCTGCGTCCCAATTCGCTTACTTATTCTATGAACTAAAAGTTTTTACTGTTTTTGTTATGGAATAGAATATATGTAAAAAAACAAAAGAATTAATGCGATGATGTATAGTGTCCTCGTCCTGTAGTTCCATCTCCCCTGTCTCCAGCAGCTGGTCTTTTTACGGAAATAATTGTAACTCTGTATCTCTCTTTTATAAATTTGATCAAACGAAATGCTCTTCGATGATGCGACGAATGCAATACTACTGTATAGGTACTCAAGATTAATATGAGATTGGCAGAAACTGTTTGTGTTACCGGATCTTTAAGTATTTATTCATGCATTGTTTCATATGTAATGTAAACTCTATAGTTAAATTTATTAATTGAGCGACACATCAGTTATTTAATTGTATTAATGCAGTGGAGTGTCACTAAACTCCGCCCACTCGAGAGTGTGCTTCATTCTGCAGTATTAGACCATGCGGGAATCTTTAGAATACTATATTCAACATACTACAATCTGGGACATACTAATTCTACTTTCGGATAGTATGCGGATTGGGACGCAGCAGTTTAATCGGCCGAGTCAACTTGGTTAAGTATTGCGCATGTGTATCCGTGATTGAGTATGCTCCAGCAGCTTTGCGAATGCGTTTGTGCGCAAGGCGGAAGTAAAAAGTCAAGTATACCCCACACTTTAGGCTTTTGGATGTTTGTTAGATTCTTAAAATGTATTAGTTGTGTATTGTATGATAATGTCAAAACAGGAAGCACTGTGACAACCTACAGCATCAACCTCTGAGTCCAGCAAACTTTGGCAAAATCATCCGCGACATCTTCCCTAACATTAAAGCACGAAGACTTGGTGGAAGAGGACAGTCCAAATATCCTTCTGTCTATGTTTCCATATGATCTGAAGAGGAATACAAACATTTATGCTTATACCATTCCTGTGGGCAGACAAGAAATTGTCATGATGACATGATTAACTATAAATGTAACGTTCCACACCAAATAATATTTACGCTGCACATACTGTTGGTTGGATTTTTGCATTGAATTTTCCTTTATGTGTGTTATATCCTTTAACGTTTCTGCCCGCACATACTGTTATAGTGGAATCCGTAGAAAAACCGTACTAAACATGCCATTACTGCCCAACCTCGACCTCAAGAATGACCCGGTAGGATTGTCTCATTTTGATTTTAAATCTGAACCTTCCCTTATCCCGTTTAAATGTCTATAGTCAACTTTGTGTTTTTGAATCATATGACATGATGTGCCACCTTTAGTCTGAGCTGACAGAACTGGTGCAGACCTACAAGCAAGAGGTCACTGAAGCTGCTTGTGAGCTCATCTGTGACTGGGCCCAGAAGATTCTCAAGCGTTCTTTTGACACAGTGGTGGAGATCGCACGCTTCCTCGTACAAGAGCACATTGTTAACCCACGCTGCAGCCAGGCCGAGCTTGTCACCTCAGCTGCTCTTGCAGGTACTTGTAAGATGAAATGTGCAGTGTTTTTAAAGGGATTGAAGCTAAATTTCTGTCTTTGTTTTTTATAGGAGGAACTTCTAAACCTCATAGGGTGATTAAAAAGACACCAGCAACATCTCGTACAGGAGCAGAGGAAGAAAGTGGCAGTGTGGAAAATAAGGTATTATAAAATCAGGGGATGTTTTGATATGATATGAATTTTTATTTTATTTCATACAGTAAAATTGAACTTGGTACTGTTTTGTTTTTGGTAGCAAAAGGAGAAAGATGGTGTTGAACAACCTCCAGCTAACAAACAGCAGGTCAGTGATAAACCCAACAAGGTTGAATCTGCTCGTATGGAGGCCTGCATGAAAAAGTTTCACCAAATCCTTCCCAGAGGCTCTATCCCCGAGAAAACGTCACCGACGTGTCTCGCTCCCTCCGACTCGGGCAATGTCCAGGTAACTTTGCCCATTACTGTTGCAACCATACCGTCTCAGGCAGGCGCCACAGTCCCGTTCATGGTCACAGTTGCAACCTCTGCTGCCCAAACCCCGGTTGTCCAGAGAGCCCGACCACCTGCTCCTAAAAGAGGCCCTGATCCTTCAGCATCGGCCCCTGGGTTGGGCGCTGTTCCCATGAAACGTAAAAGAGGACGACCCAGGAAGCAAAGACCGGAAGATGCATTACCACAAGTACAACTAGGCCAACCGTCGAATCCTAATCCAGCTTTGCTCACAGGAGGAGTGATCCAAAAGGCCATGTCTTCCTGTGCACCCGCTCATCCTTCACAGTTACTGGAAATCATGATTCAGGACCAGCAAAGTCTGGTGCTCAGTCAACTCCCCGCCGTACAGGAAGTGACAGACGCCGAGCGAAGGGGCGTGGTGGTGCACTCTCAGCCTGCCCCTGAACCAGAGAATCATCAATCTGTTGTGATATTGCCGGGGCCCAACCAGCCCAGCTACGAGTTGAGCCGGGGCGTGGTCATCAAGCGAACACCACTGTCCAGAGAGGGAAGGCCTGTTAGTCAAGAAGCTGTGTTGCACCTTCCGCCACCGACAATAGTAGGGGACAGAGGTGAAGTGGAAATAACTCTGACTCCCGTGGAGGACGATTCCATGCTCAATTCAACGGGCATCTCCAGCTCCTTTGGTTCCTCGTATGGAGAAACCTTAAAACCGGACACCCCATAGTAGCAGCAGTAGCACACCAGCCACATACTTCTCATCTGAGACATCAAGATTGCCTTTCCAGACCTTCTGTGAATTGCAAACTAGCTTGAGATCAAACTGAGGTTTACCACGATTGATCTGCCATTCATAGGGTGTCTAAAACAATATTGAGTACGATCTGTCATTGTTGCAGTGGACAGTTGTGCTTCAACCAAACGCCTTTAACCGGAACTACACTCTCGATATTTTAATAATATTAGTTTCAAAAGAAGTACATTAGTGTGTAATTTCTGTGCCACCAAACAAAATTACAAAGGTAATGATTGTTGCCAAACAGGTGTCAAGCACTCCCTCTATCACTCATTGGTTGGTCAAAAGAAAGTCCGCCTGGTGCAGAAATGACACACATGACCTTTAAGAGATTATGAATTGTATATTCAAGTGGCCTAAACTATTAGAACAAAAGATTGGACTTTTCTAAGATGGTGAAGTCACATAAGTTTAACAAATTAGTCAAATATGAGGAGTGACGTTTAAAAGAGGTAATTCATCAGAGTTAACAAGGAACTGCTTGCCGTCTGTTGATGCCGTTCGTCCCCTGTGCCACATGAAGGCAGTCGTCTCTTATTGCTCTTATCGTCTTTGCATGTTTGTGTTTGTGAACATGAATTGAGACATTCGAGTGCGTTTCTAGCTGTTCAGATAACAAAGAGTGGTATTACGGGTTTGTACCTTCAGGGTTCTAAAAGCTTACAACCACCATAAGTCCCTCTCTCACCTAATATTTACACATTCAGTTTTTAACTATAATTTATGTCATATATAACAGATATATCAAACCTCTGAAGTAACACAACGTGGAGGTCAAGAAAACAAAGACCTCTTTAAGTCCCTTTAAAATATGCAAATAAAACTTGGGGTTAGGGCTGTTAACCGATTTATCACAATTAATCTAGAATAAAAGTTTATGTTAACATAATATATGTCTGTGTACTGTGCATATTAATGTTGTATTTATAAAAACATGCACATACATGCATATCTTGAAAAATGTATAACATCTAAAAATTAATAAACATTTATATATAAATACAAAATTAATATGCACCGTAAACAGATGTATATTTTGTGAACACAAACGTTTATTCTGGATGCGATTGATCGGGTTAAATCGTTTGACAGCCTTACTGTGGTTTTAGGATTCCTTTCAAAAGCACCTGCGTCAAAAGCTGACCAGTTCACTGACCAGTTTAAGCAACAAAATTGAGCACTTAACAGATGTAAATAGTTTATCCGTAAGCCTGAAAGGATATCAGAGTAAGTGAAGCATTCAAGAATGAATTTGAAATGTTTTATTTTCCAATTGTTGCAAATGTACAGCCATTGTCACAATATTGCTACTATGAAATATTCTTATTATTAGAAAGTGTGCACTGGCACCCTAAAAGCATGTGCAAAATTATAAGAAAACATTAGATTAATTTATGAAATTTGATGATTTTAAATTCAAGCTGGAAAATGTACTAAATATTTATCTATACAAATTTTACAGAGATTGAGCCTCAACAACCTGTTTTAGTTGTGTTTTAAAGGAGAATTCTCCCCTGTTTTAAATAGCTTTAAACGATTATTGTATTCGTTTGTTTTGCACACCGTAGCCAGAAGCCTACTTTCATGTTTCTTTGAACTGCTCTGGCCCTGAAATTTAAAAATGTGCGGAAAAAAACGTAATATACAGCTTATATTTACTTAATATTAATATAAAAGAATATACATTCTTTTGAAGCAGTTTTTGGTGCATTTTGACAAAGGTTGTTGATGGTTAAAAGACGTTTATAGAGGCACTTAACATATAAAG
Source organism: Triplophysa tibetana (assembly GCA_008369825.1). Lineage (NCBI taxonomy): Eukaryota > Metazoa > Chordata > Actinopteri > Cypriniformes > Nemacheilidae > Triplophysa > Triplophysa tibetana. The sequence continues at coordinate 4,523,831 of CM017908.1, read as the reverse complement.
CCACTCCGATTATGTATGAAGATATTTAGAGTCAGATGTTAATATTTATTGAAATGCTGTAGTAAAATATGTGAGATGGTAAATGAGTATGGGCGATCATTTTACTGTTGAGTTACGGTGCTTTAAAAAAGCTAAACGGGTTGATGGTGCTGATTTTGGGTTGAATGGTGGGGTACTTACGGTCTCTATGCATCAGCGGCAGAGCGGCTGTCAGACAGTCTGCTGCATCGCTATCAATCACATTTAGGCTTGTGAAATGATGTGCTGTATATTGAAGAGACAAAATCTACAATTCTGGATACGTTTTGTTTTTACAGTTCATTATATTTCCATTTAGTTTCATTTGTTTACCTTTGTGTTCTCATTTCAGATTTATTTTCCACATTTTCCAGAGGCAGTGCACAGTTAACCTGCAATTTTACAAAACAAACTTCTGCATAATAATGTTAATGTTTATGTCAATGTCCAGACTAAAACCTTTCACAGACAAAGCTAATTACAAGAATAACCTAAATCATTTGAATTACTGCTAACTGTATGAGATTACACCATTCAAATCATTAATGAGAAATACAATGAATGTGAATCATCACATTTGACCGATTCAAAGCAGCAGTTTGTGATGCTCTACAAAAGAAGTCAATAAGTGTTCAAGCATTGAAAGCAGTTTAATGTTTCCCAGAGAATAACCTTTAGAATAGTCAAGCAAATTATTATTTATGTTCATTAATGGATTTAATATTTATAACCTCCTTATTGTCCATTGACATTTTTATTATTTGCAAGTACACATGACACCACAAAAATGTAAAATGTTCAGTACAACATAGTGCCTCATACAAACCACTGTGCTCTGTAAATATCCATTGTTCTTTGCATTATTTATAATGTCGGGTTGTAGCTCTGAAGCTCTGAGTGGTTTTTGTGTTTACTCTTTGGTTAAAACTGTTGCCCCAAAAATAGGAAAACCAAAATGACGCGCTGTGTCAAATGGACGATTGTGTGTTGGTCATTCTTATGTTGTGACAAAATCTAAAGCTGCCAAACAAGACTTGTGTAGAACTGTTGAATAGCATAAATCCTGTTTTTTTTAGAATCGACCTAGTGGAAATATCTGTTCATATGTTGTGAGTGTCAGTAATATGCCATGAGTTGACCTGTCATTTTTACCACGGACATCTAATATGTCTAATGCTTTTTTCGGATTACTGCTCAGTCCATGCATGGTTTGTGTTTTGAATAAACTTTAAAAAAGTTGTTATAATGTCATACAAATGTCTGGCTGGATTTGAAGTTGTGCCATTTCTCTAAAAAAAGATGAAATCTCTGGTGTTTGTTTGCACTTTAATTTTCTTAACGGAAAGCACACTGGGGGAAAGAATAAATGCAACACCTAATATGTTGTTTGTTTTTGTACTTGCGTTCATAAAGTTTTTCTGTATTTTCTGTTTTACATGTTTGAACTGTAAAATTGGACATCTTCCATTTGAAAAAAACAATCTCTGACTGTGAGCACATTTTCATAAATCAGCACTAATAAAAAACTATGTATAACGTGTTTCTTTAAATCAGGCGTTTGGAAACTTTTCTTGTATTTTCTGAAATTTTTATTTATTGGAATAATTCACCCCAAAGTAAATCTGTCATAATTGGTCTACCCCCACGTTGTTTAGAATGTGTAAATTAATCTTATGTGGAACACAAAAGAAGATATTTTGAGAAAGGTCTGGGTGGTTTTGTATCGATACAATGGAAGTCAATGAGGGTCAATATTGTTTGGTTACCAATGTTCTTCAAAATATCTTTTGTTTTTGCAGAAGAAAGAAAGTCATACACTTTTGAAATGACATGTTTTAATTTTAGGGTAAACGATCACTTTAAGAATCAAAGGCCACACGCTTGCTTTAACACAGAAGTAGCTTTTATTGGCTCAGCTTAAAGGACAAGACGCTGAGCGAATCAAAGTACATAGTATTATGTACTTGGTGTACTGCACATAACTTTGGATAAGACTATGTACAGATCAACTTCAGACAGTAGTAGTCTGGTATTACAATACCTGATTATTAACCATTACGATCTTTCAAATGCATACTTCAGACTACTATAGTTAGGAGTTCCTTCCTGGCACTGTTAAAAATGCCCAGAGTTTAAAATCAATTGCCACCGTTATTTGGTCCAGCAGACAATGATGAGCGATAGTTCAGACTATGAGACTAACAGAAAGGCAAAATCAGGGGATGACTGTGATGTAAAGGCAGGCTTGGCAATAGGACGACAGGTCCGCCAGGACTAAAGTCCTTTGTTTCAATACTTGTACAGAAGAAAGATGTTAACTGAAACTGATCTGATTTTAAACAGTCTGCTTATTGTCATGTTAAGATGCTTATTTAAAGAATACAACAATCAGAGTCATCTTTCTTTTCTCTGCGTCTCGGTCCGCTCTGCTGGGGCGCAGCTTGACCTCTCGTCTGCAGAGATATTAAGATGAGATTTAGAGTTCAGCTTTAATCATTCTGTCAAGCTTTTATTAGACCTCAAACACAACAGAATTTGTTCCAAACAATTTAATGTTTTATGAACAAGACCTTTACACTCTTAGAAAGTACCTGTCCTGTTGATGTCTGTTGTTGGGTTTGGGGTTGTTGGTACTCCTCCTGCTGTAGTTGTCTGGCAAGCTCCAGGTCGCTCAGAGGTCCGGGGGCTTCACCCTGCTCCTGCTGTAGAGACATGGCCACCAGATAATCCTGACAACACATCATAACACAATCTCAACATTTTCAGCTGAGTAAAGTGAATAATAAGTGAGAAAGAATGTTGGGTGGGAATAGTGTCGAAATCAGATAACCAACAGATTTTCAATGTGGTTTACGCACCCTCTTGTCATTTCAAACTTTTTACTTTCTTCGACAGAACACAAAAGAAGATATTTTGAAGAATGTCTTTAACAGCCCCCCATTCATTTGCATTGGTTACAATAGAAGTGAATCGGGGGCTGTGCTGTTCTATTGCCAACATTTTTGAAATGACAAGGGGGCGTGTAAATCATGACAAGAATTTTCGTTTTTGAAGGTGAACTACTCCTTTAAGACCTTTGGAAGGCGCTTTGTTAATGTGTTTTCTGTTCCCTGTGTGGATCTTTTTAGCTAGCACACATACTAATAAAACAAACATGTTTTTCTTTAGAGATGGGTCAGAGTAACCTGATCCAACTCAAACAGACATGGATTTTTGCAAGAAGCCTAGGTTCACAGGTAGTGTTTGGACATGTACTCGTTCTCTGCTCTTAAAGGGAACATTTTGTCATCATTACTCACCCTTATGTCATTACAAACCTGCATGACTTTCTTTCTTCTGCAGAACACAAATGAAGATATTTTGAAGAACGTTGGTAACCAAAAACCCCACTGACTTCCATTGTATGGACGCAAAACCACCAGAACATTTCTCAAAATATCTTTGTTTGTGTTCAACAGAACAAAAAGTCATATACAGGTTTTGTATGACATGAGGCTGAATAAATGACAGTTTTTTTTTATTTTGAGTGAACTATCCATTTAACATTTCCTTACTACAATGACTTTGAAACTAATAAACAAACCGTTATCCAGAAGTTCTGCTATTTTTGAAAACAAAAGCCATGTTTCCACACACGTCTATACATCTCTCTGGCATGTAGAATCAGTCAAATGAGAAATACTTCAAATTAAAAACCTAAATAGTCAAGTCAACTTAGGTACCTGGTCGATCTGCATCTGCTGTTGCTGTGCAGAGGGCTGGCTGGCTGCTTGGGGTTTCTGGGATGGATGGCACAACCTGAACTCCGAATCGCAGAAATTTCCATCGCCCTCCACATTATGAAGACTCTCCCACACCACTTTCTCCTCCTGCATGAAGCCCTGATCTGTGACCAGCAGATAGAGATGACCCTGCAATTTCACACGTTCAACATCATATTTATAATATAATTAACCAGCAGTCAAAAGACACAGTAAATCATTTCCACCCATGCACCTTGTGCTTTATCATTGTGCTGAAGTGGTTGTTCCTGAAGAACACACAGAGCTCTTCATCCTTGGCTGTTGTGTTCAGCTCACACAGCCCGTGATATGACAGCTGTGTTGCCGTGGACTCCAAAAACTGCTCCGCTGTTAAACCTGTTGGGACAAAAGATTTCGAGAGTTAATAACTTCATTGTATGAAAGGAATAAATGAACATTTATTTACCCTCATGTCATTCCAAAACTTTATGACTTTTTTCCACAAAAGGAGATATTTTGAAAAACGCTGGTAGCCAGATTACCCCTATTGACATTTCTCAAAATATCTTCTTTTGTGTTCCACAGAAGAACCGAAAACACAAGGACAAATAATAGCTGACTTGTGTTATGTAACCGAATATGTGTAAAGGTGTGGTCTCCATATAATGATACATTGATTATCTTTCATGAAAAGTCATGTGAGGGCAGCTGGAGGGAGGATGTCCCACCCTTATTTAGAAACAACATCACACATACCTTCGCTGACTTTACAGCTATCCGTCGAGTGCTTGAACTCTATAATCTTCTCAACCAGCTGGTTATAGCTGAGCTTTCCCACCGCAGACACCGTTTCAGGACTCTAAAGACCAAAACACTTACATCTTTATCTTCCGAGACGTCAGAATGCAAAATAGTCTACAGTTAAAGGAACATGTCTTTCAACACGCTCTTGACATACCTGCGGGTCCACAAGCCAGCCGTGGTAAAGCAGGATGTCGAGCAGATCAAAGACGATGCACTCGGGCGTGTACTCGAAATCAGATACGCCCGTAAATCGCACGTTAACGTCGAGGCCTGTCGAGAGTTTTGGCAGCACGGCCATCGCGTCGCTCATGTTCTAGAAAGAAACAAAATGATAATATATAAATACCAGGGCTGTCAAACGATTAATCGGATCCAGAATAAAAGTTTCTGTTTACATTATATACAGTTGAGAGAAAAAGTATGTGAACCCTTTGGGCTTACTTGGATTTCTTCATAAATTGGTCATAAAATGTGTTCTGATCTTCATCTAAGTCACAACAATAGAGAAACACAGTCTGCTTAAACTAATACCGCAAAAACATTATACGTTTTCATGTTTTTATTGAACACAACATGTAAACATTCATAGTGCAGGGTGGAAAAAGTATGTGAACCTTTGGGTTTAATAACTGGTTGACCCTCCTTTGGCAGCAATAACCTCAACCAAACGTTTCCTATAGTTGCAGATCAGACCTGCACAACGGTCAGGAGAAATTTTGGACCATTCCTCTTTACAAAAGTGTTTCAGTTCAGCAATATTCTTGGGATGTCTGGTGTGAATCGCTCTCTTGAGGTCATGCCACAGCATCTCAATCGGGTTGAGGTCAGGACTCTGACTGGGCCACTCCAGAAGGCGTATTTTCTTCTGTTGAAGCCATTCTGTTGTTGATTTACTTCTATGCTTTGGGTCGTTGTCCTGTTGCATCGTCCATCCTCTGTTAAGCTTCAGTTGGCGGACAGATGGTCTTAAGTTTTCCTGCAAAATGTCTTGATGGAACTTTGGAATTCATTTTTCCATCGATGACAGTAGTCCGTCCAGGGCCTGAGGCACCAAAGCAGCCCCAAACCATGATGCCCCCTCCACCATATTTCACAGTTGGGATGAGGTTTTGATGTTGGTGTGCTGTGCCTTTTGTTCTCCACACATAGCGTTGTGCGTTCTTTCCAAACAACTCAATTTTGGTTTCATCTGTCCACAGAATGTTTTGCCAGTAGTGCTGTGGAACATCCAGGTGCTCTTTTGCAAACTTCAAACGTGCTGCAATGTTTTTTTTGGACAGCAGCAGCTTCCTCCGTGGTGTCCTCCCATGAAGTCCATTCTTGTTTAATGTTTTCCTTATTGTAGATTTGTCAACAAAAATGTTAGCATGTGCCAGAGATTTCTGTAAGTGTTTAGGTGACACTCTAGGATTCTTCTTCACCTCATTGAGCATTCTGCGCTGTGTTCTTGCAGTCATCTTTACAGGACGACCACGCCTAGGGAGTGTAGCAACAGTGCTGAACTTTCTCCATTTGTAGACAATCTGTCTTACCGTGGACACATGGACATCAAGGCTTTTAGATATACTTTTGTAGCCCTTTCCAGCTTTATGTAAGTCAACAATTCTTGATCGTAGGTCTTCTGAGAGCTCTTTTGTGCGAGGCATGGTTCACATCAGACAACGCTTCTTCAGAACAGCAAACTCAAAACTGGTGAGTGTTTTTTATTGGACAGGCCAGCTTTAATCAACACATCCAATCTCATCACATTGATTGGACCCCAGGTTGGCTGACTCCTGGCTCCAATTAGCTCTTGGAGAAGTCATTAGCCTAGGGTTTCACATACTTTTTCCACCCTGCGCTATGAATGTTTACATGTTGTGTTCAATAAAAACATGAAAACGTATAATGTTTTTGCGGTATTAGTTTAAGCAGACTGTGTTTCTCTATTGTTGTGACTTAGATGAAGATCAGAACACATTTTATGACCAATTTATGAAGAAATCCAAGTAAGCCCAAAGGGTTCACATACTTTTTCTTTCAACAGTATGTCTGTGTACTGTGCATTTTCATTTTGTATTTATAAAAACATAAACATATATATATTAAGGATAATTTATACAAATTGTTGACTTGTGATTGATCACGATTAATTGTTTGACATCCCTAATCAGTACATAGTCTTTAAGTGAATCCAGACTTAAGTTTTAGGATCATAAAACAATATTATAAAATAATGAATTTTCAAGCTTTTGTTAATATTTTGGCTTAAATCTAGTTTGACAGAAAAACAGGTAACATCTTGCGACTTGGATCCTTATCATCATCTTTCCAACCATCAATATACAGAGACAGCACAGATCTGCTTTCAACAAAAGACGGTTTGTGTATCGCTTTGTGTAACACAAACACACAGACACAAACACACACTGTAACTGGTCGAATTGTTAATAAATGAATCACATGCGTTCATTCATGAATTGCCGGTCTTCAATCACAATGACTGTCTGTATATTTGCACTGGAAGCTTCTGAGGTTTCAGCACAGCTCTTCTGCTTAACACGATAATTCAATTGTCTAGATACTCAACATCTGTGCCGAGTGGAGCATACATTTGTTTTCCTCTCTTTTACCTGCTGAAAATTGAGTTCCATCCCCTCAGCTTTCTCTCTTGGTTTGATGGACAGCACGCACTCCCCTAAACGACACAAAATCACAGATAAGCGTTTGAAAATCACTTCTGAGGCTCAAACCCTGCAAGGGGAGATCTAAACAATCCCCATTGTGTTCCTGAGCAAATGGTGGCAAAGGCAATCCAAGCTCACTCTGGAGAGTTGTCCGTGGCATGCAGTAATGGAAAACATTAGTGTGTAATGTGTCCAAGGTACTTTGGGTAAAAGCATCAAGTAAATTATTACTTATACTAACATGAGGTGTGTTTCCCAGTAGTAAAATACTGGTTTCAACGCATGATTGTTGCTTTGAAATGATACACACTGACCACACCCCTCAAGTCACTCCAGCCATCTGTTTCTAACCATAAAGATAACTGCAGTGAATAATAACACTGCATTAAAGGGATAGCGCATCCTAAAACTAAAAAAAATGAAGAAAACGAAACAAGATATTTTGAGAAATGTCTCGGTGGTTTGTGTCCATACAATGGAAGTCAATGGGGACTAATGTTGTTTGGGCACCAACGTTCTTTAAAATAGCTTCTTTTGTGTTCTGCAGAGGAAAGTCATACAGGTTGATATCAGGGTGAGTGAATGATGACAGAATTGAATTTTTTTGGGCGAACTATCCCTTTAAGGAGATAAGAAAACAGATTTTCTCCATTATTAAGTTAAAAATCTGAAGTACATTCCCTGTGTAAGTCATCACGTTCATCTTACCGAGGTGAGACATCAGTTCTTCTGTGGTAACCACTTCTGTTTGAGCCGCCAACTTCACCTGAAAAAAACAAAATGAATCAGCTTTTCCATATGACATCAGTGCTTTACTGTAAAGTGACTTCATGTTTACTGTAACACAGAATAAAAACAGTCAATGCTTCATTACTGGCCTATGACACAGCAAGATTCCATGATAATATTCCTGCATGTTCCTAAAGGTTCCAGATTTAAAAAAATTCTAAAATCTCATTTATAAACACAATCATAGCTTCTGAGTTGCGCGGATAGCTTACCTTCCATCGCAGCAACAGAATGTTCATGATGGCTATCAGTGGGCAGGGTCCATTCTCGCTCTGTGTGATGATGGGTGTCTTCTTCTCCTTCCACGTAATCCACTTGACAAAGTAATACGCTGGCATGGTCGGCTCTGACGCCACAACCCTAGAAACCCCGGCACTTGCTCCTTCAGGGTGAACTTTGTCAGATGACAGTTTGACATTCTGAGCAGATTCGCTTGAAATGGAAGGTCCATCTGGTGGTATCCCAATAGTCTCCTCTGAGAATTCCAGGCTGGCCATTGAGAAAGTGGGCGTCACCTCTGACTGGCTGGGGGTGTGTGATTGGCTATTAATTATCTCAGAATCCTCGGTTTTGTCTCGGCTTTGACTGATCACAGAGAACGACTGAGCTGCGTTAGCATCATCCTTGAGAGAAGACGTGGTGGTAGTGGGAGGATCTTTGCATGGTGGGATGTCATCTTTCAGAACGTGTGAAACGTTCACAGGAGAGGATTGCTCAATAAAACCCAAAACTTCTGAGCTCATTTCCTTTTCCTGCGCTGTAGCGGGGTCCTCTTTTCTAGCTTTGTTTAACTTCTGTCCCTCTGAAATCCCACCATCGACTGTGTATGAATCTGCCATGACCTGCTCTAGTTTGTGCCTAATTCAAATGAGCTAAAAAATGATTTTTTACTGATAAAATTACAAAATCCTGGCAGTGTCTGTTTGCCTATTACCCCCCCCCCAAAAAAAATTATTTCATATTCCTGAGTTTAAGCACTTGAAAGTTGGCCGCGAGCGTTTTGCAGGATCGAATCTTTGTGTCTTTATTTCTATCTCATAAAAAATGTGCTATCGGTTTCTTATGAAGTCATAAACTTTATTTATAAATGTTCCTTTTAGGCTTCATCCATCAATGGGATGCAGAGCTCAAAACTGCAGAAAGTGGCAGTTTTAGGCGAACCTTTGTCTAATAGTGTTGTTTGTCCCTAATACTGGGAACAGCTGAGTCACAGAGTGTCTTACTTTGGACACATGTCAGCTTTACAAACACCTTGTATAAAAACAGCAGGTGCGATCCAAAGCAACACTTTGCACTTCTCAAGTAGCCATAAGATACGAGACCAGTTGTTCCCAAATGGAGAAAATAGGTTAAGGTCTAGTAGCACACAAAGAAAGAGCCAGAAGCAAAAAAAATGTGTGGGCAGTAGTTGTTTTCAGCTGAAGGTCTTCTTAGATCAACTTTTGAATTTCATAAAAATCCTCTCAATTCGCACAACTCTGAAATAAACAGAATGACTATTAAGACAAAAAGCACTTCATATGTATTGTAAAAACAATCCAACCACAGCCTTTCTTTATGCTATGTTAAACATTACTACACTTAGACTTAAACTGAAAAACTAAAAACTACTGAGCTACAAATGAATCGTGCAATTGAGTAAGTATTGTCATAACCACAAGTTAAATCCAGATAAGAGTTAACAGACAGCAGTTTAGCATGCATTACTTACAACAGCAATAACTCACCATTGTTATATTTTGCTTGTCTTGACCAAAAAAGGTCTTCTTTACTCCATAAGACACGCACTGTGTGATAAATAAAAGTGTTTGGGCTGGTTTTCATCTGCACTCGTCTTGCTGATACAGCCGTACGTCACTCTCTCTCTCTCCACTCTTTCCGTAATCTTGTTTTTGCCTGTCTCACTTCCGGTGCATTTGTTTGTAAACAGTGACGTCATGCCAGTTAGCTAATACTACGCTCAAAATACGGCGATTTGTATTCACAGTCTTGGCAAAGTGTTTTTGTTAAAGTAATAAATCTTTATGGATTTACACAAGCTGCTGTAAAGTAGATGTCGTTTTTAGACGCGCTCGATTCAAAAGTCTTTCATCGCGTGACATCTGGTGGTTGGAGGACAGAAATGCATGTCAAAGGTTCAAGCTCCTGTTAATAAAGGAAACACAAACACATCAACACACCAATAGATATACAATAAAATATAAATAATTATAAATAAAAAATCTAGATCAACACCAGATGCAACATAAAATAATAATATAATGCCCAGTATAAGGTACTCATTTTTTGTATCTTTATTTCATTCACATAGAGAAAGCAGATAAAAACGAATTCTGAAATTAAAAAAATATTTATAGGTCGCTAAACATTTCAGCATATATTTAACTATGTATATTAAGAAGTTATAATTTTACAAATTACATTTGAAGAGAGTCGTTCCAAAATTAGATCGCTCCATCTTTACATTTTGTAAAAATCATGTTTTTTATTATGTTAACATGTTTTTATAGTGTTTTAATGTGTTAGATATCTATTTTTGTTATTATGGCTAAACTAAATAATCCAAATAATAACAAAGATAATATTGTGCAAAAACTGCAAAAAATAGGCAATTTACAAAATATTATGAGTCAGTTAAAATATATGTAAAATGTACTTAAAATATATGAAGAGTTTGGTTCCAAAATGAGATATCAATCAAACTGCAGTCGGTTTAGCCATAATAACAAAAAATAGATAACAGACACATTAAAACACTATAAAAACATGTTAACATAATAAAAAACATGATTTTCAAAAAAATAAAAAAGGAGTTATCTAATTTTGGAACCAAACTCTTCATATATTTTATGTACAATTGACATATATTTTAATCTTTTGTAAATGGCTTGTTTTTTTGCATTTTTGCACAATATTATCTTTGTTTTTATCTTGATAATATTGATTAAAAGGAGAAAAATATTTTTTAACTAATAGTACATCTAGGTCTTTACTGAAAGATACCTTACTCAATCTGTGCATTTCACATTAATGACATGAAATGTTTATCGAAATATTAAATATGTTATCAAAATAGTACGATAATAATTAAAATATTCAAACTGGTCACTATCTAATGACGTTTTGCTGTCCAGATCAATATCTGAATTTCATTATAAAGAAATTGTGCAAAAACCTTTATTCCATAAACAGACGGGCCTTTAAAAGGATTATGATCTAAACTTGATTGACACTGAGTCCCGCCAACCAACACTTAAATCTCTCATTAGGCGCATCCACATATAGAAAATAGGGGTCTTTAAAGATAAAGATACCACAGACACATTTAACATATGTCTATAAACGGAATCGCTATTTTCGTTAATCCAAGAGAACAATGGAAAGCCACGCCCATTCGACGGTAATTATGCACCTGTTACTGCAGGATCCCTTCAAATCAAGAAAGAGCTCTGGAAGTGGGCGGGGCCAACGCAAATCGCCCACGAATGTCATGTAGTGATGTAGGGTGCGGTTGAATCGTGCTGAGAGAGGAGGCAGCCGGCGAGAACACAGAGATAAAACAGACCTGCCATCGTATTCTTGAAATCTTAATTACTGCTGAACTCAAAAAGATCTTGTCACGTTCTGAGGGTATGTTTATTTGTTTTTAACACACATAATGATCAGTTTTGTCTTGATGCGGTTCATTGTATTCGTTAATTATTGATTGATGATTGGTGTGGCATTAATAGACATGATGTCAACATTTATGTAGGCTAATCTTTCTAGGTATTTGCAGGTTCAGGATAAGATCATTCTATTGTCTCTTATTATTAAAATATTTGCTGATCTTAAGGGTTGATGCTGGAAAAGCTTTCCGATGGACAAATTCATCTCTGAAATGCTTTGTCATGAGATGCGCCATCACTATTTTTGGGTGGGGGTCTCTTTTAATAGACGTGCATGTCAGATTGTGTAAAATAACCATGCCGGGGAGGTCATGGTCGTCATCAGAGGTTTTTACCCAGAGATTGGGCGTATTCGGCCATTGCATTGCATTGTGTTACCAGCGATAAATTACCCCATGACGTGTTAAGGGAACAATTGATTAGAATTTATCATATTATTAATTTATTAATCATAATTAGAACAATAAGATTGAAGATTTATGTGTGTGTTGTAAATGCAACACCCAAGGGATGTCTTAAGATAATGTGATTTGTCCTCATTCTTTTTATTTCGTAACACTTTTAATTTAATTGTAAATAATTAGATCAGTAAATAAAGACATATTTGACCTACATTTTTGTTAATATTTATTTATTATTTACACATAAATTAGACACTCACATCACCCACTCTTTGGTTATTTATTTAATTTTTAAATATTAAAAGTTCTCTGACCTACATATGAAAGTTGTTTTGCAGATGTAAATTACTCAAGTTTCTCTTAACATAGCATGCAGTTAACTTTAAATAGCACATGGAGATGTCTGTAGGAAATGTCAACAGGTTTTCAATGGGGAGCGATGTCTTGCGTCAAGGAAATTTTCGAATTCAAATATATATATATATATATATATATATTCAGATATATTTGTTGATCACTAGTGCCAAGCTGAACCTATAATCTCTTCTTAATGCACAGATCAAAATGTTAGACAAAACAAGCACCCAGTTCGGCTCCTTCCTGTTTTGGAGGCAGCCCATCCCATCACTGGACCTGTCGGAGTTGGAAGACCTTGGCATTTCTATGGCCAAGTCAAAGGACGGGAAGAACTCCTCAAAACGTCCAGCACAGGAGGAGGAAGATTCGGAGTTACTGAAGTACTCCACATTTAACTACTGGAAGGAGCCCATTGCTACCGTCGAGACCTTAGATTTCAATCTGCTGTTATAAAACACTTTGATCATCAGTTCTGTCTGTAAAATCACTGTGGTCACCATTTCTCCTTCTGATATTGATGAATTGATTATGAGATTAATGTATCTTTATTATGCCTCATTTGTTTAGCAATGTCAGTACAACTGCAAATACTTTATTCTTACATGTGCTACAACATTTATGGCATTACTGATCTCTTCATTGCAGATAACTAAAGACAACATTACATAGCTAGTATTTCACCGCCGGATGTTATGTTAGTTGTTTTAAGTGTTTGCATCTCCAAATTTGTAAAGATGCACTTAAATCTGAAGATGCTTTAAGTTATTGTCTGCTTAATCATTCATGTTAAGGCAAGATCTTGCTAAAAGGGTGTTGGAATCTAACTGAAAGGTTTTTGTACTAAACAAATGTCCATAGGAAATCAAGATCAAATTCTTTTCTGTTTGCCCTCATTATGTCAGATGCCAATTTAATTAAGATTGCTGCTAAATTAATATTTAAAAAAACATCAGTGTGTAAAGCGTGTTTATTTCTGTATCTATAACACAACATTTTACTTATGAAAGCTGATTTACCCATGTTGAAAAAATAGATTTGACATATTAAATTAAAACTTCAAATGCATAACAGTCATTCATTTTTGTCACTGCCAGCTATTTTCTTTTGCACTAGTTTTTCAATCCTAACTATACAGCTTGCAGTAGTTTGTTTCTAACGGCACCTGTGCCTTAGATGCTTATTGTTATTGTACGTTATCCCTGTGGTTTACTGGCTTGATCAAAGAACCGATGTTTTGGTGCACAGCTGGTTCTAAGTTTAGAAACAAAGCCTGCAGACTTTTCAGCAAAATTATTTTCTTTTGCCTAAATTACTAAGATTCCTAATTACTAAACATACCTTCTAAAAACAGAAAGTTCATATCATTTAAAACAATAAACAATCTCACAAATATGTTATGTTAATCCAATAAATATTTTAGATCTATGCATTTGCAACCAGATGTATGTATGCGCTTAAGTGTAGTGTCTCAAAACCTAGTTACCTTTGTTGCCCATTAATAGAATTTTTAAGCATTTCTCAAGTCAAATAGCCAAATTAAAAAAATAAATTACAAAAAAATATGTCTAGTAATAAGCCTTCCAAATATATATCAATGTGTTCATCAGAACAAAGAAATTTATACAGATTTGGAATAACTCGAATGTGAGTAAATGATGACAGAATTTTCATTTTGGGGATAAGTATCCATTCTAAAACCGTTATAAACCTATTCAAGTTGACTTCAGTCGAGTCTATTCTAGTCTAGTCTAGTATATATTTTCTTGCTAAATATATGTTAAGACCCAGGGGGGTTCAAACTGGGGTCCGGGGGACCCCCAGGGGGCGTCCAGAAGGTTGCCCCAGAAAAATTATAAAAGTCCACAGTGTTTATCTTCTCTTTTTGCTTTTGACAGTTTCCATAATTGTTTATAATTTAATCTTTCTAATGAGTTTTTATCACCAATATTTTCTTTTTTGGGACTCAAAGTGAAATTGTTGCCGACTATCTAGCTTGAGATACAATGTCTTGTCTTTATAACATCCTATTTTATTTATCTAACGAATGTTAAACGTTTCTTTACACAGAACCTACAGATTAATATATATTTAAGAAAAGGGGGTCTCTAACAAAAGGTTGATCATCTTTGGGGGTCCTTGGCATCATAAAGTTTGAAAACCCCTGCCCTAGGAAGTATGCCTACGGTTAGGGAGAGTGTCTCAAAACCTAGTACGTTGCCTAAAGTTACCTAAACAGCATTTAAATCATCGAGCATGTGCAGGCGAGCGCGTTTAAGGGGCTAAAAGGAAGATGTCAAAGGAACACACACGTCTATAATGCCGAATAATCCTGTCTAGATAGTAATCTCAGTTGGTTTTGAGACACGACCGCAGGGTGCGAAACGGCTTTAGTTTTATTTCCGGGGTTAAAGCAGCCGCCATATCTGAATGCGCTTAAACGCAGAGACATGTTTATGTTTAGCCCGTCGAGAAACACAATCTGGAACATCATATAGCGCTTTGATTTCCACCTAATAGACCTCCAACAAACAGGTTGAAAAGGTGAGTATCGAACGCTAAGATCCCGTTAGTATTTGCGTCAGATGTGGGTTGTGAAATACGCGATCAGCGACACTGCATGCATCTGAATGCACATGGCACATGAACTGAAACCTTTAAGCTTTAAAAACAACATTTAACATTTGTTTACTGATTCAGGTGTTTTTTTGCGGATCCGTTTATTTTTCAATGTATAAAGGTTTATAATAAGCTGCGCTGATCGACGTGAAAGTTTTATTTTTGCTCGTATTTATGTTACTTTCTAACAAGAAGAGATTTCCAAGTTGTTGTTAAATACTTTTTATATTAACGTATCTTTATTTCGTTTTCTTTCAGCGATTTCAGAAATTCTAAGGTGTTCCATTAGAAACACTATTGTGAACCATTCTAGTCCACTAAAACCATTACAAAATTCCTTTATGTAATGTGATTTTTTTATGTTAATTGTGTTCCCATCACCAGTTAACATCCCACCAACAGAACCATTCACATTACCACAAGAGATCTGAAGAACCCTTTATAGTTCATAGTAAATACAATAGAATTCCTTTTATAGCCACTGAATCCATCAGCATGTCTGTGAGGGGGTCTGTTGGGATGTAAATGTCAAATATTCAAGTTTTGTGTTACTTGGCATTGATGGATTGCTTACAAAACATTTATGTGATAAAATTCTTTAAAGTCTCATCATTTTTGTCCTCTGTGTACCTAGATGTCATTGGTGGATTTGGGAAAGCGTCTTTTAGAAGCAGCTCGCAATGGTCATGATGATGAAGTCAGAACGCTGATGGCCAATGGGGCTCCATTCACTACTGACTGGGTTGGTAAAATGTCTTAGATGTCGAAGTAATGTTTGAATTTTTTTATAATTTTTTTATTTGCCCACATTGTCAAGTTTGTGAACGGTATAATTACATGACGACACATGACTTTATGAAGTTCAAAAGGGGAGACCAGATACACCAGAATTTGATGCTTGTTATAGGTTAGTCTCAGACCTCATGACTCGTGCAAACAAATTGTCGGCTGAACGTCTGGTGCATAATTCACACGTTTCTGGAAACACTTCAGCATGTTCGAAGCCGTCATCTGATTGGTTGAATTCTACAGGATTTCTGGGTGACGTGCGTGCCACGTCCTTTAATGGTTTGCATGGAAACAACTCAAATCCACTAAACGCTAAATTCTTAAAAGAAAACATGGTTCACGACACAAACTCGTAAACATTGCTGTTGGTGTTTTTGTTGGTGAACTTTCGAGTCGTTCATGAATATACACCGGTTTGTTTCTCTGGGGACATTTCCACACCTCTAAACAGAAAACGAACATTTCCACGCGGCACAAAAAAAAGTGTGATTGATTGCTTTACCTGTCAGTCATATGGCCACAGTATGAGGGTCTGCCAGAAGTGGTAGCTAACCATTTATTGATCTGTAACATTAACATTTTAATCAGTACTCGAATTGAACCAAGTCTTATGGGGGGTCTGCCTCATAAGACTTTTTTTTGGTGGGGGTTGGTCTCGCAATATACAATTGATACAAAATTCAAAATATATTTGATTATAATATGCATAACTATATACTATTATATTTAAAACAGGCTTACATAGAAGAACAGGCTTCTTTCACTCTCCTGCGCTTAGCGGTCTTTAGACGTGGGGCGGGAAGTTTCAAATTTGACAATGACATGACAACATAAACAGACTTAATATAAATGATTGTAAATGATTAATTCACAAAATTTACCACATCCATTGCATGAATTTAATCACATTTGTCATATTAATTTGATTCAAATACAAATATCTGAGGGAACCCCCAAAGTCCATTTTTTACTTCTTAAGGGGGGTCCCTAATGCCTTATGAGGGGTCCCTAATGCCTTATGAGGTGACCCTGATCCCCCCAGCCCCCCTTCAATTCGAGCACTGATTTTAATGCAGAACAAAGTAGCAAATTGATTTTTGCTAAATACACCAGGATAATAAATGACAGTGTTGCTCCTTTTTCAAATAAAATTTTCACATTTAGATTCAATAAATTAATAATACAATAAAATTAATAATAGCTTGTCTAGTGGCACATTGACTGACCCGTTTGCATTTTTCTTTTCCTGTATTTTATATATTTGTGCAGCTTGGAACTTCTCCGTTGCATTTAGCTGCTCAGCATGGCCATTACTCCACCGCAGAAGTTTTGCTCAGGGCGGGTGTCAGCAGAGATGCCCGAACAAAAGTAGACCGGACCCCACTGCACATGGCGGCCACAGAAGGCCATGAAGTCATTGTTGAGTTATTAGTCAAGGTAAGAAGATATAAACGAACTCATTTTGTACCCAGAACACATCTTTATCTTGTATTTTCATTAGGTAGTCTGATATTTTGATGTTTCAGAGTGGAGCGGATATCAATGCAAAAGACATGTTGAAGATGACCGCCCTCCACTGGGCCGCCCAGCACGGTCACCAAAGCGTTGCCAAGCTATTGATCAAGCATGGTGCCGATGTTCACACCCTCAGCAAATTTGACAAGTCAGCCCTTGATATCGCAGTCGACATACAACATGGAGAACTTATGCACCTATTACAGGTTTGTCTCAGGGCCTAAAGCAGCTGTAATATTACAGATTGCAAGATATATTTATTTTAAATGTTGATGAGATGCTCTAATCTGTGTTTCTTTAAGGAGGGAATGCAGAATCAGGTGAACAGAAACGCTGAAATGTCAATCACCAATGGCGGAGGTGCACAGCAGTTTATCATCCAGGGCGTTCCCAACATGCAAGGGGGAGTCGTAAACCTCGCTGACTTCATCAAAAGCAGCTCAGGTACAAGACCTGTGAAATATTGGGAGCTGTTATGGCTAGTTACTGATTGTAAATATAGTCATTGGACTGAAAAGGATGTTTCCTATTAAGGTGACACAGAGGAGGCAATTGCTGTTAGCGCATTGGACTCTGGGATCCAGCAAGTGGTGAATGAATCCGGTCAGAGGGTTATAACAATATTAACAGATCAACACGGAAACCTACAAACCAATGGACTTGGTCAGCCTTTCTTTGTCACGATGCAAGATGGACGACAAGGTAAAAAATGCATCATTATACCTTTTTTTTTTTCTCATTGTAGATAAACCTGCTTGATGAAGTACATGGTTAAATATAGTTTTAGGGTGTATACAACATGTACACTGTTTTAACATTTGTGTATATATAGCCGTGGAAAAATTGAGATGCCATTTCAAAATATTTTTTTCTGATTTAAAAAAGATTTACATTTACATGTGTTTAGGTAAAATTATTATTGTAAATATTATAAATTTCATTCTGTGAACTACAAACAATATTTCTCCCAAATTTCAAATAATGTTTATTTTCCTTAATAAATTTTTTTTTTTCAGACCTCAAATAATGCAACGAAAAACATGTTCATATTCACTTTTAGGAAATACACGAGTAATTTTTCTACATGTATTTAGGAAAAGTTCAAAATATTTTTTGTTTTAACCTTGTTTTTTCATGCTTCTTGACATGCTGTCAGTCTTTCACATTGCTGTTGGATAATCCAACAGACATTGGACTGGAATGGCCACAATACATCTAGAAATGCAGAATAAATGAAAGTTTGGAATGGTATCTTAATTTTTCCAGGGCTGTATATACTAGTAGATGATGAAAAGTACTATTTATTTTAATGACAAAAGTTGAATTGTCTTCTCTGCCTGCCATGTATTTTAAACATTGTTTGTCTATGTGTTTTCTCAGTATTGGCAGTTTCAACCAATCAAATTGCAGAGGAAGTGGTGGAGGACTCTGAACCTCCTGCCCGTAAAAGGAAAATCGAGGAATCGTCCAATCACACAGATGCTGGTGAAACGGTGAATATCATCAGAAGGAAAACACTTAAAGGAACAGTTCACCCCAAAAATGAAAATTCTCTCTTCATTTACTTGGCCACCATTGACTACTATAGTAGAAAAAATTGCTTTATACATTTCTTTGTTCTGTTGAACACCAAAGAAGATATTTTGAAGAATGTAGGACAGCAAACAGTTCTGGGGCACTTTTGACTTCTATTTTTTCCTACTATGGTAATCAGTTTTGGGGAAGAACTGTTTGGTTCATCAGAACACTGGAATTTATGCAGATTTGCACAAACTTGAGTAAATGATGACAGAATATTTATTTTTGGGTGAACTGTCCCTTTAACCCTAATAATTTTTTTTTCAGGATAGTAACAGAACGACGGTTTTCTGGGATTTTTGTTTTCAGTCAAAAACATTAACTAAAATAGATATAGAAGTAAACAGGTGTGTTCATCACCTCTCTCTCTCTCTCTCTCATGGTTTTATCTTCAGGAGCATCTCCAGTGGCAGTTACAAGAAGCCAACAGGAAAGCTCAATCCTATCGACAACAGCTACTTCGCAAAGAGCTGGAAGCTGAAGAGTACCGCATGAAACTGGAGGCCATGTCTAACGGACAGACCAACGGCAACTCTGATCTGACGCAGGAGCAGGTCGTGTTTGTACAGGAAGAGGTGGGTATAGAGGAAGCGACTGAGGGAGAGGAGGAAGTCGTCATGTTTTCAGAAGGTGGCGTCGTCATTAAAACGGAAGAGATCGATTCCTCTGATGAGCAGATAACTCTGGTGGAAGCCACGGCAGGTCACACAGAAGTAATATCATAGAGGACATCCCGAGAGCGTGGACTCCATGATCAGACAACCAAAGAGTGCATCAGCACGGTTTTGGTTTGGTTAACTTTTCATTTTTGCAATTAAGTCCTTTTGTAATTTATTTCCTTCTGTTTTGCTTAGTGTTTCTTGCGTGGATCGATAGTTCAAAAAGGAACAATCGCAGTGCGCTTTGTGCTCGCACACAGAAATTTTGTCACAGTTGGTGTTGTTCAAGACAAATGAAAAACACTCAGGTTGGACCTCTTAAACTCCACTAGAAATATTGCTGCCTTATTCGAACCGTGTTATCAATTTAACATTTTCTCAGACTTAAAGTTTTGTTTTTGTAAGTAATATGCATTGGAAATGAACTTGTGCGTTACGTATTTGTAGGCATGAGGGGAATGTAATTGAAACCCAAGACTCACCAAATCAATAAACTTTCATATTTCCGTTGGCCCATTTATAAAAATGATCTGTGAAAAGTGCCTTTGCTCTGAATATTTTTTCCATATTTAGGATGCAGTAGCTGCCACAAACTACTGCAATGAATTTTTGACAAGAGACGTCCAATGCAATTGCCATTCACAGCATATTAAAGTAATATTCCTAGTGGTAACATGTACAGTATGTTGGCTATGTTTTATTAATCGTAACTAAACAATGAAGTTGGGAGAGCTCTTGTGCATAAGGCAAGTGTAGTGCTCTTACAAAAATGTATGTAAAATATCATTTCAGTATCAGGGGTTTCTATTCATTTAGCCTGTATAAGTAAATGAGAGTTCTGAATAATGATGTTCTTATGTGTAAATGAACTTTGTCTCTAATGTGGTATTTCTAATTAGACCTTCCATACAATTGTAAGACATTACCGTCCTTTCAACATTGTAATGAACCACAGACATACTGGCACTACAGTTTAAAAAAAAAATCCACCCCACTTGTATTATGTGCTTACATGTATAAAGCTTTTCACCTATTTTTTAATAAAAACCTTGCGATGATCATGTTTTGCTTTGTATTTTCTAGAGCTCAAACCATGTGCCCTACCGGTCAAAAGTTGTATATTTTTTCAAACTTTTAGAATAATAGTAAAACCATGAAATAAATCAATTGTAAATGAAAATTATATTGTGACCAAAAGCAAGAAATTCATATCAAAAACACTGAAACATGCACCTTAAGATACGTTTTTTTGTCAAGTGATCCTAAACGTTTGACCACTTAGATATTTTGTTACTAGTTGTAAGAGAAACAAACAAGAGTTTCGGACATCTATTTCATTTGATGTCTGTTAAATCACAGCACCTTCAATCTAAAGGAAACTACACTTTGATATATAAAATGGTTTATTCCTTGTGAATTCTGTATAAGTACAATCACCAAAAATTAAGAAATCTGTATACAAAGACGCATGAGATCAACCTATTACATCTAAACATAATATGTAAATAAAAACAAGGTTTCAAAAAGGTCTTCACAGTACAGTTTAGGGTGGCATCGGTGCCCTCATTGGACCCCTTGGTGGTGCGGGTGGACGTGGTGGTAGGGGAGGTCCTCTCTGAAAGCCGAGGGGTGGAGGTCTGGGAGGGCCCGCGCCATAACCTGGAGGAGGCATTGGGGGTGGTCCTCTCATACCTGGATGCATTGGTGGGCCTGAGGAAGTGGCACAACATAAATGAATGATGTAACATGTTTTTTTTATTGAAACTAAAAAATAAAGATCCACTTGAAATAAGACATACCCATTGGGGGGCCAAATGGTCCTCTGGGAGGGACACCCATGGGTGGAGGAGGCATCCCAGGTGGTCCTCTTGGTTGATTGGATCCAGGTGGCGGAGGCACCATACCCGGTGGTCCTGATGGAGGCATTGACATTGGTGGCATTCCTAGAAAAAGAGAATGTCCTGTTAAAAATGTTTCATAAATGTGCACATTTACGAAAACAAAAGAAAACAATCAGGACTCACCAGGTGGGTGCATTGCTCCTGGGGGGAATGGTGGTGGCCCTGGTGGGGGGCCTCCACCTTGTGCTCCAGCAGTTCCTGGAGCAGGTGGCATTTGCATACCGGGGGGCATCCCATGCATTGAGCCAGGAGGAGGAACAGGTGGAAATGCACCGGGAGGAGGCATTCCTATAACATAAAAGCAATTATGAAATTAAAAATTTAGATTTCTTAGAAATACTATTTTAGACAAACAAGGATCCTTAAATATGCATCATGCACCGATTTTTTTAGAGTACTAGGAGCAAAGTAAAAAAATCTAATATATAAAATCCATTTTGAAAACGAATGTGTCCTATGGAAAGTTTCGAGGGTGGGTAGGTGATGACGCAAAGCAACTAACCTTGCATAGGAACTCCGTGCGAGGTCATGACCGGCGTGTTTATACTGGGAGGGGGTGGAGCATCTGCGAAAAGCTGGTGGGGACGATCGGCCTGTGAAAGTGGATTTTGAGCGGCCAGCAGTCTCTCTGCGGCCGAACCGTGCCTTTCGCCCTTCGAGTCCTTTTTAAACGCATATGACACCGTGATAGGCCGATTGCAGAGATACTGGCCGTTCATGGCCTCGATAGCTGCATCAGAGGCATCAAAGCTGGCATAGTTGATGAAAGCGTAGCCCTTTGAGTTGCCTGTGTCCGGGTCACGCATGATCTTGGGCGTCTGAAGGATGACACCGAAAGCGCTGAAGGTATCGTAGAGGAGTTTCTCATCAATTTCAGGGTCTAAGTTGCCGATGAAGATGTTGGCGCCAACATCAAGGTTCTTGTTGTGGGCAGAGGCTTTATTGACTCGTATAGGCTTGCCGTAGAGTTTGATCATGTTCATGATCTTTATGGCGTAGTCTGCATCTTCTTCGCTGAGGAACTCCACAAACCCATAACCTTTGACAATTGAAAGAATGTTTAATATCAGTGCAACATGCATGTACAACTTCCGAAACAGCTATAGTTGATATAGATTGTGTGAATCCACAGTAAAAAACACAATCACAAGGTGTAATTAATTAATGTATAAACATTACACTTTGACTAACCTCTCCTTTAAACAATATATGATGTGGTGTGATGCTGGACTCACCTTGGTGTTGTCCCGTTACTCGATCTTTGGGCATGTGTGTGTTTACAACAGGACCGGCTTGTAAGAAAAGTTCCCACAGCAGAGGCTCAGAGACCTTCTCATCAAGGCCGCCCACATATACAGTAGCATCTAGAAAGAAAATACACGGTTAAAATGGTGCATGGAAAAAGAAACACTGTTATCCGTAACATTAGCCACTTAAGTGTTTGGCCTTACTGAATCAACAGCAGACTTTCAACAAAGATAAAGCAATTTACAGAATCATTTTTGAGATTATTGTCATGTATAGTTTTTTCAAAGGTAGTACGAAAATCTATTGAGATTTTCTACGACAGTTCATTCAAATGTAAGTTAGCTTTTGTTATCTAATATTCCCAAGCAAATTTAAATGACTATCACTAAGTTGCGAATAAAAAAATAGGCAAAAACGCTTTATAGTTCTGCTAAAGGTGTTTATGTTTCTTCATTAAGTAATTGTAAAATTTAACTTTACCTTGATTTCGTTCAGAAATCGGTCCCGCCGCCATGATGAAAGCGGCGTGTATACGAACGGAAGCGCTTTTCTCCTTCGACGCGAGAGCGCCAGGCAATTACATCAGTGCTGCCACCTACAGGACAGAGGGATGAACGATCACAAATTCTGTGGGATATCACAGGCTCATGCATAGTACTAGAGGTTTTCGGATAGCTCCTTTGTTTTTGATTCTTGCATCATTTGCTCACTGTCATTCCAGTCGAACCTGTATTACTTTCTTCTGTGGAACACAAAAAAGATATTTTGAGAAATGTCTCAGTGGTTTTATGTCCATCCAATGGTGTTTGGTTTCCAACATTCTTAAAAATATCTTTTGTGTCTGTAGAAGACAGAAAGTCATACAGGTTTTAAAAAACGGAGGCTAAATAAGTCAAGCGATGACCCGTAAAGCCTATTATAGTTTACATCAAACCATTATAACCATTAAATCTGTGGCAATTTCTGTTTTTTTGTTTTGCAGCAGGGGGAGATGAAAAGTTACTGAAGTACTAAATTATAGATGTATAGTGCAATCTAAAATGATTTACATGAGACTTCCCTCTTTGTTAGTCTTAAACGTTTAAAAATAAAAGTTTTTTATATTTACAAAACGTGTGTTTTTATTTTCATTGTTTGAGAGATGTTGACACGTGATTGTTGATTTTATGACTTAGGTTGGCTCAGACTTGCAGATGTGTAGACTGGGATGCATGTACTAATATGGTAAGAAACAACTGTGATTTAATAACTTTGTACGTGACCATGAAGTCACTCCCATAGTCAATGTGTGCCAGTGGTTTTACCTGTTTCACCTGCTCCCCCACCCCAACTGTCTCTGCAATGCATCTAAAAGAAGAGCCTAGTGTAACCTGCCAGTAGCAGAACGGTTCGTTCGGTTTCAGCCCCATACAGAAACCTGAGCGTCTGCTTTTCTCCTCCCAGTGGATTTTAAGCTAGAGGAACACGTATGCTGAATACAGACTGACACATCACAGTCCGAGGTGAACATGGGGACAGATTTGGCCTACAACTTTGTCTTTAAAGGTGAGTTTGTGCCATTCGATTCCATTTGAGATCAAATTTCTTTTATGTATTGACCAATGTCTAGCATTTTTGTTCAACTACACCTTGGTAAAGAAATAAGAAGTGATGATTCTAATCATATTTAGTGAAAGTAAAGTTTGGTAACTTTTCTCAAGTTCTAATGTAATGTCTAATCTTGTTTGTTTTTCAGTGGTTTTAATTGGTGAATCTGGGGTTGGCAAGAGTAACCTGCTGTCAAGATTTACGAAAAATGAGTTCAATCACGACAGCCGCACAACCATTGGAGTGGAATTCAGCACCCGCTCCATTCAAGTGGATAATGTTACTATCAAGGCCCAGATCTGGGACACCGCAGGTCTAGAGCGCTACCGGGCCATTACATCAGCGTAAGTACCTAATGTAACGTTTTCATATTTTATACTTTAGTTTTGAAATCGTCCTCTGCATTGTGCAAAGGAATTCGTTTTCAATGATTTAGCATCACACCCAGAACCACTCCTTTTACAACCTGTTCACAGTTTAAGCGTGAGTTTAATTGTTTATGGATATGATGCACTCTCCTGAATGGTAAGAGAACGACAAATTCAGAATGAAATATTTGTAATATAACCTGAAGAGAAAAGTGAACAGATATTGAGTTCCTCCTTTTCTGCTGTATCAATATATTGCTTGTGAGTTTTCTTTTGAAAGAAAAGGCTTTGTGTTGTAATGAAAATCATTTAAGTTATTATAATGTTCATGGAAAACTGTTAGGAACTGTTGTAACAATAAAGCTGGAATTAATGTGTATCATCTTTCTTTTTATGCATATCCCTTGCTCTTAGGTATTACAGGGGTGCTGTGGGTGCCCTGCTCGTTTATGACATCACCAAGCAATTGACCTATGAGAGCGTTGAACGATGGCTGAAGGAACTCTACGATCATGCTGATCCTCATATAGTGGTCATGCTTGTGGGAAATAAAAGTGATCTGGACACACTACGTACTGTACCAAGGGAAGAAGCCAAAGATTTTGCAGGTGACAAAACCCGTCATAACTTTTTTTAACTATAATCTCAAATTTTAAATGATATGTAAAGCTTTCCCCATCCATACTTTAAAAGTACTTAAATTAACGAATTGTGGATAATTGTTTCTATATAGAAATATGAGCATGCACACCTTTATTTTGGATAAAGAAGGAAATTAAGAGTTACATGAAACTAACAAAACTTTTTTGCTTTATTAATTTTGCTGAAAAAGAGTCCAAAGACTTAATTTTTATGGAAACTTCAGCATTGGATTCCACTAATGTTGAATCTGCCTTTCTTGAAGCTCTATCAGGTACATTTTTCTTCTTTTACTTCGATTATACATATTTTTTATCTCACTTGTTGCTTTTGTAACTTACGTTAAATAACCGATAAAAAACCCAATAAAATTTGAGAATATTTGTTGTGGTTCTCTCCATCAGCGATCCACAAGAAGGTCGCGAGTAGAGAGGTCACCAGAGGATCTATCAGTGCTGTGATGCTGGGTCATATGGGCCCCACGAGTGAGTTTCAAGAGGAAAAAAGAGGCTGTTGTAATAACTCCTAGAAGGATGAATGAACATCTACAAAGTCACAAAGCCGTCAAGAGACATTTATCAATAACATGGATTGCACGTCACACTTTGATGCGTGTTGCATGTCTTTACTCTTGTTCCTGATTGGACACCTGGTGAGAGAAAAGGGGGTGTGGTCCAAGGTTTGGTTGATATGAATGGAGATTAATGTAAATTATTTTACTAGACAGAAACACATGTCATAGTATTTTATTGCTTTATCTAACAGTGTCTTTTGTATAAGACATTGTTATATTCTTCTGTCCTATAATTACATTATAAAACTATTTATTTAGCATCGAAATGTTATGTTTTTTACACACATACAGTGGATAATGCCTTTTGATAGTTTGACATTTAGTATACACATGGAAGGTCCATAAAGACTATATTTTTGCATACAAATCCTTGTATTTAGTAACGTTTTAGTCTTAAGACCTTCCGTGTGACATCAAAAAAAAAGAGCAACTTCTCTTTTCTCTACACATCTGCCTACAGTACGTCTGACGCACCTACCTGCAACAATTTAGGTGTTAGATGAACATTTGTGTCTAAAAATGTTTCATTAACAGATGTAGATGTCACTTTAAGTCTTTATGTTTACATTTATTACATCTTGAGTGATGGCCAACGACTCATAAAATAAATAATACAAAACTATAATTAAATACTTGTGCTTATTTATTTGTTTTTTTTATAAATCAACATGTACAGAATTCATTCAGAATGATTCCTTTAAATAACTTCGAACAATACTTGGCAACAGAGTTCCACAATTGATTCCTTAAAACGTGACGATGATCGATCACCAAGGCCACGACTATTAATCAGTATGAGAAATCAAAACAGTTCGTAGTGTAATATCATAAAGTTATCAATCTAGAGTTTATAGTTCAGTTAAGCTGATGGACACAGTCAGTGCCTGAATACTGAGGAAGATTCAGCTCATACTTCTTTTCAAGTGCAGGAGGAACGAATCGTCCTCCCAGAAAGTGATAGCGTCCTTTAAGTGATGGGACGCTTTCTTAGGGGCAGTGAGGGAGATGAGCATGTCTGGCTGAATCCCATCAGGAGAGCCATTCTCTACATCCCAGCCTAGAGAGTGAGAGAGCGAAAGAGAGATATTTTAAACATTTGTTAAACTTTAAATGCAGACTAAAAACAACTAATTTAGCAAACCAATTTAAATGAACCCAGAGAGTGAAAGAAATTTTCATCTGAAGGTTTGGACTGCAGTGAAATCAATGGTCATTTTTTGCTTGCTTGCAACACTGTATGCGTGTGTATGCTCACCTGAAGGTATGTCAATGCTAGCAATGGGCACTGTGATTTTCTTCAGTTGGTAAAGAATTTCACCAAATGGTTCTCGCACGGCCCCCTTAAAACTGAATCCAAAAATGGCATCTATCGCCAGATTATAGGCTTCGTCGATCACATCAGCCTGTAAAGAAAGTTTTCATTGCAAAGATAAAACAGGGGAAAAACATTAAAAGGATTCTGGGGTATGCCTAAATGTTTCAACAATTGGAACTTAAGGGGCATTTATTACATTGATGGTCAGTTGCTTATGAGCATACGAGTCGTTAAAGGTGATTTTAGTTGAACTAAGGTGGATAAAACCAAATGGGACCCCCCTGATATAAATGATGTGGTATCGAACGGTTGTACCTCAGGCATCTCAGTCAGGAAGGAAATATCCATCTTCTCACACTGGGTGGTAAGATTCTGAAACAGCGGTTTGTTGGGGCGCTTCGGGTACAGCACAGATGGCTCATATCCCTGGGAAATCCACATACAATATCAATAAAGCCAATACATCTTCATCAAATAATAAGGTTGATAAATTACGCAAAAAATGGTGCAGTTAGTTTACTTCACCGATTAAGAAGTAAAGGAGGAGACGCTCACAAACAATTTGAGATGTCTTGCACAGACCAGTCCATCTCCTCCATTATTTCCTGGCCCACAGATGACCAACACTCTGGGTGGGGTCTTGGGCAGAGACTGTACAGGATAGCCCTATAAGACAAGCAACTGCTTTTAATGGATAAACTGTGTAAAGACTGCCCTACACAAGCTGAAACGGTGACTCGCAGTTCATCACAGAATGGTGTACCTTTGACACAGCAGTGGCACAGCTAAGGCCAGCCAGCTCCATTAACTGATCCACGCTGAAGCTGTACTCGTTGAACAGTTCTTCATCGATGTGCTGAGCTTCCTCTTGTCTGTTATGACAAATAAACAGTTAACCTATGATCAAACAACTTTCACAGTTGTGTCCGAAACTACATGTTAGGCAAATTTAACATTTTCATAAATAATGGGAGAGTGGGTGAAGTCTGTCTCTGATGACTAGGTGTATATAAAAAACATAAACATGACCTAAAGAGGACTTTTTATAGCATGCACTTACTTGACCCTGAAGACCACTTACCCCAAGTATTTGATTGTATTAGCCATAGTGCAGGCTGGTCTTTGAGTGAGATCTTTCCTGTAGATGTTCTCGGAAATAAGTGTACATGCCCCTGTGTGAGTCAGTACAGAGCCCCCTCGTGACGTCACAAGAAGACCAATACCAAAAAGTGCCCGGACTCCCAACATTCAACTGGCTGCAGCACCTGGACGTGGAAGGACAACCAATAGTGTGGCTCTAAATACAGAAAGAAATTGATTGGGACACTTTCTGATATTGAATGAATGTCCCAATGTGTCTCAACCAATCTGTATTCGTCCTACAATCTCACAAGGCAAGTAAACTGGGAAAGTATGCAAGGCACATTAAATAATAAAAACACTGCCAACCATATTTTAATGGAACCGGATTAATGTAATGGTACAGTGTTATACACAACGTTAAACAAGATAAATATTTACAGTGCAAGTGACGTTATAACAAATACAGAAACATTAGTAACGTTACCGGTTTTCCACGTCTCTTTATAAGTTAAACAGGTTGCAACATGCGATATCTCCACAAATGCTACAAAGTAGCTCAAATCTTCTTCAATAATTTGGTATAAATTACAAATCATGCAAGACTGTTTTAAACAAACATACTTGCAGCACGAAACTGCATAAACTCCGTCTAAGTATCCGGGTTAGTGAACCTGCAATCTCTTTTCACAATAAAAGTCCGGCATGTATTTTGCCATGCATTAATCAGTAATATGAAAGATGTGTGTATATAAATAAATACTTACGTTAATAATTACAATCATTATAGGTTTTCATTCGTTTATTTATCAAGTCATTTTGTTTATAACTGAAGCAAAGCAACGTGAAATAACATAAAAAGTCTCATTGCGCTGTTCGAAACTCAAATTTTTGACACAATACCCACCTTTTACAGGTGTGTTATAGAAAGTACGGCAAACTGTTTGTTTGTGTAGTCCCAATGTGAATATTTTAACATTTCTCGTTAGCTGATAAATATTTCCAAAGAAGGTAAATCCTAAATTATTATCTGATATGTATCCGCTTGTTTTCTTATTTTCATTTTTGTTTTACAGGTCATTTAATTTGATTCCGTACTCATGCCTGCTTTTGACATGCATGAACTGAGGGCAAGTTTAATTTTGGTTTGATCCACAGCACCCCTCACTCCACAGCTCGTGATGGTATATTCCTGCTATTTATTGTGAGACTCGGCATGAACGAGTTTACAGAGTAGATGTCAACACAAGCTGAATATTATCTGAATTAAGGTAAGCCTTTATTTATTTTACGCGATATAAATAATTGTACATTTGGACTAAAAACTATTAATAGGTCTGGATGTAGGTAAAACATTGAGGAGAAAAGCACCGTATGTCTATAGATTAAACTTCAATTTAAAGAGGAAAGATATCAGGAAATAGGGAATTACGAACTTTTATATTAAAGATATTTAGATGTCAAATGAGACATTTGGGGAATATAAAGTTCACGCTCAGAATTATCAGTAATAATAGTTTTTTGCGAAAAGAAGTTATATGGTATAAAATGATGATAATGATGCACAGTAAAGATGATTAAAAAACTGCACAAATTGAATTCCCTCTCATGTTAATTCGTATTATATATTATATATGAATATATGCACCGATTTACTTTTACTTTACTTATTGATCCCCCTCCTTTAATAAAAAAATAGCAAATACCATGTCATTGCCAAATGAAAAAAATTTAAATTTAGTTCACCACGTCATTGGGTTGAATGTGATATTTTTACTATTGTAAATATTAAAGTGCCTGTGTATTATCATCTGCATCATTGTTTTTTGTAAGGTTCTTCTGCACCCTTATTTCTGGCCAAGTCTCATTCACTTTACAGGAAGATATGAAGTTCAGTTCTGCTGTTTAGGGGTGAGTTTAGTATATGAGTCATAATTATAGACTGTCCTGAGGAAAAATATTCAAATAATGTTATGGCATGAAACGCGGATGGTTTTAATATAGCAAAATTATGGTAACTGCTTTATAGGGTATTGACGTTTATGTGTATTACTATAGTTTTGATTTAATTCAAATCTCATAAGTGAATCATATTAGACCTTGCGAGAATGAAAAGGTGCTTTTCAGTTTTGCATGTTATACACTGTACATAAGATAGATAGACAGCAAACAGGCAATATGCAAAGCTAAGTTTAGACTTGTTTCAAATGTTAATATTATTTAGTTAAAAAGCAGTTTTTAATGTAAACTCAGTGTAAGTGAAACTCATAGATGCTGTATCACTGTCAGGCTGTCCTCATCGATTCATCTGAGCCAGCAGTCCTTTTACAGCCAGACAAACACTCATGGAGCATTGCCATGGAAAATCCCAGTAAATTATAATGATAGCTGCTGTCCATAAATCAGAAAAGAGGTAACAGCCTGTTTACCTTGCTTGGAAAGTGGTTAAGAGATACAGGCATTGAAATCACTGAAAAATTATCTAGACAGTGCAGTGGCTATGCACTCACAGTTTAAAGAGTCATTGGACCGCAACTTCGATCTATTGATGAATGACATCTGCATGCTTGGGTGTAAACTAACCTCATTATATAAAGATGATCATTGTTCTCTCATGGTCATGCTGCTGCACTTCAATAATTCCATCTTGTTTTCCAGCAAGGGCTTTTATTGACTTATGTTTGTTGCTCATGTCGCAGGATGAAACAGTAGATTGTAATTGGATACTTGCGATTTCCAGACATGCAAGCAGAATTCCTTCATGTTAATATACTGTGAAAGAAAATAATGTGACTGTAAATGGCTATAATTGATATCTTAGTAAATGGGTTCTTCTGGCTCTACGGTGCATTTGAGTCATTGGATCTGTTGGTTGCTGTCCAGTGCTGAAATCACCGTCCCCTTTTTAGATTGGAGGTTGCAAGCTATGCAGTTGTTTTTCTTCAATAACTTTATTTTTAACAGAATATTTTTATTATGGAATTAAAATAAAAATTTTGAAATAAGCAATATCAAAAACAAATACGTTTTATTCTAGATACGTATAAAATTGCATTCCAATCACAAATTGGATAGTAATTCGAGGCATGTTCATGACTTTAATCTGAGGGAAAATGATTCTCCTTTTAAGCATTATTTTCTTTTTTAGGCAGACTAGTGATTTTTTTAATAATGTTTCGATGCTGTGCTAATTTGTAAGTCTTCTGCTAGAAAAGGAGAGTCTGTGCTCTGTTTAGTAAAACACACTTTGCATAGAAGCGTCTACTAAATGATTAAATGTAAAAACAGGAGCCATAATATTCAAATAGCACCAAATACGAATGCAGTTTGATCAAAAGTCCTACATAATTTAACAGCCAAAGAAACATTATTTTATTTCATAACATCACAACTCTTCTGTGATTGTCCTTTTAAGAATATTTTTACCAACTTTATGAAATAATATCGACTGATCAGACATTGCATTGTGTAATATTAGAGGGATGCTTTTTATCTTTGCTCTCCCTTGAATGTGATAAAGATCAAGAAACCTAAACAGCATGATCCTAATTTCCTATTTATTGACATTAATAGTGGAAATTCAATGGCCATTGGTTAAAAATGAGCAAAAGTTTCACAATCCATTTCAATCTGCTGCTGAACTGTGGTGCTACACTATTTGTTTGGAAAAACTACTTTATATATACATTTAGTCTATATTCTGTAGCCTAGTATAAAATACCTCAGATAGTTCGTTCTATTTAAGTTATGAGTGTTAGTTCTTCGCTCACAGGGGCCCTACCCCATCCAATGTAGTTCGATGCATTGTGGCTTTTCTCTGTGTGATGTATTGGACAGCATGTTTATTAATGAAACTCATTAGTGTGTTTTGATCCCCTGCAGAGGTGTGTGCTTAGTATTTGTGACTTTTAAGAAGCACATGAGAATACACTGCATGATATAGCTACATATAATTGACCCAGTTAGTTAAGAAAGCAATAATTATGGGGGTTATTATACTGTAAAGGATGTATATAAATCAACTTTTGGATAGTGTGGGTTTCAATTAAGTTTATTTCGTCTGAAATCTTCCATGTATAGTGATGATCTTTGGCAATTGGATTATCGTGCGCTGGTTCTGTTCCAAACATAGCCAGACCAATAATTGCTGTCATATTGTGCTGTTGTTCAGTGTAATGAAAGCAGATGGCCTAAATGTCATCCCCAATTAAAGAAAATCTATTTCCATTCACAGTGTCCCATTACTGGTTAGAAGTAATGAAACAGTCTTCAT
The DNA here is from genome assembly GCA_008369825.1 of Triplophysa tibetana. NCBI lineage: Eukaryota > Metazoa > Chordata > Actinopteri > Cypriniformes > Nemacheilidae > Triplophysa > Triplophysa tibetana. The sequence goes on along the minus strand of CM017908.1, from coordinate 4,491,243 downwards.
TTAAAACCTTAATTTTTTAATCAGTTTTGGAGGACACACTATTACTCGGCCACATTGTGGATATTCATTGTGCAAGGGCTGATTTTGTTCCCTTCCAATCCCAGAAATTAAATGCGTCTCCTATGAAAATCTTAACAATCGTGCACTTCTTCATTTTTAGATGTTTTGTGGTTGAGGTAGATCTTCACAAGAGCTTTGTTCCTGACGTAAGATAGGGATGCTAGATGGGCTGGTGGAATAACACTAAGTTTAAGTAGAGGGTTTATTATTGCCTGTGTCTTACACAGGCTGTTTTCATACATTATTGATGCACTCTGCTTGAACTGGCAGACCTTTTTGACATGACTTATCTCTCCCCTGATCTCATTAGCTGACAAAGATTTTGAAGGGAACTTTGAAGTTTTTAAGATTTTGCGACCCTCAAATTTTGGATTTTTATGCCTTATCGAACATTAGCCATTTTAATACCTTTTAAATATCAATAAGTGCTATAAATTACGTTCATATTGATAAGCTAACTAAACGAATACCAATGGCTTTTGTGTTAACGATATATGTAATCTATAATATAACAATGCATAGATTCAATCTTCTGCTCTTTGATTACATTTCTATTAGGATGACCAAATATTAAAGAAACCTAGAATCGAATTTCTTACCAACCATCCTCTGGTCTGCAGTGAGTAGAATACAGGAAAACTCACTGGTCAATGATGTAACAAGCTTCCTCTCATTACTTGTTGGATTGTGAACATCATCTGTAATTTGCTCACCTGTTTACAGGTCACACCCCTTAAAGAGGTGATGTCATTGGTCAGTAACCTGATACTATGAGATGGTGATTGAACTGCTCCTTGTAACCAAACTCTCCTCCGATCATTATTCCTCCAGGTCTGATCCATAGAGCTGGCCTATCGTTTTCATAGTGTCACCGAGCCAACACTGGATAACAAGCAGCCACAATGTTCAGCACAAAAAGGTTTGTATGCACTTCTGTTCTGCAGTATTCCTGCCGTGTTATCTTTTGAAATATATAACATCTTGGGTACAAAGAGGCCTCATGCATATTTAGACAGAGTGTCGGCAAAAGTATTGCTTGCAAATCTGTAGATGGTTTTGCAAACGGTGTTTTGTGTCTACAGCTATGTTGTCTCATGTCTCATGTTTGTTTACTTTGTCTCGTGACCTTCCTGTGTGATGTTTGAATCCATAATATTGAAAAATTGTATTGATATTTCAATTGATTTTTTGTTCGAGTATTGGATCGTTCAGTGGATGTGTATGCATCAAATTGTATATGCTTATGTGTTTAAGTACTAAATGCATGGTTTAAAGGTAGAGTGGACGTAAAAAAGGTTGATTCTTTCATCAATTATTCATCCTTATGTAGATGATTTCTTCTGCACAACACAATTGAAGATATTTTGAAGAATGTTGGGAACCAAACACAGTGCCCCCATTTACTTTTATTGTATGGACACTACACCACTGAGACATTTATCAAAATATCTTCTTTTATGTTACACAGAAGAAAGAGTCATATACAGGTGTAGAGTGACATGAGTCTAAATAAATGATGACAGAATTTTCATTTTGGGCTTAACTACTCCTTTAATATGCAAGTAGGGTGAATCTCATGGAAACAGATCCAGTGCATGTTACAACTCACAGAAATAAAAAAGCCTGTTTGTCTATTTCTGTCTTTTTTACTTGGAGGGTGAAATATGACTTTGAACATTTTAAACATCACCTGGACATTTCTGATCAAGTTTCATGAGATTCAACCAAGAATTCAATTTGAATATACAATGCCCGAGGCACAGTGAAACACAATATGAATATGCATATGATAACCAAAGCAGACTATGATAAGAGGGGGTGAAATTAGGAAGAGCAGCATGGTACGTTTTCCCTGAGTTACGCTGAACTTTGTAGAGTTGAGGATGAAACTCCTGGAGGAACCCACAAGAACAGGCGACGAGGGAAAACCGAGCATTATCATGTAAATAGAACAAGCCCTAGGTGAAGTTAATCCTTAATCCTAATAAATGCAAGACCACGCTGGAACACGAGTACCGCTCTTGAATTTTGCCGTAGCCTTGTAATGCGTCATTAGGCGGTTCACACGTAAAAATCTCAAGTGTATTACATAATCCTCTCTAACACCCCCTCGCCTCCCCCCACCGCCACTGCACGCAGCTGTCATCCTCTCTGATGGATGCTACAATCTGGATGCCTCCGTATGCACTTAGTTTCCATTCCACTATTCTGAGGATGAAATATTGTCCTCCAGGCTTCCAGACGTGGTCTAATGGCCGGCCCGGACGCATTAAAGAACTGCACCGTTTTATTGATGGAGGCTTTTTGGGCCTTGCTTTATTCATATTTTGTTATGTATTTGATCTTTTTGTGCCCGTCAGCAGTGTTTTGGGATGTTTGGAGTCTTGGGTTCGTTTGAGGTTTAATGCTATTTTTGGCTGCCACATCGCCAGGCTGTTCTCTACTGGGAACAGTGCCGGCATGCTCGGAAGAGGAAATCCCAATGTTTTTTTAGCTTCCTATTAATTATGTAGAAACGGGATGAGTCACCTACAAAGCCAGCTGTTTTACACAAGATTTGAAGATTCAATAGAATGCAGCTGACAGACGGATGAATGAATGGATGGATACTGATCAAAAGATGCATGGAAGGTCATTTCCAGAGATTATGTCTTTTGTTCCAAAAGCAAAAGTCCAGTGAATACAAATAAAAAGGTACATATTTTGATGGACACAATGAAACAAAATTGGATCTACCAAGATTTACAGGATAGTTTGTCCATCCAAAACTGGCAGATGTGCAATAAGGGTTGTGATATTCATGGAGGAAGGCTTTGCGCAGGGCTGTGCAGTATCGAAAGATAAAAGCCATTTCTTGGGGATAAAAGGAACATGTTGCTCCATCTAAATTATGCATTTAAAGAAAAAACTTTAGGAAGGCAGAGGTAGGGTAAGTTTTTGACGTACAGCTCCTATAGCACGACCACTATAGAATCATGGTGTACCCACAAAGAAACAGACACACAAACTGTGACTGCACAGACTCTCAAAACCACCAGTTCCTACACAAACAATGAGCACTCAATCTGAGTGGCTGTCCTGTGGATGTGTTCATATCCCGGCATTTCCAGTGGGAAGTTTTAAAAGTTCCCTCTGAAAGCAAGAAGATATCACATAAGATCACCTTTGCATGCTTCTCACTCTGTCGATGTTAATTTGTTTTGTGGTCCTTGGTTTGGTTTTAAGGGTTGATTTTGTGGGTTTCAGTTCTTTAGCTTTTTAGGACATTTATAGCAAAAACCTGAAAATCTCATTTTGACAGAATCTTAAGGATTCAAATCTAACTTACAATCATTATGTCAGTCAATGATGTTTGCTTACTGAAATCTCATTCGTTTTGTCTGTGACCTGTATTATTTAGGGCTTAGAACTTAAATCCTAACACTTGAGGGTATTTCTTCTTAAAAAGACTAGTTTAGTTTTCGTCTTGTGCGGACAGGACTGCTGAGGAACACCGAGTGCTTACCTAGACTGGATTGGTGCAGCCTGTACTTGAAGTGAAGTGCTTACGTAATACACCTTGGGCGATGTTTGAGGAGTGATGAGTGAAGATGTTACATTTATTACAGAAATTTAAGGTCATACATGAATTTAAATCAGTTGATGTTCCTTTCCTGGTTTTTTCATTAACAGATTAGACAGATCCTATACATAAACATCTATGCATAAACACACAGTATATAAATGCATAAACATAAATGTAAATGACTGAACACACTTTTTATTTGACACTGCAGAATTCATTCACACAAGGCCTTTGTTTAACAGAGCATCTCTACCTGCTTTTTATAGAATACATTTTTTTTAAATCTTATGCTTTATTTGTTAATTCAGAATTAATGTTCGTTGTCTTTTACTGCATGTCAGTTCGCTTTGAGGTCATCTGTATGCTAGTGTGTACCTAAAAATGACACACAGAAAATAAGAATCAAATGACTTCAAGCTCTGAGAACTGCATTAACAGTTCTGTTGCAATCCTTCTATTTATGGCAATTTATTACAGAAATCTTTATTTAGATAGAATTTTAGCATTTTATGTTTTTTGTTTTCATGTCATCTGCATCTCTTTGTGAAAGCTGAATCCTCCGGTGAAGTCTCCTTCTACTCGATAATATTTGTACTTATTCAGTATATTCAAAAAGTGACCTAGTTCTAGACTTTGATGTGGGAATCTCCCTTCAACAAAGGCGCGGAATGTGAATATTTTATAATACCTTTTTATCAGGCCTGTGGAATAACAAGATCAGTTCAATCTTACTGTTGCACACTACGAGCTTTACCTTTTTGGTTTTTGCATTTAAGATAGTTTTCATTAACAGATTGGCTGTTTTGTGTGGATTTCTTGTGTTTGTCTAGTTGTCAAGTTATGCTTTATATAAGTGTGGATAATAGTCATTGCCTTCCTAAAACAGGAATGGCATTACATTTAAACATTTACTGGGAACCATAGTGCTTTTCATTTCTTAAGCTGTTACCCGCTTAATGCAATTGTTTTAATTGCATATTATTTAGGTCATGTAAATGAGTATATTATATGTGATGTAATGTAGGTTATTGTTATGTCTTCTAAGAAGCTCACATAGGGTACTGATTTAGCATCTGCGACTTATATAATATTTAAGATGTTTTAATCAGCAGGACGTCCAGCATCTTAAAATCTGTTATAATCTCTGTTAATACTCTCATTCCCCTCATTAAAAATGTTCCATGCTGATACAGAGGTATTGTGGATGATAATTGGTGGTAAACCCCCCCCCTTGATTCTGTGTTTAAAAAAAAAATATTTGACATCCGTGGAACACAAAGATCCCAGGCTGTTATTTATTTATATTTAGTGAAAACAAATTAAGATGTTTTATGAAGAAATGTTTTACTGCTTTTAAAGGATTTAACGCCCAAAACGAAAGCTTTAAAGCCATTAAACACAGTATTTAATGATAGCCTATGATATGATTAAACATTTAATATTAATTAAATATAAACCTATTATTGTAAATTCTTCATAATTGTCATTAAATGGGCACAATTTAAATGATTTTGTAACATTTGTTGAATTTTTTGGTTTAAATGAGGATACTTTGAGTGGCTTAGTCAGAATTTGTATGCAAGTATTGAAAATTACCCTTGAACTTGTGTTACCATGCGGCTCTCATGTCCTTGAAGTTGTGAAAGAGAAATCTCACTCCTCCCCTGATGGAGCTCAGTTTCATGCCCACCATTTAAATAGGCTCATTTACACGCAATGTGGGAATTCTTGACTTTTTAGCCTGTTAGTATTGATATGTAGGTGACTGCAAAATGTTTTCACATAGTGACTAGTGCCTAGAACGAAATGTTAAGCAATTGCAGAGCCTTTTGTGTGTAAATGCATATGGCATGCTTGGTTTTTTGAACAAATGGATTTTTTCTGTTCGTTTTTTGTATTCACTTCTGTTCCCATGTGTCAGCCTGTTTTTACTTTGTTTTTTTTTTCTTGTTGGCTATGGACAGAAGTTATTGAACCTGCACTATTTAGGTCCGCTTTTACCGGGACGCTGTTGATAAACCGTGTGATAACACTTCAAGTAGAAGCTTCCTGCCGTGTTGTTTCTCATTCGCTGTGACATTTGCATGTTGTAAATGACAGCGAGTCCATTAGCTGATAAGTTCAGGATTTATGGCGTCTTTAGGATTCGCTCGGGGAGCAGTAAATGCTGGTGATTTAGCTGTCATGTTGAAACACAGATGGCTTTGCCAATGTCAACAGCGATATCTTAAACAGCCTGTTTTGGTTTGTGGAACAGTAGACATTCACAGGTTTCACAATCTATAAACATACCTATAAGCTCTAACACGGGAGGCAGAAGTTGCTTTGTCTGTGGGTTGATGGTTAATTCTTGTGACGGGACTGCGGAATTGTCTCAGCAGTGTTGGGTTTTGTTTTGTCCCATTTCTGTCCTGGAGTTTTGTGTCCTGACCTCACTGTGCGGGTGAATGAGCGGGACTGATCTGTCTGAATCTAGGTCGGTTTATCTCTCTGTCTTTGTCTTTTGGAGCTCTAGTTCTTTGGCTACGTCCATAACAGCAGCATTTCCTACAGAACTCTTCTGTGTGTTTGTGGTGGAGATGAAAAGGAAATGTTTAGTAAGGGCTACTCTGCACCATAAGCAGAATGCAACACGTAAGTTATTGATTCGGTGTGTTATTGCAGATGTATGTATAAATAAAATGCAATGTAAGTCGCTTTGGATAAAACCGTCTTCCGAATGCGTAAATGTAAGATGGGCATTCAGTTAAAGTAGCGTTGTGTAGATTTTAGCGGCATCTAGTGGTGAGGTTGCGAATTGCAACCAATGGCTCACTCTACCCCTCCCTATGACTATGGTAGTTGCACAGTACTAAGATGTCTTCTCATTTTCGGTTCTTTGCTGAAGGAGATAGCATATTTAGGAAACATTTCCATGCAAGAAGATCCCCGGTGTATGTAGATAGAAATAGCTCTAAGGTAATAAAAACATAAAGCTTCATTATGTAAGGTCTTTATAGACCTCTGAAGACATAGTTTTATATATTATATTGCATTTCTGTCAGTAGATCCTGTAAAAAATGACACACTGGACCTATAAAAAAAATGTTTTTTATTGGTTAAGAGTTTTGAAATTACTGAACACACTTGCCATTTAAAAAAAATTATGCTAAAAGATAAAAATGATAAACAATAAAAAAGATTTTCTTAAACATTTTATACAATAAAGAATTCTCACAACAAATCTATCTTATCCAATTAATCTTGATATAGTGTACCTTCTATGAATTAAGTTCTTTTTTCTCTTGTTTATCAGGTTAAAGAAAAAGTCGCAGTCTGTGGACATCCCTGATGAAGGTTATGCTGGTTCTCTCCTCAAAGACCCGCTGGCATCACCTCTCCTACCATCAATGGCCAGAGCCCCCATAACTGAAGAACACAAGAATAACACCATCCAGAAAGCTCGCACTCCTCGCCGGGGAGAACTCAAACGGGGATATACCATCGGTGTGTGAGCTGTTCTTTATAACATTATTGGATAGTGTTACATGTGGTCCTGACCCCTGACAAGATGATAGGGCACTAAAATGAGTTACATTGTGAATATAATTGTAATTTGTGCCTGTGTACACTGTACAAATATTTTAGGTAAACTCATAATGTGCATCATGTAAAATTATTATTTAGTGTTACATATGACACGGTCATATCAGTACAATTATTTAGAGGGACGGTTCACCAAAAGAAAAATTCTGTCATCGTTTTTCACGCTCATGTCATTCAAAACCTATATGACTCTTGTTCTGTGAAACACAAAAGAAGATATTTTGTGAAATGTGTCAATACAATAACAGTCAATGGGGTCCAGTGTTGTTTGGTTACCAACGTTCTTCAAAATATCTTAATTTTTGTTCTGGTGCAGTGATAAAGTTATATAGGTTTGGAACGACGTGAGCGTGAGTGAATGATGGAATAATATTCTGTAACACTTTCCTTGAAGCATGTATGTATGATGCATTATTAAAGTAGTTTTAAAGCTTTGTAATGCATTGTAATGCCTCATAAATAATTGTTATTACAGTTAATACGTTGTAACACTAAGCAATTCATTGTTGCACTACACATTTTAAGTTATTCTTTACAACTACATATAATGCATTACAACACGCATTATAAAGAATTATAATGCATTTTACCCTTTAATATCTCGTTATAATGCATTATACATACATGCTTCAAGGAAAGTGTTACCATTTTTCTTTTTTTGGTAAAAAAAACAGGTCTATGAAGTCACCATTTACAATGTTCTGATGCTGTTAATGTGGGTTTTTAAGTAAACGATTGGAAATAGCCTAGCCTCAAATGTTCAACATGTCATTATTATTTGATGGACACTAATATGCACCGTGCTAGCAAGATCTTTTCAGCGGAACAGTAGAGTTCAAGTCCAGTGAGACTTCTTAGTTGTGCTTAATCTTGTGTTGGCAGAGGAACTGGGCGACTGCTCTTGTGTTAAGAGACAGTAATGAGAAGAGAGGATTTCAGCCCTCTCCGGATCTCCACACATGTACAGTAATTACTTCTGAGTCACAGCAGGTGCTCTAGTTTTTAGACTTAACTCTTACTGTGATCATATTCGCCCTCGTAAATCTCTCTCGCTGTTACTTCCTGAAGATACTGCAAATTCAGATGGATACTTGTATTTGTTTTGTGTATTACAGATCATAAAAATGCAAATTAAAAATGATCTGTAGATCAAAAAAAAAAGATCCAATGTGACCCCTCTGGTAACTTGAAGGTGAAAAATTCTAGCTAATATATTTTTTGGTTTCATGAATAATACTGCGTTTTCTAGGTCAAGTGGGTGAAAAATAGATAACAAGGTAGCTCTCTTTAAATAATTCACTGAAACAGGCAAAGTTTAAACTTCCAGCCATTCTGGCTCTTTTCATCCTTAGAGACTTTTATTATCGGCTGTATTCTCCTGAAGATGGCTGTAAAAGATGCATCTTCTTAATGGCCATCCTAGGAGCACTATTTTTAAACTAGGGATGTTGTATTTTTATAAAGAAATTTTGTGAATCCGTGTCCTCAGGTAGGTGAATGTGTGCATTGTTTCATACCTAATTGTCAGTGCGGTAAGGTCGGTTAACTTTGCTAACACACAGTAATTACCTCCGCAAGAGTTTTCCCAAAGGAAAGATACCAGAGGCATCTTGCGACATCCCAGCCCTGTTTCCTTGACTGCAAATGTTTTCCAGTGTTACCTGCAGGGTGGGGTTGACGCCAGTCGGGCAGCTCTGCATCTATCTCATGGGACGGATGAGGCAGATGATTCAGCCATTGCGATGTTAGTTCTCTAGCGGTAGGGCGTCTCTCCTAATGAACCGCCTGTGGAGAAAATCTTTTCATCAAAGCCTTTAGATTAGATCTGTGCCGGTCTAGTGGATTGCATATCTTAAATCTGACTAATTAGGCTGTTAATCATTACAAATTAGTAAATTATCGTTCGCAAGCAGGCTTAAGCAATGTTGGATCTTAATTCATATTATTGTCTTTGATTTGAGTCTTCCCAATTAAGAGGTTTGTAAGATTTTGTAAATGCTCATAAATGTTGCTCTACTTTTTTATGCGTCTGGCCTGTGGACTCTTATTGGAATCTTAAGGGTTAAAAGAAAATCACAGTGCTTTCTGCCTGCTTTGCCTTTAAAGCCTTTCATAGCTTTTGTGTGTGTATTAGAGATTGAATGGTACCACTCTGAATTACTTTTAGTATGTGACACACGCACGCACACACACACACACACACACACACACACACACACACACACACACACACACACACACACACATATAGGTGTAATATTCTCAAGCAAAGTGCAATGAACTTGGAGTCCTGTAGAAGATCACTTAAATGGACTGTATAAAAAACTTTCCTGTGGCTCAGTGGTTGTAGCATAGAGCTAGTGACGCTAAGGTCATGGGTTCGATCCCAGGAGATTGCACATAGTCAGAAGCAAATGTATAGTACAATGCAATGTAAGTCGCTTTGGATGAGAGCGTCTGCCAAATGCATAAATATAAATGTAAAAACAGAGAAGGTGTTTTTGGTCACTACTCACTTTGCAGTATATACTGTAGTATGCATATCAGTACAGGTCACGAAAAAATTAAGAGACCACTCGAGTTTTGCCTTTGATAAGCATATCTGCACACAATGTGGCCATTTCGTTCCAGCGTCTGTTGAATTCCAGCAAAAACAAATCACCCAACAGCAATATGAAAAATAATGCAAAGACTTATGATTAAAAAGAAGGCTATTCCGATTAAATAATTACTTTCGAACTGTTCGTAAAATACATGAAAACAATGGTATGTTGTTGTTTAAACATGAATATGCCAGTTTGTGCAATTTAACATTTTTTTAACATGCATGAATATAAATTAAAAACAGTTCGCAAAAATAGAGCACAATATACTGTACTAATATGAAGGAATTTTCCATATTCATTTTTACGGTTGTTTTACCTGTATTATACATTTTGCACTGCATTAAACTGCATTTTAGCATTAACGGAAATGTCTGTAAAATAAAGAAAAATGCTCTGCTCATTTCCTTCATTTTTTTTAAAAGTGTATTTTTATCTGGAATTTGGGAGAAATGTTGTCATTTCTTTACTGAATGAAGCAGAAATTATAATTTGTTTTGAGCACAAATATGAATAGTAATTTTGGATAAATTGTAGTGGTCTTAATTTTTTTGCATTCCATATTTTGTTCTGGATGATGATGTGAAAACTTTGTTTTAAAGAACAAATGGCTTTACAATGCTACACAAATTTATTTAAAATAACTAAAAACCTTTTTGAAGGCTGTTCATTGCATTTTGTCATCATCTCAAACTAAATCAACTTATGTTATGAAAGGGATAATGTACCAGTCGTTACCGCACTGGAAAACCCCCAGCTCTTGTATCACCCTGAGGCGGTTTATTTTGTGATAATGACCGCTGGACTGTACATTTATCTTGATTATAACAAAGCTCCTTAGTGACTAAATAAATAAATGGAGATGAAATATTGATTCCTGTTAAAATGATTTCATTATATGAGAAGAAGCTAGCACAGTGGAGGAAATCGGGTTCTCAGTCAATTCTGCAGTTCTGGAGTTTGAATCTTTTGCTTTATTAATCAGTTACTGTATTTATAACTGAGAGATTTTGCCATGGAGGCTGAATTTCTATACAGCATTAATGAGGCAAGGGGACTTTTCATCCTCTGAGCAGGTTACAGTGCATTGCTGAGCTAAGCCAGCAGAGGGTGTAATGCATTATACTGTTTTCATAAAAGCTGCTTATGAGAGTTATTAAACATTGAACAGAGCAATTATGTATTTTTTCATTTATATTAGGACTGCTTGATTACACAACAGATCTAGTTACACTTCATATTACATTTCATTAGTGTATACAGTCTGATGTCTTTTACGTACTGTAAGGTCCTTTGTCAAAGATTATTACTTGATATATAAGTGCATGTGGCTTACCTTTTACCAGGCATTGTGCCAGCAGAAAAATGTTTGTTTTGTAATGTTCCTGTTAAGCTATAGTCGAGTCTGCTACGGCACAATAATCCACGAAAGCAATACACGTTTGTTAAAATTTGTTTACATTTAAAGCACATAAAGATTTTTAGCCATCAAGTAATCTTTTCTTTAAAGATTTCTTATTGTCAATGTCCAAGCTGCAAACTTCTGCAGAGCGGATATAAGCAGGCTAACTGAACGATAAATTGTTGAACAATTTGCAGTTTCAGCAGATTACGTGGCATATATCACAGATTCATTGCAATAGAGATGTGAGGCTGTAATACACCGGGCTGGTGTAATTTGACCTTGTTTATAAATCACCCACCAATGTTTAAACTCTCCAATTTGCACTTTGATTTGTAGATTCATCTAAATGACTTTATTCCAATTTACACAGATTTTAATCAGAAGAATTTATTACTGTAAAAGACGAATAATTTTATGTAAGAACATCCAGGGCTAAAATATAGATTTATTCATAAACAACTATGTTCAGTATATTAAATGTAATTGTATTATATTGTACTGAAGTATTCTTTTGATTTTTTTAACTATATTTTTTCTCTTTTCAGAAGTGAATGTGAGTGAAACTTGATAAAACAAAAGTGCTGTGGATGGTTACCAGGGGGTTGCTATTGTGTTCTGAATGTGATGTTTGTTAAACGGTGCGGTTTATGGTTACCAGGGTGTTGCTAGGGTGTTCTGAATGAGATGTTTGTTTCTATGGGTGACGTGGCTGGTTACCAGGGTGTTGCTACTGTGTTCTTAATGTGATATTTGTTTATGGGTGCCATTAATGGTTACCAGGGTGTTGCTAGGGTGTTCTGAATGTGATGTTTGTTTTTGGGTGCCGTTACTGGTGACCAGGGTGTTGCTAGGGTGTTCTGAATGTGATGTTTGTTTATGGGTGTCGTTAATGGTTACCAGGGTGTTGCTACGGTGTTCTGAATGTGATGTTTGTTTATGGGTGCCGTTAATGGGTACCAGGGTGTTGCTATGGTGTTCTTTTTTTACACTATTGTTATGCATTTCCTAGGGGGTTTCGGAGTTATTTTGACACATTGGTTTGTGGTTGCTAGGGCATTACCAAGTGCTTGCTACTACACTAAGTAATGCTGGGTCATTTTCAAACCAGCATTGTGTCAAAAAGGAACAAATTTTCTGTTTAAATTTACTCACCGGTTAGGTTCGTCCATTTTAGACCCAACGCTTGGTTTAAAATAACCGAGCATTTGTTAGATTGTAGGTGGTTGCTAGGGTTACTAGATGGTTTCTTACTGACAAGTCAAAAGAGTTCACCCTAGTTTTTGTGGTATTCTGGTCTCACACCAAGTACCACTAATAAGAAAATAAAAAACGTATTTTAGGCCATTTTCTTGATGTGCTAATGCATTCCAACAGTACGTTCTGTAAAAATCAGTCTATTCTCTCTGAGACAATTTAAAGCCTGTAAAGCCACTTGGGTGTGCACATTTCTCCGAGTGACAGGCGCTTGACTGACAGTGGATTATAAATCCAAGTAAGCTTCCTCACTTTCCTGCAAGGTGACAGGACAGATGATGGCAAGAGACACCATACTGCTGAGCTTGTGTTTCTCAACGCTAACCTCAACACATTTCATCCCACATCATTTTTGTCTCTAGTGAGTCTAACCGAGAGAAAACAGATGCTTCGACTGTGCTCGTAAACTGGTAAAAACAGACATCTGGTGTGTGAATGTTGGAATCTACCTAGTATATCCAACTCATTTTAAAAGAGCAAGAGAAAGTCCTTGCTAAGGAGAAGTGGTTTCTGGAATGGTTTAATTCCTATTCTGCTGGCATTTGCAGTTTCATTACGACACCACATTTATAGGAGGAATGGGACAGTGCTCTATAAATTGGTCTCGTTGTGACTGTAAAAAATGAACGCTGTATCTTCAGCATATCCAAGACGCCGTGTTCAGGTAGTTTGACGGAGTCCCTGGTGTCTCGTTTTAGATGAAGTGTGCAGCTGGCATTTCAAGCCGTCCTGGTATTCTGTTTTTACATCAATTTACCTTGAGTGAGAATGACTTTAATGGGCACTCAAACTTTCTTTCATCTTTAGGGTTTGTTAAAAGAAGCCAGACAGCTTCATTCCTTTGATAGTCTTTAAGGTCTTCTCTGCAGGTTTAAATACTTTCTTGCATCCTAGTTTAAAACATACTTTCAATTATCATTTAAATAGTGTCAAGCAGTGATATCAGATTTCCAAAAATTTCAAAGCTCATATTTTAAGACGTTCAGGTCCAACTAACCGATCTGTTCTGTTCAAGGAAATCTCAACTCTGATTATATGCTCCATTTAATTGGACACATTACATATCATAACATGATATCCGTACCAATCCGACACGTTCTATTCTCACCCAAAGACCCTTCACCCCTGTTGGTGAGCGTCTGTGAAGGACATCTGCTCATGGGCATCAGTCATAGGGCCATTTCCGCCAGTGCTGGGAGCCATCTACTAAAAATAACCAGTAATGGCCAAAGGTGCCAAGACAATGAGAGACTGGGAACTAGTCCTGAGCAGATAGAACAGGATGTCTGGATGATCTCATGTCAAATTAGTCCAAGATTTGGAAATAATAGCAAATTCAGTATGTTTTGTGTACCGAATGTGTGAAACCTATTTCTCCCGTGCTTTTGTGTGAACAGTGAAGAAGTGTGTGTTTGTTTGAATGCATATATAGCATTATGACTATTTATGGGTTTGACATAATGGTTTATTCTGAAAGTGATATATTTTTATTGTAAATTCTTATTTTATTGTTTTAGGTGGCTTCTCAAAATAATGTAGTATTATGGACTCACATTTTGAGACGCACATTTTGATAGGATTCCAGATAGTTCAAGATTTAAATATTGTGAAGTTTACCCAAAAATTTAAATTATTTCATCACTTACTCACCCTCATGTCATTCAAATTCTGTTGGTTTTACTTCTGTAGAACACAAAAGAAGATACTTTGAGGAATGACCATTTACGTACATTGTGGACATTTCTCAAAATATTTTTGTTCATTCAGTGGAAAGATTTAGGTGCAGGTTTTGAATGACATGAGGCAAGAAAAATGTCAGATTTTTTTATTTTGGCTACCAAACCCTTTAAAACACTTTTTTTTAAAACAGATTGAGTGTTTTGCTGTCTTTCCATATGCTATGCAGAAAAAGAGAAACCATCTAAATATGTCACACATTTAACATATATTATGTGTACGTGTATCTAAATAATACATTTTTCAAGTGCAGGTCTTAAATGGGTTTTAGATCATCCAAATCAATTTAAAGTCCAAAACTAGATATAGATCTTATAAAGCTTGGCGTACCCAAACGTAAACATTACCATGTGGTATCAGTTAGGCAACCAGATCGATACATCTGTTCATACAAATGACATTTATAACCATTCACAAAACATCACCGTGGTTTAACAGCTTCTGATCGCTGGGACAAAGTGGAGATGTCACAATAGACCGGGCACATGGTGAAGCCACTCCCACACGAGCCAACTGGGCTGCAGACTCTCACTCTCTCTCTCTCGCTTCCTCCATGGCTGGTGCTAACGGACGAACAAACACAAGGGGTGGGGGGGAAACAGTCTGTGTAAGGCGCAGAGAGGATGAGAAGAGAGAGAAGGACCATGACTAGCGTAACACGCTCTACCCCTCGTTTACTTTCAGACACCGGACAGAAGAAAAACACGCTGAAAGATGTTCGGCGGATTTCCTTTCAGAGGCCCAAAGGCACCATGGAGTACGTGGTGAGTATTAGGTTCTCTGTCTGATCCAGGTGCTTCTGTTTACATACTGCACCGGCGCGTCTATGTTTGTGTGTTTGTGCTGGTGTGTGTGTACACACAACCCCATGCATGTAATTATCTCTGGGACTTATATTTGAGCGTGTATGATTGATGGTACTGTGCTGTTATTATGTGATGCTGGACTTTAATGCTGTTTATCACGCAAGCCTCACTGCTGTCTTTACATAGGAAATATGCATTGTTAAATGACTCTCATTGTGCAAGCGTTTATGGTCTGTTCTCAGAAATTAACCTCTTTCCCACATTTATCATCTGTATGGATTTGAGAGAGAGAGAGCTTTCCCACGTGCTCTTGAGATGACCTTAAATCAGGTGGTGACTTTCTCCATGGTAACAGTGGCATTGATGGTGATGCTGGGAGAGAGAGACAGAGACAGATGTGGTACTTTTTGAATATCCATAAATGGCGACTTTTTGAGTCTTTGCGTTTATGTAGCATATGTCAGAAGATCATTTAAATTAATTTAGAGTAAAAAAATGAAACTTATATTCATCCCCATAAGTGACACCATAATGATATGTAATAGTCTTAAAATATATTTTTTCTTATACTTTACTTTAATTGATACCTAATTGGACATTCTTCAAAATATCTTCTTTTGTGTTCTGCACAAGAAAGTCATACTAGTTTGAAATGACAAGAGGTCATTTAAATAATGACATAATGTTTATTTTGAAGATGAACTATTCCTTTACATTATGATCAGGAATTACAGATTACAGTTTTTAAAAATGCTTGATGGCATTAAACAATTTTTATCAATATGTAATCTGTTTAAATTGATATTGAAATTAGAGAATATTAAATCAAATATGTTTAATTCAGACAGTATATCTTTTTCTTTAGTGTTCCAAAATACAGGTAACTAAACCCAAGAAGAAATCATTAACTGAATTATATTCATCAAAAAAATTGCTTGTTTAAATAATGCAGGACAACTTCACAGGCCCGTTCGCACCAAGGTTTAAATATATTTCTATAAAATAGTTTTTTGAATATTGTTCTAATGCAGCATTCACACGATAAAAATACAGAAGAACAATATTGTTGAGATCACTTTCATAACTATTATTTTTTCAAGCTGATGAACAATAAAATGTTGACAACCAATCAAAATCCATTCTAATCTAAAGTTTAAATTAAACAATGTTATCATCCTTGGTCTGAATGCTTATATTGTTATCAGTGCAAATAGCTGTATAGTTATCATATTTGGTGTGAACGGACTCTTACATGCCAAAGTTTTGGCGAAACTGTGAGCATGAGCAAACTACTGTACACGATCCAAGTGTTTTTTCCTGGTCACCATAGATCTGCTATGAAACTGGCATAGCAGTATTCTGAAAGAGTTGTTTGTAGCTGGCAAGAAACCTTTCTTCCCCCACACCTTTCTCTTTCTCATTGTCATGTTGTGAAACCCTACACTATTCCCTCTGTAATTGCACACCATCACATCCACACTAACCAATCAGAGTGATTTGTGGCCCTGTGACCACAGTGATTGATTGTCTCAATCAATCAATGCTCTTAGAGGAAGCTCTCGCTACCCAACACACTATAGTTATTCCTCAAGCTTTATGGGAATCCATGCACTTCGTGTAAGTTGATTTCGTTGGTCAGTTGATACTAGTACTTTGAAAGTTAAAAATCATACATGAACTTTTCAGGACCATCTAATGTTTTTATTGGTGCATATCATGATACACACATTTTTGATCTTTTGTGGTTCTCTTTATGTTGTCTATATGTTTAGTATGTTAACTGTGTGTGTGACTGATCAGTAGATACCATATCTCAATGAAGGGTCTATCTAAAGGATATTGAATTGAATGCAGGCAGTGAGATGGGCATCAATTATTTATACCAGGCTGTTGAGCTGAAAGTGATACCAAATGAGAATCAACGATTTGGATCAGGTGACACCGTGAACCAGTGATCTGGTTACATGCCACAAAGGAAATACCAAAACGTCTGCAACTATAAATCGATGCATTAAAGGGAAACTTCACCCAAAAATTCTGTCATCATTTACTCAGTTTTAAGTTTTTCTAAATCTGTACAAATGTATTTGTTCTGATGAACACAGAGAAAGATATTTGAAGAATGCTTGCAACCAAACAGATCTTGCCCCAGATTGACTCCCATAGTAGGAAACAATACAATGGTATAGTCAAAAGCGTCCTAGAAATGTTCTATGTTCTTCAAAATGTCTTATTTTGTGTTCAACAGAACCTAAAAATGATAAAGTAATTTTCCTACTATGGGAGTCAATGGGAAGCAAGATCTGTTTGGTTAAGCATTCTTCCACATATCTTTTTCTGTGTTCATCAAAACGGAGACCTTCTCTTCTTCTAGAAATCTACTTCTGTAAGCAGATCAAAATGTCAGCCAGTGTTCGCTTTGTGTGCTTAACATGTGAAGGTTAGAGCGCTTCTTGAATGCTATTTGCAAAGCAAACAACAGTCATTGTGTGTCTGTTTTACAGGCCTTCATAAAAGCTGTCAAGCTTAGCAGATCTTTTCGGACACAACTACTATGTTTTATAAAGACAAATTTGCATAGGGATAATAATGAAACAGTTAACTAACATGTGACATATGACTATGTGGATCTGCAAATGTATATTATTATGCAATATAGGTTTTCATTCCATGTTACCTAGAAGCAGATATATCTTGATTTCTCTGGATTTTGAACCTGGAAAAGGACCAGATGTAATGTTTGTTTTGTGTCTCACCTCTAGGTGGAGTCACGGGACACTCTCAACAGCATTTCGCTGAAGTTCGACACCACCCCCAATGAGCTGGTACAGCTCAATAAACTCTTCTCTCGTGCTGTGGTTCCTGGCAAGGTGTCGTTTTCACACAGTCTCTTGGTTTTAAATCATAGTTTTGTGCTTTCTCTACTATACACTCTCACTAGTCTGTTTTGTTTGTTCCTCACAATGTTAATTAAAGCATTTATTGGAATAAACTGGCTGATGTTTCTCACACTTTCATTTGTGTAATGTATGATTTTTCATAAACTGACTTTTACATAAGAATGATTTGGATCTCCGAATGTTCTTAAAGGGACAGTTCATCCAAAAATGAAAATTCTGTCATCATTTACTCACGCTCATGTTATTTCAGACCTCTATAAATTACTTTGTTTGAACACAAAGAAAGATATTTGGAAGAATGTTAGCATTGACAACCTTAGTAGAAAGAATTAAATGGTACTCAAAGGTGCCTGAGATCTCTTTGTTTCCTTAATTTCTGCAAATATCTCATTATGTGTTCAAGAGGACAAAAAATACAATATTTATATCCTACCATGGTAGTGAATGATTTTCCAGAACTGAAAATTGCTAACATTCTTCCAAATATCTTTCTCTGTGTTCATTAGAAGAAAGAAATGTATACAGATTTAACACAACCGGAGGGTTCATTTTTAGGTGAACTGTCCTACTCACCCTCAAGTTCTTCCACATCTGTATAAATATCTTTGTTCTGATGAACACAGAGAAAGATGTTTGGAAGAATGCTAGTAACCAAAAAATTCTTGGCCACCATTGATTACCATAGTAGGAAAAATGACAAAAGTAGTCAAAAGTGCTCCAGAACTGTTTGCTTTCCCACATTCTTCAAAATATCTTCTTTTGTGTTCAACGGAACAAAGACATTTATAAAGCCATTTCTCCTACAATGGTAGTCAATGCTGGCCAAGAAGTATTTGGTTACAAGCTTTTTTCAAATATCTTTCTCTGTTTCACAAAGAAATTCATACAGATTTGAACTTAAGGGTGAGTAAATGATAACAGAATTTTCAATTTTGGATGAACTGTTCCTTTAAAAGCTGTGATGGCCTGTCAGTTGTATGTATATACAGTTTATACATCTTGTGGCGTAGGTGCTGTATGTTCCTGATCCAGAATACATCTCTAGTGCCGACAGCTCCCCATCCCTCAGTCCCATCAGCCCCCTCTCTCTTACCTCTTCTGAGGCCGATCTGGAGAAGGCCACCAAGGTAAGCTTCATCCTGACTCTTTATCAATACCTTTAATAAGAATTGTACAGGATTATGTTTGTCCTATGAAGAGAAAACGTTTTCTTAGCTCGTAGAGTCATTTCAGCTTGGTGTTCTGTTATCCATGAATAAGTAAAAACTGGAATTAGCGTAATAAGTTCTGTAGAGGTCCATGAAATCACATCTTATTCAATTTTAAACCTGCTTCACTAAGTGAAACGGCATGGATCATGATTTCAAACTAATGAAATTTACATTTTGATTCATGCAATCGAGCGTGTAAGTGAAATAGAAGTGCACTTTGCACAGCTTGCATTTTACATGGATTCAATTATTTCCCATTTACTTTGGCTAGGTTTAATTTGTACCTGCTCTTCAGAATGGAGCGTGCTCGATCGTGTTTGGCCAAAGTTTCAAAGCGTTGCTTTACCTTATTTGTAATGAATCAATCCTAATATATTCATTACAGATGGATAGTTGCGGTATTCCAGAGGTTGGTTTTGTTCATCATTTTTGCGAGTTATTTGAGTTCCAATTCAAAATATCTTTATAAATGTACTTTAATATGCTTTTCTTCAAGAGTCTATTTTTTCTGTCTGTGTTCTAGTCTATAATTCCCTTTGTACACTGCTGTTTTTACGCTGTGACACAGCGATCCCAATAATTGTTGTATACAGACAAATGGCACTCTCTCGAGTTGTAAATTTGTCCCTCGTTGGTGATACAGGATGACAAATAAGATCATTTTAAGAGATCACAACAGCTACTTTTAAGCTCCCATCGGTCCTTGTGTCTTTTAAGTGCTTTATTTGATTTCTGGACTGCTATCGGTGGCCAAATGGATTGTGGCACCTCTGTTGGATTAGTGTGTGTCTCTGCGTGTATTTCTGGTTCCATATGGTCCCGAATTAACAGTCCTGCTGCCCGTGCCAGGGATTCTGGGCTACACGGTTCAATGAATACAAACACATTCCTGTAATAATAGTCTTAATAGCCTCCATTATGCTAATAGCCTTTAGTATTAAGTAAAAATGCCATCAAATATCATGAATATATGCACTGAGATTCAATGGTTGGTTAAAGTTAATTAAATTCTGGCAATAAACACTAAATCTGTGTTGTCAAGCTGGAAATAACTTTTCATGATCATTGAAACTCTATTGCTCAACGGGAACAATAACTTTTGGGTCCAATCGTACACTCGGCGCAATGCGGTGCAAGTGTCTTTGTTAGTTTCAGCCCGACGCATTTCTCATTTTCCCGTCCTGCGCCGCGTTGTTTATATAGCAAATGCATTTGCCCCTATTTGTGCGCCCATGGGGGTGCTGGTCTAAAAAAGAGGTGTGTTCAGGCGCATTGTTGGCAGGTTGCTAGTTTGAGGACCTGAAATGTGTTACTTCGCGAACGAGCAAATCAGTTACTTCGCTTGAGAAGCGTTCAGCTTTTCCGCCAACAGACTCCCGCCATGGCGAGAGTCTCTTATAGGGAATTGGAAGATGACACACTGATTGGTTTATTACACGTTACGCCCAAAAAACACCCATCACACATTAAGAGCTCACTTAACTAGAAAAAGTGGATTCGGCCCTGACTGCATCTGCGCCGTGCGCTTTAGACCATGCACTTAGATCGTTAAAATAGGGCCCTGAATCTGTATCGTCAAGCTGGAAAAATCCTCATCACTGAATCCGTATTGGTGTGTCAGCAACTGCTTCATCGCTTCCCTGCCCTCATGTGCCGTAATGAGTTAACAAACACACAGTGATGCTGATTTTAACTCAACTTCTTCAGCATTATGCTAGGAAACCTTACTTGGTCTCTCGGGTTTCTGGATGTCAGCTGTTCTACACCAGGAATCCCTCTAGAGCTTTCAGCTTCTGTTTTAATGGGCTGTTATATTCAAGCCACCTTGTTGTGCTGACATTGTTGGTGAGAAAGTGTGTACCATGAACTAAGGGCTGGGACACATTTAGTTTGATGTGGCGAGGGCTATCGCTCATTAAGGTTTTTCTATCGTCGCCCCAGGATTCAGATGATGCCCACAGGAGACAAAACACCCAAGCTTTACGGCCGGCCAGAGTGGTGTCATCCACCTCAGAGGAGGAAGAGGCGCTTACGGAAAAGTTTCTTAAAATGAACTGCAAATACATTACAGATGGCAAGGTCAGTTAATTCAAGCGCTTTCTTTTAATTTTCCTTCACCTTTTTCATGTCATTATAAATGTCTTCACAGTGAGCGTTTTAATAGAATTTAAATATTTATTTCATTTTATTTGACTTGATATAAGTTTTATTTTAAATATATTTCTGCCGTGTCATTATTTGAAAACCTTTTTTCCATTATGGTCAATATTTTCATTATCTATTTTCCACTTCCTTTTATTATTTATCAACAGAAAATTCAGATTATTTCACCTCTAAATATCACAAATAGGGCACTATTCTTTCTTCCAGTGATTTATATTTTAATTGTTTTCATAAAATTAAAATATTTATTTTATTTGACTTGAAATGAGTTTCATTGTAAATATGTTTCTGCAGTGTCATTATTTGAAAACCTTTTTTCCATTATTGTCAATATTTTCCATTATCTACTTTCCACTTCCTTTTATTACTTATTAATATAAATGTCTGATTATTTCACCTCTAAATAACACAAATAGGGCACAATTCTTTCTTCCAGTGTTTTTATATTTTAATTGTTTTAATACATTTTTTATATATTAAACAAGTTTTATTTTAAATATTTTAAAAACTTTTCATCCGTTATGGTCCATATTTCCCATTATCTATTTTCTACCTTTTTTATTATTTATCAATATACATTTCGGATTATTTCACCTCTAAATCACACATATAGGGCACAATTCTTTCTTCCAGACACTACGACAAAACTCAGATGCCTGTCTGTGATTCTGTTTTTCACTTTACTCATCCAGAATGTTTTCTTTCCTCGTTGATGAGTTCCTGTCCCTCTCTCCTCCATTTCTAGGGTATAGTCAGTGGTGTGTTGCTGGTCACCCCAAGCAATATTATGTTTGACCCTCATAAATCAGATTGTCTGGTTCAGGAGCGAGGGTGTGAGGAGTATGGCATCATGTGCCCTCTGGAGGAGGTGCAGTCGACAGCCATGTGCAGGGCGATCACAGACATCAGGATCAGAGAGCTTGTGCCGCTGTAAGTGACTGGGGTCTAAATTCCCTCATTTGATTTGATAGTTAACAATGACACCTGTACAACCAGCCTAAATACCTTTGCAAGGTGGTAATGACTTGCCTCTCAAAATGTCTTCAAAGATGTATTTACAAGGAATATCGCCTTTTGTCAATAAGTATGCTTTGTAATTATAAGACTTTATAAGCAAACATGATACATTTTCTTCATAACCCAGAGATCTGGAGCTAGAGCCGTCTGTGACAGAAGTAAGCCACCTTCAAAAGAGCCCCTCGGCTAAACGCAACCAACGCGGACACACCGCATCCGCGAGACGGGTAACGACAGCGCCAGTACAGCCCCTCGTAGCACAGAAGCCTCACTGTCCGAAGACGTTTTCACAGAGTCTGAACTTTCACCCGTCCGCGATGATGCTGCCGCAACATCATCTGACGAACTTCAGCCAATAAAATCCTCTGGAGCGTCTTCTGAATCAGTGCAGACCATCAACCAGGCCGCCACTGCGATAGAAGAACCTTCAACAGCTAACAAAAACGATTTTAAAGGCGTGATAGAAAATGCAGGAATGGAGGAAAGTTGTTTAAAGGATACTGGTTTTGAGCAGAGTCTAAATACAACAGATTTATCCAATGAGATCTCAGGGAAGCGTTCTGGAAAATGTAGCTGGGGAACAGGCCGTGAACGAGGCAAAATCACGTACCACCTCTGAATCTCTTTGTTCGGACACTGTAGCAGCCGAAGATTCTGTGAAAGATGAGACGAGCACAGAAGCTCTAACTCTGCAAATCGACCAATGAAAAGAAAGAAGGATCGGTCAATGAGAACTCACCAGCCAATGAGCTTGGAGCAAATGAGGGACGAAGTACAGATGAAGGTAACCTACTCTCTTAATACTTCCTTAAGTCAACCTCAAAATCTACTTTTCAAAATACTTTTTAAAATTCTTGTTCCTGGTCTTATTGTGCATTTGTAATCTAGTTTCATAAAATAACTGTGTGTAAAAACAGTGTATAATAACAAATCTTGAATTCTTTAAAAAATCCTCTGCAATTCATTTGTTGCGGATGCTGTGTTTCATGTTGATTTATGTTGACATGCAGAATGAGTGTATTTCTCAGTTTATCCTTCTCACACCATCTCTTTCCTGTCGATATTGCTAATATAAAGTATATTGAAAATATATCTGAACAGAATGTACGTTGATATGTCAGCTTACATATGATCTGATTTGTCACTTCTGTAATATTTCTGCTCTGATGAGGTTCTGGTCCTGAAAATAACACAATTTTCTGTGGGTATTGCTTGACTCGTCCATTCCACCGATTGAATTTATACCATTTATTAAACCCTCTCCAGCACGCTAACAACTTCATCTCACTCAACATGACAGCTTATTTAGCCAACATTGTATCAAGCATGAATCAAGATGTTGCACTAGAATCTAAATGAATAAAGTAGCATGCAAGATTAATGTCTCATTTTAACTTCTGATAGAACGGTGAATAAACAGGTGCAGACTCTGTGCTGTTTTCAGGGTCCAAGCGGAAGTCGCATAAGTTCCTGTGTCTGCGCGTTGGCAGGGCCATGCGGAAGACCTTTATTTCCCACGCCAGCGCGTCCATGCAGCAGTATGCCCAGAGAGACAGGAAACACGAGTACTGGTTCGCCGTTCCTTCTGAGAGGTCAGTGTTGTTTCCCGCTCGGATGACGAAAATGTAATGTTGTTTGTTTACTGACCTGCTTTGGACCCAGGTCTAGAATATTTATGGGGTTTTAAGGGTTAGTTCACCCAAAAATTTAATGTAGCCTGAATTTATGCACCCTATGTTTGTTCAAATCTTTTTTTTGTGGAACACAAAAGGATGTATTTTGAGAAATGTCTCAGCGGTTTTGTTTATGGAAATCAATAGGGACCATGTTGTTTGGTTACCAGTATTCCCCAAAATATCATCTATGTTCTACAGAAGAAAGAAAGTCATACAGGTTTGTAATAACATAAAGGTGAGACTTTTGTTTTTGGGTGAACTTTGGGTGTAAATGTTTCTTAATTTTCTGTCTAAAAGCGTACAAGCATTATCAAAGTATCTCTGTTACCATCTGCATATAATTTGACTGTACATAACTAATAGAGCCTTAGTTTTTTTTGGCCTAATTATGTGTTAATTTTCTTCTGTTTGTGTGTCTTATTAACACTACAGTGTTTTTCTTGTTAATTTTGTTTGATTTATATTCCCCTAATATTCCTTCATTTCATATGTATATGTGATCTTAAGCCCTAATAAGGGGTTTTCCAAGGATTGTTTTTTTTTAGATTTTCACAGAATCTGTGGCTTATCAATCCTAGTGCTTTAAGGATTAATCCATAGACAATGAATGACCGAATCGAATTACTTGACATACTAATCTAAATGCTCGTACTCAAAGCATTATGTAATCTGGAATCTTTTGCTTCAATATAAAACATCTATTCAGCCAAGGCTAAAACCGATTATGAGAGATTTACATGCTGCATGTGTTTTCATCTCAAAACTAAATTAGGCATAGATACATTTTTCTCCCTGTAGCAATCACTTGCAAAAGTGATATTATCCTTATTTGAAGGCAGTTTGTAATATTATTCCTTTTTAAGGACAGTTTGATCTGTTTGTACATTTATGCAAATGCAATTGCCAAAGCGTCTTACAGTCGTACATTTGCTTATCATTTGTTTATTAGCAGCAGTTTCGTTAGGGATCGAACCCATGACCTCTACGTGGCTAAAGCAATGTCGCACACTTTTATCAAACAACTATTGACTCCTTCTTGTTTTTAAATTCAATTTTGATTTATGCCATGCAAGTATATATTTGCGTGCAAGAGATCTGTGCTTCATAAATGAAATGCCTGATAATGTATCATAAGCTTGTGGTTATGGGAGGGGTGGGACTGATAACTGCCCCACTGTTGTCTGACCCAGATACGTGCCTGGTCGCATCATGTGTTTGAAGTGCAATGCAATGGTCCATTTATTTACTTTTCTGTATTCTGGGTGCATTCTAACACGCATGTTATCGAAAGTACTTTATGTGTATGTTTGTTTACTTGCTAAAGCCTGAAAGCTGCTTTGTCCCCAAGAAACCTTTCGACCAAATCCCTCCATGACCGGACCATTTCTGTGTGTGTGTGTGTGTGTGTGTGTGTGTATGTGTGTGTCTGAACTTATACAGTTTGTATGCTTGTTTGTATGCTTTTGTGTGTAGTTATTAAGTAGGGGTCTCCCAACAATCGGTTGCTCTTTGTCTTTTTATACCCCAGGACCAGGTTTCATCACTGTCAACATGGTGCAATTACCTACTGTATAAGATGTTGTTGACACATCATTTAAAAATTGAGTAAAGCAATTGAGCAAAGTGGTAATATCGGAGTACACGCATACAGTTAGCTTGAGTGAGATGACAGTATAGGAATGAATAAATAATTAAACAGTTTTTTTTATAATGAAACATTTATTTTATAATGTGAGCCTCAAATGTTTGCTGCCGTTATGGGGATTTACGAATTCACAGTGAAAAGTAGAGAAAGTGTTTGAAAAGCTGATGATCTCTCATTTGTATTTCCTATAGGTCAGACCACCTGTATGCATTCTTTGTCCAGTGGACCCCTGATGTGTATGGAGAAGGTTTGGGGGGAGTGACACGGGAGCCTGGGTTTGTAGTGGTGAAAAAGAACCAGGAGGCTGAAAGTGGGCACCTGGACAAACCAGTGCCTGATATCACCTACAAAGACTGGGAGGTAAGAACGGTTGGTGTACGATAACCGCAAACTAAACAGAATATGATTAAATTAAAATAAAATACCAAATGTACAAAGCATTTCTAATTCTCATATGTTGCATATGTATGTAGATAACTCTGTTAAAAAAAAGTAAAAATCATGTTTTTTATTGTGCATTCCAATTAATATCAATCAAACTTCAGTTGATTTGTTTTGATTTAAGCCCTAATAACTACTAGCTAACTAACACAATAAAAACATGATAACATAATAAAAAACATGATTTTTGAAAAGTTTGAAAAGTTCTCATTTTGGCACCAAACTCTTGAAATATCTACTGTATATTAGTTAATATATTTGGTAATTTAATATACTAGTGCAGGACACGTAAGTCATTCTTAAACATTTTTGCATGTTTTATGCTTTACATAGTATATCAAGTTGATTTTCTACTGTTATGTTTGGATAATTGTCCTGATGTTTGTTATCAGTGTTATACACACATTGTATTCATGATGCTCATGTTGTGTCTGTTCTCCCCACATGAGTCTGTTATTCACCGCAGCGCTGGAGTCTGTGTCCTTGTGTGTTTGTGTGTCCTTCTTTCAGAGTTCTGTCCTCAGAGCTCCTCCCTTACTGATGAACCATGTTTATACACATACTAACATTTAAGTATAAAGGCATGATTTTTCTGTTGCCAGCCATTGTTAATATCCATGTAATGTCTTATTTGCACAGCGACTTATATTTATCTTCCATACGGTGTGTTGAACTGGTGTGTAATGTTATCTTTCATTTCAGTGTGTTTGGCTCGGTTCTTATGGTGTTCAGTAATCACTTCATATCAGCATTTCATCACCCCTCTTAAAACCACAAACACTAGCATATGTTATCTATACTATTTGACTGCTATGTGAGATATATATTCATAATATAATATTAAAAATGTGTACTTTTTATAATTATATAGATTTGTTTTTAGAACAAACATGATTAGTTTGAGTCGATCAGTGAGGCATAAAAATCATTTATTACAATTTTTATACATTTTATACATACAAATATTTTTTTTTCTGTCTTGTGCAAATATTTATAGTTTCTTTATACGATACGTTTTGGCATTTTTTATTATGACTGTTCTTAAAATTTTTGTTTAATGTTTTATAAATATTAATGTTTATTTCTGAAGTCTTGCATATAGCTTTTTGCTTTTTTACCAAGTATGATTCAAACCCTGAACCTCCTCTTGTTTGGGCCGATCACAGGGAAGGGTCACGTGAGTTCACGCTCTTCTATTGGTCAGTGTGGGATATAAACGGCGCAAAGCCTGCTGTTCACTTCAAAGCGTGTCTTTATCGGATATAAACGCGCAAGTTCCGAGACAGAATTTTCCGCAGAAGTCATGTTTTTCTCCAGAAGAATTAAGGAGGGATTTCAGCTGACGCCCAAATACAGCTTTGGATTGGTAATGAAAACTTGCCCTGTTATTCTGATGTTTATGTGTGTGCGTTGACACTGCACTCTACGGTGGCCGGTAATGATATGGCTGTAACTTTTAAGTTTGTTGTTATTGTTAAACACGTTAAGAAGACGCACAGCCCGAATGGAAACGAACGTGCGGGTCTTGATAACCGTTTTAAAAAAGTGCAAACTTTGTCATTTTAATAATTTCACGTGAAATGGAAAAACAGCGAGACGCGACGCAAAGTGCAACGACGCCTACAAGATGCGACGTGAAGGGCGAGATGCCAACAGTCGCGGTTTTACGCAAAAATGAATGAAACAAGAAGCGTCCGAAAATAACCACACACTGAATATAAAACGCGCTTCTTGTGAACCTTTGTACAAAAAAAAATCACATAATTGTGAATCATTAAGGTTGCATTAAAGAGTCAAACACGTCAACGCATGAATAAGTTTTTTCTTTTGAAACGCTGTTTTCTGACGCTTTGAAATGTGACGTATGCAGAGCATCTGAACTCTGCCAGGTTGTTGATGTTTAAATGTGTTTTTGATCTCGTAAAGTGAATCTTGTTAGATTAAATCTTATTTGCTGTGTGTGAGATCTAAACTGAATGCCTGGTCCCGATGCAGCTGTCTGTCTGCACACATGGGTCAGGTGGATTTGAAGTATATCTATGGATGGACTGGATCATTTATTATTTCTTGGTATGTTGAACAGATGAAACGGCTGTAATGAAATTTTGTTGTGAAGGCACTAACATGACCCTTCGTCACCAAGTTTATAAGCAGAAGAGGAATCAGTAGCACACAACTTACTCCATCTCCTCAGCATCGCTTAGGATCTTCGACCTTCCCCTCATGTTTCAGCTGTTATTTGTTTGGTCGGCTTACAATTCTTCTGTCTGTGCATTAGGTAGTGTCCGTTACTGAGTACTATCGACGGATAGATGCACTAAACAGTGAGGACCTCCGCTCGCTCTGCAAACGCCTTCAGGTGCCACATGCCATGATGCACACTTAAACCTCACAGGATGGTTTAGTGGCATTTCAGTTTTAAATGGTTTAAAGATGATGGGATAAAGGTGATAATTGATGCAAATAAATTATCACAGTTATGAGTTGCATAATGCCATTGATCAAAAATTCAATAAAGTTGCATTTGACTGCAGTGTTTGTTATGATTTAATCTTCAGCCAGCATTGATCACACTCAAAGTCAACATGAAATCCAACAACACGTTTTATTATATTTACAATAGTGTACCTCTAAACTTCTTTCCTAACATGGCTAGATGGACCATATTTTTGGTTAATGCAGTTTTTCTCAAATCTAGCAAATAGTTTTGGCAAGATCTTGCGTTCCGTCCACGCCCACATTCATGAAATTATTCATTATGGTTTCTAAAACTTAAAAGCAAAAGGGGATATTGATCAAAATTTGTTTGTGATCGCGGTTTCATGTTGACTTTAAAGTACAACTTTATTCCTTAAAGTGTGATGATGTGGTCACACTAACCCTGCAAACATCCAAGATTGTGTATCTGGACACAAAGCTGTAAAGATCGAGCAAACAATATTCTTATATTTTATTCTAGTTTTATTAATATAGTAAATTAAATATACTTTTGCGCTTAATTTAGTGTATCATTTGTCATTTTATTAAAAAAAACCTCTTATACTGCCATTGAGGTTTAGTTTTTTAACTTTTTTTATTTACAGTTAATCACTTTAGTGCTTCGGTTTATATCAGTTTATCGCTAAGGCAGCATTTCTTTCCTTTCAGTATACAATAAAAAAATCGTATCTATTGTCTGATAGTTTACTGTATTTTATTTGATTTCAGTTATCAGAAATGTTTGAATCGATCACTATAACCCTTGGTTTTAATGTCTTGGTCCTTGGATATTTGCCTTGGTTTGCATCGCTGTTGCCGAACTTCCCTTTTGTTTCCCGCAAATGTAACTCTTATTCTCCTGCTGAGATGCAGTTAATGCTGCTCATTCCTTAACCTCAGGAAAAATTCTTCCCTTGTAACATTTCCTGTCAATCAAACCATGCTGATCTCCATCCATCCTTCCCTTTTCTACATCAGTTTGGGTAAATACTGATGTAGAAGCACACATTACCAATTTGAAACGAAGATGCTTTTGTCTTGTAATGTGTGCATCGTAGTCCATGTAGATTTTCTCCTTTGAGCTGAATTGCTTTTGTTGACCCCAGTGGTGGGGCACGATACCATCAAAATTCTGGATCATTCTCTTATATCGAGAGTACTGGTTTTACAGTATTATTAATGTAATGGTTTGGTTCGTGTAATGTGGTTCGTGTAATTAGATAAAGTGTTTTATATTTGAAAAATATCGGATTCCACATTTTTATCAAAAAAACATGATAAATCTGAGTGTAATTCATAATATATACTCTCAATACAAGATGATGTTTGTGAAATTTTGGATGAAAATAAATAACCCTACCGGGCTCATTTGTACTTTTTCTTTTTTTATTTAGATCACAACCAAGGAGGAGGTGAACTCTAAACTCATGGTGAAAAGTGACCCAGAACCAGAAACATTCAGACCCCATCTGAATGAGCCCAGTGTCCTACTGCAACCGGAGCAGATTGAAAAGGCAAGAATGCTTATCGCTCATCTATCTGGGACTCGTGTCTGCCCATATCTGTCTGTACACCCTCATTTATATTCAACTCTCCAATGCCCAGACTTGACAATCTATTCAACTTCTCTATTGAACGATGAGATGCCCTTCACCTTAAGCAGTTCTCAGGGGTCTCATGTGACATTTTCTTTTCCTACCTACTTCTGGCATTTTTATTTGCCCGCCAAAGCCATTATTTTTCATTACACTTGTATTTCCAAGTCATACCCCAAAGTGTCTTTAATTCAAGGTTTTGCTACTGTAATGATTCAACTTTAGTCACTTGTGGGGTTCGTTACTCATCTCTGACCTTTAACACCCCAAACCTCAGCTGGCCAAGCACCTGCCCCCCAGGACAATCGGCTATCCCTGGTCTTTAGCCTTCAGCACATCCAATCACGGCATGAGTATCAAGAGCTTGTATCGGACCATGCAGGGTCAGGACTCTCCAGTTCTCATGATCATCAAAGACAGTGATGGGCAGGTATTCTTCAGGTTCTCTTTTGCATTCTTTAAAAGAGAGATCAATTTGTGACCCTGGACCACAAATCCGGTCATACGTACCACGGGTTTCAAAAGACATTGTATGGGAAGTCATCTTTTTGATCAATGCCAAAAATCATTAGTATATAAAGTATAGATCACGTTCCGTGAAGATATTTTGTAAATTTCCTACCATAAATATATCAAGACTTAATTTTTGTGAGTGGATTTTGCCAATGAAATTTGCCAATAAATGTTTGATATCTATGTAAAGCTTAGAATTTCAGCTTTCGGGTTCATATACTTTCCACAATGTTAAGCCAATAGAGAGTGTTAAAAAAAAAACTGTTTCTTATTGGCAACGGTGTGCTACAGCCCTACTGATAAAAAACTTTAAAGATTTTCTCAAGATTTAGATTTTTTTTTGCACCCTCAGGTTCCAGATTTTGAAATAGTTATATCCAAAAATGTTCCTATTCTAACGAACCAAACATCACAAATGGAAAGATGATTCTGCTTTCAGATTCCGTATCAATCTGAATTTCAAAATACTGACCCTTATGACTGGTTTTGTGGTCCAGGGTCACATTTGAGATCGAAATGGCCATTTTTGTTGTCTCCATATTTGCATAATTTATTCATTTATGTATCAAATGTTCTTGTTCATACAAGTCGTGTGTTGTTTTTGTAGCTGTTTGGAGCACTTGCTTCCCAACCATTTAAAGTCAGTGATGGCTTCTATGGCACCGGAGAGACCTTCCTCTTTACCTTCTGCCCAGACTTTAAGGTGAGAATAGATTAGGTATACGTGAAGGGCTTTGATGGACGGGTATGTGAAAGTTTACATCAAATATTTACAGTTTATATATGCTTGTTGTCGTACAATGACCAGTAGTCAAAGCAGATGACAAAATCGAAAGAGACATGTGTGTGTGTGGCCGATATAATGTACACCTATGAAAAGTTTTGGATGAAATGTATTTCAAATTAAATGAAGCATGTTTACTAGTGGTGTCATTCTTTTAACCCAAGTATGTTTTATACAATTTATGAAGAAATGCACCGGTTTATGAGAATAAAGACATTGCACATTTCTAGGTTTTCAAATGGACCGGTGACAACTTATTCTTCATGAAAGGAGATACAGACTCCTTAGCCTTTGGTGGTGGAGGGTATGTATGGATGATACGTTGCCATAATCTGTGTTTATACATCAAAGATGCCTACGTTTGCTCTCTTTTCTATTCAGGGGTGAGTTTGGTTTGTGGTTGGATGGAGACCTCTATCATGGCAGAACTCACTCATGTAAGACCTTTGGAAATCCAATGCTCTCTAAAACAGAAGACTTCTATGTGCAGGACATTGAGATCTGGGCTTTTGAATAACACACCCTTCATCATAGACTGTTCAAATAAATGACAATAGAAGGCAATATCAGCAAAGAAACCCAGAAATCCAATGTACAGTGCCCTTTATTTTTGGAATTGCCGAGGTTGGTGGTGAATTTTGATATGTGTGATCCTGCTGTCTCAATAGAATGTTCGTTTGACCTACATCCAGACGGATTGAGGTCATGAACCGGTTTAAAACCCATTTGCTGCCTAAGGTCCTCCAGTCTTGAGGATAAGGAAGGGTGGCGATGGATGTTCCTGAATGTTTGTACAAAGAAATGTAGCTCATCCAAATTGAGGTTTCGAGACCTGAAATACAATCCTACTCACCTGTAGCACTGCATCTATATCGAGCACATGATATCTAACCTCACATGCACTTTTATTGAGATGACTCACACAGGCTCTGTACAGTCACGTGTCACTACTTATTGTAATATTCAATACCGTGTTGCTGTACAAATGTGAAGTAACTTGCAACCTGTGTGGTGCCCTTATCTCAATAACCTCCTATAATTTATTTTCTTTCATCTTAGCGTATAGTTAAGGCAGGAGACACATGTACAGGTCAATGAGAAGGAACAGACTGATTTCACTGGAATTGGGGAAGTATATATAAACTCATATATAAATACATATAGCAATTATATATTTATATCTCTATTAGTGTACTGTGTACATAACTATCTGACATATTGCTGATATGTGTTGCACCACTATCCTTATAAGTATAATCTGAATTGTATATTTTCCTTGTAAATTTGTTCCAATAAATATTTCTATATGCACAAGATGTAAACACTAATCCAATGTGAACTTGAAGCCCTTCGCTGGTGACCGAGGGGTTTCAACAGGTGGCTGGCTCTTTATGTCGACAGTAACCTAGGAACTGTATATAAGGTGACCTGGGTGTTTGGGAGGAAGCTGATGAGGGTGATGAGGGAATGGTGACAATCTCCAGGGCTTATGGATGAGTGCTGTCATGAGAAGACCACTTACAGAAATATTTACAAAGATCCACTCGGGGCACTTGACACCCAAATTTCCAAATTACAGGTTTATGGAGTTGAAGTGTAATGAATGGCCTTTTATAAGCAGTATTCAACCTGGATTTTAAGCAGAGAGATGCCAGCTAAAAACAGGCTCAAATATTTGACCAAACTTTTGTGACGGGTTTCTTGGTATAAAGGTATAATGCTGTCTGCATGTCATCAGATCTTATAGTCGAAGCACTGAGATGATCCTCAGGGCCCTCCTGTCCCTTCCTGGTCTTCCCGAACAGTATTTGATGGTTATGTGGAATGTAGATCAATAAACCCTCACAGATGATTATGTATCAATGTATTAATCACAATAAAGTCTATCTAGTAGTGACATTCTGTGGCATTTTCTATATGAGTGAATGCATAGGATGAAATGTTTAATAATGTACAACTGTATACAATAGTTAAAAAAAGACAATAACCCATTTAAAGTTCTGTTTCGTACAGTGATTTGCCAGAAAATAAACTGCGTTACACAGATCTGAAGCATGAGGGTAAATAAAGGACAAGGTTTTCCTCTGGTGGCTACAAACGGAGGCATTTTCAGTGGTTGATGGCAAGTTTGCTTTATTTAGAAACCTTCTGATATTTTAAACGGATAAACAATTCATGCAGAGTTTGCATAAGAAAATCCACCACAACATTTATCCGCCTCGGATAAAATGTCTTTATTTCATTCTCAAAGATTGTTATTTGCTTTGAGGGCAACTTTAATGTAATGCAACAAAGCAAAGCTCTTCAGCTTCACACATTAAATAATGAGATGTCAAGCAGTAATTTATCATGCTATTTATTTTTTTAACTGGGCTTAGACATTCAGTTTTTTTATCAACTAAATTTGAGTTCTGATTTGAGATTTTGGTTTACAGAGACTTTATGAATTACACCCACGGATCTGTTATCCCTCTGGTCATGATGATTCTCCTCAAATGTATAGTCTCTGTGTTTAGATCTGATAACTCTTTCTGATGTCTTTCATTATTTGCTTTCAGATGATGAATCTCCTTTTCAACCTATGATATATTGTTTTGAGTTTTGCTCATGTAACTTTCTGTTAACAGAAAATACAACACGTCATTCATGTAAGAAGTTTAGTGCACATTGTTTTTAATGCAAGTTAACGAAAGCAATCAATACATTTTGGGTGGAAACTACATGTACAAATAATTAAAATAGACACTCACTACAAACACCAAGCCCAGAGCAAGCTAGTGAACCACTTCCCCTCTAAACATTCATGTAGACTATAAGATTCTCTAACCTTCTCCCTGAACATTAAAGAGCATAGACTAGTAAACATAATGATATGTACATCATCCTGTATGGTATGTTGTTTTATGACATTCACCTTAATTACTCACATCTGGTCCGACTGGTTGGGCAGAGCCTATGGTTGGAAAGGAAATTTCCTTTCAAAAGCAAAATCCCAACCCTGCTGACACGGGCTAGCTTGTATAGTTTTTTGTGCTTTAAAAGCTTTGTTGTGATATTTTTAATTCAATTGAATGTGTATGTGTTTCTTAAGGGCCACATAATATAGGAAAAGCTCCATATCAATTAGAATTCAAGTTTTAAAGAACAGAACTGTGAAGTTAATTTTGAGTTATTTTTGCATGAACCATATGGTTTGAAAAATTAGAATCAGACAAAGCAACAAAATATCACATGACCCATAAGGTGTGGCACACTGTGTGTCATTTAATTCAACCAAAGTGAAACTGGAAGAGTGGGAGTGTGTGGTAAAAAATCTAAAGAATAGCTGTAAAGAAATAATGTAGAAGAAGATTCAATAATAAAATATATAACGCTAAAAAAGTGACAAGTCATGCTGAACCACATTAGACGTGGAGAAGAAGGGACACCATTACAATAATTTTTTATATTTGTGATACTACAGACACCAGTGTCATTTTTGCCCCTTTGACTGGATGGGAACAATTTTGCTTTTAGTCTTAAACTAAGTATTTTTACAACTGACCCAAAGATTAGCCTTCATATTGATTGAATATGTGTGTGATCACAAATAATGCTGTGATTTTTTATGCTCTTTGAATATACACTATTCTCAACTGGCTAAAGTGGTTTTGCAAATGGAAATCTTTTTAAATAAAGTAAATCCCAATTTTATTGTTAACCTGAACCAGATTGAACATCACTTAATTGAATTAAAATTATAAATATAAAATGAATGAAACTTACACGGACCGAATGTGTGCAACCCGAGTCCCAGCTCATGTTCCCCTCTGCACAACTTTCTCTCAATATCCTTCTGATAGCCTATAAGCTATAAAGGCAAAAAAAGAATTGTAGTTTATATGTAATTGTGACATGGATCGCTCTTTCACCAGTTTATAAGAATAAAGGGACATTGCTTTGATGATTTGTCAGAAATTAAGACATTCTGCTAATATGATTTTCCTGCTTGTAAGCAATAAAATATTTTCAAAGACAAATCTTGGTCCAGAAAATATCAATATATTAATCACAATAAAGTCTATAATGATGATGTTTGGTGTTTTCTCTTGAATGTGTGTATGAGTAAGCTTAAAGCTTGTTCAGTGATATTTCATTGTCACAGATTTCAACCGTAAAAAGACTGTAAGAGGAATTTATAGCTGATCTTTTTTTAATGTAGATGGAGAAGATGACAGCATTAAATGGATGTCATTAATCGATTCATGTAGTGTACATAAGTCTAAAATAATTATAGATTAAGCAGGTTGGGTTTATACCTCCATCTAGTGGATACCATCCAGCTCTGGCAAGCCAAAAATGACTCAAACTCTAGAACAACCAAATAAAGTTGTTTAATCTATTTCTGATTTGTCCCTTACTAAAAAATGGGATTTGCCTTCTTTCTTCTCTGGAATACGAAAAAAAGCAGACCTTGTGAATGCAATGGTTTTGTATTACTCTTGATGATTCGTCTCAATAAACTTAAAGTCTTAAAATTAACTTTTTCACATAATGTTGAGAAATTCTTGTGTTTTGTTATTGTCAGGATAAGGCAAAGATAAAAAGTCTAAAGGTGGCCCGAAAAATATATATAATAAGACAAATAGAGGATAATTGTTGCTGGCTCTGATCATGGTTTTCTGAAACCCAACACCATTGAAATAGTACATTTTCTTTTGACTGATTCTGATTTGAACAGTTCAAAATGTAAAAAAAAAACACCAAACACTTTCCTTGTCAAAACTGTTTATTAAAAAATGAATACAACAACACCACATAACAGTGACAGTCAATGCAGTCAATAGGACACATAGATCAAGATTTAACTGCAATTTGTTTCATTTGTATTGATCTCTGTTGAAGTCTGCTATTTTTTGGTCTGCAAGCCAAGTACAGCTGCTTCTGCTCTCTGGTGTTTTTGTAGGGTTGACTGCATCTGCCAGTATCTGAGGTACAGCCACATGAGACTCCCGTTCCTGCGCTCATCTGTGTTGAGAGGCTCAGCACAACTGCGATCATTCTTAAAAATGTCCCTGAGACCATCCTCCACCTCCAGATGAGCAAGAAGAGGCTCTTTGGCCGTACGAACGAGCAGTTCTTTCTCTAACTCAACCCTCCTCGCACGGGGCACTAAGATACTGCAAAAGGCCCTCTGCCTCTCCACCAGCCTGTACTCCACTTCCTTCAAAGCCACTGACGCTCCCCTCTCTCGATCTTTCTCTTTCTCCAATGCCTCGTGAAAAAGCGCCCCACCGGGACCTCCAGAGAGAGATTTCTCGTTTTCTAGCCTTTCACGTTCCAACCTGATGCTTCGCCGTTCTTCCTCGAGATGTTGACTTTGGGAGGCCAGAGCTTGACGGTAACCATGCGCCCGTTGAAGTTCTTTCTCTAGATCAAGCTCCATTTGAGCCGTTTCTCTGCGATTTTCAGAGAGAGTCTGTCGGTATTTCAGCTCCAGATCTTTCTGGATGGTGTCCATGTTCTGGTTGTACATGACCTTGGCCTCTTCAATTTCCTTTTGAGACTCTTTTGACCAGATCCACCCTAAAACAGCCATGAAAAACAAACTGTATCACCCTGAAATGAGAATTTTCCTTGGCTCATGTTGTAACAAAACCTGTATAAAATGAGATTCTTAGGTAGAATGTTGACAGAAAATGACTGACAGCCTCGGTCACCATCAAATAGTTAACATTATTTAGAATGAGTTCTCTTACCGGATGAAAAACTCATTGGAAGGGTCTGGAACGACTAAAAGGTTCAATAACTGACAACTGAAATGTCTTTTTCGGGTGAGCCGCCCATTTATGACCTCTGTTGTATACTTACTAAAGGCAGCGAGTCCCAGCATGGGCACCAGAAGGGCATAATTCCACTTGCTGCTTCCGCCATCACCCTGTGGCTCTGGTCTTATATTCCAGTCGTCAGGGTTATTCAAGTTGTTCATGTGGACTGCAGTCGTCCGAATAGGTTAATGCTTTTGTAACAAACCTCCGACCAATAGGATGGGTCACCTAGAACCAGCAAATGTCATTCAGACTGGACAAAATGAACGTGCATCATTGTTTGCATCATGACACTGTAAAGAAACTGATTCGGTTTAAAGTTTAATCGTATTGTCTGGAAATGTGAACAGCATGAGACCACATAGCAGTTGAAATGACACTTCCTATATGCGCGCAATGTACGCTAGTTTCAGCTTATCTCGTTAAATTTCAATCCAAATCACACATTTCCCATGTATAGTCAAACGATACTTGTTATGTCAATGCAAAAATATTGTTTACCATTACCTTGTACTGTACGTATTAAAAACACTTGTCCTTATCGCACATTACAATGCGACCTCGAACAAATCGCTTTCCATTATAGGTAAAGAAGACATCTGCGTGCATGTTCTCAGACACAATAAATACTTATTTAATATAGTAGAGCTATATTATACACGCACAAAGAATAAAGCAATTAACTATACATTCTTTAAAGCGCATATGTATGCTTCTAATGTTTTATTATATAACGTTTATTAAGAAATCCCCCCGTCCTGGATACACATTGGTACGTTCCTCACTGAAGACCTGCTTGCGTCCTCTGCCTGTACGTCAGTTTTAGCTGGCGCGTGCGTACTGGGCAGAACTCCGTAACATGGCTGTTGTGTCCGCTGCCTCCCGTGTCCTCGGAAGAAAAATTGTATCATTGAATGCTGTAAGACACCTTATGCCTTTTGTATACTTACTGATTAATGTCGTTTTGCCTGTGCGTGCTGAATATTTGCGGTCGTTATTCTTGGATGAAACAAAAATTTGTTGGTTTTGTAACCGCCATCTGCAGTGTTAAGTAACTTGTTACATAGTCGCCTGGGCTGTTATGTAGACGCATTGGCTCTGTTACGTATGAGTTTCCTTGTTATGTATTTCTGTTTTTATCGTTGAATCAAGCGTTGAATAATAATTCTTGATCTTGAGCTTCTACATTGGTGCTTGGGTGGTATCTTTTATTGTGAGTTTTATTAGAAAAAATGTGAGGTAGTTTGTAAACAGTGGATTCACTGAAGGTCAATCAGGCAGCTTTAGCATTAGCAAAGTGATGCGGACAGCAAATGTCATTATTTTGGGTTTACTTGATTGACAAAAGTCTTAGTACGGTTATTTTTGAAAGGATTAACGCTACATTTATTTGGTTTTATTGTTTCAGACAGACGTGACCCAACGTTCATAACGTTTGAAGATGATTGTTGACGTGTTTGCGTAACTATACATAGTTGTATAAGCAGTGTTCATGCCAATGCGTCCATCAATTTATTCATTTTTATACATTTATTCATATAGATTCTACAGACTTTGTAAAAAACGTATTGAAAAGATGATCATCCTAGAAGTTGTTGTTGTCGCCGCAATCTAGGCTGTTTTAAGCAACTGTATTTTTAAATCAATGTCACGTGTGATTTTTCTCACTTTACCAGGTTCCAGCAATATGTCAGTCAAGCAACCGCAAACTGCATTTCTCGATCTATGGCAAAAAGGGAGATGCCAAAGTTTCAGATGGTGTAAGTGTTTTACTATTTGTTTGGTTTCTATACATTACGCTGCGAACTATTATGCATGTTGTAAAATGTAGTTTCGCTAGAGAAAAACAAAACCAGTTGTGTGATCTCTGTTTCTTTGTCCTTCAGATCTCCACTCAGTATCCAGTAGTAGATCATGAGTTTGACGCTGTGGTTGTCGGAGCCGGTGGCGCGGGGCTGCGTGCAGCGTTCGGTCTGTCGGAGGCCGGCTTTAACACAGCCTGTGTCACCAAACTGTTCCCAACACGATCACACACAGTGGCTGCACAGGTTTGGATATTTTCTCTAAACATTTTGCATCTCTGGTATAAGTTAAATAGCCAACTCAACACATTTATGGTATTTATGTTTTGAGGAAACTGAAATGAAGTTGACTTGTGCTTTGCTTTAGAATATAAAGTCTAAAGTTCACAGAGGCGCTCAACCTTTGAGACTGTAGAGATCTCACTAATACATAACTAATATTCTTTTATAATATGTGCTATTATTCTATGAGTGTAAAATCTGAATTCTTAGAGAAGTAAACACACCTATATAATAATTACAGGGTGGGATTAATGCTGCATTGGGCAACATGGAGGACGACGACTGGCGCTGGCACTTTTATGACACAGTGAAGGGATCTGATTGGCTGGGAGATCAGGATGCCATTCACTATATGACAGAACAAGCCCCTGCTGCAGTGGTGGAGGTGAGGTGGCACTCTCATTGTTACTCTCATTGTTATTGTGCTCTCATTGTTAGACAATTTGATCATATTTCGTGTCGTTTCAATTCTCTCAAGTGTTATAATGCTGGTTTTTACAGCTGGAGAACTTTGGCATGCCATTCAGCCGCACTGAAGAGGGAAAGATCTATCAGCGAGCCTTCGGAGGTCAAAGTTTGAAGTTTGGTAAAGGTGGACAGGCTCACAGATGCTGCTGTGTGGCGGACAGGACGGGTCATTCTCTTCTTCACACGCTCTATGGACGGGTAAGGGACATTCCGGATGTACATTTTGTCAGGTGTTTCAAAAGCTAATGAGAAGCATTAACATTCAGTTGTGGGTTACAGCCAAACTTCCTTGAATTGCAGACCTCTGCTAAAAGGTTTCTCTTTGCAGTCTTTAAGGTATGACACTAGCTACTTTGTAGAGTATTTTGCGCTGGATCTGCTGATGGAGGATGGAGAGTGCAAGGGAGTCATTGCACTGTGCATGGAGGATGGATCCATACATCGTTTCAGATCCAAAAACACAGTCATTGCCACAGGGTGAGAAATTATGTTTCTAAGCATTTAGAAGATTTGTGGGAAAGTAAAAAGCAGAAAAAGTTAAAACTGTAGCTTTTTCTTGAAGTAACGATTGTTTGTATATATATTTAGGAGTTTATTTGGTTATGTCTGTTAAGTGGTTTGATTAAAACATGCAATTTAAATTTATTATGAATAAATAATAATGGAATTATTATTACAAAAGTTTTTAAAACGTACACAAATATTTTCAGCAATTTCTTATTTAAACCGAAAGGTTATTAATACATGTGCTTTATTGTTTTATTTGTTTTCTAATTGTCTCTGCAGTGGTTATGGCCGCACATTTTTCAGCTGTACTTCGGCACACACTAGCACAGGAGACGGGAATGCCATGGTGACACGTGCTGGTCTTCCCTGTCAGGATCTTGAATTTGTTCAGTTTCACCCCACAGGTTAGCATCTACCTTTTTGTGAAAGTCATTTATAAAACATACTTTCTCTTTTATGATTGTTTCATACAATATATAAGCAGTGCTGATCTGTTTTTTAACAGTTATATATTGCAGTTTTTTGTGTGTATACATGCAGATGGGAAGTTTGTGTGTATACATGCACCTTGTAACCTCATGAGTATTCTTGATATAATCTCTGATGGAAATATCAGCCTCCCACTGATCCTCTCAGCCAACTGCTAAGACTGAGTTCACTGAGTTTCAAATGACCTATGATGTTATTCCTGTAGGTATCTATGGAGCCGGGTGTCTGATCACAGAGGGGTGCCGTGGGGAGGGTGGAATCTTACTTAACAGTGAAGGTGAAAGATTCATGGAGCGCTATGCGCCCAATGCCAAAGACTTGGCTTCCAGAGACGTGGTCTCGCGATCCATGACCATTGAGATCAGAGAAGGAAGGTGCGATGTGCATTGTTTTAATATTAATCTTTCTGTTATGCGTCCAAAACAGTGACTTTTTAAACATTGGGCCTGATTCATGAAACATTTGAAAATATATGTGTAAATTCCGAGTAAATTGCGCGTAAAACAGACCTTCCTGAAAACTCCTCATTTTACCCATATTAAAAAATTATAAAAGACAGGCCAAAAGAATTCATGGAATATCATTATGATACATAGTGCATCAATATGCAGTGTCATCAGTTTTTCTAAAAGAATACAGAACAGCTCTATTACACGTGGTATGGAGCAGGTCTACATTACTTTTGGACCAACTAACATTGTTGGTACGAAAGAAATGTATAATACACATAATACGTACATTTTCATGAATCTGAAAATTTACATCAAAACGACTTGACGAACGATTTACACAAAACAAATTCTGCTCGTGTTTCATGAATGAGGCCCATTGACTTTTAAATTGTACATACAAACAAAATAATGTAACCTGAATTATCAGTCATAAATCAAGAATCAATGATTGAAAAACCTCTATTGTCCAGGATTATTTTCACACTTTCGGAAACTAACTTGTTAACTTTATAAAAATGTGATTCCACCAGAGGTGTTGGCCCAGATAAAGACCACGTGCACCTTCAGCTCCATCACCTGCCGCCG
Source organism: Triplophysa tibetana (assembly GCA_008369825.1). Taxonomy (NCBI): domain Eukaryota; kingdom Metazoa; phylum Chordata; class Actinopteri; order Cypriniformes; family Nemacheilidae; genus Triplophysa; species Triplophysa tibetana. The sequence goes on along the minus strand of CM017908.1, from coordinate 4,449,413 downwards.
CAGGACCTGGCTGCCCGCCTGCCAGGAATATCTGAAACCGCCATGATCTTCGCCGGGGTGGACGTTACAAAAGAGCCCATTCCCGTATTACCCACCGTCCACTACAACATGGGAGGCATCCCTACCAACTATAAGGGACAGGTATTCAGACCACCTTGAAACTGTCATGAACTTGACTTGACTTTTTTTTGTTTTGCCTATGTTGTCTTTACAGTGTATAACAATTTACTACACTAACTTAAAATGTCAATAGTTCATTTTAAACCTCAACAACATGAATTAAAACAAACATTTATTTTCTTAATAAACATTTAGGGTCTTATTGTGCAGGATTTGTAGATGGATGGTATTCTAAAGAGAAAAATGTTGTCTTGTTTAAAGGAAAATCGCAAACAGCATTCAGGTTGTGAGATCATCCTACTGTTCTCTCTAATCCTCTCAGGTCATCACCTATGAGAATGGAGCAGATAAGGTGGTGCCAGGCCTGTATGCCTGCGGTGAGGCCGGCTGTGCGTCAGTGCATGGTGCCAACCGCCTGGGCGCCAACTCTCTGCTGGATCTGGTCGTGTTTGGACGTGCTTGTGCCCTGACCATCGCTGAGACAGACACTCCAGGTAGCTACATCATTTCCAAAAATTCTAATTAAACAAGCAAAAATGTTAAATGGGTGTGATGCTGATGGTAATGATTTAACTTTTGTATTGATTTATGATCCTGTTTTTGCAGGGGAAAAGCTTTCCCCTCTGAAACCCAATGCCGGAGAGGCATCTGTCTCCAATATGGACAAGATCCGCTTCGCAAACGGCAGTGCCAGGACATCAGAGATCAGGCTGAACATGCAGAAGGTATATGGGCACTTCATGGGCTTCGGACCTAAACAATACCGAAAATCGGATCAAATTTATCTTATAAACTCACTCTGGTCAGGATAGTCAATAGGTCATGTAAAATTTGTGAGATTTAAAGGGGTCGTATGACACGGCTTAAACGAATATTATTGTTTGTTTTAGATGTAATGCAATGTGCATACCGTGCATGTTGTACCTCCTCTTTGCCCCGCCTCTCAGTTTTTACAAACCTCGTCGCTCTGAAAAGCGAGGTGTGCTATGATTGGCCAGTAAACCCATGCCTAGTGATTGGTTGAAAACTGCAAGCGTGTCGGAAACATAATGTCTCTTACCATATTTGGAACATCAGGTTCCAAAGCAATTGTAATGACAAGTACGCCCATCTTACGTGCGTATATATTTGGGCGGTCTTCATCATACCACGAACTGACTTAGATTTGTGAGGGTGTGGTTACACGAGGCATTCCAGGCAGGTCTGGGTGAGAATTCCCTTTAAGATAGAAAGCATATTTTGCTCCAACACTTTAATATTTGCAATTTTACATGTCTTATACACACACCAAGATTCAGAAAAACACGTATTCGAGCCATATGACCCCTTGAACTTAATGGTCACCCCTGTTATAAAATGCTGTTTAATCGCATGTATTAAATCATGGGTTTCTGTTGGGCGCAGACCATGCAAAATCACGCGGCTGTGTTCCGTACTGGAGATGTCCTAAAGGAGGGTTGTGTCAAGATGGATGAAATCTACAAAACAATGGATGATATCAAAACATTTGACAGAGGTTTGACTGTCATTCCACCTAAAATAATTAAAAAGGTAATATGAATACCAATTTTACCATTCTGTACAAACTCAATTCTTTTTGGTCTGCTCAGGTATTGTGTGGAACACTGATTTGGTGGAAACTCTAGAGCTGCAGAATTTGATGTTGAACGGAGTTCAGACAATCGTCTCCGCTGAGGCCCGTGAAGAGAGCAGAGGTGCTCACGCCCGAGAGGACTTCAAGGTACATTTTTGGAACACCGAAGAACTGCCAGTGATTTTCTGATATCCATTTGTAAATTTACAGAATAAGGATTTGGAATATTGGAACTACAAGGTTTTAAAAGAATATGGCAGCTAAGAAAGTGGTGTTAGGGAATAGTCCAACTAAAATTTTTAATTCTGTCAAACGTGAACGTACATCGTTTTTAACCCAAAAGTAGAAATTCCAAAGAATTTCCACGGCTCGTATTTATTGATTTTGTGTATTATGACCATAAAAGTATTCAGTATTTGTTTGACATGTACAGGGTAGCTTTGTGAGAGAACCACTCTGAAATTAAAGTAATCAGCTGGTAGTCCGTTTGTGTCTGTAAAGACTCTGTTTGTCTTGCTTTTCCTCATAGGACCGTATGGACGAGTATGATTTTTCCAAACCACTGCAAGGGCAGGTGAAGAAGCCTTTTGATCAGCACTGGAGGAAACACACACTCTCCTATGTAGATCCCAAAACTGGAAAGGTAACCACATCATCACCATCCTTAAACCATTCCTTTGTTTACCTTAAATCTTTCTTGTAAGACTTCATGTAGGAAACAAATATATTTTGAGCTAACATGACTAAACATGTTTCAGGTTACTCTGAAATACAGACCTGTGATTGACACCTCTCTGGACGCAGAAGAGTGTGCTGCCATTCCCCCTGCGATCCGATCCTATTAAACACATCCCACCCAGACTCTCTGCTTGTTCATAATCAATGAAATAATGGAGAAATATCTTAAATAATTAATATCTTGCTTTTGATGTTTGCACTTGCTACAAAAATGACTCTTCAGTATCAAAAGAGCATAAACAAATGCTATACTTGTCATATTCAACTGTTCTGTAACTTAAGTGAACTGTAACAGCTGTGCAAAATTTGTGCTTATTCTCTGAAACGCACCCATTGCAGTTGCTTTAAAATGCTGGTCAAATATTTAATATTTAAATATTAAATGAATGTCATAATACTGTCAGGAAGCACTTTGCAACATAGGAAAATAGACAAAAAGTAAACAACAACTCTGTTGAACAGTGTGTGATGCTAATGCATTGTGTGGTTTCACATTGGACCAGGTGGGCCTTCATTCTTTAATATACTCTCATACTTTCACTTGTATGTAACGTTTCTGTACATCTTGCATGTTCTGTTTTGTAGGTTCTATTTAAACCCAATAAAGATGAGGAGGGTGATGAAAATGGATTGTGTGTGATGTGTGTACTTAAATGTGTGGACTTTTTTTGTTGGGACATTGATTGGAAATAAATGTACAATGTTATAATAACTATGTCTAATGTGTTTAGCTAACTCTTTGACACATGAACTGTACAGATCAGGCAAAATTCACCATTACATTATTACTTAACTTGATAAGTTAATTTTAGAGTAAGATAAGTAACATATTCTTGTTATATGTTTGTATATGTGTTTGTATATATCTTGTAATGTTACAGATTATTAAGTGAGAAGCTAAATTAAACCATGCTTTTTTCATCCCAAACCTTTATTCTGACGAACACACATACACAAGATATTTTTAAGGAAGTTGGTAGCCAAATAATATTAACTCCATTTACTTCCATTTTATAGACACAAACTAGTAATTTCTCCTATATATTATATGCCCCTTTGAAGAAAGAAAGTTTTATAAGGATTGAGTAAATTATAACAGATCATATAAATTGATTTAGTTAGCTATCCCTGTAAATATAATTTTGACAAACTAAATGTTGGTGCCAGGCTTTTACTATTATGTCAAGAATGACGCCCGCTGTACAGTTTACAAAATTGTTTACCAATTGTTGAAAGTGTTATTATAATTACATTTTTAAAATACCGTATGAGAGTCTGTTTGTAATCTAGTTACACCAGTCACACACAGAGTTGGACATTTTGGCTCCAATGTTCTCTATATGAGCCAAAATGGCGTCTGTTTCATGGCTCAGACATAAACAGCTTCAGTTTCCTTCTCAGAAAGGAAGAGCAACGGCAACTGTGAAAATCACACCGAGGAGATAGGAACGAAGCGCCTTGGTTGTAATTAAACCTTTATTACCACGATTCGCCATAATTGTCGAGGTAAATAAGGTAAACGTATCTGCTTTGTATAATTTTCGGCAGGGATATAGATCAGAAACCCCGTTGTAATAATAGTGCGCTTGCTTTTATGCTGTTTGGCTGTGAGCCATAATTTGTGCCTGCAGAGTTGTTAGCATGCCAGCTAACATGCTAATATAGGCGATTAGCCGTATGTAAATGCGTGTGCTTTTTTTTTTACAGAATATCTATACATTAGCTCGCTGTCATTGACAAACACGACTAACGAGTGTTTCGGGTGGGTTTATATAACGATGGTCGTTTTACGAGAAAACTGGGTCTTGTTTTGCTGGCAAAATATCTTGAAACTATCAAACGAGTTAATCGGCTAACGTTAGCCGATAGAAAATGCCTTTTGCACGCATGCACGTAATAAATGATTTCTACTGGAGTTAAACAACGTATTATTAAATGTACTAGTATATTTAATCAACTGTATGAATTTTATAGACGTTAAAGACTTTATGAAAATAAGAATTTACAGATTTCCGTCGCGTTTACATCAAAATATAAAGCAACTCGCTTGGAAACACGGTGATGATTTTTGTTTTGTGTGCTTGTGGTTTAGGTCTCTTATACATCTACTAAGTGTTTTGTAAATTGCAGGGAAATCTTGGGTTAGTTAAAGAGCCAGCGGCCCGGGCCTCAGTCCGCGGTCTTGAGTTGAACAGTCGTCCGACACCACAGCGACTGAGTCGGTGTGATCAGCAGAGCCCGAGCGCTCATAATGGGCGACAGCAGAGGTGAGACTGTTTTTGTTTTATATCCAGACGTGGCTTCTCGTCTTGGCAGTTCAATTTTAATATTAGAATTTTAATATTAGAATACTCTGAATTTTGATTTAGTTTGCACCCCTCAGTGTAACACTGTATTGTGTAGCGTTAAAAATAGCTGGTTGTGTTTATTCAAATACTAAGTTATATGTTTTGATAGCATTTAAATGTTTTTTTAGAGATCCCAGTTAGTATGGTAATATTTGTAAATTTAATTTCTATTTTCAGATTTTTTTCTGTTGCTCTGAGCACAATTACTGCACAGTTGTTTATTGTAAACACATTTGTTATTGCGTTTAATGAATGAATATGTTTTACTTCACATTCAAACTGCAAGTGTAATCTTTCCTCACCCTCTGCAGATTCCCGAAGTCCAGACAGCTCGTCCGTGTCTTCACCACCATCAGGCCAGCGTTCACCACCACTGACTCCATCAGCCGCCGCCATGACTTCCCTGCCACCTATCACATCTGCGGTGAACAGTCCCATCAGCAGCATGGGTTCTCCCTTCTCAGTCATCAGCTCCTCTCTGGGTTCTCCCTGCCTTCCTGGAACTCCTTCAGTGGGCTATGGCCCCATCAGCAGCCCACAGGTGAACACTTAATACCTTTGACATTTGTACATATGTTTTTCTTCTTGCGAGCAGTAAAGTGGGTGAAAACGGACTTGCGTAGAAGAAGCGACCAGAGCGATACTTATAGATCACTGTATAATAAAAGCTATTTAGCAACACTTCCAAAGAATTGTTACATTATCCATGCATTTTCCCACTGACCTCGTCCCTTTGCTATTTAATAATCTGTTAATAAATGGATGAGTAAAACCACTCAGAACACCTTCGATACTGCATACCACTATTTTAGCATACAAACCACTTATATTTTGTTAAGAAAATCGAACTTTTCCTTTTGCATTTATTGATAATATAAAACTAGCTTGTAACTAGAGCTGCAGGCTTTGGGGGTGCAGTATCAGATGTTGGTGGTTCCAAAGTTTTTAAATTACAGTTAAAGTACAGAGGTAATTTGAGGTTTTCCCTTAAAACGGTTAATCTTTAACCGTTGATTTCGTATTTTGACCTTTCTTTAAATGCCATTCAAGAGTGTTTGCCGTTGTACATTTAAATTCCAAATATTCATAGTCAAAATTTTAGTTATAACACAATGCAGCGCGGTAGATTTGAAAGTTTTTGAGACCAGAATAGTGAGCGTGTCGACTTACTCACTCCACAAGCTTTTTGCCCCCCTCCTCATCACTGCATTTCTGCTTCACAGATGAGCATGTTTCCCAGAAATATGGAGGTGAGAACTTGTACCCTTTCTCACTTTCTGATGGTGCTCTTGCTTTCTTTATGTTCATGCGTTCATCTCTCTTTGGATGATTATTTACCTTTTTAAGGGGGGTTTGTTCAAATGACACTGAAATGTAAACAAAACGAGATTTGTATTGAATGATGACCATTCGCCTGTGCTCACAGGGTTTGGATATGTGATTTGGGGAAATGGATGGAAATATCTAGTTGTGATCAGTTAATGCCAAGTTCACACTACATGATTTTAAGCCCAATTTGCAAGTCGTTGAGCTCGCCCACAGGTCGAGCTGTGGTCAAGGGCAAAACAGTGTGCGATCAGCGCTCGGCGATTATTATCTGTGAACTAGTAAACAAATCATCAAAGAGGCTCTCTGACATGTCGCTGATGCCTCGCAGATGCCAGACAAATATTTAGCATGATCAATATCTGGAGCTGTTGTCCGACTCGACCTCATGTGATGTCAAGTGATGCGACGAGCCACAGCCAACGACAGCAAGCCATGAGTTCAGGTCACCTGATCTGCCCCAGTATGCTGATCTGTTCTTTTACCCATATCCTATATGTTTTTCCTTTTTCTAGGTATTTCTGAGCAGATCATCAAGCAAACAGCTTGAAGCGGAAATTTCTTTCCAACGTCCATTTTCACATGAATAATTCCTGTATCGCATGTTTTTAGAGTCATTTTTCTGTTCCACTTCTCGCGTTTTTTTGCGTCAAATGTGGTTTGGGGACTGGATTGAGTCGCTCGTGTAGTGTGTCACGTCCTGTTGCAGATCATTCACATAGTCTGAACAAATTACACAACTTAAAGACTCCATGTAGTCTGAACAGCTCATTACTCGGCCGACACTTAAAGTTGTGTAATGTGATCTTGGCTTAACAAGGGTTTAGGGTTAATCAGGCATGTGTTACTGACCACCGTCAATTAACCAGCATTTTTATTACATAGTGATTAAGATTCAAGTATCTGTTGTGATTATTTCTTAAGGAAGTATTATTCTCTGAACAACAACCTTTGTTGGTCTTCATGTCATTTCATCACATTCTCCATCTCTCCACCCCTCACCCTTGTCAGATCAACTCAACCGTGTCCATGTCGGGCCTGCACGCTGTCAGCAGCTCTGATGATGTGAAGCCGCCCTATGGTTTGAAACCACATTCCGGCCACAGCCCCGGACCCATGGTCTCACAGAAACGCTTGTGTGCCATTTGTGGTGACCGCTCATCTGGTATGTCACCGTGGGTTTGAACTAAAAAAACTAACTAATTAAATGGGTTAAATAAGTACACAAAGTATATACATTTTATTTACTAAAAATTTTTTTCAATTTGAAATATCTGTGAAATCAATCAATAAAAACTAATACACAACTTCATTGTGTTATCTATTATACACATATATATATTATCTTGTGTATCTTGAATTCCATATTAATGCCTCAAGTTGTAACATTGCAATTTATATTCTACAGTAAAAGGGGATTTTCTTTCTTTCATTCTCCAGGTAAGCACTATGGAGTTTACAGCTGCGAAGGCTGTAAGGGCTTTTTCAAGCGCACAGTGAGGAAGGACCTAAGCTACACATGCAGGGACAACAAAGACTGTCTGGTGGACAAACGTCAGAGGAACCGCTGCCAGTACTGCCGCTACCAGAAGTGCCTGGCCATGGGGATGAAGCGAGAGGGTAAGAACCAGGACATCCCACCTCACACATACACATAAAGAGCCCAGCAGAGATGGGCTCACCACATAGAGGTAAGAGTTGTGTTAAACCGATATCAATTTATTTAATGACCCACGTTGAAAACATTTAAATAGTGTAATACAGGAGGGTCCAAAAGTCTATTGAAAGTCATATAAAACTTTAGGTAATTTGGAAATTATCAATTGTCTAGGCCTGTAGTAGGTACTGTAATAATTGGGAAAGCAGGTAACTTCAAGTGGCCAGAAAGTCAGGTCAAAATATCGGTTTATCACAAATAAGAAAAGAGAAAGAGAGAAAAGAAGTGAAACTGAAGGATGTATGGATGTATGTATGTATGTATATGGAACTTCTTAAAAGTGAGATATAGTGGAGCCGTGTATCTTACAGATTAACACAACAGGTTAACTGTAATAAAAGGAGAAAATTATCATAAACATTACGGTATTGAGAGGAGAGTGGGCTGTTGTCACAACTAACTCCTGTCCCCTCTCTCCCTCTTTTGTTTCCTCTCATTCTCTCTCTTTCTCCCTCTCCTTCTGTAGTGGTCCAAGATGAACGACAGCGATGTAAGGAGAAAGCAGGGAGGGAGGGGTGTTTCGTTTGTGTGTGAATGCATAGTTGAATGAGTGTGTTTAATGGACAAGACCATCCAAGGAGTCACATTCATTTTTCTAACATTTTTCTGTCGAAAATCATTTTGCTTTTAATGCCTTTTAGAATCTTTTTGTTTTTGGATGCTGTGCCTTAACATTGCACATTCATATCAATCTTCTGTATAAATTGTTTCAAAATGTGACTCACTAAATGTTAAATTAAACAGCTACGTTTTTTTGATTATAGAATGAGGAAATAGACGTCGAAAGTTTAAGATGCCAATTGTGCAGTATGCTTATTTATAACATAATATTTCATATTATAATAAGGGCATGTGCCAATTTGATTTTCCTTCAAGCTTTTTTTTTCATTTAAGACCCATTTGCCATTATCATTTGATAATGCGGTTAAAACATGTTTTTAAAAAACACAGTTTTTAATGGGTTATTGAAGAAGAAATGCAGCTGGGGGTCTTTAGGGTGTGGATGGATGTTTGAGACTTACCAGGAACTACATGTATTTGTATATCTCTGTATCTTTTCATCTCTATCACTTTCCTCTCTTCTGTCTTGCATTTCTGTCTTTCCGTCTTATATTCCACTTCCTCGCTTCCCTGTTTGCGATGCAGCCGTTCAGGAAGAGCGACAAAGGAACAAGGAGCGAGAAGGCGAGGTGGAGTCGACCAGCGCCGCCAACGAAGAAATGCCAGTGGAGAAGATTTTGGAGGCAGAAATGGCAGTGGAGCAGAAGACAGAGCTGCATGCGGACGGCAGCTCTGGGGGCAGTTCTGTAAGTGAAACGCGAGAATTCTGACCCATAATGTGATCATAAATCTTCAGGTTGACAAATTTCTACTATTAAATACCAGTATTGATAATTTCCTCTTCTCATCCCTACAGCCAAATGACCCGGTCACTAATATCTGCCAAGCTGCTGATAAACAGCTCTTTACTCTGGTTGAATGGGCGAAACGGATCCCTCACTTCAGTGAACTTTCTCTGGATGACCAGGTCATCCTCCTGCGAGCCGGTAAAATCCTCTCTCTGACTTTTTACCAGTCCGCATTAAGTTGGGATCTGTTGACATAAATATTCTGGCTGAATCCATTTTATAGAAGATAACTAATATGTTAGCCAGTATTGTTAATATTTGGTCCCTGCGTCTAATCCTCCAATTGTTTTAACTGCATTATGGTAAAGGAAATGTTCATTCAAAAAGGACAAATCCGCTTAGTTTCCCACAATCCTCTCTGGTGTTGTCAGGCTGGAATGAGCTCCTGATCGCTTCATTCTCTCATCGCTCCATCACGGTGAAGGATGGCATTCTGTTGGCCACCGGCCTCCACGTGCACAGGAACAGTGCTCACAGCGCTGGAGTGGGGGCCATCTTTGACAGGTAATACTCATGTCTTATGACCAACGACTGGAGAACATAACAACAGTGGGCAGTTTCTGGCTTTAAGGGCGATTTATGGTTCTGCGTCAGAACTACGCAGAGCCGCATATCCTGTGCCAAACCCTTCGCCAAAGCCTGATGGCGAGTCACGCACCTCTCCAAAAATGTAACAACGCGTCAACTCAACGCACTTTACTCCAATGCATATCCGAATTAATTATATGAAAAAATGATTTGTTCTATATTTAACAGTTGAAGCTGTGACAAAAGGCACTGTCTGTTTTCAGCTATCCCTGTTAAATGCTTATCTGCGTCTTCTTTGGCGCGTGCCTTGATAATTCCAGCAACATGCCTGTGGACAATGCCTACTAGAGGTCGGCATGTGTAATTGCACATTGGAGTGGACAATAACTAGCATGTATAAATAAAAACCCAATGGAGGTCTGACGCAGAACCGTAAATCGCCCTTTATGTAGATGTTGGTATTTCCTAAACAAAACTGGCTGTGTTGTACTAGAGCAAATAAGCAGAATGCCAATAACCTTGCTTTTATATAAATAATAGCAACATCTTATCAGTCTTATTAGTGCTAAAGCCAAGTTTACACCTCTTTTAGTGTTACACAAATGCCCTCGCATCATAATTGTATTCTCAAAGCAGTTTTATTTTGCTGGTATCAGATTCAGGTAACTTTATTTATTTTATCAATAGTAGTTGGTTAAATGCTTCTCACCTTTATATTAAGTGTAAATGGTTGAAGTTGAGTCTCCACACATGAACCTTTGGTTCTTACACAATTTAAGTCCAAGGTGGTTTGCTTTTTCCTGTGGCATGACAAAGATAAAGATCTTCCACCTCCCAACATTCTGCTGGCTTGTAGATGCGTCTTTGGCTGACGTGAGGCTGTTGTACAAAGCGCTTTTCTAGAATGACGCAGCATGACCAGACAGGACGCACGACACATGCACATACAAACACACAGACGTGCACCAACTCTCCTCTGCTAACAGTCTGTGAAACACTCCTCCTCTGATTTCATTCTTAAATCAGCAAGAAAATGACTTCACAGTGCACACATTTGAACCCTGTGCTCTGTGATTTGCTGTTTTGTTGCATTGTAATTCTAAGACAAAGAAAATTGAGCACATTTCTTAAGACTCCTCAAGACTCCACATTATTTTATTTTTTTTGTATTTTTTCCTGTGCAAATCCAGGAATAGCAAGCTACAGGCTGTTGTTTTAACAAGCTTCATACCCATTGTGTCTGCTATAGCGTGCTGTGATATTCATATGAAGGTCTGTCTTTTATAGCCATTCATTTTGTCGTAATGTCTCCGCTTCAGAAATTAGCTTTTTCGTCCTTGTGTTATAATCTTACCTGACGTTTTCTTTTTTACAGCGCTTTATTATTTATGTAAAGCTTTAGCCATGTGATGTGTTTGTGCTTGTGCTTCCTGCTTTGCATTCATTGGGTCATGCATTAGATGCCATTTAACCCTGCCAGATTTGTGTTTGTCTCTTAAAATCATTTTAATTTTCAAGAAAATAAAAGGTGCTGTGTATTCATGTGGCTTTTACGTATGTACATGTGCATTCTAGCAGTATGGAAAATCTGATCAAACCTTATCTTTATTAGCTAGCTAGGCAATGCTACCTACCTAGCGTCAAAGAAAGACAAATGTTTTTGTTTAGGCCATTTTTTATCGTTGAGCCATTTCCTAAGGTTTTGTCTGTCATGTTTGTGCTATGCTGGGAATTGTCATTTCAAGCTTCGCTCACAGTGTGATATCCTCCTAACAAGAGCCTGTAGCTTGTTACTCTTTGAACCGGGCCTATGCGGAGTCTTACCGTCTGCCTGGGCCTTTCTGGAGCAGGGAGACATTATATAATAATGAAATGTGTACTGACGTTCTAATAACACATTGTGATTGAATACACAGGGAGAGTGCGCACAATGCAGAGGTTGGGGCCATATTCGACAGGTAATAACACTCCGCCACACGCCATAAACTAAAGACAGCAGCAGTCAGGAAATCCTGTAAATTAAGACAGTTTGTTATGTCTGGGGGTGTTTGGGGCAGGTGAAAATCCAGCTGACCTTGTGTATGTGTGTCTGTGTTTGAATGTGATGGTTGACGGTGACACTGGACTCACAATACTACCCGGAGTGACTGATGATTTACGTTGCATGCTCTGTCAAGTTTATTTCCGTTAATATTGTGATTTTTGTTTTATGAACACGGTGAGCAGAAATCTGAAGCTGTTATATAGTCACCGGGGTGTTATTTGTTTGAATAGAAATGGCTGTAAGAACGGCTTCACTTTTTCGCTTTTGTCTTGTAACTTATTGTTATGTGTTTGACCTCACACATTAATTTCAAACATGTCCTTTTTTCCTCTGCTTGCATTTCCACTCCTGCTTTCATCCCCCGCTCCTTTTAATGGCGTCAGGGTGCTAACGGAGCTGGTGAGTAAGATGAGGGACATGCAGATGGACAAAACAGAGTTGGGATGTTTGAGAGCCATCATCCTCTTCAACCCAGGTAAGAGCGAATCTGGGGTTTTAAACTTATTTACATTTAGCAGCTAATGACATTTAACTTGTTGTGTTCCTTGCAGATGCAAAGGGTTTGTCAAGCCCAAGTGAGGTGGAGTTGCTGAGAGAGAAAGTCTATGCATCGCTGGAGGCTTACTGTAAACAGAGATATCCTGACCAGCAGGGCAGGTAAATATATCAGATCAGCTGGTCCTGAAATGTTCCTCCTTAGTCTGAACTGTTTATAATAGTCAGGCAGTAGCATATCCTGAACATGTGAAGTACACAAGTAATCAATGGGGCTCTTGGCTTTGAACATACTGTTTAAAATATGTATCACTGCCTATTGCAATATTTTTTATTTTATTTAAAGGTGCAATGTGATATTTTTGGATCTATTGACAAATGCAATTATTGTACATAATTGTGTCTTCAGAGGTGTACAAAGAAGCATTGTGTTTTTTTACCTTAGAATGAGCTATTTCCTCACCACTCACCACTAGATGCCGATAAATTTCATAGACTGGACCTTTATTGAAAACAAATAATAGCCCTTATACAATATTTACTGTGCAGTTCGATCATATTCCAAACATAGCTTTGCATTAAAATGGTTGAAAACAGTCTAATCTGTTTGGCTCTATACTTCCAGATTTGCTAAGCTCCTCCTCCGGCTGCCAGCGCTGCGTTCCATTGGCTTGAAGTGTCTGGAGCACCTGTTCTTTTTCAAGCTGATCGGCGACACCCCAATCGACACCTTCTTAATGGAGATGCTTGAAGCCCCTCATCAACTGACCTAATCTGGACCCGTCTCGATCCAGTTCAATCCGGTTTGCACCAGGGTATCGCAGTCCCTCCTGGACTCTGGGGCTTTACTGTGTGTCACTTTTCATTATCACCTTTCCCATTTCTCCCGAGACCCCACTGCACCTTCAAACCAGTACAGCTCTGATAAAAAGACTTCAGCTGTCCAAAAAATCTTGTTTTCCATGTTCACGTTTTAAAGTGAGATGTTATTTTTCAAATCTTAATCCTCGGTTTTAAGACTTCAGCTTCCAGTTTTAAAACGATTGATTTTACAGATCCCTGTGTGTCGTGTTGGTCTGTATGTTACTTGTGAATGCACAAACTGTACTTTGTTTCGTTTTTCACCACAGTTAGCTTGCCGGCTGAACACAGTGCATTTGTGACTGGGGCGAGAAAATGTACCCAGTGAGCCCTTTGGCTGGTACGAATCGAGTCATGGCAGACCCCTGCCGTTTTAGTCCCAGAATGCAATGTGACTGTGGATAACTGCTAACATGCTATCTTTGGGCTTTAATCTTGAAACCATCCTTTGTACTGTACTCATGAAATGAGTTGTTTAAAATAGCATTGAAACGAATGGCTTGCTGCATCTGGCCCATATAAAATGCAGGCAAAGTTTTACATTTGTGAATAATGTATGCAGGTTTTTAACGGTGGCGCATGGATTTTGAACCGAAAAGAGCCTAAAGGCACAGCGTCTTGCAGGAGAATCCTGCTATGTCTGCGGCAATAGGAGGGTCGACCTTGTTTTTTGTTCTTTGTTTTTCTTCCTGATGGGAAATAGGATGTTAAGAGATTTCGGTACCTTCTAGTGCACCTTGTACCTTCTGCCATCACCACAGATCTCAAAGTCCCAATCATCCACTTTATATTTTCTTCAATTCCTCCATTGGGAATTAAATCCACACCACCATCCCCAAACAATTCAGATATTTTTAAAGTGTGTGTGCTGTTATGTACATTGTGTCTAACCACTCTTGTCCTTGCAGTAGCAGGCCACTTTGTTTTGTGTGTATTCACCAGGGATGAAATCGACTTGTAAGCAGACTCCTTTGTAATGAGCCGGAACTAAAAATGGTTTAACAACCAGATTCGAAGGTAGAATTTTGTGAAAAGGACCTTTACATTCCATCGCACAGGTCACTTCCGTCAAAGCATATAAACGATCCCTTCAGCTCACTGGTGTGCTTTTTCACATCTTGTCTCGTTCAGGAGGGTCTGAGGGCCCCTAGGAACATCAGAATTCACCTTCTGGTCGTAAAACCAGCATCCATTACAATCTCTATGCATTTATGTAAAGTCTGGGAGAGGAGCTAAACGTGCTGTCAAGAGTCTTGAATAAATTTCTGGCCACAAAGCAAGACACTGCATTTAAAAAATGCCCCAGTATTGATAGTGGATACTATAAAAATATTTACAGCTTGTTTTTTGGAGTTCCGACCAAAAGTGACTGAATCAAAAACTGACTGTGTTTGAAGATTTTATAGACAATACTAGCAAAAAATCTCATCTGTTTTGGTGCTAATAACAACAAAGGTTAGACACCAATAAAACTAACACGCCAGTGCATGACACGCACCAATGATCAAAATATGCAATTCTTTAGATAAGCTTGAATTTAATACACGCCCATTTCTAGTTTAATAAACCATCATTTGAAGTGTTGATCTACATGCAGATTCCTATATGAGCTCTTGTAAAACAGTTGTACACATTAATAAGGTGCTTAATTTACCAAGTAAGAAAATCATATGCAGAATACTGAGAAACAGATATGTGCTATAGCCACATAGTTCTTAGTTTGATTTTGAGGAGGTTCGCTCTGAGTTTTCAAGAATTGTGATGCTTGCCACAATACATGCTTGCCATTGACATGTGACTGAATCCAGACTTCCGATTACAGCTTTGTTCCTTTATAACAGTTGATTAATCTTGCCGTCCCTTTTGAAACCACTTTCTTTTCGACGCATGGTAGGAGGGATCTAGTTTTTACAATGTGAATCGTGTCTGTTCTCCCAGCAGTTTGGATTTCTCAGACACGTGTCTGTTGCATGTTTTGTTTTATTAATGCAGAATTGAAGATTGTGTCGAGGGTCTGCTCAGTAACTGCACGGATGGCAGTTTTGATGTGCAGTGTTTGCAGTTTTCATATGGCCTTCTGGAGTTGCTAGTCAGTCTGCGTGTGTTCGTCATTGTAAAAGATGGGTATCATGAGATGTTTAGATACTTCACAGCTCTGAAAGGATTTTCTTGAAACAGAGTGAAATGGACCCATCTCCTGTTACTTGATTGCAGTTATGATCTTTGATTTAATATAATGAAACTGAAACAATAGTGAAATTTGGCCGACCCTCCGTCTTTTGGGGTCCACGCTCCCCTTTTATTACTTTATATAATCATGCATTTTAAAGCCTTCTCCATTGGTTTCGTGAAATGAGTAATACAACTCTTACACAGACTTATCACTTTTCACCTGAAATGATACAGCACTGCCAAACAGGTGTGAGGCGAGTCGTCTTATGGGTGTTCCCTAACCCCCACTGGTTGACTGTGTACTGTGATGATCACTAAATAGAGCCCATTTTTTATCTATTTATATAAACTTGAGCAGATTGGACACGTTTAGAGTCTTGAGGGTTCTGTTAGTGCTTTTTTCTTAGGCCATGGTGCTGCAATTTTTGTCAGGTGTGAAAAGCCCTCCAGTTTGTGTATTTGAAGCCAAGCGGCGCTCTGAAATATGCACAGTGCAGACTTGAATTAATCTCTGCCTGAGAATGAAGTGGTTATGCACGTTACCATCTTCATTGTGGCTTATCGTGAATGTTTGTTTCCTTAAGGAAAGACATGCATAAGACGCACGTGTGACGTGGAGGTATTTGCAAAGGTGAAGTGGTTCACACGAAATCTTTTAAGAACGGGTTCAGGTCACATTTTTTTACAAAATCAAAAGAGAATCTGAATAAATATGTTACTTTGAAAAAAATTGACAATTATTATTACTTTAATGATTAAACCAGAGAATAGCTCATGTGGAATAAGTTATTTAATGTACTTAATGTGTTTGTTATGGAATAATGTCACAATTCAAGAACAAGTCGCCTTAATGGTTTTAAAATGTCTTTATGCAGATTGTTTTCTTTTAATTTTGTTGTGAAATTTGATCTGAACACATGTTCATTTAATTCAGTGAGGTGTTGGATGAATTTACAGATGAATGGGAGGTGTTTTTTTATTCATTGGGGTTCTGATGAAGATGGTGATTGTTTAATGTGAGCTTAAGAGACTCCAAATTAACTCCCACCAAAAGAAGATGTTTTGCTTCTCACTATGTTTTCAAACTGCTGTTTTCATGCTTTACATCTGTGTATTCTGATGTATTAGTGCAAGAACTATTTTTCGGGGTCTTTTTCCCCCCACGCCCTTCTCTCTACTTTTTGTGACTGTTTTCTAATCTGTCCGGCAATTGTGGAAGTAATTGACTGTACTGAGTGTGGAGAAAGAAGAATGTCGTTTTTTTTTTGCTTTGTCATTCATTCAGAATTTGTTTTTGTTGGATGTACCATGTGTAAGTAAAGGTTTTATTACAGCACACTTGTGTGAAGTTTTTTCTGCTTTCCACCAATTGCTTTTCTCTTAAAGACATCCTGAGAACATCTTACCCAGTTTAATTCATGGGCAGAACTCCAGACATAGTTTCCCCCTATTTGTTAATATATTTATTAGGAACCAAATTGATTATTCAACATTTTTTTTAAAAACAACTTGGGACACCTTATGTAACTGCTATAAATGTCCCTTTATTTAAATACATGTCACATTTTTGTGAAGTTAATGTGCTCAAAAATACATTGTTTGCTTTTGTATTTGGTAAAAGAACTGACAATTTAAATTATGGGATGGTAGACAGCTGATGGTATACAGGGGTTCACCGGGCGCATAGGTGAGTTGGTTTAATGTTCAGTCCGGCAGGACCCCCGGGCCTCGAGACACTTCTGGCGCCGCAGTTACCTCCTGAGTCCGCTAGAGGGAGAACTGCCGTTACACCTCTCCGGTATGTACCACCAATGAAGTGCATTCTCTACTCCTTCGCTTCTCGTTTTTATAAATGTTTAGCCACGCGTACAAAAAATATGTGAAATATCATTCAAAGGATATGTTTGCGCTGCGCAGAACGGTCGGCTTATGACATCCAAATATCGCGAGAGCGAGTTAAGAGCACAACTTTCTGCTGCTCAGTGCTGCAAGTACAACGCACAGACCCCAAGTGTGGAATGTGACAAACGTTAAGATAGTCTTGTTATGCTGTCACAGAAATGAGCACCAAGGACGAATAAAACACACCAAGAGTTGAAAACGGGTAACGTCTCAGCCCGTCTTGATACATGTGACGTTTAACGAAAATGTATTTTTCTTTGTGCTGCGCTTTACTCTTGTCCGAAAGGGGGGCTTGCGACCTAGAAAATGGTTAGGATGCTATAGTAACATCCTACTGTTTAGTGTAATGTGTTTATGAACCAGCACATACAATCATCTTGCTTTGCTCTGTGCTGTAAAGATGCGCCTGTAGTTCCTCAGGCAGCCGTTAGGCGGAGCTCTATCAATGACTCCTCTGTATTAAATTGATGCGAAGTCCATAAGAGAAGCATATTTTTGCCGTTTTATTTGCGTAGCAAACTCTGCAGTTTAAGGACTGACGCCAAACCGAATTCTTAACCATTTCGTTTGCAACAACAGCCATTTCTTAAAACTCGCATGCCTCTACCACACAACACACTTTGCTATTTTCTTTGACCCTGTATGGTGTCAAATATTTTAATGGGACAAATTTTTAAATCCCTGTCTATGCAAGTGGACCATTCGTGTTGAGAAAAAAATCTTAAATCTAATTTAATTAGTGTTATTTTCTCCGTATATCTTCTTGTTATTTGTAAAAGTTATCTTTTTTGTTCATAATTCTGTCCTAAAGACGTGGCTTTTCACGGTCGTTGACATTTTTTTCATCCCTGGCTTGGTTTGCATTGCAGTGGAAAAGGAATGCATGTTTGTTGCGGAGTAAAATATAGATGAGAACTAGTCTATGCTGGCATTGAGGATGCCCAAGGCTTTTTGTTTTCTTAAAAATAATTTCTACCAGTCATTTTGTTATAAATGCATAATTTTCTTTTCCTAAGACATCTTTGTCTAGGCACACTGGAGTAAAAGTAAAACACATGTATACACAAATAGACATGCACACAAACCAACAATATAATTCTGGATTTTCAACATGAATACTCTATGATTAAAGTTATTTTGTCCGTAGGACTTTATGATGGTAGTGTTTTCTGTTTATTCTGCGTAGAACAAAATGTCAGCAATTATTGTTTTGTAAAATAAATCTGAACGACTTTGTTTGGTGTGTAATTGAACTAAATTGTATTGAGTGTTTGTATTGTGGGTAAGTATTTGTTGCATATTCAAAATCTGATTACATACAGCCTATTTTATTGAGTTTGTTGTGAAGAAATGTTGTAATTGTAAGACTTTAAAAATACTTTCATTAAAATTATGTATAGACTTTACCTACATCTGTCAATCATTCTTAATTATTGACACCTGAATATCCTAAAACATGTTTACCCCCATATATGAACTAATTTTTATTCAAGTTTTCAAATTCAGGTTTGAGCAGTATATCAATGTTGGGCGCATCTTTGGGCGTTTTTTTTGTGAAATCTATACTCTATACCCCAATCTCTCGTTCTCTAACTCCACTCAGAGTTCTACTACTGTGTCTCTCCCTGTCTTCCCACCTCACAAAAGACCACTCTGTTCTCTCTAGCTTAACCCAGTCACCCCACCCCCTTCCTCAACACCCAAGTGGTACATTCCCTTTCCTCGTCTTCTACCCCTGGAGTTCATGTCTCATTGACCGGTCCCATTGTGAAAGCTCGTTCCTTCTCACCTTTGGCTTTAGTTCAGCTACAAAGGTGCATTATTATGCTATAGTGTACGGTACGGATCGTCTGTGCTGATGTGTTAGCGCTGACTGGAATTACTGGCCTGCTGTTTCACAGATGCTGTAGAGAGACGCAGTGTAATGTTAAGATGTTTGGTGCTTCTGTTGATACCAGCAAATACAGAAAGACTGAGAGTGAATAACCAGACTTATTACACTGACATTGTTTGTATGCACATTTTGTTTACTATAAGGTTGAAGAGTGCATTGATAATTCATAGTTGTTTAGACCAAAGTTGACCAAAGTTTTGACATTAGTATGAGGTTTTGCTGTATTGACACAGTCTTTGTAAATGAGCCACGGTGATGGAGGAACACCGCTCCGAAAAGAAGTAACAAACATACATTTAGTGAGCAGACAACATGAGTTACATAATAATTGTTGTGTTGTTGCAGGTTCTTTTTAGTTAAAGTGATATAGATGGTTTCATTGGATCCACGCGTCTGGCCCCAAGTTAACTTTTGGTCTGTGATGATTATAATATAACATATTTAATTAATATTCAATTAATATTGTCTATTAAATTTACCTGAAATAGTTATTGATTCTTTGTGGAGGTCTACCCAAAAGTTAAGTTTGGGCTACATAACATTTGTATATGTTGTTGCCGGTGAGACCGTTTATAACTAATATCCGGGTAGCCATTTTTTTGTCATGTGACAAGAAAACCGTAAAACAGGAAGTGTAATGACGGACAGGACCTCTGGTGACCTTCATGGCTGTGTGTCAATGTTAGTAAGTTTCCTAAAAATATCTGAGTTTGACCTCGTAAGGACTGTCCAGGTTGTCAGTTGGTTTAATACCAAGAAATGTGTTTTCATATATTATTCAAAAATGTATATTTACTTATGTTGAATTTTTTTTGTTTTAAATGATGATTGAGAGGAAAACCTTTGTATATTGTTACCGTATCTAGACTAAACATTTGTTGAAAATAGCATGCAACGTGATGCTTAGATTACCTTTTTAAGAACTTGCCACATGTAAACTACACATCATCTTGTATGTTTATTTGTCAATGACAAACTATTGTGTTTTTTAACAATCTCCACAATTTTAGGACTAGCAGAAGAAGTATTTTTTCATCATTGCCATATTGAAAAATGGATTTGACGTGTAGTGCGACACAGTAACCAGGTAATTCTCATGACATGCTCTCTCTGTCTTTCCATTACTGTTCTCTCTCTTGACTCATCACTATGTTTCTTAATTTCCACCTCAGTTAGTGGTTCATTTAGATCAACCTCCTCCCTTCTGCACATGATGCTCTCTGACTCCCTCCCACAGCCACCTCTCTCTCTCTCTTTAAGCAAACACTATTTGATCTCTCTCTCTCTCCGTCAATGGCCCTCATTCATTCCCTCTCTCCTCCTGCATGCCATCGGACCCCCTCCCACCGTCCCTTTTCATTCCAGTGATTTTTTTCACTCCATGAAATTTTCCGAGATTTCTTCAGGAGTTCATTACCTGTTCTCTCTGTTCACATCATTTCTTGCTAAATTCATTCATGTCTCTTACCTCACTGTTTCTTTCACCAGCATGTAAAGTTATTGACTTTAAATAAACTTTGTGATAGTTCTGTGACTTTGACAACATGGAGGTCTTTTGAACATGAGCTAACACTTGTGGAAGTACAAATCACCTTTATGGCCATTAAATTCCCATTTATGAGTCTATGGTAAATATAACCGATATTCATCTATTTGGTAAAATATCATACCACATTTATAAATTTACTCAAGGGAGTTTTTGTAAGTTCTTACACTATGAGGAGACCTGTAAGATTATTAAGGTGTTGTGTTTTGAAAAAAAATCTCACAACATTTTTTTCATTTCATTTCACAGCTGTCTAGGAGAAATAATTGAGATACAAAAGATGTCTACGTGTTTTTTCTTTCATGGGCACATATTGAAACTTGTACCTCTACAAGCAATGATTTAAAATTCTGTAATGGTCACCATTACAGAGGCACTTCAAGTAAATTTTCCTAATGATGTACATTTGTGCTAAATGGTCTGAGGAAATTTCAAGAGCTACATTTAGAATATCAGAAAGCAGAGCAGAGCTCTTCATACAAAAATGCTTTAGCATACTCGCTGTTCATGCAAAAATCTGTCAAAACACACATAGCCTAAAAGAACTATTACCATTTTATGGGCACACATCCTATTTTGGCATTAAAACATTGTTTTAATTTTAAACAAACTTCACAAAAATGCCAATCAAATGTAAGTCTCTCGCTCTCCAAAAA
Source organism: Triplophysa tibetana (assembly GCA_008369825.1). NCBI lineage: Eukaryota > Metazoa > Chordata > Actinopteri > Cypriniformes > Nemacheilidae > Triplophysa > Triplophysa tibetana. Next base: position 4,428,063 of record CM017908.1, on the reverse strand, counting down.
ATTCAAACTGGCCTCGAATTTAACTTTCCCTCGCCCTTCCCATTTCACAGTATGACCAAGGCCCATATCCAAAATCACTGACCCATTTTCTCCTCATTCTTGGTTATATTCTGGGTCCCCATTTACTGGTAACCCTGTACTATACAACATAGACGCACATACATCAAGCCATTCTTCAGTGCTTTTGCTGCAACCCCGTACCATCCCAGTCCATTTCCTCACAAACACACACGTATAAATATACACATGCCAGTCTATTCCCCCCACCCCCTTTTCCCTGATCTATTTCTGTGTGTTGTAGTGGGCTAGGGTGTGTGTGCGCGGTTTGCAGCCCTGCCCAGTAAAATACAGACTTTTTTAAGGAAGTCTGCAATATAATCTGGTCGCTTTATTGTAATTACAAGGTCCCCTTTTTGGAAATAACCAAGCCTGTCCGTAAGCACTTGCCGTGGCTGTCTCCAAGGAAAATCTTGCTTTCGTGTGCCCACTCCGTTGAACTGGTTCATGCCCAGCACGTAGCCTGAAAACTGTTGGCCTATCGGCAGATCATCATTCTTTCACACTCGGCAAGTTTAAATTGCTCCGTCAGATGTTGTAACATTAAATGTGTTAGTGTGGGTGGCCGAACAAAGGCTATAGAACCACATGGTTAGTGGTCTGAAGTCAAAGCCTGACATTTGCAGGCTATTAATCTCAACAGCTGTATTAGCACAAGGTAGAAAACATCTGGAACTTCTTTTTTTTACGTTTCGAATTCTTACTTGTTCTGATAAAGTAGCTTTGCTGATTTCCTGAGCTACTTGCAAAGAGAAGGTCAAGGATGCCCAGAATGCATCGATCAGATAAATGTAAAGCCTGAGTGCAGTGTTGCTTTGAATAAAAATGTCTATCAAAAGCATAAATGTGTTTTGCCTTCTACAGGTCGATTGCAAAGGTATTATGTCACTCATCTATTTACTGTACGTGAGTATTCTTCTCTGCTACACTTTACAATGCGTGCTAATGCTTTGGTTCTAAACTGATCTCAGGTCAGCTGTGAAAACAGACGGTTGGAATTTTATATATTCTCAAGGTTTGTGTTCAAATGCTCACTTGTGGGTTCAGACAGTGGCATGCATCTTTTTTAATGTGGTTCATAATAAAACTGTAATTATAAGCGTGACGACCATGCCACCCATAGTTTTTGTTTTACACAGCACATTAGCTGAGCAGTAACATTTGTCATACAGTCAAATATTTATGGTCTTGCAATTTATCAAAATCTTAATTAAAAAGATATGGTAAAGTTGTTTAGTTCATGTGTTATAAAAGTTAAACTTGCACTCTGTTTGCTGTCTGTTTATTATATTCATATATGTATGTTTAGGTTTTTGTAGGTTTTCTTTTAATCATTTTATATGGGATGATGTTTAGCAATAGATTTGATTTAGTTATAGTGCAGTGTGTACACCTGTACACCTGTCCACCTATCGTTCTACCTCTTTACCCCCAGTTCTCATTCTTCATAATCTCATTTATTTAAAAATGTATTTCTTTTTTCTCACATTCTCCACCAGCCTCTGTGTGTCATTGTGTACACCACAGGTTTAAAGGGTATTATTATAGTGTTTTATTATGTGAACCAAGAGGACACCAGCCAGAGACTAGACAAAAACACATACCATGATTGTTTAAGAATCGTTTTAGGACTATATTGTACAAGTGATATAAGATGAGCCGATTTAAATAACTTTTTACAACAAATGAGACTTTCTAGCTAAGTTCAGTGAAAATCGCACATGCCAAGCATATAAATAAACCCATCTGAACGGTGCGAAAAAAGAAAACAAAATTTATAAGAAAGGGTTTTTTCATCAAAAGCATCAGCGCTTTTAAAGAACTGATCCTTGGAGAGCACCAAGGCATCATCTGAGTAAATGACCGGGTTTGTCTTTTTATCTGTTTGAAGAAGAACTGTAGATTGCAGCATCTATTTTTAAGACTGAGAGAAACTTTAAAAGTACTTAACTAGTATCATATATGAAATTTCTAGATATGATTATTATGATTATACTTATTATAATTATTATAATTATAATTATTGTCTTCTATATTTTGCAACTTTCAAGTCAGTTTGCCCCTGTGAGAGCTTGACAACCGATTGTGTTAATTATTAATATATCAACTGAAGTTACTAAAGCAAAAACAGGTTAAGAAAAAAAATGAACCTGAAAAAATGAAAAAATGAACCTCTGTTGTATCAGTGTTTTTTATAAATGCACATAAGTTTTCAACAGAGGTTATTTTCAACCATCCTGTATCTTGACTTTGTCATTTAGGTACAAAAGGACTCCGATTGGTGCATGAAAAAAAAGACATGGACGACGTGTGACGTCACGCGCGCATAAAGATCTCATTGGCTGCTGGCATTCTTCATGCCTGCGGACCCACCGGTCCTACATGGTACATCTGTCTAACAGAAATAAATACATAGAAATAAATTGACCGATATACGTGTCAATCGCTGGCGCGTGAACTTAAAAAAGCTCCTTTGATGAATAACATATATTTTGGGCTATTGGTCTTTTATACATTCTTTAATTTCAAGTCTTCGCCTCCCTCCGCTTTTGCGCTCGACGTTCCTATTCACTCTCTCTCCACGCACACCCGCGCGCACGCTCCCTCGCATTTCGTGGGAGAAAGTAAGAAGAGGGAGAGAGACAGAGGGAGATTGAGAGAGAGAGAGTGATTTGAAGCCTCTCTCCGCTCTCTCAGCTTTCCTGGTTACTCGGATTCAATGGGGCTTTAGCATTAAGGATTTCAAGCTGTTAACCTACATATTTATTTCCCGTCCCCCTTTTTTCTATTTAAATTTTGTACATAAGATAGATAGGCTAACTTATTGAAGAAGAAGGTGGGTGTGCGTTAAAAGACGTCTCTCAAGGCGCTCCAAGTTTCTTCTCGACTGACTTTATGTGAGATCGAAAGCAACTCTAATTTGCAATTGTCCTGCATTGTAGTAAACCTAAACCGGTTTGGAACAAAAACTTAGGAACTATGGATATTCGGAAGAAGCGGAGGCCGTGGTGCATGGAGACGTCGCTCGTGCTTCTCCTGTGCGTAACGCTGGCACAAGCAGGTGAGAATTATCTTGTTAAACTATGCTTATGGAGAGTGCTGAGTGCTTTATAAAATACTTGTTTTTCGACGAAAGAAACAGTAACAGTATGAAATTTGTTTTACCTCCAGCGTGCTGCGCTTTACGCACTTCAAGCAAACCGTGAAATTACGCAGGTGACTAACTGCTGTGTATTTGTGTTTCCAAGATTGGTCACATGCGCTCTGTAATCTATCTGCAGTTCACTCAGAAGTGATACGTAGGCTACTCTGTCTTTATTTTTCCATATATATATATTTTGCATTTCCTCTTTTAACCATAGCTGTCACAGTCATTTAATAAGGTAGTCTTGCTAAGCATCCTGTGTGTGTTTAAAGACCAACAACGTTGGTTATACAAAGGAAAACGCAGGCCCTTGCAATTCAGGCTGCGTTGGCATGCGTAATGTGGCAACCCCGCGGGGGCATAGGATAGGACGGTGCACCTCACAGTCAAGGTTTCACATCCAGCTTCTGCTAGTGCGTTAAACTTCATTTGAGCGCACGCCATGCAGCGTTCACTGTCGTTTGTACTTCATTAAAGCAACATATCTTTATTTTACATGAACTAATAATTTATCTATTCTGGTGGGATTAATTTGAGTTTAAAAATATGTATTTGATTGTTTTTTATTATTTTTAGTCGCGTTTTCTTTTAGAGATTCCGTTTATGGATGTTTGTATGATTTTTCAATGTGATTTTGTTTCCAAAATGCTTTAAAGTACACTATTAGTTTATTTAGTGTAACCTCTGCCCTAACCTAGCTGTGCGGTTCACGTGTATTAATTTGTAACTAAGCCTTAACGTTTCAAAAATATTTTATGTTTCATTTTGATAAGCTTATCATTGACTAATATCGTTCGCCGGGAACAATTAATGAACCGAAGCGCTTCCGGCGCGCGCCACTGGTCGGTGAGAGGATTCAAGATATTCTTTAACTTCCAAAGATTTTGCTTTTTCACTGTAGATGATTACTAAAGTTTTAGTCTTCCTTATCTCATTTATGGGTTAGGGTTTTTTTGTGGCGTGCCACTAAATCTCCCTCAAGCGTGGATCTAAAACCAGGTCGAAGATTTGACGTTCTTTTTTCTCCCCATTTGTCTCCCCTGTGCATTTAAAGGAAGTCTCAATGTTTGTGCGTCTCCATGACTGGGTTATTATACTGGACTGTGCTTCAGTGAAAGTGATTTAGTGAATGAGTTACTGTATCCCAGTGTGAGCCTAGTGATATTTGGGCACACGTGCACGTCTATTACACCTGGAGTTTCCACAGTTAGTTTGTTTATTGGTAAGTGACTGTTGCATTTTGAATTCTACAGCCTGATGCTGCTTCATTATAACTAAACAAGAACCATCTTTGCTTATTAATAACAGAAGGCTGTAAGAAACCAGAATGTTAAATGTTGCCAAAAGGTGAATTCCAGAATATGATGCAAACTTCTTATATTCATAACTTCTTCATAATGTTTCAGGACCTATTCATTACAGGAATAACAGTGTAATAGTTTTCTTAACTTATTCATGGTTGTTTTAATCTGTTGAAGCAAGATCTCAACAGAAGGCAGACTCTTGAGAGGGCAGTGTTTTTTAGGCGGGGAATATTTATTTAACATGGATGTTCCTTCAACCCCATTTCAAAGCCAGAGCTCTCAAAGAGCAGTCTGTCTCACTTCTGTTAACCAAAACACACTCAACCTAAGCAGGGCACGAGGCTGAATGGAGCTACTGTGTGTGAAGGAAATGCCCGGAATATTCGAGTGTATATTCATAGCACGTGAGAAAAGACTGTCCCCACAGGTGTGTCTATCAGGCCTTACAGTTTCATGACATTCCGCTTGTCAGCGTTTGTTACTATCATATCTAACTTTCTTCCCTCCCACCTGTGGCCAGTTTGGGGCCCCATGTGCTTTAAATGGATCCCTATATTCAGGCACTTGCTAGTGAGGATAGCAACTGCAGAACACCCCAAACATGCTAAAAACCCTAGCAACTGCATAGCAACACAATGACAATTTAATTCTTTATAGCATCACCACAGAAATCCAACTCTAGTGTTTCCAGCTGTAGAAATCTTTCCATGTTCGAACCACAATAGGACACATGTAGGAAGTTTCTGTTGACAATAAAACAGTCGCTCTGGTTAAAGAAGAGCAGCTTTGTGGTTTGCAAGAGAAATTTAGTCATTGTGTTTTTAAGGTTCAGTCCATGCACTCTTTGGGAAGGGTTTTTGACCATCATAGAAAGTTGGTGTAATGGTTTGCTTTGAATAGGTGACTTGATCAATTTTCCACAAATATTTCTTTATATACAGGGCTGGTTATATACGAACCATTCTTAAAGTTGGAAACATGAAAATTACCCGATATATTACAGCCGGTTTCTCACAATATATATATATATTTTTTTTTGTGGAATGTAGACAACTATACCACAAGAGGGCCCAACATCTGTTCAAGCTTTTTAAATCATCAGTACCACATCTAAACACATAATAAGCACCCTGATCATTTTAGTCAGCCTCGTTTTCTTTTCATAGGAAATTTTAAACTCTAAGTTAAGCGGTGGATGGTGGCATCTTTTCAGTTTAATGTTAATACTGTACATGTACATCTCCTCATACTCAAGCTAAACCCAAAGTTGGAGATCTCACAAAGATCACTCTTATAATGCAACTTTATTAAGATTTAAAAAATGAAAGTTGAGGGAATCCATTTATTGTAAAAAAAGGGAGGAATAGTGTAATGTAAGGCTGGTTTACATTGAATGAGCAGCTGTGTTCTTTCTTTTGTATACTAACACTGAGCCATCAAGTTTTCCAGCATTTTCTTTTCATACAATTAAAGAAAACACACCGCAAACACTCTCTTCTTTCACCTTTTCAGCAGTCCAGAAATAGCAACATGAGTTTAGGGTGTCAACGTTTAACAATTACTGTAGTCATGTAATGTTATAAATAGGTACTTTGTTTCATTTCTAGGTCTCATAGTAAAGTGTATATATTAATTTTTCCTCTGAATAGTGTATGCTAAGGTTTATGGGTGGAGGGTGTATACAGTGTCTGTGGTAAGTCTGTATAAAGACATTTTTTTTTTTAGATTATTTTATGTTTAATAAGTGGCTCCGTGGTCGGTTTATCCATCCTGGCAGTGCCAATGGTACTCGACGTGCCCACGCTTACTCATACTCTACTGAGCCATACAGACACGTGGCACTGGATACCTGTCAGACATATATGTATTCAATTTGTTTGTTAGCTTATTTCTATTTCTATGTCAGAAAATCTTTATTTTATGTTTAGACAGGAGATAAATACACCATGGCTTACAGCCATGCACAATTTTGGATCGTTTTATCAGGATCTGAACAACCACACTGACACGCTTGGCAATCTGTAAGCATTAAATACACGTTTGATATACAGTATACGTTCCTGCAACCTTATATTATAGAGTTGGTATGATGGCATAGCTGGGTGCGTATTATAAATACATCATAAATACAGAGAACGATGATCTAAATTACAACCTCCGGACAGGCCTGTACATGCACGCCTAACTATTGCGGTTGGCGGAGAGAGAAGAGACCGATCCAGACATCGTGATGGATTTATCTTCATGTCTCTTACATCTCTTGAACTTTAATCCGGTTGAAGTTTAGCAGGTGCTTAATTCTGGTGTCTTCTTGTCTATGCTTTATACATGGTATTCATTCTCTGTCTTTTTTTCCTACATCTCACTCAAAACAAGAGCATCTTTGTGAGACAGTAAGGGTGAGAGTTGAAAGGTCAAGGTGTCAGATGATACGTCTTGTTGGTATTTAGCACAGTTATTTGAAGAAGCTCATAAGAATGAGGAGATGGTAGAGGGTCAAGGAGAAGAGTAACCACGTCTTGGATCTTTAGGAATGTTCTCTTGCCAGGTCTGAACGGTCACCATAGAATCCTGATGCGGAAAATCCGTTCAGTAATGCTGGCTTCAGCTTGACTGTTAATGGCTCACTGTGAGGAATGTCTGTAGGGTCTTTTGTTTCTATGTTTGTGGTCTGTGTGATCACACAGTGTTTGTTTGTATGAGCGGGTTGTGAAAGCTACAGGTCACTCTTTTGAACGTTTAAGGACATGCTTATGAAACGCATGATATCTATGTCTAACGTTCCTGTTTGGTAGATGCAATTTAACCCATTATACATCTATATCTATTGCATTATTTCATGTTTAGTTATTATATTTTGTATGATTTCTGATTTATGAGTGAGATTTTGTATAACCCATCATTTGCATTACAAACATTTACACATACATTGCAATTTTTTATGTTACTTGTTTTGGGAAGGCATCTCTAAGTTTTAACTTTTTCAGTTTTTGTTTAGAGACAACTAAACAAGTTAAAGCATCTCGACTAAAAATCTAGTTGCGAATACAGCATTTAAACAGACAAATTCCTAATTTGGAGAAATTTGAACAACAGTTAGTTTGTAACAGTTTTCTAAAAAAGCCTTCTCAATTGAGTACTATGTTTTACTTCATTTGTAAATACACTTATTACTTCTTCGTACATTTGCTGCAATGTAAATATTTTTAAGCAGGGAAATGTTCTGTCACATTGTTTTGAAAGTCTTCCCTCTTTTATCTGATAGAGTTGGAAAGGTCTAGTGAACATATGGTGATGTGGCTGAGGTCTGAAACAGTGACATACATTGTGCACATTGACTTCTGGAAACTGATACAGAGACTTTAAGAACCTGTCAGAGCTCTCTCTCTCTCCATTTCTCTCTCTCTTTTTCACTCTTTCTCTCTCTCTCTCTCTCTCTCTCTCTCTCTCTCTCGCTCTCTCGCTCTCGCTCTCGCTCTCTCTCTTGATCCTCATACTTTCTTTCAGTATTGTACTGAATCTTTTACTTTACAATGTTCGTTTCTCACATGGTCACATTTGTTAGCATACGTAGTATTCCTTTTTTTTGTCTGCATGTGAAGGTTCAACTAGTTGCTGAATTGTTAATGACTTAATAACAGCATTGTGGTAACTGCACAGACCATATTTTGGTCAGTGTGGTTTTAGAAACCAAAATTACTGGCAAAGAATCTCATTCCTACTAGTTTAGAAAGAAAACTGAAATTTGTCAGGTCTAAGGAAGAGTAAACGACAGATAGGATCTGAGCTAAATATACTAAACCACAAATAGGTATTGCAAATACATACTTAAATGCTGGTTACAGAGTTAAGGTTTAGACAGTTAATAATGAGAGTGGACAGATGGTATCCGAATTCACATGAATCCCATAAAGATCACTAGAGCTGCCAAGAGCAATAAGATGATGAAAATAGATGAATAAATGTGAAGGGTGACTGTGTGGGGCATAGCAAAGGATATAACATCTGTTTAGAACTGCATTTACAACTGGATCATAAGCACTTCTGAATATTTTCTGTCATGTCAAATTATGTTTGCAGAACAAGTGCATATTTAAATATCATTTTGTAGGGCTCAGAGTAAAATCTTTCTTGTAGTAGTTATTTTCAGATTTTTGAAATTCAAATTAATGAGAATAATTTTTAATGTGAACGTCTCCCTAATAGGGTTTGACACTTGTGAATTATAAATTTATAAACATCTTGATCGAAGGAGCACACAGTTATCTTTACGATTTTTTATATTTTACAAACTAAAAAGAATGATACATAAAGCATCTCAACTCATTGAGATTGACGTGTTGAAATCACATGACTCTGTCATCCCATTTTCGCTTCTGAAATGAAGATTTTATTATGGTGTCGCTGAATAAAACCTTTTGCGTATGCAAGATGCCGCATCCCATTGACATAAAATGACTGAGGGGCTTATTTCTGATCAAACCTTGTTTTTTCCTTTAGATCCAGTCGATGTTTTGCGGGTGCTGCAGTTGCCTTCCCTTCCTGAAGGTGTGCAGAAGGTTCCAGGTTTCTGTACCTCCCGTCGGGCCGGCACAGCTGATCATGCCTACCGCATCACCAAGAAAGCTCAGCTCTCTGCACCCACCAAACAGCTCTTCTCAGGTGCCCCCCTTCAATATCCAATCATGTTGATAGCAGATAAAGATATAATGTTCCCTTTTCAATGCTACTTTTTCATTGTATGCTGTTTTGTTATGCTTATAAAGATTACTGGGTTGCATGAAAATCATTTTGGCCCAAACACGCAATTACTTCCCAAAAGAAGATAAGAGGTTTCAGCAGCAAATGAGACGGTTACACAAATATAACTGAATGTTAACTTTGGTTTGATCGTGGAAGCAGTAGTTTAACAGGCATCATTTATACATGTTGATACATGCGCCAGACTGCACATTTCATCTCTGTCTGTCTGTTTTTTCCTCTTAGGACGTTTCCCGGAGAACTTCTCCATCATGACCCTAATAAAGCCCAAAGCTGGTCTTCAGGCCTTCCTCTTGTCCATCTACAATGAGCAGGGCGTACAGCAGCTGGGTGTGGAGCTGGGTCGTTCACCCATCTTTCTTTATGAGGACCAAAATCGCAAACCCGGTCCAGATGCTTACCCACTGTTCCGAGGGGTCAACCTGGCCGACGGCAAGTCAGTAACCAACCCCAAGCCCCATCTACCCATCATAAATGAAAATATATGCATTATTCATTTGTGTGGTCTATCGATTTCAAAAATTTAAAGTTTTTAATAATACTGCCGTGGTTTCATCAGTGCAAAGTGGCATTAAATATCACTTTCAGCACTGTGAAGTGTTTCTTATCTTTCATCTAACTCAAAAATACTTGTTATACTTTCTCTGTCCTATAGGTGGCACCGTATTGCTATTTCCGTCCAGAAGAAGAACATTACCTTGATCCTGGACTGCAAGAATCGTATAACCAAAGCTCTGCCTCGTAGCAACAACCCAGTCTTGGACACCAAGGGCATCACTGTTTTTGGGGCCCGTCTGCTCGACGAGGAGGTCTTCCAGGTCTGGTATAGCTTGTGCAAAAACTACACAAGTTGTTCACTTATAGAAAACCCTAATGGAAAGATGCTAAGATGATTATCAAATATTAAAAGTTGTTCTTTTGGTAGGGTGAGATCCAGCAACTGCTGATCGCATCCAACCCTCAGGCTGCTTATGACTTCTGTGAGCACTACAGCCCTGACTGTGACTCCCCGCTGCCCAAGGTTCAGTCCCAGGACCCCAACACCTACGTGAGTACCACAACACATCTTCCCATCATATTTCTCAATAAGTGAGATGATTTATTTATCCTGATTTGAGATACAGGTGTAGTTATATATATAGCAGATGCATTATGGGTAGGTCACATTAAAACGCTTCTTGAGGCATCATATCTAAGCGGCTGAGTCTGTGCTTGTGCAAAAACTACAACATAGCCATAAATTGCATAAGATTTCACACAAACTTCATGAATAAATTTGACAAATTGCTTTTTCTCACGATTGCATCGCAGATAAGAATGAAATAAAAAATGATTCATGGTACATATGTCAAAAAATGGTCTTGCGCTTTTTGCAAAAAATAGATGTTTCTGCAATTTAAAAAATCATTTTTTACCCAAAATGCAATTGTAATACATTTGACATATCTTGAGCCCCTCATCATCGCACCCTCGTGAAACATTTTCATACATCCACAGCTCTTCTGTGCCATCAAAGGTTTCTGTCCTGACACGAGCTGTGTTTGAGTCAGCTCTCTTTCCCCCTCAGCGTTTGTACATTTATTCTAGCTTTCATGAGATCCATAAGAGAAAGACTGGAAATGTTGTATATGCATATATTTGCTAAAGATTTATTTTGTCTATTTATAGATCTAATGGCCTTAAAATGATTAGACGTGGACTAAAAAGCAACAAATGCTTATTTATCTAATTTTCCATGTTAATGAAGAGCTAAATACTCTTGTGGTCTCTGAATGCATTTGTTGTCTGGTTCATTAAAGTTCTCAATGTGTTTTGCAGTAATGCAGTAACATCAGCATGTTACTCAAACCCATGAGTCCAATGAACAAATGAGCAAATGAAAAATGTCATGCTTTTATCTTGACTTTGCTGAAACCTCAGTTTCTAGCTCCAGCTTCTTACTCTATATCCTTCATTCTTCTCTCCACTCTTCCTATTATTCCCTTTGTTCACTGTTGTCATTTGCTACTGTACATCCTCTTAACTGTCACTCACATTCTCTCTCCAGCATTCCCCTCTCTCTCTCTCACCCTCTCTCTCTCCATTCCCATCATGTCTCTCGATACTTTGATGAAGAGCAGGATGATTATGAATACCCCTATTATCATGAAGAAACTACACAAGCCCCTCCCTCCATCCCGCCCGAGACCCTCGCTAACCAGGTAAAGAGGGAGAATTTAAGTAATAAATCAGAAAAGAGAGGATGAAGAGACAGTGTAAGGTTTACAAAGAATCGAGAAAATTGTGATTGAGGGGGAATTAATTTTCCTAAAACTTGAATGCCTGAGAAATATCGATTAAGTGATGCCTTGCAGGTGCTGAGATAGTGGGTGTTAAATCTGATGTCATGATTGTTTGATCTGATAATTAGATGCAGAAAATGTAAACATAACTGTCTCTGACATTTGAATAAATTCATCCTCTCGTTTCATGTTTAATGTCCCACCTCTTCTCGTACGCTCCCGTTCCGTTTGTCACTTCGTCATATCACCTATAACACTATATTGATGTTGTTTGTCATCTGTATGTTGTCTGTTGTCATATATCTGTACTTGCACAGTGTCAGAATGTTTGTGTTGATCAATACATGCTGTGTGTATGTGGACTTTGAAGGGGCACTGGAGGCACAATTCACAGGCACACACACATAGATATCGTGGCCCCACTGTGTTAATCCAACAGCTCTGGAGAAAGACATTTTAATTCTTACCCGCTAGTTTTAGTACTTTAATATGCATACAATTATTTTTGGAATACATATTAAGTTAATATTGAAAATTGGTTTATTTTTCAATCGCAACATTTACATGTGCTTCATCTTGAGATCAAGTTCCATAAGCTATTTCAAGACTTATTTTAAAAAATACATTCAATTTACGAACTTTTTTTCAGATGCATTTGCTGTTTATTTGTGCATTTAAGTTATCATGTAAATGTGGTCATTATTTAGGTCATTCTCAATAGCTCATGTAGTTTGTCGGGAAACAGCTTTATTTGTATCACAATTGCATGGCAATTACTTAAGAGCTTTGTATTATTCTTACATTTATTGCATGTTTCTACATTTCACATGATGTGTAAGTAACACAATTTCTCTTGTGTCTTGTGTCTCTGTGATCTGTTATTATGTACCACAAGCCGTCTGTGTCCATGTGTTCGTTTATATTCATCTCTTCACTAAATTAGGTTTACTTTACTTTGGCAACATTGTGAATGATTTTTAGTGTTCTCTTTCCTACCCTGTAGATAGTCATGGCTTAAGTTAGTTTGTTAACAGCAACGTTTAAAAGACTAATTTGTTTTAATGTAAATATCATTAATCCTCAAACATTTTCAGAAGCTTTTTATTGTCTGCTTGCCCGGTAGTTAAGACCATGCACACAAACCCTTCACAATGATTATATGTAAATAATAATATTGGAATGAATATTGGTAATTTTTTTTAATTTTATATTTGTGTTTATTCTAATATTGTTTATGTTTTTTATGCATTGACGTGCTGGTACATTGTGAAGGCATTTACAATGGTCTTACATCACTAGCTTTTGATTAACATGCTTTTCTCACTGCTTCTATTTGATTATTTCTGCACTTACTTCTCTCTGTGCCGTTGGACCGCACAGTGTATCAGCCATGCATCAGTTTTACTTGCAGATGCTTTATCGAAGCATATTTCCCCCAGTGTCCCAGATCATCATGTCCCCATGTGCATAACATGCTGCTTTTTAATGTGGAGAATGGCATTACTGGAAAAAACAGTGTCTTTTTTTATAAAAGTTATAGAACCGAATCTCATCGAATAGTAACGAACGATTCAATCTGAATTAACATTTGACTGTATCCAGTAATGCCAGTAAAATCTCATTCAGTCGTTCATTCGCAAGTGATCTTAATTGATTAATTGACTGTAAAACACCAACCTGTTTGTCTCTCTCTTGTTTTTCTGTCCATCCCCACTGCTGTCTTTCCCATCTACCCACTGTCTGTCCTTTCCTATTCACTCTCCTTTTCACAACACAAATTAAAATGATATTCAACAAATAGGAAAAAAAGGCTAGTAAAACCTCAACCAAACTCACTGCTGGTCCCAAATCCACAAAAGAGAAACCTGCTTCAGCCAAACCAGCTAAATCCAAGACTGCTCCGACAAAGCCCACTCCATCTGCCAAACTCGCCAAGGCCAAGCCCACTCCTGCGCAAATCTTGCTTTCCAAAATCAAAGCTACCAAATCGGCAACCAAACCGAAAGCAACACCAGCTCCAAAGAATGGCAACCAAAAGAAAGCCAATGACAATGGAAAGGTGAACGGTGGTGCTAGAGCTAATGGTAACGGTAAAGTCAATGGAGAAGCTAAGGCTAAAGCTAATAATAATGGAAATGGGAAGACAGCTAATGGAAATGGCAAATCAGTTGCAAACAAAAATGTAAACGCCAACGGTAACGGTGCGAAAATTGTAAAGACTGAAAAGGCACCAGTAGTCAAAGTAACAATAGCAAAGAAGTCAGAAACAACCAAAAAGACCACGGTGACCAAAACTGGGACCAGTGAGGCCAAAGCTGGGACTTTGAAAACTAAAGGGAAGGCTGCTACTCCAGCCCCCACAAAGACGAAAGTGCCCAAAACCATCGTAGAGAAGGTCAAAGTAGCGTCTGTCACTCAGAAACCTGCTTTCAGACCCACACCTGCATCTTTACCCATTCCTTCAAAGGCCAGGAACGTGGATCTCAATAACGTCAAATCGGCTACCAAAAAATTCCCGCCCTTTGACAAGGCTGTTGTGCATGGCGCGACCATCTCTTCGCCAAAGAAGAAAACAACCAATGGTTATCAACAGGTACAAAATCAAGAGCCCGTGTTGGCTGTCCAGAGCTGTATGGCCAACCTCACCGTCTTGGTAGTTCAGGACTGCATTCATGAAGCGCCCCACGGTAGAGGAATTTGTCGTCCTTGGGAAGTTTTGAGAATGTGGTCTTGGTTCTCATCTTATGATGATACTCAAAGGTATCATCACAACATGAACCAGCTGTGAGGTTGGTAACATACAGACATTCTGGATCTCCTCCACCCTTTCATATATCAAATGATTTCCAGCGATCATGAGAAGAATATGATAAGCGGTACAGACTGTGTCATCACTGCATGGCTATTTGTACAGTCTTCTCTGTCTTCTATTTTATTTCTTTTTACGGTTCTCTAACCTGGTTAGTTTATAAAAAGTAGATGTCCCGCATGTGGTCAGTTAAGAAACTCAAGGGGCCCAATGATGTAAGTCTCAAGTTCGATGGTACACATGACACAACGACTGTCTTCAAACTTTCTCTTTTCAGTTTCTTGTATATGTTGTTTGTAAGTTGCTGTCCTCTCATCATGACCTCTCATGGATTTGTCCTAAATTATGGGGAAAGAAGTTGTTTGCTATTTGTGTCTGTTGTGTTTCAATAGTCATTCCATTGGCACTAATATCAACAACTGCAAAGTCAAGTTTGGCCTCAAAATGGACCAACTTGGCGATTTCCTTGACATGTGGCTCTTTAAACCAAATCGGTTTCCAAGTAAAATCTGACTGGGACAGATAATCTTGGCGATCAGGTATAAGATTTCTTTATGTATAACTCGATGCCAAGATTTCCCGTTCCAGCTACAAAGGTTTCCTGATTTTACTATGATTCGAGAGTAATGGGATTTTACTTTGAAAAATCACATTGATCTCCTCTCTCTGCTTTATTCATAAGACCCGTGCTTGTTCCATACTAATCAATCTCTCCCCTTCAAATCTGCTTACCTCCTCTTTCCCACCCATCTCTTGGCCTCCTCCAATCAGGATGTAGATCCTGCTTACTCAGAGACTGACCCCACCCCCACAGAGACTGATTATTATTACCCAATAGAAGAAGAGGCGGGCCCAGAGCCAGAGAGTGAGCTCACTGGATATGAAGAAACCAGTAACAAGGTAAACCACACCCATTAGACGAAGATCTGAATTATTCCAGAAGAAAAATCTGATTCTTAAATTACCATAAATCTTTATGACATGGAGGTGAGACCAGTCTGTTTATACTGACCTTAAAGGGATAGTTTACCCAAAAATGAACATTCTTTAATCATTTATTAACCCTCATGTCATTACAAACCTGTATGACTTACTTTCTTCCTGCAGAACACAAAAGGAGATATTTTGAAGAATGTTGGTGACCAAACAACATTGAACACCATTGGCTTTCATTGTATGAGATTATTCAAAATGTATGATTTTGTGTTCCACAGAAGAAAATAATCGAATACAGGTTTTGAAAGACACTAGTGTGAATAAATACAGAATTTAGATTTTTGGGTGAAATAATCTTCAACAATTTAATAGCTTTGAAGCCACAAAATGAATGCAAAGCATTTATTTGATCACATTCTTTTGAGATTCTTATTTAACTTGCCTCAAGGTTTCTCCTCGTTCCTATATCAAAACGTCTTGACATAAGAACATGAAATCTTAAGAAACAAGAATCAAACTGTATGGAATGAAAACCGTGCGTTCATTTCCAGACCGCTGCTTTTGAAAGTGAGATATTTGAGGAATGAGGTACTGGCGACCAGCAGGCCAGTAAACCTCATATACTACACGATCATTTTACTTTAAGGGATCAAATAGGTTTGGATGGTTTTATATATAGACTTGAAGACTTGGTCAGGTTAGTACTTAAGTATAAATAACTTTCTTTAGAAGTAGTTTGGAAATGGACATTCTCAATGGACTTTATATGTGAAGTAAGAGGTTAAGTCAACAATACAATGTGGTAAGAAACGAGTACAGTTGTAAGAAGTCCTCTCATTTTAAAAAAATGTAGATTTACAACAAGAGTTAAAATGAATTTATTAGAAACACAGCAGAAGACTGTGTGTCTCTGTGCGTGTGTGCTTGTGGATGTATATCTTTCACATTATCTGTATTGAAACCAGGTAAGATTTATTTCTCTCTCTCTCTGCCCTTTCCATATTTCTATTTCCACTTTTTTCTATCCACATCAACAATTCCATCTTTTTCTCACATCTTCAATCCCCATCCGCTCCACCCCCACCTCTGCTTCTAATGGTACGCCCCAGGTTGAGGAGCCTTTACCAGCTGAGGACCTAGACATGACCAAGACAGGTGGTGAAGGGGTGTCTCAAACGCCCGACGAGCCCTTCACTGATGAGTACATAACAAGCGACTTTGGAATGAAGGAGTATGACTATTCCTACAAGGACTACATCGAGCCCATCTCTGAAACCAAGGCGGAAGACACCTTTGGACCCGCCCTGTCCGCTGTGACAGATGAGGGTGGTGTAAGTAACCCCAAGCTTTCCGGCAAATTCCCTGTCAGGCTTTGAAAAAAGCTGAAATTGAATTTGCTACAGCTTTATAGGGAACACTTGCAGAAGTATTGGGAAGGTACAACAGCTAATAGAACACAAACGATTACATTTTGAAGAACGTTGATAACCAAACACTGGCTCCTATTGACTTCAATTGTATGGACACGAAAACACATTTTTCAAAATATCTTCTTTTGTGTTTCACAGAAGAAAGAGTCATATACCGATTTTAAACAAGATACGGGTCAACTAATGATGTTTTCTAAACTATCCTCGTTGAAACTCACCTCAAGTTTCTTCTGCAAGTCTTCATATAATGCTTTATCAGTATTGGTTGAGTCAGCAAAAAAGAACATCATCTTCCTGGAAGAGACACTGCACTTGATTTTATCTCGTCTGTATGTGTTTAGGTAGTGAGTGATCTCTATATAAAATACTATATAAAAACTATATAAAAATAAAACTGTATAGTAGTCACTTCTGTCTTTCAGTTCAAGCATGTTAAACATTAAAGATGATGCTCTTATTAGAACGAATAAGTTGAATTTGTATAGAGTGATTTCAGATAATGATATAATGGCAAGTCCCAGTGCATTATGGGAAGTGTCATGTTCATGACCACAAAAAGGATTACAATTCAGGTGGGTGTAAAATGCTCGGCCATATTCCCTAGATCTTTAAGGTGGTTGTGCAAATTTATTTTATATCTAATAAGACTCAGTATCGTCACAGCGACAGAAGACAGAAGGTGTTGCTTCACTGGTTTGCCAAATTGACATTTCTTATTTTTATCATCAAGTCTAATCCACAGTCTTGAACATTCATTGAATTCATGTAACTTTTAACAGAACGGACTCTGTTTAAAATAAGAAATGCAGATTGTTAATACAAAAAGTATAAATGTGGTAAAATGCAGACTATTAGGAACCCTTTGAGAAAGTAAAAATCTACAGTAAGTATCTTTCTGCAATAAAACATTGCAAAAACCACAGAAATATCTTTTAAAGAACTGAATAGGCCTACTTGCTAACGAATAAGGCTGAACAATTTCTGTGGTTAAAATGTGCCATTGTAGATGGAAGATTCTTGGCCATTTGGTGTCAAGAATCGTCTCAGTGGCCAGTTTCAATCAAACGTTGACATCTAAAGATGTCCTTGAAGCTTTCTCTTCACATATTGTTTAAATAAAAGCTCTGTTGAACAGTTTCTTCAGGTTTTGACTGGGCTCTGTTTGGGTTACATATCTGTTTTTTTCAGGCGTCTGTCCGAGCCCTGAAGGGAGATAAGGGAGATCCTGCTGTCCTTGAACCTGTAAGCATCATTTTGTTTCTCCTAATTATGAAAATGGTTAGCATTCACAACTGTAGCAAAAGAAACCGCCGCATTCATACTTCTTCCAGACCACCAGAGGGTGCTAAAATTCTTCTATTGTCTATTAGTTAGGCAGTTTTGTACTTTACAAAAAATACAGAAAAGAATAATACGTTGTGTGTTGAATGAGCATGAATATATTATTTCACTGTTTCAATTCTGTGTTGTTATTGTCATCACAGGGCATGCTGATTGAAGGACCCCCTGGACCAGAAGGACCAGCAGTATGTTTATCAAATTTCTATTGATACCTCATATTTGTGCTTTGTATATGTGGACATTAAATTTCAAATATACAATGTATTAAATAGTGTTATTTCTTTCCGCATTAGGGTCTCCCTGGCCATTCAGGACCTAGCGGCCCTCCTGGTTCTGTTGGTGATCCTGGTGAGAGGGTGAGTATGTCTCCAGAACGTTTTAGATCCAGCGTGTATATTTGAGATTAACTTAAGCTTTAAACAGTCCTTTAGTAAGTCAACTTCATATCATCATTTGAAGATAAAATCCTTTTACAAAGAGGCCTTCTCAGTCACACTTTGTTTTCTACAGGGTTTTACTGGTAAGGCTGGTCTACCTGGAGCCGACGGCGTCCCCGGACCCCCAGGAACTTCTGTCATGCTTCCCGTTAGTATCCCCCATCTTCTTTATCCAGTCAAGTTTACAAGTGTACTTTTAGTTTTTTGGTGGTCTTAAAAATCTGCAATCTCTAAAGATTGACCCACAAGAAGGGCAACCATCTTCAAGTTTCAGTTACCATTCTTTGGAAATGTCACATTGAAAGCAAAAATGAACCTGTTTTCTTTTCCTGTAGTTCCGCTTTGGACAGAGTGGTGGCGACAAAGGTCCCAGCGTATCAGCCCAAGAAGCCCAAGTACAAGCCATTCTGTCTCAGGCCCGTGTAAGTAGCAGCTGTTCTATAGCAATCATTTCATTATTATTTTTTGTTATCTTACATTAGGGGTGACTAACTCGAAGATGTTGATTCATAGTTAATGGCTTTTTCTTCCAACTAGTTGTCTCTGAAAGGTCCATCTGGGCCAATGGGCTACACTGGCCGTACTGGACAAGTGGTGAGAAAATCAAAGTGGATAAAAAAAATTACTCTCAAGCTAATGTTTATTTGTTGTAATTATTTGTCATTTCTGTTTCAAATCTGAATAGGGAATGTCTGGAAGTCCCGGCTTAAAGGGAGACAGTGGGGACCCTGGTCCACAGGTAAGACCTTGTGTCGAACATAGTTTTGTTTTCCACTTGTTTTACCTTTAACCACAAGAATCGTGAGATGTTCTGACAATCAGAAAGTACGTTATGTCATGTTATAAAAATAAAAAGACTTGCGTTGTTCTGTCTTCCAGGGTCCAAGAGGTCCTCATGGAATGTCTGGTCCTCCTGGCAAATCTGGTCGAAGGGTGAGTCCTGGGTGATGTTGTTATTAATGATGCTGGCTTAGGCTAAAATCCAGTTTACTTTCCTATCCATGTAAAAACATACTGTCGTTTTCGTTCGATAGTATTTACTATGGTGAACTGTAAAACAATTTCAATATATTATAGTGTTTTGAAACCTTACTATGGTAAATATACTAAAATATACTATAGTACATATCGATTTACTGTAGTTAACAGTTTAACTATAGAAAAAAATTGTATAATATATTTTATAAATATAACTACAGTATATTACAGATAACTACGCTAAATGATGTAGTATACAACATCATTTTTTCATGTGTGTGGAAATGTAAAAATCGAGTTGTTTTGTATATATGATGTTTCAAACAGGGTCGTGCTGGTGCTGATGGAGCCAGAGGGATGCCAGGAGAGTCTGGAGTTAAGGTGCGTGTTTAAAGCATCTGCATTCACTGCTTTTTGGAATCAGTTCATCTGGAGTGTTTTAAACATGCATCTATCATTAACAAGATCTTGTATGTGTGTCTTTTACATTAGGGGGACCGTGGCTTTGACGGCCTTCCCGGTTTGCCTGGCGACAAGGGCTATCGTGTAAGTGCTTCACTGTTGTCACAGTTCAACATCAGCTCTGTTTCAAAACCCTTTGAGATGCCCACCTAGATAGCATTCAAATACATATTTTCTTTGGGGTGAAATCTAAGACATCTTTGCTGAAAGAGCATCCCAGAATGCATACAACGCTGCTTTATGACACCTGTTTATCTAGAAAGTAGAAGAGAGCGGTCGAATGTATGATCATTTAGTTTTCTGTTTTCTGTAGGGT
This sequence comes from Triplophysa tibetana, assembly GCA_008369825.1. Classification (NCBI taxonomy): domain Eukaryota; kingdom Metazoa; phylum Chordata; class Actinopteri; order Cypriniformes; family Nemacheilidae; genus Triplophysa; species Triplophysa tibetana. Next base: position 4,407,805 of record CM017908.1, on the reverse strand, counting down.
AACTCTGGAGGATTAGGACTCCCAGGAGTCCCTGGAGAAGACGGAGAGAGGGTACTTTTTTCTTTTTCTTTTATGCTGTAGTGAACATGTTAAAGTAGATTCCGGTGTTTGAATTTTAGACATCACTGACATTCACTTTTCCTTGACAATTTTCAGGGAGATGACGGAGAGGTCGGACCAAGAGGTCTTCCAGGTGAATCGGTGAGTGCCTCCGTAAACATGATTCTGACAGCCTACCTATCTCTTGTTTTAAATCTTTAAGTCTCAGTTTATTGTGATATCATTGTATGTTTGTTTTTGATGAGCCGTTTCTGTTTCTCTCATTCAACAGGGGGCTCGTGGTTTGCTGGGGCCTAAAGGGCCTGCTGGACTTCTTGGACCTCCTGTGAGTATTTATTGAGTTCTCAACTTGTAATTTGCATATAGTATCTATAGGAAATATATATTGGATATGTTTGTGCATGAATATCCACACGTTTTTCTTTCCGTCATCTATATTATCTGCTTCTCAGGGTGTTCGTGGAAATGATGGTCCACATGGTCCAAAAGGAAGCTTGGTCAGTTAATCATGCAACAGTTTTTATATGTGGATAAGAAATGAAAACAGAATAAAAATAGATAAAAAACATCTCCTCTTTGTTCTTTGTCTTCTCACTTTTAGGGACCACAAGGCGAGCCAGGTCCTCCAGGACAGCAGGGGGGACCAGGAACACAGGTGAACTAAACAAAGTGCTAATGTTCTTGAGGACTTTGAAAAGTTTAATTATTTGATATTAATGTTTTTTTTTATGAAACAGGGAACGTCAGGGCCTCAGGGTGCTCTTGGGCCACCAGGAGAGAAAGTGAGTATTGTGTTTGCAGAATTACAGGATACAAAGCAAAAATTCAAAATGTGCATTTTCAGCTTTATACCGACATTTGAAATTAATGTTTTAACTTTATTGTCTATGATCCCATTGTCATTTCCTGATTGAAGTGACAATGATGTAATTTCCTGCTTTCTAATAGGGACCCACAGGAAAGCCAGGTCTCCCGGGCATGCCCGGAGCTGATGGTCCTCCAGTAAGTGCAAGACAGTTTTAAACCTGTTTCCACCCAAAACTATACAAAAGTTAAAACATTGATGTACGTGAACTTCCTGTGGATAAAGAATGTTTTTTGTCCTTTAGGGTCATCCAGGAAAAGAAGGGCATTCTGGAACCAAAGGAAATCAGGTAATTCATTGGCATAGTTGAAACACTGTTTTGTTAATATTAGCATTATATTTAATGGTTTGAATAGTTTAAAGGTTGATGTTTGAAGGTTATGCTATAGGCCTGACAGACAGGCTGTTAAGCAAACATACATTTTTATGTGGGTTTGCATTTCATTGCCAAGGCAACAGCGAATAGATCAAATCCTTATCCAGACTGAAAGACTTGAAATTCACACTGTGTTAATATGTTGGCTTTGTTTATTTGTTTTTTAGGGTCCAAATGGTCCTCAAGGATCTATTGGCTATCCTGGACCTCGGGGAATAAAGGTGAAATAATAATTAGATTCAATGCAAAAGCTGGATTGATATTAACTTAATGACCGGATAACACGCAGAACATTTTGTGACATTTACAGGGAACTCAAGGTATCCGTGGACTTAAGGGGCATAAGGGAGAGAAGGTGAGTGGTCTTTGTTGAATTAATAAGTTGTACAACTCATATTGATTGATCATGTTTTCAGATCAAAAGGCTTGGAGTCGTTTTGTTGTGATAACTGACATTTATTTTTTAGGGAGAGGATGGTTTCCCTGGAATCAAAGGAGACTTTGGTGTCAAAGGCGAGAGGGTATGTCTTGTATAAAATATAACATTAGCATGTGTTTTATCATCATGTTATGGACTCCCATGAGCTTTGGGATTTTTCCCTTTAACTCAAACACTGCACAAGAACATATGCATAAATGTTTTTATTACATCACAGTAAGATTACCTTTTTATTTGAATAGGGTGAGGTTGGAGTATCAGGCTCTAGAGGAGAGGACGGCGCTGAGGGTCCGAAAGGTCGTTTCGGCCCCCCTGGTGAGATCGGTCCCCTCGGCCTGGTGGGAGAGAAGGTGCATTTCAATATATTAAAGATGGATACTAATTAAGATTTAAAATATAGTCTGGATTCATGTTTTTGTTGTTACTGACAGAGATGCCCAGTATGAACCATAAAATGAATATAACATTCTTAACATTTTATAGGATTTTCATGATATCAATCCGTGCATATGAAGAAAAATTATCTCGTCATTTTAGGGTAAACTCGGTGTGCCTGGACTTCCCGGATATCCTGGCAGACAAGGAATCAAGGTCAAAAATACACTCTTTTATTAGTATACTCCATGTTATATGCAGGCAAGTCTTTCGCCGGTTTTCTATGAACGTTTTTCATCAATGCAATACTGATGTTTTTAGGGCTCCCTTGGTTTCCCAGGATTCCCCGGTACAAATGGCGAGAAGGGAGCAAGGGTGAGATTTTTAACTGTTTACATCAATCTTACATCACAAATACAAATATACCTGTAAGGTAACGGCATGACTAAATAGTCTGTATAACATTGATGCATCTATAAAAAAAAGGCCTTTATTTATATTAGAAAAAGGCAAGTAGTATATTTTCCCCTACAAGTTGTCATGTGCTGAGAGGGGTCTGTTGCATCAAGCATAAGGACCTTGGCCACATGCACCTGCACTTAAAATGAAGTGCTTTTTGTCAGCTCCTATTTTGTCGAACTTTTGTTGGTTTCTTTTTTCTTTTTAGGGTTTGATTGGAAAAACTGGTCCAAGAGGTCAGCGAGGGCCAACGGTAAGGTTTTAAAGGTTTCAAATGATCACTCATCTCTTATTTATTCCAGTCCTGCTGTATTGGCAAAAATGGCAAAAAGCACGAGCAAATTCAAATCCTTTACTTAGATCTTCTGAGAGAGACACAGAAGTCAAATGTTTCCTTCATCATTTCTTAACCTAATATTATTGAAGATTTTTATAAGAACTCGTTTAAAGTCTCATTTTTTGTTTCTGTTCTTATTTCTACTGAGCAATTTTAGGATAAACCCCTGAAATTAAGTTGATACTGAAATGAAACGAAGAACTCCTTAAAATGATCTGAGCTAAGAAAATCCTTTGAGCATTTTCCTCTGGGTGCTTGATTGAAAGATTTGACTTTTAAATCAGTTTTAAAAAATATTTGACTTTTTGATGAAACCTGAATAACGTCAACCTTAAGATTTTTTTTAAGCTACTTACAATCACTTCACCTTTTATATCTTTTAATAAAAAAATAACCCTTTATCCCTTTAGGGTCCAAGAGGGCAGAGGGGCACTCGAGGCTCAACAGGAAAACCAGGTGCTAAGGTATGCGTAACGTCAGAAAACTTAATTTAAAAATATATTATCATCATTATTATTTTTGCGAACAATTATGAATTATAACCACTTCACTCATTTTGATGTTATAGGGAGGCTCAGGCAGTGATGGGCCTCCTGGACCACCAGGAGAGAGAGTATGTTTCTTAAAAAGCAATTACATTTTATCAAAATTATCAAACCTTATATTTTTGTTTGAGCTTTATTCTAATATACATTATTTCAGGGACTAACTGGACCTCAAGGGCCAAATGGATTCCCTGGGCCAAAGGGACCTCCTGTAAGAGATAGTTTATACGCTTTATCCAATGCAGAAAATGTGGTTTCTTATGTGTTGTTTATTGATATATTGCTTAATCTGTGAAGGGACCTCCCGGGAAAGATGGACTGCCTGGACACCCCGGACAAAGAGGCGAAGTTGTACGTATCTGTTTCTGTGCATGTGAGATACAAACTTCTAAGTCAATTGTACAGCAAGATCTGTTTATATTTTGGGTTGTTCTTATTACATTCTTAGGGTTTCCAAGGCAAAGTTGGAACATCCGGACCACCGGGAGTTGTTGGACCACATGTAAGTTTTGAAATACTCCATTAAAAGTAGAATCTATATTTTTTTCCAACCGTTTTTCTTACAGACCAATCGATCTGTTTTATCAGTTCATAAACTAATGTTATACCTTTTAATATATCATTTAGGGTCCCTCTGGTGAGACTGGTCCCATGGGTGAGCGTGGCCATTCAGGACCCCCAGGACCACCCGGTGAACAGGGTCTTTCTGGACCATCTGGTAAAGAGGGAACCAAAGGTGATCCCGGTCCCCCTGGTGGGCCCGGTAAAGATGGACCCCCTGGACTAAGAGGATTCCCAGGAGAGAGAGGATTACCAGGAACACCGGTAAGAAACTCAAACTGCCTTTTGTATAAATCAATTAATGCACATTAAAAAAAGGTTATTTTGTTCAAAACTGAACTCAACATGTGTTTTTTATAGGGTGGCGGGGGACTGAAAGGAAATGAAGGCCCTGCAGGACCACCTGGAACCGCTGTATGTCCGTCACAGCGTACTTAGGGTTCACCTGTAGCATTTTTGAGGAATTATCATATGTAAATCCATAAGTCTGCAACCCAAATGTAATTTCTATGCAGGGATCTCCTGGTGAGAGAGGATCTGCCGGTACTGCCGGCCCTGTCGGCCCACCCGGACGCCCTGGACCTCAAGGGCCCCCTGGATCTGCAGGAGAGAAGGGAGTGCCGGTTCGTATCAAGTCCTCGTTTTTCTGTCTATTAGAGAGATGTATATCATACATCTGTCACAGAAGAGGATATTATTTTTCAGGGTGAGAAAGGTCCAATTGGTCCAGCTGGTCGTGATGGCATCCAAGGTCCGGTTGGTCTTCCAGGCCCTGCTGGAACTCCAGGTGTCGCTGGAGAGGATGGAGACAAGGTCGGTTATCTTTGTGTATCGTTGAGTAAGATGATTCCAATCATATGCATGTTACTTTAGATATATCATCTGCATTATCTGGTTTATAGGGTGAAGTCGGGGAACCAGGACAAAAGGGAGGTAAAGGATCCAAGGGAGAACATGTAAGTGAATTAAATAGTTGGCATTTGACAGTCGCAAGGTTTTTTCCATTTTATGAACACAATATCAATCTATAATCAATCGTTTGTGTACTTACAGGGTCCTCCTGGTCCACCTGGACCAATGGGTCCTGTTGGACAGCCTGGTGCGCATGTAAGTGTGGAAGAAATCGTGTATAGTATTTTTAGTAATTGTTATATGGTCAAACTTGGATTCAAATTGTCATGATCAACACAATTTCAAAACTCTATTTCTACTCAGGGTGCTGATGGTGAGACAGGTGCCAGAGGTCAACAAGGGCCATTTGGTACAAAAGGAGATGAAGGAACCAGAGGATTTCCTGGACCTCCTGGTCCCATTGGACTGCAGGTACTGAATAAAAAATGTATTTTTCAGTCTATCAATGAATCTCTACGTACGTCATAGTTTAGTTTCTGACCTGATTCATGTTTTAAGGGGTTGCCAGGACCGTCAGGTGAAAAGGGAGAGACAGGAGATGTTGGGCCATTGGTGAGTCAAATGCTTTTCATGATTTTGTTACTCAATGGTACGTAGAAAGATTTTGAACTACCTTGAGTCTTTGGCATCTATATGAAGTCTATATTAAGTTCCCTTATAATTTGTGTTTTCTTGGTTATGGTTTTTAGGGCCCCCCAGGTCCTCCAGGGCCCCGTGGTCCAGCTGGTCCTAATGGAGCTGATGTTAGTAACTTTTACTGCATTTCTTACACTTTTCATTATTATTGACAGCTGTCAATCAAAGATATTTTGATCATCCCAAAGTTACCTTTACATTACGTGCATTGTTCTCTTAACATTTTTTATTTCATGTGTAACCAGGGTCCTCAAGGGCCTACAGGAGGTTTGGGTAATCCAGGTTCTATAGGACAGAAGGTAAGTTACGCAGATCTGAACTTGCTTCAAAGATGTTAGCAACACAATTGAAAAAAAAAACAGTTTTTATTGTTTGGCTAATACTGTTTTTTTTTTATTTGTGACAACAGGGTGACCCTGGTGAATCTGGACCACCTGGTGTTGGTGGAGAGCCAGGAAAAATGGTGAGAAGTGCTTTACTACCACCAGCTGACCAACATGCCCACCTATGTTTTTTGCCAAATGGATGACATAATCCAATATGTATGATAAACATTAAATATTTTGCATTTTACATAAAATTCCCTCGACAGGGTCCAAGAGGAGAGCGTGGGGAAAAGGGAGAGGCCGGTCAGCCCGGCACATCTGGTCCTGCTGGTGGAAAGGGACCTACTGGAGATGATGGACCTAAAGGAAACCCTGTATGTATGAATCAAAATATAGCCCAGAAACAAGAATGTGTCCCTCTGTTACTCTTCAGCACCTGATATTTGTCTTTTTAAGGGTCCTGTTGGTTTCCCCGGTGATCCTGGCCCATCTGGTGAAGTCGGACCAAGAGTGAGTAAAAATCATCTTTCACTTAGAAATAAGTCATGTTCCAAATGTGAAATAGGTTGTTAATGATTTTGACTTAAAAACACTCAGGGAGTGAAAGTTTAATTTCTGAACTCTCTCTCAGGGCCAAGATGGAGCAAAGGGAGATCGTGGAGAGGACGGTGAACAAGGAGAAGCTGTGAGTGATCTACCTCCTGCTTAAAACGTCATTGTATAGGTGTTGCTTCAACATATTTTATTCACAATGGGTTTATATGGATTTAGGGGTCTCCTGGACCAACTGGTGAGAACGGACCACCTGGACCTCCAGGAAAGAGAGTAAGATCACAATGACAACAGTCTCTTTTAAATGCCACTTGTAAAGTGCATCTGTGTGTGGATGTAAAATAATAGTCTGTAACATACATTTACATATTTTATATTATACAAGATCCTACTGAAAAAAGCTAATTTATGAATTGTAAATGATATTATGATATGATCCGTTTAGGGTCCACTAGGAACAAGAGGACCAGAGGGCCGTCAAGGAGAGAAGGGAGGCAAGGTAAGACTATAATTGAGAGACAGTATAACTGAAAGAAATCAACAGCTTCTTCATATATATTTTGCGTTTATGATAAATCGTTTTTTCATGTTAATAGGGAGATTCAGGCGCTGTCGGCCCTCCAGGAAAAACTGGCCCTGTGGGCCTACAAGGTCAACCAGGAAAACCAGGAACTGACGGTCTCAGAGGGTTACCCGGATCAGTTGTAAGACGATCATTTTCGATTTAAGATCATAAAATTCTCTTCATTTATTTTTGGCACTTAAGACAATGTGACCACATGTAGACACTGAAACTATTTGTTATTGGAATCACGTTTTTGTATTACAGGGTGAACAAGGTTCTCCAGGTGCTGCTGGGCCGAAGGGACCTCCTGGACCACTGGTAAGACCTTCTGTGTATTCAGTTATTATATTACATAATGACTGATGTTTGAAGCCCTACACTAAGAAGTAAATTGTATTTTATCACAAAAAACCTAAAAACTCTAAAAATATGCTTAGTCAAATTGCTCATTTTCCCACAGGGTCCTCCAGGTTTACCTGGTCTCCGTGGTGACCCCGGTGCTAAAGGTGAAAAAGGACATCCAGGTATGCTTGGTCTGATTGGGCCTACAGGTGAACAAGGAGAGAAGGGTGACAGAGGAATGCCAGGACCTCAGGGAACACACGGATCCAAGGGTGAAACGGTGAGTGATGTCTAATTCCCCATACTGCATTTATCAAAATCGAGACAAATTTTACATAAATAAATAACTTCACGCTATCAGAAATGTACTTGATGTAAGCATATGTTTAAAAAAAATGTATGTGATGTGTTGTAGGGTATGACGGGTTCAAATGGACCTATTGGTCCTGGAGGTCCAGCTGGTGTGCCTGTAAGTATTGTTTTAATGCAATCGATTCGGTAAAACTTGTCATAAATTTGAAGATACATCATAGCACTGACACGCTTTTACTTATAATGCTCGAACTTCTCTAAAATCATGGCCTGTTTCGCGTACAGAAATAGCCAAATGCATTTTGCTAAACTGACGTGATGTTTCTCACAGGGTCCGAGGGGTGTCAAGGGACCTAAAGGTGCCACTGTGAGTAATTCTTTCCAGATACATCTCTAGTAATGTGATAGTGCTATTAGTTGAACTTATCATAAACAGTGTAATATGTTTATCAAAGTTGGGATAATATGTATGGGTAAACACAACGCATGCATAGATTGTTTTAACGCTAACTGTTTGCCTGTGGTACAGGGTGGAGCTGGTCCAAAGGGAGAGAAAGGTGTCCAAGGACCAGCTGGACAACCTGTGAGTATAATCATCAAAATGCAACATTTCAAACAAGAATCAGTTGTTAATCTTCGCTGAGATCTGCTTTAAAATCTCTCCTTGGCTCCTCAACCAATCCCAGAGTTCCAGTTTTTAGCTAAAATGCTCTCTTTTTCTTTAGGGTCCCCCTGGTGATGTCATCCAGCCGTTACCCATTCAGTTCCCAAAGAAATCCAAGCGCTCCATCGACGCCAGTAAGGTGCTGTTTGATACTGATGCTGAAGCAGCCGACACCGCTGGCACAGAGTTCCTGACCGGTAATGAAGGTATGGAGGAGATCTTTGGAACGCTCGACTCCCTGCGGCAGGAGATCGACAGCTTGCGATTCCCACTGGGAACACAGGAAAGTCCGGCCCGCACCTGCCAGGACCTCCACCTCAGCCAACCGGAACTGAAAGACGGTATGATTGATGATCAATGTGTGATTGACGCATTCAGTGACCAATCCAGGAGAAGTCGGAATTGTTATTGTTTTTATTTTCTTATTCAGGCGAGTATTGGATTGATCCAAACCAGGGCTGTTCTCGTGATTCTTTCAAAGTTTTCTGCAACTTCACAGCTGATGTAGAGACGTGCTTGTATCCCAGCAAAACAGTAGAGAACGTAAGTAGTACATTGCTCGTGTTTGTAGCTTGCGGATGATAACAACTTGAAACCAATGTGTTTTCAATCCTCTCACAGGTAAAGATGAACTCCTGGTCAAAGGAAAAGCCTGGATCCTGGTACAGTCAGTTTGCTAAAGGAAACAAGGTGGGTTTATCAGCTGAAAAGCTCTTTAAAAGGTCATCTTAGTCAATTATTAATAAAAAAATGTATGGATCCTTTATCACAGTTTACAACAAAAAGGACTAGACACACTGTAAATAAGATTATAGTATTGTGTTCCCAATGATTTATTCATTCTTTGTGTTTTAGTTTACATACGTAGACTTGAATGGAGAACCTGTGGGTGTCGTCCAGTTGGGATTCTTGCGGTTGCTCAGCGTCCAGGCCCGTCAGAGCCTTACCTACCACTGCCATCGTTCAGTGGCCTGGTCAGACCGCAACGCCGACAACGGTTACCAGAGGGCGCTTCACTTCCAGGGTGCCAATGATGAGGAGCTGAGCTATGAGAGCAGTCCCTACATCAAAGCCCTCATCGACGGATGCTCTGTAAGTTCTCATTGCGAACAAGAGAAATGAATGAAAAACATTAAATAAAAGTCTAAATAAAAAAAAAATCAACTTTAAGTCCCATATCCACTCAAAAAGGTTTTATTGTTGTGAAGACGAAAACTCTCAGTCTGATGAACATTTTTTAATATAATATTATAATTATGTTTTGAGGATTTAAAACCTACCAGCTATTCAAATGTGCACAATATATTATAGTACTTGTATAAAATAAATAGTTCCAATTAGTGCAGATTAATCAGATAATTAAAAAAGCAATTTTATTCATCACAGATTAATCTGTGAAGCATTTTTTCTGTGATTTTAATGTTTTAAAATATACTTTTACATTCTATTAATTTCACATTTAATCTCCAAATTAATGTAAAAACAGCAGATTTCTTTAACAACATCATTTTATGAATGATAGGCAACATTCTGATTTTAGTATTGCAATTTATTGCTGTTATTTTTTCATTATTTTAATTTGAATTATGGACATTTAACATAGAAGTACAGTTTACCTGAGAGCTCTCATGTCCAAACACTTTACAGTCTTTAACGCTAAATTCTAAATTTAATACAGAATTAAAGCTACAAAAAACATTGAATTCCTCTTTTCTTTGGTTCTTTGATTAAAATTAATGACAGAAGTCACAGCAGGAGGATTAAGAATGCCGCCCCTTTAGAACTGCCGCTCTATGCAGATCTGACACACTTTCTGATTTTCACAACTTTTTCCATTCATTAAGAATTTTATTAAACACGTTGAAATCTGTGCTTTGGAAAATGCTAGACAGAATGGGCTTTCTGTCATAATCTTGTGTGACTTAAACTTAAAGAGTAAATATTCCTTTTTTTTATGGTCTTACTTTGGTTAATGTTGTGTCCAACAACAAGTTTACATACACACAAGGTCTAAAAACACTATTATTTGGTTATGATAGGCAGTTATTTACATTTACATTTACATTTAGTCATTTGGCAGACGCTTTTATCCAAAGCGACTTACAGTGCACTTATTACAGGGACAATCCCCCTGGAGCAACATGGTGTAAAGTGTCTTGCTCAAGGACACACTGGTGGTGGCTGCTGGGATCAAACCAGCAACCTTTTGATTACCAGTTCAGTGGTTTAACCCACTAGACCACCATCTCCATCTCCAGTTATTATTACCTTACTTCTTGCTGACTGTCAAATGATTCGTTCAGCGAATCATCTGTCCGCCATCCTACTCTGATCTGATTGGTCAGATGGTGTAGTCTGCTGTGATTGGTCTACCGCGAATGGGGCTCACGAGCTACAGTGTTTGGGGGTGAAGAGTGAAGTTGACCCTGGCTGTTCTAGCTAAACATAGGCGGGGACTATATGTAGTGACGTAAATCCGGGGCGGTTCCGAATCGGACTAGGGACGACTCGTTTGAGTGATTCGGAGTTGACTACCTTTTTCCAAGCCAATAACTTTGTTATTCATTCACCTTTGGCTTTACAACATGGCAGACTGCTAACATACACACATGGCAACCTTACACTGCATAAAATGTCATTTACTTGATCTCGTAATATGTCCTCTTTAATACTGATGCACTGACTTAGCGTTTAGTCTGTGACTGTATACACCAGATGGGACTGCTGTCATGTTGCATGGTGCTGCGTCCCACAACTGGAAGCTGTCTATCTATACTGAATGCATTTCAAATCGCTTAAATGATTTAAAGGCTTTACATGAATAAGAGTGTGATCATATAATATAACGCTAGACAAAGAATGACCAAATAAACAGATTCTGAATTACTTGCGTTAAATATTTTTTTAATCTGAAAAAAAATCGAGCATGCGTTAACGTGTTAACCTTGACAGCCCTAGTTCCAATAAATAATATTTTATAATAAAAATAACAACAACAAGAAATAATGTTAATTTAAAATGTAACTTAATGAATTTACTATACCATCTGATATTATTACATTATATAGACATTATAAAATTTAATAATATTAATATTTATGCATTAAATTGCAACAAAACAGTCACTTAATAATAACTCTAAATATTATTGATATTTAAAATAATATTAAATTAATGTACTATAATGTTTGATATTATTTTGTTAGTAATTTATTCATGTTATTATTTATAATATTGTAAAATGTATTAATAATAATTATATTTAATCATAATTTATTCCTGTGATATTCCTTCCTTCTTTTACAACATTATGATCCTTTTACTCTCTTCCTCTGCAGTATCGTAAGGGTTACGACAGGACAGTACTGGAGGTCAACACTCCTCAGGTGGAACAACTTCCTCTCCTGGACATCAAGATCTCAGACTTTGGGGAGGACAATCAGAAATTTGGTTTTGAAGTAGGACCTGTCTGTTTCCTGGGATAAACACACAAACAAACACACACACACACTAATGGAAAGAGAGTTACAATCACAGACACACACACACATACACATATATAGTGCTGCCAACTCTAATAAAGACATTTGAAGTTAGGTTTAAGAAGTGGGAACACGTATGTAAACACACACAAACAAAATGTTGTGAAACAAAGTTGCACACAGTTACATGCCCAGGGAAAAACACTCCCAGCCGTGGTCAACAGAGGAGAAGAGAGCCCTGCCGAAAGGTTCTCACGTGACAAGAGAGAAGATATCGATGAACATGGAGGTGTTTTCTGACCTGTCCAGATACTGCTGGGATCAATCGGAAGACCCTCACGTCTCAGCCCCCTCTCACATTCATCTCCCCTCCTCACTGCTTCTCTTCTGACGTTTTTCCACTCGTCTTCCTACCTCCAAACGAGAGCGTTACTTTTATAGTCCTGTGCAAAGCTCCGCCCCCTTTCACATAGAATATAACAACAATTCAAACTGAGGAATTCAAGCTATGCCTGGAAAATTTCAATCATGAGGTGAAACAAAGCCATTTTTGATATAAATTGCCATTAAATTAAACTCAAAGCCATTATTAGTGTAAAATTGCATTGTTGTACATTTATTATGGAATGATTAAACATGTCAGAATTAGCAATTTGTGCCTTGAAACTCACTGCCAAGTGCCAACTTACCAGTCGAGTATTTCTGGTGAAAGACATAAAGCTGGTTATTGTTTTACAAAAGAGATCTTTATAGCTTCAGCCTCGTAACAATGAGGCACGTGTACAAATATATTCCTGTTTGTCTGACAATCCAGTTTTCCTTTTATACACTTTTTTACATAGACAGTGTTCAGGCTGGAGTTGAAGTGCATTAGATCCATTTGTACAGAAATCATTTTATTGTATTTATTTTGTGAAACAAATAGGTGCTCAGAACGACCAAAACCTGCAGTACAGAGTAATGTGGTATATCATTGTAATTATTTCCTGTAGTTTTTGTCATCACTCTATTAAATATGTAAATTAAAACCCCAGACAGAATATCTACACGTTCATTATTTCAATGCATATGAGTTGCAGCGTGAGGCTCAGGTGATGTTGGTGCAGGTGGAGATGACAAACATCAAGATGTCCCGAGATTCAGACAGCAGTGGTGAAGGGACAGAAAGTGAGAGGGTGTGAACCTGATGCTGGGTGGGAAATACGATTGGTTTTATGTATATTTTTTGTTTCTTTTTTAAAACATGAGGGGAATGAAAAGCTATAAAAAATTATTTGTGAATTAAAAGTTGTTTGTGTGGTTTTCTCGCAAAGACAATGCAGACGGGATTGATTTGGTCTGTGCAAATCAAACGTCTGGCTTTATAAACTATGGTGCTAAAAACTTGTTTAATGTAAGTACTTTAAAATCTCTTCTGTAATATATAATCTATTTAAAGAGCTGTTTGACTCCTTTGTTGTCATTTTCCACTTTTCTGTTAATATTATATCACAGTTGGTGCTTTTACTAATATTTGATATTTTATTAACTCTCTTGAACCCACAACAGTTGTCTTCTATCTCTGTGAACCCATGAGATGTCATACAGCAGGTTTCCCTCAAAAATCAAAAACTATTCCAGAAAAGTCCTGTTTGTTTGGGTTTTGAACTGTTTCATAATTCTTTGACTTGATGTTGTTTTGGTCCAAATATTTCCATTAAACCACACATCAATGCATTTCCTTCTGTGTCAACAATTGTTTTTGCGGTGCTGCAAAAAATTAAACATTCACACAAAAGTTATATAAATATATCATAGATTTATTTTCAAATATCATTGGTTGCATTTTATACAATGTGTACACATTAATTAAAAAAGAAACTTTTCAAGACAATTATTAAATGGGTGTTAAGGCACCATGATGAACATTTTACAGGCGTTCAACAGAGGAAAATAGTGTTCAGCCGATGAAAAGCCCACCTGCACCAATACGAGAAAAAGTCAATGTTAAAGGGATACTTTACTCAAAAGTGAAAGTTCTGTCATCATTTACTCATTTACAGTGTAATTTTTTTGTTATGATGAACACAGAGAAAGATATTTGGAAAAATGCTTATAACCAGACAGATTTTGCCCCCCGTTAACACCCATAGTAGGAGGAAATACAATTCCTACTATGGGAATCAATGGGGGATCTGTCTGGTTATAAGCATTCTTCCAAATATCTTTCTCTGTGTTCATCAGAACAAAGAAATTTACAAAGAGCACAATTCTTAATGACATTGCATACATTTTCTATATATTGTTTTATTATTTTGCAAAGAATCAGCAAGAAACCAAACGTCTTACCAGCAACTTCAATGCTGATTCCTGTTATATAGCGACTGTCATCTGAGGCCAAAAATGCACATGCATCAGCTACTTCTGCAGGACAATATTATTATAACGTCTCTAATAAATAATAACAATATAAATGTGTTATGAATTCTTCACTTAGATACATTTTTAATATTTAACCTTAGTTGGTATAAATCAAATTAATGATAAGGAGACTGTTTGGAGAGGTACACGCTACTACAGTTTGTTTTTAAAAAATATTACCTGCAGGCTCTCCCATCCTTCCCACTGGAATAATGGATGTGATCTGCACAGAATTACCAAAAATAATGCTTACACCCATTTTAATTCAAATAAAGTGGAAATCACTATCAAGAAAGATGATTTACAAATGAGAGAACTTCAGATATATATACATGATCTGTAATAAAGCAATTTACCTTACTAATCACTTTTTCTGGTACTTTATCTGTCATAGGTGTAGTGATGAACCCTGGGAGGATGCAGTTGCAGCGAATACCAAATCTAAAGAATAAAACAGACAGAATTATAACTCAACTCAAAGGGGTGTTTTAACAAATATGCCTTACAAAAAAACCTTACCAATGGCACCAATATTTTGTAAAATATAACAACTCAAACATGCATTTTAGTCTAGGATTAAATTAAGCCCTGCATAGGAAACAGCCATAACAAAAGCCATCTAGTCGTTATCAGTGTTGAAAACAATTGCCATCATTTTTTCAGCCTATTACTAAGATGTACTAAAGAGCAAAACCATATACACCAGAGATTGCATTTAAAATCGCTTAAATGGTTTAAAGGCCTTTACAAGAATAAGAGTGTGATCATAAAATCTAACTCTAAGAATGACCAAATAAACAGATTCTGCATTAGTTGCATTCAATATTTTTTTAATCTGAATAAAAATATTGCATGCATTAACGTGTAAACCTTGACAGCCCTAGTTCCAATAAATAAAATGTATAATTAAAAATAACAACAAGTAGAACTAATAATAATTTTTATAATACAATTTTAAATGTAACTAAATTAATTTACTATAATATCTGATATTATTACATTATATAGACATTATAATATTTAATAATAATAATATTTATGCATAAAATTGCAACAAAATAGTCACTTTATAATAACTCTTAATATTATTATGCCATTTAAAATAATATTAAATTAATGTTCTATAATGTTTGATATTATTTTGTTATATAGTCATTTATTCATGTTATTATTTATAATATTGTAAAATTGATTAATTATATTTAATCATAATTTATTCCCATGACATTCTTTCCTTCTTTTACAACATTATGATCTTTTTACTCTCTTCCTCTGCAGTATCGTAAAAGGTTACGACAGAAAAGTATTTATACAGCCACACCAATATTTTCTAATAATGTCAAGAGTAAAATGGTCACCTACTTGCTCAGCTCTTTGGCCGCTGTCCTTGTGAGACCTTCAACCCCTGCCTTAGAAGCTGAATAGTTTATCTGTCCAATATTCCCAACCTAAACATCACAGACATTTAGAAATCTCCACGAGAAGTTCTAAATCAAATAATATTGTATTGATTTCAGATAATTTCATAAAAATAATTGGCTTGAGTGACTGAGGACCTTCCCAACTATACTGCCAAGAGTGATGATGGAGCCCTTCTGAGCGCCTGCAGAAACCAGAGCTTTAGAAACTGCCTGAGTCACAAGAAAAGTTCCCTGAGAAGAGACGCGAGATGTGCTATTACATTACTTTTAAGAGAAACTGGACTTTTGGTTTTCACCAGATAGACCAGAACACAGTTTAAAAGTTAGACCTGTAAGCAGAACACCGGAGAATAATATCATCACTCCAAATTTTGTTGCACGCTGGTCAGTTTCACCTTCAAATTAACACAAATGACTTTGTCAAAGTCCTCTTCTTCCATCTTGAGCAGAAACTCATCTTGAGTGATACCAGCAGTGTTCACGCACACAGAGGGTGGCTGGAAATAACGTCGCTGCAAGAGAACAAAAATAAACAATTTCAAAACGTCCTCTAATGATATAAATATTGTCATTTGCTGTTTTAATCTGCACCATTTGACCATATATCACTCCTTGTTATAACCTTGAACAGACAGAATAGCTCGAAAACATGTCTGTCATACCTGAATACTTGACACTAAGGTCTCCACACTGTCTTTTGATGACACGTCCACCCCCATGGCCATGTGCTCCTGTCCTTTGCGGTCACGTGACAGGAGTTCCAGCGTCTGAATGGCTGATTCCTCATTGCGGTCGGCCACAACTACAGAAGCACCTTCAGTGGCAAATCTCTGACACACTGCCCTACCGATGCCACTTCCACCTCCTGACACACAACAGGACAGAACATGACCTCACTGCTTTGTGTTATACAAAATATCTGCTTTGCAACAAATATCTTACACATTTACAATGATTTACTACGCCACAAAAATACATGTATAGCATGATACAATGCAAATCAATGTTGATTCATATATCTTGATGTTTTATTTGCTCCTATTTACCAGATATTACCAACAGAAGCTAACATAACCAGTAGAGACCCAGAGAGAACATTATAGTTTCCATTAAAACCAATACTAATCCCATTATAACCATATTTAAAGTGTGTTACAATGCAAATTGAGGTTGCATTCTATAACGTTCAAGAATAAAGATTACAAGTAAAGTTACTTCAAATGTTCATTAAGCACAACATTACGCAGTGATATCGTTTGGTTTAAAATCTAATGGTGACCTGTCCTGAGCATGTTTTCACTCTGACTTTTATAGTTTAGTGCATGTGTAGTCTAAATCGTGTTATATAAGACATTAATGTAGCTCAACGACAAATATTTATATCTCTCTATATCGTTTTTATAATTCTATGTGTATAATATATGTATACAATTATAATTATATATATATATTTATGACGAGTTTTAGAAGGACTTTGAAATCTCACCGGTCACTAATGTCAACCTCGATATGAGACGAGAGGGCGCCGCCATGACAGTCAGTGTACCGTCAGTGTAGTACCAACAGTGCACACTAGATGGAACCAGAAGACTAATAATAATTGTTTAACTCACTGTAAACGTTAATTATGCTTTTTGTGAAGTGTTACGTGATTTTAAAGACTGAAGAGTATGTTGTCTGTTCGCTTTGATTGTATTTGTGGGGGAGTTTGAGTTTGATGCTTTATACATTCCTCCCTCAAGTTAACATTGGCTTCTTAAATGGTAAACAGAACAGAATGCAAATCTCTTTTAGCACTTTTGTTCGTTGGAAAAGTACAAGAACAGTGCAAAATTGGTTAATGTAATTTAACTTGCTTAATCTCTCAAAAAAACTCTAACTTATTACATATTTTCATGAAGGTTGAGCAAAGATTTGCACTCATCACGCAAAAAAAGAGAAGATATAATCAGTTATAAACGAAACGTATGTAGTAGATTTACATTCTGTTTTCATTTTGCCTCTATAATAATTGCGACCTTACATGTATTTTTATTTGACCTACATAGTGACAAATAAATGAGACATACAAGTAATAGCTAAATGCTAAAATAATCATTAGTTGCAACGCATGGATGTATTGTATAATTTAACTGTCAATGCCTTCAACTGACCACAGGAGGGCAGAAGTGTACAGCTGCAGCAATAAATTCAAAATACCAACGTTGCTTCTCTACTGATTACGTCATGAGATGGGCAATGCGACAAGACACATGCACGTATTTGATATGAAGCATGATTTTATATTTAATGCTTTACAGTACACAAAGAGCTCTTTAAGTTCGTAATACATGTACTTATCAGTGGGTGAATAATTTCCGCATTGCACCTGTGCTCTGAAACTCAAACCCACCGCTGAAATGAGAGCACTTGATACGCTTTTGTGGTTTTCAGTAAATACAGATGCTGTGTTTTCTTCTCCGCGTGAAGCTTTTCCACCTCACTTGATATCGTTTGACACTATCAGTTTTGGTGGAAAACAAAAACATGATGTCACTTCAAACCTCAATCTTGATGTTGGGTTGTCCATATTATTTGTCAACTAAACACTTATTATGAAGAAAATGATTCTGCTCTTTTACCAAATGTTATCATGCACTATTATAGCAAACTAGTCATTTTCAAACTTTTCTTGCAAAAAATATTGAAGCACAGAATTACTCACATATTTTTGGGGTTTATACAAAACAGCTTCAATGCTTTAAGCCTTTAAACATCATTGAAAATAATTTCAGTGTAAAACTGCCTTCAGTGGAAAGGATGGGAGGTTAAAGCTGTAGCAAGATAAACAATTTACAATTATTATTTGGTTTAGTATCACAATTTTTGCATTACTTCAGGAACAGTATGACAAAAGCGTACCTCTGTGTGTTGATTTGTAGTACCAGTATACAGAAGAAAGAGCCACAATAAGACCAGTGAGAAAAAAAGTGCAGCCCACAGTTAATTTTATGATTCTGCTGTCCAGCGGAGTCGAGTCTGAACATGGTGGAATATAACAACCTCAGAGAACATGAATACACATATTCGTTATTTTTGCAGAAATCTAGCAATTCATGTTTAACTTTCCCCAGTGCATGATGAGAGGTTCCTTAAGACTGCTTCGTTCCACCTGACAGCTTTCTTTTAACCCTCTTTGGAGCACTAGTTCCAGGTATGAATCCACCTGGTAACTCCAGTCCCCATTATTCATGAATTCTGTAGAGGTCACGTATTCAGTGACCTCTGATCCGTCTATAAGCCATGTGACATTAATTGCTTGGGGATAGAAATTGTATACATGGCTGTCCAGTGTGGTCAGCTGACCGTAGCGAGCCTTCTCGTTGGAGCATACGGTAACATCTCAGGAACTATTATAAAAAAATGAATAACTAAATTAACCTTTTCAAAAGGTTATAAATCTCTGTTTTTTTTATTATATCCACCTAATATGACAATGTTTTCAGCAAACATCAGCAAAACAAGACTAAACATATTCTGACTCTGAATGTGTGTCAGTATATGCATTTGACAAAATAAGGACATTTTCTTGATGTTCTTGTCCCGGCGCTGAGCCATCTTCCATTTCTGATTGTTCAATCGCTTGCTGTTTCTGATCCCTAACTCATTAAAACCAACATACTTGCCAAGTCTTGAGTCATATGTGCACAGAAGCTGCTGATTGAAGATCAGCTTGACTGTGTGAACCATGTCAGACAGATCTTCTGTGCCGTACTCACATTCATCAATTTCCTGGATACACTGACAGGAAACACCAGTTATTCTCAGATGAATTCACAATCAGAAAGTAGCTCATGTATCTCTTGTGAAATTACATTGGTTTTCCTACAAATAAAGCCAAAACAATGGGTTCTATTTACTTTAACCATAGTAACCACACTTTTTACCATCATTTTGTTGCATTTACCTAATTTTAACCATGTTGCTAAACAAATGCTATTAAATCCACAAAAAAAACATAGTTACTACACTTTTACTATAATAAAGCTATTTATTTTACATTTCATAAAGGATTAGCAATATGAACATTAATGTATTTACGCTGGATAAATTAAATTAATTGCCAACAATAATTCCTTGAAAGACATTTTTACATAAACAATGTAGGAAAACAAATTGTTCCTTATAAAATATTTCTATCCAAAGCAGCGTACAAATGGATAAATTATTTGAGAAAAACAAGCATTTTATCATACATGAACCAGTAAGTTTAGTTGTACCACTACACTGAAGTAAATGAGAGCTAAAAAAGTTGAATTTCTGGTTTGTCTTTGTAAAATGGTCGTGTGATACTGGCTGTACAAGTCAATCCTGTCTTCAGGAATTTTTGAAGTAAGCTAATACCTTCATCTAAAATCTGAGAAATTCAATGACTACCAGGACAAATTCCATGTGAAGATGTGAGACCCAATAATGGCCACATCTTCAGTGTTTCACACCTGGGGAGTTTGAGCAGCGCTATTTGAAAAAACAAATGTGAATCAGTTGAGACAAAGTCCATCCTGTGTTTAATTGCACACTTCCTCATAATTTAGTAAAACACACCAACAGCACACAAAACAAGGAACAACAGAAATAATTCCTGTAAACACATGCAACGTTTAAAAAATTCACCATTTTGTCTGTTCCTGAAAGTCGAGTGTAAAACGTTATAGGCACAGTTTACCCAAACAAAAAAAAAGGCTTTGGGTATAGTAGGAAAAATTAAATGGTAGTCAAAAGTGCCAAAGAACTGTTTGCTTTCATACATTCCTTTTTCCTACTATGGTAGTCAATGGTGGCCAAGAACTGTTTGGTAACAAGCATTCTTCCAAATATCTTTCTCTGCGGTCATCAGAACAAATACATTTATAAAGATTTGGAGCAACTCAAGGTTGAGAAAATTATGACAGAATTTTAATTTTGGGGTGAACTGTCCCTTTAAATAGACAGGGTTGTTATTTGCAATGCATGTTATATTTCAAACAACATCTACATTCACTATGACTTATTTTTTAATAGAGCTTATCTCCACACCTTGTCATGACAGGAAGCAGGATAAGTTTGGATAATTTAATTAATTTTAAAAACACTACTGCCACCTACTGATGTACCTAGAGATTGAGAAGTTGAACAGCTCAATATGCAAAGTATTTTTATAGGTTAATGTAAAACACATAACACTGAATAATATTATACAATGTTATATAAGCATGTGCCATCAAAAGATCTGTTCCATGGATATCAAAACCACAACCTTTGCTCAGCTAATGTTACGCTCTACGGATTGATCTTAAGAAACATATCTATATTATTATTTGAAATTATTTGTTTGTTTTTATTGTAGTTTAGTAAGTGAAGACACTCAGCCAAAAGAGTTTAAGAACATCTCATCCTTTTATTCATGTGAAATTTTCAGATGAGAATTATGGTCACACAAAGCATCTGTTGAGATGATGCTAGTAGCTTAAGGTTTCTTTCTGTTTGTATGTTTGCTGTTGTACTCTTGGAAAAACAAAACCATATTAGCGGTGGAAACAACCAGCCACAACACTAATAAGTAACTTTAAACCAGAAATAAACAAAGAAAATCAACATGGGTCATATTAACAGATACAAGCTGCACAACTGTTACATATGTACACATTTTTGTGGAGAAATAAAAGTCTCATTGTGTAATAGTTTCTTGTAAGATACTGAAACTATGTTTTCAATTTTTTTAAAACCATGTCCTGAATTTGAGGGTTGGATTGCTTTGCAGAACTCATAAATTGTGCGTTAATTCTCTGGGCAAATAAAAAGCACACAAACAAAGACAACCAAGATTTACACAAGTTATTCAAATTCACACCCATTTAAGCAGCGCTGTACCTCTAATAGTGCATCTCGCTCAAACACTCTTGTGATCGGAACCACATATGGAACAAAAAATAAATTATGTATCTAGAGATGCATATGCTCAGCTGAATGTAAAGACCACGATTCTGTATTTTATGTGCGAAATATAAAATTTCGCCCATGGGGATTCTGACTGGAATAAAGCAGGCTGGATGGTGAAGTGATAAGATTCAAGTTTTAAAACGCCACAAGCTAACATTGCCACTCAAACAACGGTGGCTGGCGTTATTCCCCATTCTCCTGACTTCTGGGTATACAGATGGCATTTGAATAGGTGGAGCTCTTTTTTCACTAACGCTTAGAAGGTTCATTCAAATGTACAACCAAGCTTCATTACATCCACGTACGCGCAAGCGTGTATACGTCACACGTATTCGCTCATGCAAACAAAAGTGACAGCAGTTTCCTCTCAGAGCCTATTGTTTTCTTTTGACAAACAACTCGGAGGTCAAACGAAAAGAGGGAGAGAAAAAGTCACAAAAGCAAAAAAAAAACAAAGTCAAGATCTTTTGTTTTCCCTACCAGGGAATTCCTTAAAATTCTTCTTTATAAAAGAAAAAATAGATATTTATATCTATGTACATTTATATACACAAGAATGGACTAATGGAAACAAGTCCCAAATGAGACAACGAAGCCTTATTTTTCAGTCACGTCTCTGTCCAATAGTTCCCAGAATTCTTCACCCTCACAATGCTTAATGCGATAAATGCTCTTCGTTCCCTTAACTTCTTTCCGTTTCTGGGATGGAGTGCATTTCGACAAGAGTTTTTAATAGGTTCAGTCTGAATCAGATTCACTGGTGTCAGAGGATGAGGAAGATGAGGATGAGGAAGATGAGTCTGAACTGGAACTGCTAGCGCTGAGGCGAGAAGCCACAGCATGAGGTTCCACCCCAGTGGGCTTCTCCACTAAAACAGAGAAAAGAAAGGGATCTTAGTCCACTTTGCATTGATTGAGCCAAGTCAGGCTATATCAGTGACATCATTGTGCAGCTATTACCAAAAATACAATTACAGCACTTTCCTTCAAAACCAAAGAGTAATATTTGGCTGACTTGTTAATACACATGCATACTCTAGAAAAACAACGGCTGTAAGACAAACTTTTATTCAGCCACCATATTGACACATGAACTTGTAGCTATCATCTTTAGATCACATATGTTTCAGTTCTTACCTTTGGTTTTCTGTGTTTTTTTATTACAGTTGAGCTGTCCGCTGACGTCCTGCAGTCGTTTCTCCAGCTCCAGCTTCTTCTCTAAAGTTATCTCCTCACGAGTTTTACCTGCAGTGCTTTTGGTTCCCACTGGAAAACACAAGACATACATTTTCATGAGACATTCATCAGCACCGTCCACTAGTCATCCAACAACAGTTAAGTTATTTCAGATATCATTCATTTCTTTATCCCATACAACTTTTAAGGTCATCATGGTGTTTTAACTGATACTCCTGCAATTGTACCATTTGGTTACAACCATTCTTCCAAATATCTATTATAGACTTTAACAGTTTAAAAATTATCCAAGTACAAAACAATTTAATAGCTTAGAAAAGTAGAATACAAATATTTTACACTCTATACTGTTCAAGAATGAATATTCAGATCTAAGATACAACCCACCAAACAAACCCTGCTTGCCATCTTTACCATCAATTTCAGTTAAACTGTCAACATCTAAGCAATGAATGAAAGAACAGCATTGTGTTCACAGGAAGGGCAAAGGTCAAATAACAGTCTACCTGTGGAGTGTTTATTAAAGGGAGAGTTCAACCAAAAATAAAAGAGTCTGTCATTTACTCCGAAAAAATGACAATGTACTCAAGAGTGCCCCAGAACCGTTTGCTTTCCTACAATCTACAAAATATCTTTTGTGTCCAACAGAGGGAAAAAAAATCCTACTTTGGTGGCCAAGAACTGTTTGGTTGCAAGCCTTCTTCCAAATATCTTTCTCTGTGATCATTGGACCAAATCGATGGAACTGTTTCTTTAAATGTGGATAACATGCCATTTCATTCATTCTGACTTCTTTACAATGTTAAACGTTCTGGCTTCTCCAGCTAAACATGTCAACTTGTTAAAAAACGAGTTTAACATATGACATATGACCTCGATTCACTCCGCCAGGGTTCGGAATTTTTTTTCTCGAAACATGGATTCCTGTTTCTTAACAAGTGTTCTTAATTCCTTATTGGAAAATTCTCCTGGAAACGCATGCCCATGCGTCATCAAGCGAGCGAAAGAGCACGCCCATACATCAACCAGCAGGAGTTAGAGAGCCCATCAGTGCTTCACTCAGGTGACGGATGTTTAGCTGTGTTTGATCACTACATTTCTGTGATGAATTTTATATAAACGGTGGATATAACTGCTGGATTTGGAGATCGTTTGAAACTGATAGAAGGCACTGTCCTACCGGTAAAAGATCCGGACATGAACCACACACGGCAAGTCAAACTAAGTCATACTTCTTTGTTTCGTTGGCCATCGGCGCATACATGCATAATGTAAACAACACAATGTGATATAGCGATGATGTATTGTGTGCCCATGCCGTAGTTCTGCACCTCTAAACTGCCTCCAGCAACTCATGTTTTTAATGAAATAATCGAACGGCTGTATCTCACTTTTATGAATTTGATCAAACTAAATACTCTTTGAAGATACAAAGTATGCAATAGTACTGTATAGGCACCCAAGATTAATATGAGATTGGGAGAAACTGTGTGCATCACCTCATCTTTCACATGGGGTGGGTGGGGCTAAACAAAGTATTGTGGGTGGTTTTTAAGTGGACATTAACTGCTTAAGAACAAATGTACTCCAATGGCCACGTAAACAAAGAATATTTCAATCAAGAAGTGTATTTACCAAATGATTTCCGCGGCTTCTTCCGTAAACACATCATGACGTATCTCTCCAGCTCGCGTAGCGTGGACGGTTTGAGCATCTCAAAGTCAATCTCGATCTCCTCTGGGTTGGTGTCACGCAGTGCGGGCTCTCGCGACTGGATGATGTGCACCACGCGACCCAGTTTCTCGCCCGGTAACTTATTGATGTCAAGGCTGAGTTGTCGTTTCTCGTCGTAGCTCATAGGACTGGTCTCCTCCTCTTCCTCGGAGTCATAGTGGGGAGTAAGACCACCGTGGCTCACGGGTTGGGCATTGAAGGCAGATTTCTTTGAGGATCTGGAAGAAAAATGAAAAAATAAAAATCAGCTATAAAATAATGATTCTCAGTCAATAGAAACCGGCAAAGCGTCAGAACTGAAATTTCACAGACGTCAGCACTTTGAATTTTACACATTTTTTCAGAAACTTACTTGCTCTTGCTGCTCTTTTTATTCGAGCTCTTCTTGCCCTGAGTGGACGACGCCGCTGATTTGCTATTCCTCCTGCTCTTTGGTGTCTTTGAGAGCTTTGGCGTTTTTGCTGGCCGGATGATGGCTTCCTCCTTCCATCGTGCTCCTGCCTCGCTTATGTTTATCCGGCTTCTTCTTTTTCTTCTTGTCCTTCTTTTCTTTCTTCTTCTTGGGTTTGATGATGGGGGTGGAGGACAGCGCGGCCAGCTGCTCATGCACCGCCTTCAGCTGAAGATGAATAAATTAGTGAATTTTTATGCCATTTTCAAACCCAAGGTTCCTGCAGCTCCAAGTAAACATTCAACTACTGTCTTTGAGTTAAAGAGCAGCTTCTGTCGTGTACGCACCTGTTCTTGAAGTTGGGCCAGGCGATGCGCTCTCTCCTCCTCGCTGTCGGAGCTCAGGCTGCTCTCACTCTCGCTGCTTATGTCGCTTTCTGATGACGAAGAGGATGAGGATGAGGAAGAAGAGTGACCACCCAATCCGCCGCCTAGGGACGCAGGTGCGAGGGACTCCAGGGGCTCGTCGGGCATCTTGGCAAAGCTAAACTCGAAGACATCCTGAAAAAACATGTTTAATGAAAACATGTAACAACACTTCTAGATTCAGACTAATCTGCAATCAGAAAAACGAATAATAGAACCAGCAGTAAAATATTTTGTGTAATATTTTTTTATCACATCATAGTTAATGTGGGCCTTACACTTCGAACAAGAATTTGAGTCAAAGCTGTCTACACCGCAAAAGAAATATTTTTGCAGTGTCTATACAAGATAAGTCCAAATATCCCGATGCATTTCCCTTTCACTCTTAAGCTTCTTTTTAAGAGTCAGGTGACATTTCTCTTGAGGAAAAGCGAAACCTAACTCACATCTGTGGATCAGCTTAAACCTATTTCTATAACGGAATCTGAATAGAATTTGTAATCGGTTACAATGTTAAATCTCTACTAGGATGGAAACTTTTATCGCAAAAGCAGATGTACATGAAATATGGTAATCAAGAAAGAGTTGATAATCATTTTTCATGTAAATCTCATTGTATAAATAATATTTTGAATGGCAACGTAACACATCAGACAACAGTAGATACAAAGAAAAGAAATGCACGCATCTGCACCTGTAATTTTCGTGCCATGGCCACCACATCGTGATCTGGAGGATTGTACTTGTAACAGTTTGAGAACATTAGCCTGATGTCAGCGGCAAACTGAAGCGCATCCCTGTACTCTCTGTGATCCATTTTCCTCTGCGGACAGACAGAGACATGGACATTTGGTTAGGACCAGCTCAAGTCAATGGTGCTGTACTTGGGACCATTCTGTGTTTGGTATACCCAAATAAACCAAGTGGCACACACCTTTATTGTGCTCAGATCCATGGGATACTTGATAATATCATGATAGTCATGAAGTCCCAGTGTTGTAGCGTCCACCGGCTTGTAGAAGGGCCAGGCATAGGCTGCGTGTTTCTTGGACAGCAGCTCTTTGAGAATCCCGCTGCAGTATCGAAGCTGCTGGCTCAGTTTCCCGCGCCGCACCGGTTGGTGTGTGTGCTGGGAGTCCGGCAGGTCTTTCCGTGGTGGCTTGATGGGCCTGCCGCTGCCTCCACGCCTTGGCAGAGCGTTGTCTCCGACCAGGCCTCCTGTGTGGATCATGCCAAGAGACAGGCCCTGTTTAGGGTCAACCCCTAAAGTGGAGAGGGTAAGAGGGGAGTCACCTCCGCCCATGCCGAGACCCATGCCACCGACACCCATGGTGAGTGGCATGCCTGTGGTGGTGGGGGTGGTGGTGTCCGCCTTGCGTTTGACACCCTTTTTCTATGGAAAGAGAAAAATGATGGTAAGCGAAAAATGTTAAATTGCATCTTAACTATATATTCTTTAGCATTTTTCTATATATAAATGTTGTTCTTTGTCCTTACCTTAGCAGTAGGCTGGGTAGGGGGCAGGCCCAGCAGTGCAGGGGTGCTGTGCTGGCGGGCCAGAGTCTTTGCTATTAGCATCTGCGGTGGGGTGGAGAGGACTGAATCCGGGGTGTCAGGAGTAGGCGGGGAGTATGACTGGGACACCGATGATATAGCAGGAACTTGATGAGCTGTTGTTACTCCACCTATGCATAAGAAACGGAAAATAAATGCATAAACATTTGGATCAGGAATAACAAACAGCATCTAAATACCAGCAATTTTGAAAATTACTATTCTTACCTGATTTCCGGCCTTTTGGTGGTTTGCCTGGTTTGCCTCTGGGGGCAGATGAGGGAATCTCTTCTTCCTCTTGGGGCATCTGGGCCACCTTCTGCAGGAAAGCCTTCTCCAGCGACTGAGCCATCAGGACAATGTCATCGGTTGGCTGTGAGACAATAAGCAAAGAAGACTTTTAGAACATGTGGTATGCTCTAGATGATGTCATTGACATGTGTAATTCGGTCTGCAAATCTGTGCAACTCAACAGATAAACTATCCTTAAAAACATCAAGGCTAAGATCTTTGGAAGAATTAAACAAAACTGACCTTGTTGTAGATGTAGCAGTTGGTGAACATGGTGTTGAAATCCTGCATGCATTCGCCGGCACTGCGGTAATAATTGTTCTCCAATCTTTTCTTGATGGTGCCCATGTCCATTGGCTGTTTAATGATTTTATAGTAATCCTGAATGAAATAAGAGAACAAGTTTTCAATGCGTCAAAGTTAAGTCCAGGCTTGTCTTTTGGTTCATTGCATCTTGTATTACAATCCAAAAAAATAGTGAAAGATATTAAATATTATGCTTCTCTTCAAAACACCCTGTTGGTGCTTGTTAGCTTAGAAAAGTCTCAAGGTCTCAATCTTGAACCTATTTATTTTAAAATATAGAAACTCACTGGAAGGTTGAGCTTGGAGGCATCCACTGGTTCGTGGAATGGCCAGGCGAAGTGATGCCTCCACAGTGTCTTAACTAAAGCCTTCTGAAGAAATTGCAGCTGGTTGGTCATGCGGCCCGGTCGATTGATGTCCCGCACGGGGGGTTGAGGGGGTCCGGATGGAGGTGCGTGGTGCAGAGCCGGCCCTTCGAAACCTTCATACAGCAACGACGGCTTGCGGATGCGTTTGCCAGGGCCGGAGATGGCCTGATCCATCATTAAGGCCCCCTGCATGCCGTCGTTCCCGCCCAAAGAGCTGTGGAGAACAGGAATGAGTTTGATGAGAGAACAGGACTGAGTAGAGCACATTGGAGAGCAGAAAAAACTAAAGACGCAAATATACGGAGAAACTATAAAATATTTGGTGTTTTCCTGCCGACATAACTGATCCGTAACTAAAGACATACCAGAGATAATAAAAGGAAAGGTTCCACGGACAAGATGAGAACACATAAAATAAACATTCAAAGTAATAAATGGGATCAGGTCATTTATGCGTCTACATGTACCAATAGGTATTTATAACTTCCCTATCAGCAGTTTATTTGCCTGGGCTTGGGTTACGCTAAATAGCACATACAAAGCGGATGCACCACAGTCCAACTGAAAACTTGAGGTGGCTTCTAAATCGACCTATTAACCCAGATTGGACAATGTTGGGATTGTCATTAAGTATTAACCAATGAGTCTGGCCAACAGGCCAAATGATTTGAATTACAAACCAAACATTACTCCTAACCTTAGGCCTTATTTCATGACATCATTCCCAATTAAGTTTACGATAGTTACTGTAACTAGATGATTATTTTGCCATTTTAAGAAAGTGGGTAACACTTACTCAGTTAAACTAATACTCCTGTACTAACCCACTGAAGTTTTTTGAAAACCTTTATTTTACCCCTAATTTACCTTAACGTTGTATCAGTTACACTAATGCTAAAATAGTATAAATATTTCAAAACGTGTATAAATAATATAAATCCCAGATGAAATGGCCTTGCTCTTGTTTATTATTTGACGTCAGAAATTATATCCGCAGAGGTCCCATAAATTGGTGTAATTGTTGCATGTCGCGTTTAATTTTTATAATAATGTTAGATAAGTTGTGATTGTTGGGTCATCTAACAATGACAAATTTCACATTCCTCCCTAAAACTTACCTTTAGTGGCTTATCTTATGCATTCTCAGCAAAATGCTAATATATTTCTGTATTCTAGTCCAAAATGTATATCATAATAATTTTTTGTTGATTTTTTAGCAGACGGTTATGTAATACTAGTAAAAGGAGCGCAAAGTAAAGGCTACTAAACAAGTATACACTCGAGATGATATTTCACTTTTCTTGTAAAATGTTGCACACCTTCTTTAGATGTTTAGAAGCAAGAACATAATTTGGCTTCAAATGTTAGTTTGAAACTTGCTTTATTATTTAACTTTCAGGACACGCCTCACACTATAAATCAAAGACATTAAACATTTATTCTTATATTTACCCAATCAAAAAAAACAAAGGACAAAACGTTTAACAGAAACTAGTGCTGAATGATACAAGCTCACAGCATTGACATTGAAAACTTGTTATTTTATTAGGGCAAATATCTGGAATACAAACAATGTTTGGAAAGTAAGAAAACACTGTAAAAACAAAATGTTAGCATAAATAAAACATGGATTCCCTTTCTTTTAATGTGGGTCTGATTACATTGTCCCAACTACTGTAGTCTGGGGGGGCAAGAGGCAGAGTTCAAGTCGATCATTTAACTATAAGGGTTACTAAGCAACCACAAGGAACAACTCCACATATTATTCAGTGCTGTACTAATAGATTTCACAAAACATTGGCAGTCAACATGAAAAGCCACTCTGATCTGATCACACGGGCTTAACGCTGATGGAGCCGCGTGCAAAATGTTGACAAACTCCACGTGGTGAAACGGAAGCGCATAACAAGGGACTAGTTTCAGGGTATGGCGAGTTTCAGGTTAACATATAACATTTGATGCGAACTACTGTCATCGCTATGCAAGACAAACGCATTTAAGTCTCAAATACAAAAAATAAAAATAAATTAAACTCGCTAAATCTTAGTATCCGTTTATGTTTCCGTAACCATGGAATCCCGCCAATAAATATTTACGACCAAACTTAAATCCAATAGGTACGTATTACATGTCACAGTAGTGATAACGTTTTAGGTTTAAAAATAAACGTAACATTAGCGTTTTTTGACAACAATTTCCGTTATGCAACATTTTTTATGTGTCACTATTAATCCACATGGTTACAGTAACGTTATCCTATAAAAACACAATATAAAATATTTGAATGAATGCAATGGCTTTCCAATACTTCACGTTTCCTCATCCCAAAAAAATGTCCATTAATTAATGTAAACATTTCCTATGATAAAAGTTACTAGATACTGATAAAATTAGCCAGGCGTGCTAAATTACCGTTAGCACCTTAGCTAAGCATTCAGACGGGATTTACAGTCAAGTTTTACAGTATCGGTGACACACACGACAAAAACGAGCGGTAACGTTTAAACCCGATAGTTAAAACATCGGCTACGAAACGTCATTGAACTGCCTCTCAGAGTGAGAATGCGCCTGCGCAGTGCACGCGATCAGATGCTCGTTAAAATTGCACTTTATACAACTTTGAAGACCAATGGCAAACTGACCCTGCAAAAATGAGTCTCCAGTACTACTGGCATCGGAAAGGAAAACAATGTGGTGCAAATAGTCCGGTATTTCCCGCTTTGTTTTGCGACTGATTACAACTGATTAAAACGAAATAATTCCTCAAGATGCAACATAATAACAATATTCCAACATTTTCGTTCACAGAACAAGAGTAATGCCATTTACTCCAACCGGTACCTGTCAAAGGGCGGGCTAATGGCCGTCTCCATCGGGATGGATCCGGATTCAGTTTATTAACCGGTTTCGTTCGAATATCCGAGTTTCGCGGCCTTGTTTTTCAGACTTCCTCTATCATCCAGCGCACAGCTACAATGAAATGGCGACGCTAAGGCTCCGCCCGACTTTTTATAAACCCAACGACGACTCCATTGGCTGATGTAATGCCATAGTACACCCCCACGCATTTGCTACAGGCCGCTCTAGACGTCCGTCAAATAGGCCACGCCTTTAGAGCACTTTCAGAACAATTCGTGGATTTTCGCAGGTTAAAGCATTTATACATGAACTTCTATCGTTCAAGACATGAGACAATCATATAATCAAATGTTTTTGAGAGTGGTTTTAAACACGCAAGGATCGGAAAACAAACATTACGTTTCTCAGGGGTTTCTGTTACGTCAACGTAACACTAACACGCCTCGCTGATTGGTCCACCAAAACTAAGGCGCGATCATCCAGGGCAAGTTGGAAACACGCCATTGGTTCAGCCGATTGGTCACGCGCATGAGGCAAAAGCTGCACACACAGAGCTCACCTCGTTTTTACATCCTGCTCCTCGAACTCCTAAAATAAAACTACAAAATTTCACTTAAACTAAGTCTCGTTTAACAAAAACTTGTAATATTGCCACGTCCCAAAAGCTACAGGGAAAACACGACCGACATCTAACACAAAAATGTGTAATATTGTGTAATTGAAACAACACAATTTTAAAACGCATCGTTGCAAATAAATAAAAACAGTAAAGCCTGTAATAGTATTCAAACATATAAATCGTGCTCGACGTCCTTCACTTTTCTCGGTCGATTCAACATGGCCTACAAGGAGTGTCCGCCATAAAATGACGCAGCAACTTTGTTCCTTCAAACGACGAATTTCGGTAGTTAAATATATAACACACGACTATAATATGAACCAGAACACCCATAATTAACCAAAAGACAAATTATTACACGATACAAAGTAATCGCATTCTTATTCGAAAATTCTAGAATAGCAACGTACAACATTTTAGGCCACAACCGAAATCTAACCACCAAAACGGTCCACATAACACAAATACGTTTGTTCGCCTTATTAAGTTTTTATTTAACGCGGCAACTATAAATATTAACTGATCTCGTCGATATTTTTAATTACTCAGGTTACATCATTTCAGTTAACGGCTGAACTACAGAAGACTTCCCTTCTAAAACGATGAACAAACATAATCTGTCTGAAAAGTCACCTAACGTTAAAACATACGACATTTGAAAGTTTTAAAATTGTTAAATCGCCAGGGACAACAGATTTTTAGTAACTATACTGCCACCCATCCCCCATTGCCAAGGTTACATATATGAAACAATGTCACAGATTGTTAGAAGCCAAAAAACAGACTAAATCGGCCAGATGTGTTTATCTGTACGTTATTTAAATAAAAATGTCTCATTTAAATCGTGTTTAAACAACGATGAACAATAATAAGAAATGTCTTAAAAACACAGGTCTCCTTCCATATACCTCTATCCAGATTAAAGGAAATAAAAAGGAAAAACAAAAAATATCGAATTCCTCATTGTTTTAAAAAATCCTGTTTTTTCTTCTTGTCCTCGGCCACGTTTCTTTATTCAGCACATTACCCTCAAACATGTCCGACTTCTTCTTCCCCATTCATTGGATCGACGTGGGGGCAGGGTGAGTCATGTGACACATGCACAACTGCTCGTATCGCTAGAAAGCCCGTTTTAAACAAGATTTCGAGAACCATGTCGCCTTTTTGAAAAGCATCACACACCAACAACATCCCCTAGTGATAAAATACTCTGTTTTGAATAATCCTTAAACTGTAAACGAATAATCAGTCAACAACGTTAATAAATCCAGAACAAAGAAGACGGTGACTAACGTTGCAGCGCCATGATTGGATGGAAAAGACCACGTGTTCCGCATAGCACCGCGCCAACGCAAAAATAAACCAGATGGTTTTTCACCCAGATAATCTCCTTAAATAATTCAATCCGATTTCCTGCTTGTGTTGGTTGCATTGCTTCGATATTGGAATTCAGCTAAATAAAACGCGTCTCATAACTAAAACGATAACAAGCGCGAGAAATCCGTGTAATCAATAGCTTTCATCTACCAAGAAAGTAGTCTTCTCTGCGCATGTGCAGTTTCATTTGACTCCCTTTCCCCGAAACCCCACAGTTGGTGTGGCCTATAGCATTGGAAATGTGTTGACTGTTTTGACTTAAAATACATAGCTAACCATTAAATATAACCAATGTACATTTAGTCAATTTCCACCAGGTCCCTGCAAAGCAATAAATGATGCAAGGAGGAATGATGTACTTTTTTATTGTTGGTGATGATCTCAAATTGTGTTGAAATAAATAGACTAAGTTATAAAGGTTAGTCTCACAAAATTAACCAATCATGACTACATATACTAGTTATAACAACATTGCAAAATAACTTCTATTTTCCCCAACTATTTTACATTTGTGTTAAAACATATTATTCTATGGTTCTCATAAACTCATAGTTTAGTCAATTAATATGATTTTTTTTATTCTGAAGGCTTGATGTATTAATGTGTTTGAATATAATAAAAAATCCCTATGCTTCTTAGCTATTTGACTGTTGTACAACATATAACAAGCCAATAGCGTCTCATGGAAGAGCATGACAAATGAGAAAACACAAGCATGGCCTGTCACTCAAGTTCCACACAGCTGAGCATATACAACACAAACCCTGTGACTCAGCATCACAAGGCATCATGGCCAGCAGGGGAAACAGTTGCTATGATTCTTGCTCTTACACTTTCTTTTTTATAATAGTAGGATATCCAGATGCAGCGGGGGGAAACATGCATTTGTACAGTGTAATGGCCATTGATTGTTTTTTTATGATCAGTTATCAGGTTTCTTTATCTACAGACATGCTTTGCTTAAAGACTGAACGGAAACTATGAATAATTTTGAAGACGTTTATAATGAGGATTGTGGAGTTTTGTCTAGATTGTGCAATCATATTGAATTTTACAGCGCATATAACAACAACATGTCATTGTATTCACAATGTGTTTGTGCTAATGTCATCCAGTGTCTATAAGTGTATTGTAAACACTTTTCCTTTATGTAACCTTTCCAATGTATAAAAGTGATAATAGAAAGAATAAACCTTAAAACATATTGTCTATTTAATCTTTATCTCCCTAAACTCAGTTTTGGCCCAGCCTTTTAACTAAACTGGGTCTGACCTTTCCGTGATAACAACAGATTCTTTGAGGTTTTACAGGATCATCTGTGAAGTGTTTTATTTAGGAGACAATCTGGCTAGTCTTCTACTTTAATTGTTGACCTATTAGCAGTGATGGTCCCGTGATACTGACAACCATTTGCACTTCTTTTCTAAAAGCAGAAACAAAGAACCATATCCGATAGCTTTTACACTTCCACTAGGCAGGTGTGAAGGGTTGGTATGTGGTTGTATTGTTACATACTTGCTCCATTTTAACCTCAGCAATAAAGAATCCACTGATAACTGTAGAAATAAAGTCAAATTAGATCAATGTAGAATTAAACACTGTTGAAAAAAACTAAATAAAACTTCAGAAAGAAATTCCCTTTGTTTATCTATTGAATTCAAATTTATCCTAATACGATAAAGAAGGTGATGATTTGACTACCACTCTTGAATTTGTGATTTTGATATGTATAGACTAGTTTTATTATGATTAAGCTGTCTGTATGTATTGGTAGTTGGGATGGGTATTACTCTCATACTTAAAGTTGTTTAATTTCAGGTGGATTAACAAACAAACTAACTTAAAACAATGTAACCAACTAAAGTAGACGAAATAAAACAGAACTGCACTCAGGCTTCGTTATCCGCCGAAACAGGGGATGAGTTCTTATTACGAATACAACAGGGCCATCTAGTGTTTATATTGGGAAACGACAGAATAGAATACTACTTTTCAGTTTCTGGTATCCAGTCTTTTTAATCGTTTAAAACGGTTCGTGTCTCGTAAAAAGTCTGTGAGGACTCACTTTATATATACTTGGATACGTGCAAACTAGAAGATGGTGATGATAATTATTTATTCAAATGTAAATAAGATGTAATTAAATAAAATTGAGGTATTTTTGTGTGTTCGAGTATTTTTGGCCCCGGTGTGAAAGGCGTCATAACGTGATGACGTCAAAAGAATCGGTACAAAGAAGTAGGAGCAGCGAGAGGAAATAAAATAAATAATATAGAGGAACACTTTCAACAAGTTTAAAAGTAGGGCATGAAAATCTTAAAAAAATTAAACTGTTAAATAAGCATCCAATTGATCTGTATGATGCCGTGAAATAGAAGAATCGGTAGAACACGTTATTTGTACATGTCAAGGTTTTTTTTTGCAATACAAACCCAAATAATATAATGACAGTTGGAACTGATAGTTTGTTTTATCATTTGAAAAGAACAGCGTTGATCAATAAAGTATGTAAATTGTGGCATGGGCGTAGGTTTAGGTGGGGACGCTAGGTACTTAGCAAGCTTAGGATATTTAGGATATTTAGCAAGCTCCTTTGAACTGCTATTTGGATCTTTGCGCTGCTATTTGGATCGATTCCAACGGCCATGACGACGACAGTACAAGAAACGCCGTAATTTGATTGGCGGCGGGGTATCTGACAAGGCTACACGCGCGGGCCGGAACTACTTTTGTGCTTGAACTGGCAGCGAGCGAGCGGTTGGCGTGCGTGCGTGTGTGCGAGTTGACGATGCCGACGGTAAGTTACCAGGGCCAGAGTAAAACATTTTTATATTCCGTTTTTTTGCCCCTATTTTTGTACTTTGTAGTTCTGCTATGCCACCCAAGAAGAAGAAAGGGGACATACGAAGCTTTTTCATAAAGCAGAGTGTAGGTAGGAAAAATAACTAGTCACAAACAAACTAGCAGTAGTAGTGACTGACCAGGCTTTCAAATGCA
The DNA here is from genome assembly GCA_008369825.1 of Triplophysa tibetana. Lineage (NCBI taxonomy): Eukaryota > Metazoa > Chordata > Actinopteri > Cypriniformes > Nemacheilidae > Triplophysa > Triplophysa tibetana. The sequence continues at coordinate 4,372,100 of CM017908.1, read as the reverse complement.
GATTCTACTGTGGAAAATAGTATTAACTGGTGATAGTATGGGTTACCCAGGATGATAGAATGCTACGTTAGCAAGTCACTGAATGTTAATTAAACTACCTTAACATAGAAACTTGCAGTCAACATAAACAGTCGATCTGAGACATTTTTCATTTCCCTACATTCTGTTTATGTATTTGTGAGTGTACCCTACCCTGTCATTGCTAGACACATGTGCTGGAAAAACGTGTTGGCAATGTTAAATAGGCAAAAGTTACCTTTGTTGGTTATTCAAATATAATGAATCGTTAGTTGATTGATAATATCCAAATAACACGATCTGGTATAAACATGATTTGTTGAATGGATACTATGATACGTGTGTATTTTATTCATTAGTTTATTTAATTACATATAGGAAACTCAGACATCTTGTGAAGATGTCATAGACCATGTTGAGGAAGAAGTAGTTGGACCTTCAGGGCTTCAGGTAAAGTCTTTATGAACTATCAATTATTAAAGCGTGATTAAAGGAAATCATGCATGTCAAACGTTTTTAAAACCATGTCCCCTTCATATTTAAATTGCTCTGAAATATAAACATGATGCGTTGCATACATACTTATACTTGTGTATTTGATTCATTAGTAATTCAGATGTCCCCACCAAAGCTGAGACCAAACCTACGCCCATGAATTGTGGGGTGGATATATGTCGGGTCCACACTCCATTTCAGTAGGTGGCGATGGTGCTACCCGCCAGAAAACTGTGACAAGAAGAACATAAAGAAGAAGACTTGCCGCCATAACAGTTTACTAAAGAGGTGACGCTGCACTGCTACTGTACGTTACACTGACCCCTACCAAAGTTGTTCAATGTGTTTATCAAAGATATTGAAGCACTTAAGATGTAGGTATCTTTTGATAGTTTATTGTTCCATTGATGCTGTTCACTGTCAGTAACGCTGTTGTGTGATGTAGGACCAATAAGACATTTTTCCGACACCTGACGTCAGTGTGTCACAAACACACAGTAACAAGGGTCAAGTTTATTAAAAAAAAAAAAATTCCGTCAACTCCACCAAAAGGGTCCAACGTGTTTTGAGATTATGTGTAATTTATGGCTAATTTAATGTAGGCTACACTTGACAATCATTGGCTGGTTTGGCTTTTTGTACACAAAACACTTATGTTATTCCATTATGCTTCAATATTTTTGTAATTTCTCTTACAAAGCTCTCTTATAACATCTTAAAGCCCCCAGATATATTTTGTCAATTTTTAGCACTGAAGCAGTCCACTGTGCTCTTCCTAATCATAGTAAAAATATGACTTCCAACTGATATTTACAGTATTCTCAAATAACATGTTATATTGTACATAATAGAGGCCAATGCTAGTAATCTAATTTGTAATCACAGTTAATATATAAGTGATTTCATTAAAAAGAAGCTTTTTCTTTTAAAATTATTTTAGATAGTTGTCATGTGGTCGTTTAGCATGCGCAAAATAAAATTTCAAGCATGTCATTTGGTGCCCATTGATGTGCAGTGTACACAATAAAAGGACTGATCAGTAATTGTGTCCTTGTATACATATTTTTTTATTTAAATGAAAACGTCCTTCTCTAAAAGCACACTGTCTAAAGTGACTGACTAAATTCACTTAAGTTTTGAATTTATTTGAAAATGAATTTAATATAATAAACACTTGTTAAATGGAATTTAAAAACGATTTCAATGAAAACTCCCAGATGTAGTGTTTTTTTATTACATATGTTTACACAAGAAGAGAGGTTGTTATGTTAGACACAGCGGTCTTCTTGAGAAATATTTTTTTTATTTTGCATGTTTCCTCTATTTTTTTTCATTGCAACTTTATATTTACAAATAGATGGATGGATGTACATGGAGTATTTTCTTTTTATTTGAGAACCCACATGCCACTGGTTCACCCTAAACCAAAGGTTATAGATGTGCACTGTAGAGATGACTTAAAACAAACCACATCAGTGCATTTGTTTGCATATCTATTATCCCACAAACCATCAGACCTCAAACGAGCAGACACATTTATTCAGAGTTTGGAATTTAAACATATCATAGAAAGCAGTGATAACAATAAGAACAAATATATCAACACAACGTTAGATTTTTAAATATAAATATATGATTGATCTTGATATTTACAGTATAAAAAATATATTTGTCATAATGAAAAAGTTAAATTTATTCACAAGATGGCGCTGATGTCTGTAAATTACAACTTAACTTTCAAGGCAGATTTGGTGTCCTAGATTTGTTTTTGATTGGGTCAGAGAAACGCAAGATGTTGCCATGTGAGTGTGGAAGTTTTAGGTTGTATTATCACACAATAACGTGTGTGCCCTTTTATCTGATGTTTAAAAATACTTTGCTTTAACAATAGTCAACACAACATTTGTCCAATTAAGGACAAAATCCTATACAACAAACAACATAAAGGGAACATGTTTTAATATCATTCTTTTTCTCTTGTCTGGCAGAGTCCACCTCCTTATGTCATCTTCAGACGCTGTCCTGTGTTTAGTCTCATGGGGGTGCTCTTCGCCAGTCTTCGCTCCAAACTGCTGATTCTAAAGGGACTTACCAGCCTAAAAGAATCGGTCTGTAACAAAGCCTGTGTTTACCACTTTTCTGTTGATGTAACCATAAAGTTACACCCCCCCCCTTTGCAGTACACCCATGGGAACTTTAGGGGATTATCAGTCAAATTACCAAATCTTACCGGCACAGCCCTCCACGGCCTGCTTATGTTAACAATGATTTGATATACAGTAGGTTAAACCATATACTAACATCTAGACAGGCAGATAACATTTGCTAGTTATTTTAGAATCACATAATTTTCATTTTTGTCATTATCATATTATCAATTATATTTCCGTACGCCTGTACATTGTATAGACTGGTAAAACATTTGTCTGCAAATAAACATAGAAGTGCACTAGGCAGGGGTCACAAAACCTTCTAGTGTATGTATGTCAAGGTGAATAAGGGTAGTGCTGGACCTTATTGTGTGTGAATTCAGATCAACTTTTCAGGTGATATTTATTTATCGGTTTTATAAAGTATAATGAAGCACAGTTTCTGAGTTCTCTGATGTTTGTTTTTGCTAGAATCAGTATTGTTGTCTTAAACCCAAATGCTTTCAGTTTCACAGATATTTTAGAAGTGAGCCATTCATTATTGATTCGATGAGTCATTGAAGCAGGTTCTTTATCTGTGTATGCTGCAAAATGCTCTTCCACAGCTACAAGAATTTCCCTAAGTTTCCCAGCTTTGTCATACACACTATCATTTCATATTTTTATAATATGAGTGTTAAGAATTGATCCTGTGGCAGTAAAACTGAGTAATCATTGATGAGATGTAAAACAGTGTTATTGTTAAAGTCTCATAAATTTGGCAAGGGTGCGGCTGGTTTGCATCTGATCCATTTAGCATTGCCTCCCGCCCCATCATTCAGGTCACTGGTAGCTTGGCTTCGGCTTGGCATCACCAACAAAGAGAAGAAAGGAAAGTGAAAGAGCGCCGGCTCGGTACTTTCCAAGGGTGTTGTCATTATGCTTGGCATGTGATATTTAGCCGCTGGTGGCGTGGTTATATAATCAAACCAAAAGAAGAAGAGACGTGAAAAAATGATCTTGTTTGTCAGGACTCAAAGAGAAAAATATGCTTCAAACGCACACACCTTGTATAAAAAATATAGTTTTGTTTTGTTTTTTGTTTGGCACTTTTGTAGCATGTTTGTGGCACATTTTATAGTCTGTTATCGTCCGACATTTTATAATCTCTCATTGGAGATCAGAAAATGGCTTCTCTTCGCTTTTAACCTTCCTCATTGTGGCCGACATTCCTGGCTAAGCATGTAATTTCAGTTAAAAAAATTGTTCAACTTGAAATACTCATTATTGGTGTTATCTGTTGTCTAGCTCAATATGAAGTTCTCAATATGATGGTTAATGTAACTTTTAATTTAATCAACATTTATTCTTTATTTGGAAATAAAAAATATTGTATAGAACAACAATAGTGTCTAGTGAAAGCTTTTATACAATGTAATAGCGTAATGTAAAGTTATTCTCAAGCATTAGCATGAATGTAGATTAGACTATCACTCCGGCATTTCTTTTTCCGAAAGGGGGAGATCAAACACAACATCGCAATCTTGAATACACCATGAACCAAATGCAAGTGAGCAACCGGAACTGCCAAAACAAGAACTTTCCATTAAGGGCTCAAACAAAGATGATCAACAGAAATGGAATATTAAGGGAATACTAAATATTGTTCCACATAGTGACAAATAAAGATTATGACAACTAATGTGATTCCAAATTGGTAAAATCAATGAAGCAAAAATAGGATGATTGAGAACGGGAATGAGAATGGGTTATATAAAAGCCCAACTTTAGCTCGTGGTGTCGTAATAAACGTAGACGCATCGAAGAATAGCAGACTGACATTTACTTGAGTGAAGTGAAAGTAAGAATATGTGCACATGCACCCACTTGCTCTTAGCCATGATTTGGCACGTTTTATTTTTCAGTCACAAAATGGCCGGAGGTTACAAAATGGCCATGCCAGAGCGCCGCATGAACCGGACCAGCAACTTTGAGCATTTACAAAAAGTCACGTGATTTCATAAAATTAATTCTGCATTCACTACCTTGGGAAGTTCTGTAAACTCTGAATACATTATTGATCAGAATGATTCTTTAGTCAAGCGAATAATTTTTGTGCAGTAAGTAAATACGGGCTTCATTTCAACTTTGACATTTCATCTTAAAATGTACTGATACATACGGTGATATCCACATCCCAAAATTTGGCAATGCTTACAATGCTAACTCTAATCTAAGCCCCTGTGCATCAATATAGGCATAGCATTGTGTTACAACGAGATCTAAAATTTAACTTTAAAATGTTATTTTGATAACTTCCAATATTTCAAGAGAATGAAAGGTCAACAATTTTGATATCACTTCATTTATTAAAAAAGTAGCTCCGCTAATAATTTCAAGGTTTTTATCCAATGATGTGTACAATATATTATCTCTTAATTTTTTTACAATTCTTTAATTGTGTTTTTAAGATAGATGTGGTCCATAGCTTTGCTTTAACATATAACAGTGCAGTATTCAAGGATCCTTTGTGTATTTGTCAAAATTTCTCTCCTATAGGGGGTGATCAGGTACAACATCACAAGTGCACTTTAAAGCATGTGCTATGAGGCACAACCATGCAGCAACACTAACAGACATGCACAGTCACAATAAAACAAGAAAAATAAGGATTTTCCAACAAGAGGGCCAACTTGGGTGCTTCACAATGCTTAAAATAACACAGCCTCAAATTCAACTTAAGTATTGGTGAAAATAAAAAAAAAATTGAGGTACCTGATTTGTTTAATCTACAGGGTTATACTGAATAATAAACAGGTTACAGATATATATTTTGAAGTATCTGTAATTCAACAAAAACTCAGCTTTCAAAATTACATTCTTTGCTCAGAGTAGTAAAGTATTGACAGCAATACTAAAATAACAAATAAGAACAAAATAACCAATCTACTGTGTGTAATAAGACTTTTAAAATCAGGTCAAATGATGATTAATTATTCATATTCTGTCAATCCAAAAACCCAAATGAACATATCTGGTGGAAAGAGCCTTTCTAGTAAGTCACGGGGTTTCCTTGGCACTTGTTTATATGCTTGCATAGTTGTTATTTGTGAGGCAAAAAATAGATATGAAAATATAAGTTATACATAAAAATAAGTTAAAATCTGCTTAAGGGTTCAAGTTCTAAACTTTCATAAAACAATGGCCCCAGCACAGAGGTTGCAGTACACAAGGCTTTTCTAAACGTCAAACACATGTATCAGGAAGAAAAGAAAGTAAAAGGGAACTTGAACATTTTTGGTGGTTGCATACGTTAAATTTTAGAAACACATTGAAGCTTATTTATAAGGTTAAAAGAAGTGGTCTATGAACAGAGTAATGGATAATACAGTTAAAAGCAATAGCAATATATTTTGGTAAAATTTGCTGGTCTGAGTCAATACTGAACACAATGCTAGGTTATTTTTCAGTATAATGTTGAGTCAAAAAGGGACAAACTCAAATGTAGGGTTATAAATCAATTCATGCTGGATTTTGTTTAACTCCAAAAACATTTTTTTACACATTTTATGTCAAATATGAGCATTTTTAATTTAACACGGTGGTTGGGTTCATCACTTTTAGAACCACAGGTTGGAAAGTAACCCAGAATTTTTTAAAGTGAAATATAAGGGAAGACGCAGCCCCATCCCAACAGGCACTTGAACAATGTAAGCCTAAATAAATTTATTTTTGTATAAACATCATTTTACAGGATAGTGGATGCAGAACAAATTTGGTGGTTCTTTAGCCTGACTCTAATGCGTTCTCATAGCTCACTCTGTATAAGTGAGATTGGATGAATGTTGGTCCATTGTTATTTTATGAAAAGCCCTGCTCTACTTCCCCTTAATCGAACCAACCAGTCAGTTCACCTACAAACACTTGAACTTGTGGCGCTGGTGAGTCAATGTTTGCCAAGCCATTGCTTAAACTCTGTCCTTATCTGACCCTACTGAAATCAAATTACAGTGCCAAACATTTTCCTGAGCATTGAAAGTGAAATATTCGAGATGGCTGTTTTTTAAGATTATTGCTATTTGCTGGTTAGACAAAATGGAGACAGGCTTCCTTCACCCTCAACACATGGTGGGTCCCAGCCTTTTATGCCGCTGGGCAGGGTGCGGCCTGGAATCCTTCAAACGCACATCCAGATAACACTGAAGAGTATAGACATTAGATGCTATTCTGGCAACATTTACCACGAACTGAATATGCTGTTTACCTTCAATTAAAACATTAAACAGACACAACATGAATGACTAAATCATCAAAATATTTGCTAATACTAATGATAATAATAATTAGGTAAAATATTAAATGCTTCCTTGGTTTCAATTATCATGTTTGAAATTTTTTTTAGACAAACATTGCAGGTATTTAACCTGCGTGTATCTTGCCTGAAATTATCAGCTGATCAGATCAATAAAAACAATGTAGCAGCCATTTTGAGACAGGTGGCATCATCATAAAATGGAGGCCAGATCTTTTTCTTGTCTTTTTTTCTTGTATTTCTTTTATCTGGTGTTTTCTGACTAACCAACAAGACTGGTTTTGAGTGGTAGCCAAAAGAGTGTTCATTAAAGTTGCCAAACAGTTATAATTGAAATTGTTCTACAAAATATTGCATATGTTATTTCAAAAAATGATTCAACTCAACTCTATTTATATAGCGCTTTTTACAATATTCATTGTTACAAAACAGCTGTACATGAGACACATTGAATACAAGTAAAACAACTAAAGGCATATACCTATAAAAACAAGAAAAAGGTGAAAACAACAAAAGACAGACATACAAATGCTCCACACACACAATATATATATATATATATATATATATATAAATTGATATGTAATATATTGTGATCAAATGTTTTTATTAAGTAATATAACATGTTTTTATAAGCAAACATAGTCGTAATTTAATCATGTCTGGCGAAGCCAAAAGGACTATCCTGTAGGTATAATTATATTGTTATTTTGAGATTATTGCAATGTAACAACTATGCACCCTTGCTGTCCTAATCATATTTTTACCACTACATGTAAAATGTATATTGCTCGTAGAAGTACAATAATATGTTTGGATATGCTTTGAGTAAAGGAGAGTTCATAAACTAGCACTTCAAGTAAAGAGTTGGTTATTTGTTTTACTTATGCAATATAGTTTTATATAACACATTTGTATTGGCTTCCTGTTTACAGCAATTTAAATATGTTATACTGACATAAAAAGGTGACTCTTTGATGTAACTTAATCCATTTGTGTTGTGACAACATGAGTCATTTTTTATTGACTAACTGACGCAGAGGACTGAGTGCCAAGCATCATATAATAATAATACATTTTATTTGTAAGCGCTTTTAAAAAAGCAATTTTAAAGGTGAGTTTTTGTCAATGATTTGAATGTTGAAAGGTCGGTGCAGTCACAGATCTGTTTGTCTGGCTCTGTCACCCCAGGTTGGGTGCTTGGTCCTGGGTAGTGGAGTCTGGAGGTAAGCATCAGATGAGCGGAGGCTACGAGATGGGTTTCGACGGTGGAGCAGGTCAGTGTGGTAGGAAGGGGCCTGGTTATGGAGGGCTTTGTGTGTGAGGAGGAAGATTTTGAATTGAATTCGTTGTGTGACCGGGAGCCAGTAGAGGTTCTTGAGGACTGGAGTTATGTGGTCATGGGTGCGCGTGTGTGTGAGAAGACGAGCAGCAGAGTTCTGGATATATTGAGGTTGGTTTAAGATTTTGGATGTTGTGCCATACAGGATTCTGTTGCAGTATTCGATTCTGGAGGTGATGAAGGTGTGGATGAGGGTTTCTGAAGTAGAGAAGGAGAGTGATGGGCGGAGTCGGGCGATGTTTTTTAGGTAAAAAAAAGCAGTTCTGGTGATTTGTTTTAAGTGGTGTACAAAGGGGAAGACTGCTGACTTGACAGTTGTCCAAAAGACGACCATTGACACCTTGCACAAGGAGGGCAAGACACAAAAGGTCATTGCAAAAGAGGCTGGAAGTTCACAGAGCTCTGTGTCCAAGCACATTAATAGAGAGGCAAAGGGAAGGAAAAGATGTGGTAGAAAAAGTGTACAAGAAATAGGGATATCCGCACCCTGGAGAGGATTGTGAAACAAAACCCATTCAAAAATGTGGGGAAGATCCACAAAGAGTGGACTGCAGCTGGAGTCAGTGCTTCAAGAACCACTACGCACAGACGTATGCAAGACATGGGTTTCATCTGTCGCATTCCTTGTGTCAAGCCACTCTTGAACAACAGACAGCGTCAGAAGCGTCTCGCCTGGGATAAAGACAAAAAGGACTGGACTGCTGCTGAGTGGTCCAAAGTTATGTCCTCTGATGAAAGTAAATTCTGCATTTCCTTTGGAAATCAAGGTCCCAGAGTCTGGGGGAAGAGAGGAGAGGCACAGAATCCATGTTGCTTGACGTCCATTGTAAAGTTTCCACAGTCGGTGATGGTTTGGGGTGCCATGTCATCTGCTGGTGTTGGTCAACTGTGTTTTCTGAGGTCTAAGGTCAACACAGCCGTATACCAGGTAGTTTAAAAGCACTTTATGGTTCCTGCTGCTGACCAACCTTATGGAGATGCTGATTTCATTTTCAAACAGGACTTGGCGCCTGCACACAGTGCCAAAGCTACCAGTACCTGGTTTAAGGACCATGGTATCCCTGTTCTTAATTGGCCAGCAAACTCGCCTGACCTTAACCATGGGTATTGTGAAGAGGAAGATGCGATATGCCAGACCCAACAATGCAGAAGAGCTGAAGGCCATTATCAGAGCAACCTGGGCTCTCATAACGCCTGAGCAGTGACACAGACTGATCGACTTCATGCCACGCCGCATTGCTGCAGTTATTTAGGCAAAAGGAGCCCCAACTAAGTATTGAGTGCTGTACATGCTCATCCTTTTTAGTTGGCCAAGATTTATAAATATCATTTCTTTGTATTGGTCTTAAGAAATATTCAAATTTTCTGAGATACTGAATTTGGGGTTTTCATTAGTTGTCCATTATAATCATCAAAATTAAAAGAAATAAACACTTGAAATATATCAGTGTGTGTGGAATGAATGTATACAGTATACAACATTTTACATTACATTTATGCATTTGGCAGACCCATTTGTCCAAAGCAACTTACATTGCAATATCCTGTACATTTATACTTAGGCATATGCAATCCCCTGGGATCGAACCCACAACCTTGCATTGTTAACGCAATGCTCATACCACTGAACTACAGGAAAGTTTCACTTTTTAACAATGTAGAAATGGGCCCAACATTCCCATTTGGAAAATAAAGGCATATAATATGTTTCAAACTAAATAATTTCCAAGTTGTGTCATTGTACTATTTCGTTGTATGCTTGCCATTAGTATGTGAGTAAAATATAAGATATGTCGAGGTAAATAATTACTGTTGTATGATTTAACAATATTTTATAAAAAGGACAGGTGAGCTTTTTAATATGGTAATATCAGTTGTGTAAAAATATAATACACTAAATAAGAGGATTATATATATATATATATATATATATATATATATGTGCACTAAAAAATAGTAAATCAAGTTAATTTCCTTTTTGTTTATGTTGACACTGTACTGTATTGGTGAGCAAAGGAGAATGTTGGTTCTTTGTTATATAGTAAATAATCTTGGACTTCTCCAACTAAACCGACCAGTCAGTTCACTGACAAACACAAAGAGTGAAGCGGGTTGGCAATGTATTGCCAAAGTCTGTCCTGATTTGACCCTACTGTCAAAACATGTCACATTATGCTGCAAAATACACGGTGATAAAAGGGGGGAATTGTAAAATAATTGTTTGGTGCAATTTGACAATTATACTAAAACAACCAAATAAATGACCTAAAAACAGACAATAGTTTATTTTAGTAGTATTTATTGTTTCTTCACTGTTCAAATACACAATTTCACTTTTTCTCTGCTGCAAACCGATGATACAGGTCTCCAACATCTTCTTGTGAGACTTTTATCCAGCCGCTTTCTTTGATGTGGTACACTGAAAGGAAAAAACGTTTTACTGTATGGATTTGTGATGGACAAAATAATGAAGTACTACATTTGGCACTACAGTACAATCACTACTTTGGTGATCTGTTGAACAGACTATGTTGTAGATAAATACATTTACATTTTACAGTCACATTTAAAAGTGAGAAGTAGAAGCACCCTAACATTTAAAAAGATTAAGGAGTAGGCTAATAAGTCAATTTTGGAAACGTTTTTTACACTTACTGTTCACTGTTCCTCCAGAGTAGGCATCCCTATGTGTGGCATGAAATATTGCTCGCTGGGCTAAATCATAGGCTTCTGGCACTGTCAAGTCAAAGCGATATCCACTGTCCATCACACCATAGGCATAGGGGTTCCCAGATCCCGTTGAAAACATGTTCCCACTCAGTCGCAGTCCATCCTCATCAACGTAGTATAACCCAGGACCCTAAATTGATCAGTTTGGTCAATATTCAAGCTCAAGGTTTTTTTTGTGATAAACAGTTTAAAGAGACTGTAATGGTTTAGTCTTAAGGCCCGTTCACACCATAAATGATAACAATGGCTATTACACCCAACTTTAGCAATATCAGTAAGAATATTATTGTGATCATTGGGGGATCGTAAGAGGGTATATCATAGAAGGAAGGTATGTGGCAGCTCAGTGGTTGGAGCATGGAGACTATAAACCAAGATTGCTGCTTTATCTGGAACTACAAATACCAGATGAGTTTAAATTAATGAAACAGAAAAGAGAAGCTTTGACATTGATCTCTGCCTGGAGGTAATTTAAGAAGGCCACACATGCATTTTAGTGATTCCCTACCTCTCACGATGCCAGAATCATAATATCAGATTATAATAAAACATTGACACCAAATCAAAATCCACTTGAATGTAATGTGCTTCCTCATAGCAAATGTGAAACTGCAGCACAAAACTGATCATTATATTATCATCATTTGTTTTGGATACTAATATACTGTCATAGTTTTTTATCTTTAGCAATCTTGGTGTAAATCGGCCTTTACTAAATCTAGCAAATACAGAATGGCTCAATGTAATTATTAAAAGATATATTGTGTAATACAAAAATATTATGTTATCAAAGTTGAGTAATTTTTCTGCTTGTTTGGGTGATCAAACATTGAAACATTGGTTAAACCAATGGAACCAGCTATGGCAGGACCACACATTTGACTGCTAGCTGTCAGATTTGAGGGATTTCTGCAGCTTCATTTGGTGCCGTATAGGCCTGGATTGGTATGTGATAGGATAGCTAAATGGTTTTAATACTTCATAAATTTCTGTTGTTTAATACTTCATGTAGTCTGTATGCAATACAATGTTTTCATCTCCCAGAAAGAATGTGTTTTATACTGACTTTACAAATGACACTCATCATTGTTATGCATTATTTTGCCATTTCTATATTTAGTGTCATTGCTAAGAGATAATAACCTGTAGGTGTACATATAGATAAATAGATATCATCATGTATTATGATAAGAAATGTTTGTTTATTAAAAACGTACCTTCTTGTCCCAGCCACAGATCATGGTACCCATGGAAAGACCCATGCCCCTATAATTTGCTACCATATTAGCCAGCAGCTTAGAGGCAGCAGACACAGATATTCTTTCCTTGTTCCTCAGCTTGTAAATTCTAAAGGGAATTTTGCATTGGTGATATGCTCAATGGTAAAAAGCAGTTGATCCTATATATTGGCTTTGTACGAACTATTTTTATTAGCATATGCAGCAAAAACAGAATTAGCAGGCCATACTGTGTCTTGAGTGTTGATTATTAATGGTTGGGTTAATTATCATATATATATGTAATATAAGATATTTGTTATGTTCTTAATGTGTATATGCATGTATGGTGGCACCAGCCTTCTCCATACTTGTCACGGGTGTGCTGACATAGTCTATGTACACAAACTCACCTGCACTCTTTGGCCAGGACCCTCTCCCAGTAAACACAGTCTGCAGCACTTCCAGACATGGTTCCCAGTAGGTAGGGATTAATTTCAATCACCTTTTTAAACATCTGAGTGCCTTAAAATAACCAACTCAGTCAGGCACTGACTCCAGGCCATGTAAATGCTACAATATGACATAGACTATACATTTGTATGTTGATTATGCAATGGTTAAATAGCGTTATGTGCTAATCTGTCCCAAACAAATACATGCAACTGTGGCATGTTGCAGTTTAATTTGCATTTTTTAAGCATGCATCATGCATAAATAGTTTAAAAAATTGGTTAATCTCATTGTGTCAATATGATTGTTGTAACAAAAATATCTGTTCTTCACTTACTGACGTAAGACCCCGCAGAGGCTCTTGAATCCACAGCCACCATCACCCCATGCTGAAATTTAAAAGCCAGAGTGGTGGTGCCATGTTCCAGCTTTATTTTGACACCTTCTACTCCATCTTCACTCTCTGTAAGTGGCTTTAAAAACTCCGCTGGCTAAAAAAAGAAATGACATTGCAAAATTGTAGTATGAGCATAATATTTACACATTCGGCAAAAGCGTATTCAGTGCATTGTAGTCAGTTTGTGTGTTCCCCAGGAGTCGAACCCATAACATTTGAGTTGCGTTACCAGGAACACGCTTTTAAAAAAAGTGTTTCAATTTGAGAGTGCTACAAGTGCAACAAATTTTCATAAACTGCCATACTTAACCAAAAAGTTAAGTATCCTTTAAGTGAGTAAATAATTAACTTTTTTTAACAACTTCAACAAAATAATGTATGCAGATATCTGTTTTCCAAATAAACGTGAAACTGACACCACAGAGCAGACGCTTAAGTTAAAAACGTGGAACATGAAACGACTCGTATTTAAGAGCGATAACGAAAGGTATAGCCTACAACTCACATCAACTCCGATCGGTACGGCCAACTCCGGTTCTCGGGCTGCAAAATTGAAGTGGTTGACTCTATCAACCGAAGCGCTCTCTGGGTTGAACGTGTCTTCTTTTACCCAGTCTGATATTCCGCAGACATCAAGGAGGGCCATTTTAATTTAAGGGCAGACTACCTGCAACGGATAAAGAGCTTCCTTGTTCACCAGCCTTCAAATCGAAACTGAAATAAGTATCTGATGCTCCGGTGTAAGAATTGGCGGGGAGGCTCTGATGTGATTCATTACACTTTATTTAGCCTAGTTTTTAAATAATCCTAAATGTGTTCAATGTAACGTTACATTATCACAGCCAACAGCATCAGAATTTGAAACATTGACTAATTTTTTGAAACAATCAAATAAAAAATGCTGCGCTTAATTTTGTGTGTTAATAAAAGTGTTATTGTTTTTTTTCAGTAATAATAATTGTGAATATCCAAGACAGTGGCAATAACGTATACATTTCGCTCATCTAGTTGTCGCGGTATAGGTTTATATGAACTTTCAGAGGATGACAAACACAGGCGAATAAAAAAAAGAGTACCTGTACTGATGTAATCAGTTACTTGGCAGAAGTTGGAATTCTAGGTTTTGTTACAGCTCATCAGAAGACACAATGCATTAATGATTCTCAAGGATGTAAAACATAAACAACTTCTAACCCTCTCTCATTCGTGTTGCTATATATTTAGGACTATTAAAATGCAAGAGCTGTCTAGAGTGGAGCCTAGCCCTGCTAAAAATAACAGAAACCATTACATATATTAAATTATTTTTTAATTAAGTTTCAATTACTAATCACAATCTTTTTAACATTGAAACCATTCAAAAATCATATTTGTACTGTTGGTGGCATATGACCAATATAGAATCCAAAGAAACCAAAATACTTTCCATTAAAGCCAATGCAATTCCTACAAAGATGACATAAAGATACCGGACATTTTCATTTAGGCATATAGCAGACTTTTATACAGAGCAAACTACAGTTGTGCCGTTACAATGATGCAATTCCCCCTATAAGAGGGTAATATTGTGATAAGTGACAATGTTCCAAAGTAAATTATTTTGTAAATAAAGAGTATTTATCATTTATTTTACTTTTTTATGCGGAGAATCTGTTTCTCTTTCTTGGCAAAAGCATATTATTTATAATTCTATTTCTTAAAATCACACAATATTCACTTCGTACGGAGTTAAAAAGTAATTATTTAGCCTTTATTCATAAAATCTCTTTTTTCTGGATTACAACTGGTATAATTACTTCATCACATTGAAGTGTTCTTCATGAATATCCTTTAAAAACAAAATGCTTTGTAAAATTTGATATCGAAATAACGAAACCAAATATGCCATACATTTATTGCAAGGTAGAAAACATGTATTCTTTTTTTATCAACTACAAGGATTTGCTCCTGACAGAAGTACTTTAAAAATGTTAACAGCAATTAAAACATCTTGATGTGCCGTCAAAATGAGGAAGTTTATTTGAAAATGTGTATTATGTAGTATCATCACATTAGTTAAACTGTCTTTGAAATAGCACAAAACATTGTCTAAACTTTACTTTTAATGTGCAGATTTATGGTGACTGTAAGCACAAATATGTATTGTTTGTCTTATACCTTATCATTAGTTACTGTAAAACTTCCATTTGATGACTGTCTCCTCCACTAAATCCATCTTCGTGCTATTCTTTGAGGACAGGGGTTGCTCCTTCTGGATATCTGTACCTTCTTTTCCCTGTTGGTTTCAAAGATGGACATTATTAAGAATGTGTGTGACTCAAAGGATAACAGCCTAACCAACATAAGGCAAACAAGTCTAATGACACAGAGATCCACATTGCTTCCAGAGCCAATGTCATTCATGATTCCTCTATGTATTGCATCAAAAACTAGTTTTGCCTCCTCCTGTATGCATACACACACATTTTAAATTGTATTATTACCGCAAATGGTGTTGAAAGGCTTATGAAAGGTTATTCTTATTTTCTTGGACATGTATGTAGAGAGAGTATAGGAAGAACATAAGATAAAAACATTTATTACAACAAATATTACACTTCAGCAACCTTGTCATATTGGGTTTGTTATGGTCTTCAAAAACAGCCAAAGCTGGGAGATCGCCCGAACCTAGAAGTGAAAAGTATTACAGATTGTGGGTTAACAATATACATTTATTTAGGTGAATATTTCCCCGTAACATATGAAAAAACACTTATCCTCTCTCTTTCTCTTAACAGGTAGTGGTCTAGCTTTTCTGGAAACTAGTAACTTTGTATTGGCACCTCGTATTATTACTCCTGACCTATTGTTTATTGCTCCCTGAACTCTCGAGTCTCAAGTCGGATTGGATAAAAGCGTCTGCTAAATGACTAAATGTAAATGTAAACATATATGAAATACAACCTGCGGTTTTTGGAAAATCATTAAGAGGTACAAACCCATTGTTGCAAATGGAGCTTTGTTCAGAGATCCATAGGGAACAACAGTGAAGATATGAGGGCCGGTGCAGTCCACCCCACCTAACAGCAGATCATCCGCGATCCGTTTCACCACTATACCGGAGGGTAGAGGGAGAGGAATCGTGCGTTGTAGTGTTGTTTGTCCCTTTAAGGCTGCTGTACAAAACATGGCGGCGAATTCAATGTATGTAGGGCGGCTCTGCATGTAGATATAAACAGCTTATTCTAAGGCATTCGAAACAAAAGGGTTCATTATGTAAGGTCTTTATACTCCTCTGAAGAAATTGTTTTGTATATTATATTGCATTTTTGTCAAATAGATCCTCCTAAAAACCCTATATTTTACTTTTAAGATCACATGTACAAGAAATGTACCCCGATAGCAAAATGAGACCCCAGTTGCTCAAAATCGGCTGGGAAAGCCTTGATGATGACACACTTTATTCTCATTGGACAGAATGTTTACATGTATGTGTTGCGTGTTTATTCTGACACACTCGGTTATGATACTTACAAATTCACACATTTTACGTTTATTGTACCGATCTAAATGCAAAAAAAAGGTTTTCCTATCACATTCACTTAATCAGTGATAAAGAAATTAATATACTGTGGTCTGCTGTAGGTTCAGGGCCCTGTTGCATAAAGCACCTTAAGTGTAATTTTCCCTTTACATATACCTAAATTTTTACTTAAGTTGTTCTGCTATTGTCTTTGGTAAAGGGAAATCACCCCTTAAGTGTCACACTTAAGGGAAAAACTTATGGTGCTTTATGCAAGCAGTCACAGCTCCATACGGGAAGCACAAAGTGTCCGACCTAACGGACGTTTTTTTTACTCTTTCCCCGCCTGCAACCCGCTGATCTTTGCCAGTTGGTGGCAGGCTACTCTGTGTCAACTCGAACAAGCCTATTAATGTCTTTGTGTTAAGTTATTTTGAGGGGACAGCAAATTTACACTGTTTTACAAGCTGTTCACTCACACTTTACAAGTGTCATTTCTTCAGTGTTGTCACGTGAAAAGATATAATAAAATATTAACATAAATGTGAGAGGTGTGCTCACTTCTGTGAGATACAAGGTTAATGAGGTGTAGTCAAGGTGAATAAGGGTAGTGCTGGACCCTATTGTGCTTTGAATTCAGATCAACTGTTTAGGTGTTATTTGTTTATTTATCTGTTTTATAATGTATAGCACAGTTTCTGAGTTCTCTGATGTTTGATTTTGCTAGAATCAGTATGCTACTGTGTTGTTTTAAACCCAAATGCTTTCAGTTTCACAGATATATTAGAAGTGAGCCATTCATTATTGATTCGAAGCAGGTTCTTTATCGGTGTATGCTGCAAAATGCTCTTCCACAGCTAAAAGAATTTCCCTAAGTTTCCCAGCTTTGTCATCCACACTATCATGTCATATTTTTATAATATAAATGTTAAGAATTGATCCTGTGGCAGTAAAACTGAGTAATCATTGATGAGATGTAAAACAGTGTTATTGTTGAAGGCTCATAAATTTGGCAAGGGTGCGGCTGGTTTGCATCTGATCCATTTAGAATTGCCTCCCCGTCCCCATCATTCAGGTCAGTAGATTTGCTTCGGCTTGGCATCACCAAGAAACAGAAGAAAGGAAATTGAAAGATTGCCGGCACGGTACTTTCCAGGGTGTTGTCATTATGCTTGGCAGGGGGCGGGGGGTAATTTTGTATCATGTCTGTGGCAAACAATAAAGTTATCATCCGACATTTTATAATATCTCATTGGGGAGCAGAAATACTCATAAGTTATTATCAAGCAGTAGCATGTTAGATCAGACTATCACTGTTGGCATTTCCTTTTCCGAAAGGGGGAGATAAAACACAACATCGCAGTCATGAACACACCATGAACCAGACGCAAGTGTGCAACCCAAACTGCCAAAACAAGAACAATAGGGTCTTTCCATTAAGGGCTCAAACATAGATGATCAACAGTAATGGAATATTTAGGGGAATACTAAATATTGTTCCACATAGTGACAAATAAACATTATGACAACTAATGTGATTACAAAAATGGTAAAAGCAATGCAGCAAAGATAAGATGATTTTCCCATGAACCATTTCTCATGTACTTTAAAAAAATTAGTTTCAATTTGAATATTTAATATTGAAAAAAATGGAAAGGGACTGGGTTGTATAAAAGCCCAACATTAACTTGTGCTGTGGCTATAAATGTAAACAAGTTTAAAATAGCAGAACTGTCATTTACTGAGAGAGTGAAAGTAATAATGTGCACACGCACCGCACCCAGTTTCTCTTGGCTATGATTTGGCACGTTTTATTTTTCAGTCACAAAATGGCCGGTAGTTACAAAATGCCGATGCTATAGCGCCACATGAATCTGAATCCGGCAACTTTGGGCAGTAACAAAAAGTCACGTGATTTCACAAAACTAATTCTGCATTCACAAACTTGGGAAATTCTGTAAACTCTGAATTCATTATTGATCAGCGATATCTTAAACATTAGTCAAGCAAATCATTTTTGTGCAGCAAATAAATATAGGCTTCATTTCAATTGTGACATTTCATCTTAAAATTTACCAGTACATACTGTGATACCCAAATCCCACAATTTGGCAATGCTTACAATGCTAACTCTAATCTAAGCCCCTGTGCATCAATATAGGCATAGCATGGCCAAAGTATATCAGAGAAAAACTGATACTTTGGCATATTAACCATACATGGATACCAAGGGTGCAGCCATTTTGTAGCAGGTAAAAGTGTGTCACCTTTATAAAATGGCGATCAGATCATTGTCATTTCCTCATTATTAACATTAGGAGGTGGTACAACATGCCCAGAGCGAGGTGCGTCCAAACAGGCAAATATGTAACCAGGAAAAAAAACAATGTACACTTTTTTTAAGCAAAACAAGGTTTACTTGTTTGAAAGTCAACACAGCCAAATTTATTGTCATCCCCAAATTGGTCTTTAATATACTGACTGTATGTGCCTGCAATCATTTCATATCAAGATTATAATAAAAACGAAATGTAGTTTTTTGGTGGACTGTTGTTGGCTTTTATAAGGAGGTAATGTGAAATGCGGTCAGTTTCAGATAAACATTCTAAAGATTTTATAAAAAGTTTTCGTTTCATTAATTTAATGTGCACTTTATGATATTATTTTCCGTCACAAACACAAATAATTACTTGAAATGGTATTTTCATGCATCATGACTCAATATCATCATGTTTGAAGAAAGTAAGGGTGACTATCCCAGTACCATGACAGCATAGTTTGCAGAACATTTGTTGTCAACAACTAAGTTTGAAATACTGCTTCGGTTTCTTGATTAGAATACAACAAACACAATGGTGCTACAGGCAGATTGCCAGATAAACAGGACTGGTGACTCTGACATTTCAAGAGAGTCACATGGTTTCCTAGAACTGATTGTGCACCATTACTGACTGCAGAATTCATGTAAACACTATTCAGACTTAAATTCTTTTGATTCAACCCTAAAGTCACCTACGTGCTTTTTTATTTGGATGACTGGCTAATATTATTTTCACATATCATTTTCAGATATTTGTGTTATGTGAAGGAGTTTTTTTTATTACTGAAGGGTGTATGTTACACCTGCAATTTGTATTAGAATTCCTGCCCAGGGACTACAGAGGAAATTTAGTTATGTTGCTTATTCTAGGGGCAATCATTAACTTTCGATTGTCCATGTTTAACAAATAAACAATTAAGTACGATTTTTAATATAAGTTGTTTGGAATAAGGGATTTCATTAACTTATTAATCCTGAATAAAAGATTTTGAAGGTTTTATGCCATGTCTTGACTACATCAGAAACCGAGATGACACTTGACGCCATCTTTATTTCTCTGATTACATGATGAATGAATTTAATAATTAAATAATTTTATCTAAAATATATCATATTGTGACAACCTTATATAACTTGACAGTTCATTAGTAAAACAAGTCAAACTTTTTGAAACAATACTTTATTTACACTTAAAATAATTTTCTAAAATGCCAAAGATTTACATCATATTTTTCAAATAAATTATAATCCTTTCGAGTGATGATTTATTGTATGAACAGTTCTATATTTTAAAGACACAGATCTTTGCGATTTATGACTGTGATCATTCAAAGGCAATTATTTACAATTATAATTAAACATTTGTTACAGTAATTGTGGAGTCCTATTCTGTATTTTGCCATATTTGACCTTTATTGTGTCAGAGTGTCATTTTCCTGGTTGTCATTAAAGAGCCTCTCTATGAGTTTATAGTAATTTCCCTTCCTGTCCATCAGTTCTTTATGAGTACCCTGCTCCACCACCTGCCCGCCGTCAATCACGACAATCTGATCCGCCTTCTCAATGGTCTTCAGCCTGTGAGCAATCACAAGCAAAGTCTGGGTCGGGCAACTGGCCAGGGTTTGTTGAACCTGTAAAATAAAGAAACATTAAAAGAGTGTGAAAGATTTTTAAAATTTGAATGTGAGCTATAGCTGCATAGTTGTATTTTACCATTTGTTCACTTTCAGTGTCCAAAGAGCTGGTCACCTCATCCAGTATGAGGACCTGAGGTTGTCTGATAAGAGCTCTGGCGATCGCAATGCGCTGCTTCTGACCCACAGAGAGAAGACAACCACGCTCTCCCACATCTACAAATAAAACATGACTATGTAATTTTTTTTGTATTTTGACTCTCTTTACTCAACATGCCCGAATCTGAAAAGAATCCTAATAACCCACAACAAATAGAGTAAAAAACAAATAGTCAGACGTGTTTCCTATCCACTTATAAAATCATGAGAATGTAGAGAGAGTTAATGTGTTTAATTTACCTGTGTCGTATCCATTTTCCAGTTTGCAGATGAAGGCATGGGCATTGGCTTTACTGGCGGCATCTTTGATCTTCTCCATTGAGCAGCCAGGCAGACCGTAGGCGATGTTCTCCCGTACGGTACCAGAGAATAACACGGGCTCCTGACCCACCATCGCTATCTGAGAGGTATTTGATTACATGTTATTTTTCTGCCCTCCTTTCTTTTGTGTCCAGACCCACTTAGACAGGGTACACCCCATATTTAATTTAAGATGATTAAAACAGGGACAGAGATATTCTTAAGCAAGGACTAGGCCTTAGTTAAATTTGGACATTTAAGTAGTTTTTACAAACATGCATTTACAAAAATGTTGTGACAAAATAATTGCACTTATGTATTTTTAAATAGGTCACTGCAAGCTGTTTTCAGGTTAGACAGCTCTAATATTTACTGTAGTCTATGACTTATCTTAAGACCTGTTCAGGAAACCACCCCATTATTGATGTACAGAGCCTCACATTTGTTACAAATATTTTAATGTCTTATAATACCTTTAATGTGGAACAATAAGACTTAGCAAAAAATTTAGCCTCTAGCATCTGGCTATTGTAAATATATTTTCATTTTTTTTAAATCATTGATAATTGAAAGATGAAAATAAACCCCAGAAATAATGCCACATACCCCCAAGTTAAAGTAATTTGTAACCACAATATGGTTTGTATCAAAGTAGTCACCTTGCTGTGTAAGTATTGATGTTGATAGTTTTGTATTGGTTTTCCGTCTAACAGAATCTGTCCTTGCTGAGGCTGGTAAAATCTCTCCAGGAGACTCACACAGGTGCTCTTTCCACCTCCTGACATTCCCACAAGAGCGGTCATCTTACCTGGCTTCAACTCCAGGGAGAAGTCCTGAAAATGGATGAAAAATACATTTTGTGATTAAGGTAAGCGATTTTTTACAATTGTGTTGGAATACAAGATTTCTGTCCTAACCCTAACCCTTCATATGAATGTTAAAAAGTCTATATTGCCATGTACCAGTGGTCTCCAAACACTGAAAACTCAAACCTTAATTTTAAAGGTCAATATAGAGAACTTAGTAGATTCATTCAGACGGCTGTACCTGTAAGACATTGTGGTCGGGTCTTCTTGGATAGGAGAAGTTGAGGTTCAGAAAGTTGATGTGTCCTTTCAGAACATCGGGCTTCAGGTCACCATCTGTACTGACTTCAGGCTTTCGATCCAGATACTCGAACACCTTACCGGCTGCGCCCACTGAGTTCAACATGTCTCCAAAGATATAGATCAAAGTCTAGGATAGAGATGGACAAATATTAGACAACACTTAAAGAAATAGATCACGCATAAATTAAACTCATTCATCCTCATTTCATTTTCCTTTTGATTGTTCATATTATCAGCATGATTTTCACGCAATTTTGACAGAATTTGAAATTTTGGGTGAATAGTTAATAATAATATCAAAATTGTTTAGCTGAGAAGGCCAATGACAATGCAGATTGTATTAAATGAGAACAGAACAAACTTTACATTGACTTTTACGCAAACTTTTGGGGAATTTCTATCATCTCAGTCTGAGGGCTTCAAATACGTATATATTGTAATTAATTGTTTAATTGAATAAACTAATCAGCAAATCATGTTAGTAATTCTATTAATGATAAAAAAGTAATACCCTAATGTTGTTTCCAAGATCTGACTGATAGAGGATGAAGGAGACGAGATTCCCTGTGCTCATCTGTCCATACTGGATGAAAAGTCTCCCATAGTACAACATGGCCACATTCATTCCTAATTCTGTCACCTGCAAACCACACGCATCATCATGAAGAGAATTTGGTTTGAAGGATGTTTTACGGAAAATGAAAATAATTTTAAACACAAAATATACAGACCCGTCTGGCAAGCAGGTAAATCGCCCTGACTGTGTCCCGTCGGGTCTTCAGATTATGGGTGTCCATCAAGCAGACTCCATATCGACCAGCTTCTCCCTTTTCCATCCTAAAACTCTTCACAGTCCTGACACCTGACACAGCCTCACCAGCAGTTTCATTGGCTCGTGCCATAGAGTCCTGAACTTCTTTTGACAGTCTCTATAAAGGGCATTAAACGTATACTATTAAAGAACATACAGAGAAAACTGACCATAAACACATTCATCTTTTATGGTGTCTATGTCTCCATACCTGATAATGTGTGTCATAGATGTTCTGCAGCAATCCTGTCAATGGTGTTTCCATTAACATCAGTAATGTAAGCTTCCAGGACAGGCTCATCATCAGATATAACATGCCCAGAGTTTTAATCGTGGTCCGCAGAAGAACGTTGACATTCATGCCTACAGCCCGGCCCATCAGAGTAGTGTCTGTGGATAGCCTGGACCCAATATCACCTGCAAAATAAATTGCCAACCAAACATGAAATGCATTACTTGTAAAGATACAGAAGTATCGCAATAGCTATTGTATTGGCTCTACCTGTCTTTACTGACTCAAAGAACCCAATGTCCTGCCTTACAAGGGACCCAAACAGGTTCACCTTTGCTCTGCATGTGAAACTATTGATGGCACACATGAAGAGGCCTCCACGACATCCTGAACTGAAAGAACTTAAAAACAAAAACATTCATTAAAAAAATTAAAGTAAACATATAATAATATTTTTATTGCTATACCAACCTTCCTAATGAGAATAATGCCATGAAAAATATAGCTGATCTAAAGCTATCCCACTGGTACTTGGAACCCAAAATGTCAATCACTTCTCCTGTGTACAGTGGGATGAACATCTCACCTGACAGCACACAAGATGTCACACATCTCAATTTAAAAACTGGTTTGCATTACACTTATTTTAAGCATAAACACAATGCAGTACATTACTCACAGAGGACGGCTAAGGTCAGAAAGACAAAAGCTCCACACAGGAGCAGGTAGTCTGGCTTGTAGAAACGGATGACCCGCATGAAGAGGACCCGAGACTTCTGTTTTCTCACTTTGCCTTGAGCATCTCCATTGCTGTCAGGGAATGTGGTCTCCCAAAACAGACAAGCTAATGCAGCAGCAATGCTACCGACCAGCCACGTATTAAATTTATCGAGCCGATAGTTGCCGAAACAAGACGAGCGTCCGGTTTCATAAACCGAACTAATGATACAGTGAACGATGACCCATCTTTTTATCAACGGATCTGTCGCGTCTTTAAAGAAAATCAACCCGGTGTATAGAAGTGTGCATCGCAGAGCAGATTCAACCCATTGCCGTAACAAATTATAATCCAGATTCATCGTACGAGACTTTAATACATTTCCGCCGAGGTCCAGCGTGTAAACTATTAACATGTCGATACATAATATAGACGCGAACGTCAAAACCTTGTGCATGTTGTTAACGGATTAGCTTCCGATATAAATAAATTGTGTTATTATTTGTATGCTGTTTCCATAAAGATAACAAGCGTTGTTATTATTGTCTCTGTACCGTTTCTTGCACCCACACGGTGTTCGAGGTCTTCATCTCTGTTCACTGCGCCGGGTCAGATAGGGACACCGACACTGTTGTCGTTTCACTTTCGATTTACTTTAATTAGGGGGTTTCCATAAAAAGCACCAAAAAATAAAGGCTCATCTGTTTAACTTTTCAGTTTGTCTCTCTTCTAGTTAGTACATAATTGTTCATACAAATATTTCAAGAGTTTGGTTCCAAAACTCTAGTATTCTCCAAAAATCGTGTTTTTTAATATTAATCAAACTGAAGTTGGTTTTTATTTTATTTAAGCCATAAATAAACAAATTAAGCTGGCTAACACAATAAAAACTTGATAAAAAAATATAGAAACAATATTTTGAAAAATATTTAAAAAGCTCATTTTGGAACCAAATTCTTCAGACGCTGTGAATAAAAGCAGTAAAGGTTTATTTTTTGCTAAGACACGTTTAAGAGATATTTTAATATATATTCAGTTTTCCTCATTAAAAAAACTCAAAGCGATTAGAAAAATACGTTCAATTTAAATGATAGATATACCGATACGTGAAAATAATGTCAAAATGATCTTAAAGTAAACGATCTTTTTGAAGAAGGTTGTTTTTACACAAGCTTGTTCATGAATTCATAACTAGAAAGCCACATGCAGCATTTAACTGTACGGCCGTAGGCGCCTGAAAAAAAGCAGCATGTGGGGGAGGGGATTTTTAACACATCCCCCTTTTTCAAAAGCGTGGTAATCAAGATCACGTCACAGCTCGTCCCTTCCAGGATAGCATCAAATTCAGTCTTAATTTTGGCATTTTTTAATGTTTTTTTTCACAGTCTTTGTGTGAAACAGAATTAGGGTCGTTATTTTCAGGTCAGCCAAAAGCTAGATCCTGCATGGTTTGAGTTGTGGTATACCTGAGTGCCCTTGCACTTTTGAGAAGTTTCAATCATTTAAGTGTCATATGTATCGACACCATGGCAAGACAAAAAAAGCGACTGCCTGAAAACAAAGCTCAACCCCAGAATGTTATTTTGTCATGTCAGGTTAAGGATTGCAAATTTGAGAGCACTGATTTTTCAAGTCTGTGTGCACTTAAAATGGCATATAAAGAATGGAAAAAATGTGGTCTGTCCTTACTTAGGTTGTGTTAAATATTTCAAGGTTAGGTCGACCTTTTCCTCTCATTTAAGTAGAACCCATACATTTTCACAACCTGATACTGTTTCAACTGTTTAATTTTTCTTATATTTTAATAAATAAAATTTTAATCATTTGTTTCAATGAAATTATTCAATAAAAAATATGTTTGATGCAAACATTGCTTGGATTGTCTTTTGAATTATAATGTCAAGTAGGGTAGTTTTGTAATATGAATAACTATAGATTTATATCTAAACTAGCTATGATATATAATCTTTTTTGTAATTAAATAGTAATAATGTGGCAATATAGGTATTACAGCAAATTACAGTATAATACAAAAACAGTAATATATATGTTATATATATATAAGTTATATATATGTATGTAAATCAAAATACAGTGACTTACTGGCAACCGTGCTGCCAGTAACTTACTGTAAAAATACAAGGAAATCTTTAACAGTGTATGCTTGCCATAAAAAGGACGTAGTTCAGACAAGATTTTGGTCGGGTTTTGGTTAGCCACAAAGTTTAAAGCAAAAAACTGACAATAATAATATGATCTAATAATATGATACTATTTGTGGTGGAGTAGGCGGGGCGAGACCGAGAGGGAGGAACAGGGGGCGGGAGTGCCGAGTGCGGCCACCGCCTGCCAGAGGCCGGTGCCTGCGTCCGTCCTCCCAAGGGGGAGGAGCATGGGACTGGGAACACGCCCCGACTCCTCGCTATAGGAGGTGCCACCGCCGACCGCCAGGGGGCGGACGGTCGAGCCGTCCACCGAGGGCCCAGGGCCACCGCAAGGCACCGCGATGGAGTGTACCCCGGCTGGTTGAGGACCAAGCGGCAGCATGTTGGGGAACCGGACTATAATGTTTTCCCCCTCTCTCCCCTCTTTCTTTCTGGTCGCTCCGAGGGCTCCTGTCTCCGTTGTCTCGTCTCGTCGCTGCATGCCCCCAAAGGAAAGGTACTCAGAGAAGGAGGGGGGAGCAAGCACAGTCTCGGGGGTACCCCCGCCTGTGAGGGACAATGGGGGTATGTAGTGGAGTAGGCGGGGCGAGACCATGGTTCGAGATCGGTGAGTAATTGTTAGTGAGCGGCAGTTGTACGCGCACAAGTCTCGTATCACGTAGGAGATCGGGAGCATTAAAGAGAACGAGCGACCAGACCGTCGATGAGAGAGGACCGGGCCCGAACATGTTTATGTTTGTATTTATGTTTTATTCGCCGGCAATCGTCCGTGAGGGGCTGCCGGCTGTCTTTTTACCGTTTAAATGTTTGCTGGTTCCCATCTCCTTCCTTCCTTTTAATTAACCTTTCTGCACTAAAGGGTTAAATTTGTGGTATCCCTTAGCAGGCACATCAAAAAAATGTTTATATGATGTTATATTATATAAACATTTATATCATTAAAAACGATTTTATATTTTTTATATTATTTGTATTGGTGTTTTCTGTGACAGAATGGTATAGTTTTAGCATTGAGAGCCGACTGGTTCGCCTGCTTTTTAATCACTGATCCAGTATTCGTAGTGCTTCATGAAGTCTGATGTCTTTGCAGATACGATGATGTAGTTTGCCATGCATCTTGGAAGTTGTAGTCAACTTGCGAATACAGCGTTAATTGCGGCCTATGAAAAGGACTTTATTTCCCAGAATGCTTCCTCTCACTAGAAGAACCAGAAGTCCGTAATTCAAATTCTCCCCCAGATATTTTTTATGCACTTAATCTTTTACATTGTTTTAATTTAATCCCTAATATATGAATTTAGTGCTCAGTTTATTGTTGCTGTGTTTTTTGTAAATATTTACAGTATGTGTTGTTTTTAGTTATTTGTTTGACATTATTTGTTGCGTATTTTCAATTGTCAATTTTTTAACGTGCATATAGGTACTATTGCATAACCCTCTTGAACGCTCCAAAAGCATGACTGAATACCTGTATCAACAATTTGTATCATTTATCTTTGACATATTTAAACGACCTGAAACCTACTAACTTTTAAAAAGGTTAATTATTACTTGATTGATAAACTGGATGCAGCGGTTCACATTAGGATTTGTGTGTGTTTGTAAACTTGTATGTGTTTTAAGGTTTGGCAACATCAACAAACAACAGATTGAAACAAATTGATATTTTTTTATTGTGGTGTATTTTGTTCTACTCCATAAGCAAGTTACAACAAATAGATACACAATGTGGTAGGTTATTGTCCTTAAAGAACAAAGTCATTCGTTTTACTGGTCAAAAAACTTGGGTAGTTCATTTCCTAAGATACACTTCTCTTCTGTTCCATCTTTATCAATAGTGACAACATACGCGACGCCTCCGCTTGAACCATCCCGACCCATTGCCAGAGTAAGTGCTACAGAGAGAAAGAGACCTGATTTACCCACTGAAGCTCAACGGTTTGAGTCTGATCATTGCAAAACAAGCATTCAAACAAGACAATCAGCACCATGATCGGGGTCATCGATCATACATGTTAATCAAACTACAGCATTGTGTGCATGCTGCAAAAACAAGTTACAAAATTTGTTTAAATAACATTTGGCCAAAAATCTTAACAATGTTATCAGGGTTTAATATAATTTAAGAGATTCTCTAACTTGACATACGTTATATCTTGAAATACGTATATTGCTCTGACAAAGATCTTACCATTCACAACAAACTCTTGGGTTTCTGTCTTTGTCATGTTCTTTCTGAACTCTGCGTCCACAAACCCATTAATGTAAAAGCTTCCAGACCCACCAATGGCAAAAGGCTGCTTGGTCAGTAAACCGCTCAGTGTTGCATAAACCTGTTTGGATTAAAGGTTGTAGTGAATATAAAGAACCTAATGCTATAGTGTATATTGAATATTATACTATCTTGTATCAATTTGAATACTAAATTCAAAATAACCAATCCAAATAATCCTAATGAACCAAATAAAATAACCAATATATATAACAAATGCAGTTTGCAATAAACCCAAATATTAGCTTACCTGTCCACCTTCTTTTCTGTCCCACCCTGCAACTATTAGATGTGCTGATAGTTCCTCTTTGTATTTGTATGAAATATTCTTCACCAGTGTGGCAGCGGAGCATACCAATGGGTCATCTTCCACTTCAATACTGAAAAATATAAGAAGGTTTATAACCTAATGTTATACATAAAGAGAACTCCAGGATATTTATACTGTAGTAATACCTGTGCACATCCAGTTGGTAGTTTACAATTTCAGCAATAGTTTGAGCATCAGCCGCTGATCCAGATAAAGCACAGTAGATCTTGTCATGGAGGGGGGACAGCTTGTTCATCACACGATTCACCACAGACTCCCTTAGAGAGAGGACAGAGAAGAAGAATTTAGTGTTTCAAATAATCACTGAAAAATTGCAATGATTACCTCTTTTGTAAACTCTATAATACTGCTTTTTAGTTTTATTTTAAAGTAGGATGGCAATGTTAGTTTGAGTAAAAAAAATTGTGTCATTGTATTTCCCACTCTTTAACTATACAAATACAAAAAATCTATGGAATAAAATGCAATTACTATGAGTCTTCATTAAAAACCTTGAAGCTTCAAGAATCAAAGACTGTCAATATTGCTCATTAAAACACTGTCCTCTTCTCACCCATTTAGACACAAAAAGCACATTTTATATAAAGGCTTCCCTAGGGTTTTTGGTTATTTAAACTTATATTAAGTGCTCAAGTCTAATCCATTGTACAGTATAATGGCTATAACGTTGATGTTTTACCCCGCAGACACACGAGAATCAGACCCCAGGACAACACCACCGTCAAAGGTTACAGCGATGATGGTCGTCTGAAAAAGCAAACATGCAAAATTGTAAAAACAAAGGTTATTAAAGCATTCCTAATGACGATTCCCAATGACCATTCCCATGATGTAAATTATTACTGAGAGTTATTGTTAGGTAGCCTAAGCTTAAACATCGGTACAACGAGTCTTTAGTCGTATGCTCATCTAAGCGCACTTTACCGTTTCAACTTTAAAACTCGTTTCACTTTAGGCTTAGTCTGTGTTTAAATTAATGCAGCTTAAAAAAATAACTCTAGAAGCGATTACTTACACCTGTTTTGACTTCCTCGGATAGCCATCCCGGTTCTGCGAGCAATTCCTCCGACATGTTGAATGAAGAGAAACTGACGCGTCGACTACCTGTTTGCGCAAACGTGTATGCGCTCGATACTCGATAGCGCGCGTCAAATGAAGCGCAAATGAATTAAACTACAAAAAACGAACAATGTTGTCTTCATGTACTGTCAGGCCTGCAGTAGTTTTAGGACGCTCACATTATTCCTCCATTTTCTGTCTATAACAGAAAGTGAAAGGAATTGCTTCCCCATTGTAGTTTATTTATACGCAGTTGGTGCGAAGGGGCTGAGTTTACTTTCCTTAGCCTATACGCTGCATAGAGAAAAGAATGTCCGAGAATCTTACAGTTGAAAACTTTCAGATCATTTAGTCAAATGTAAGTCTTATTAGAATAGATTAATCCTTGGTATTGATTATAGCACTTATTATGTACTGTATGTCTACAGTTTATTAACTTAAATAAATCTAAACTTATTTTTTATACTGTTTCTATGTAGGTTTTGCTTAAGTCTGTTCTAAGCTGTGCAATTCAATATACAATATTAGTAACATAACAAAAATGCATTTTCTCATATCGCTTTTTCTGTATGTCCTATAAGTATTTTCTGTAACAGTTTTAACATTGTGTACCATACCGTACTGTCCAATTCAGTTTGTCTGACTACATAAACCAACAATAATGTAAAATGATCAAAATAGGCATGTTGTGTATGTTGTAGAGGAATCAGACTGTACAACATATAATTTTTGTATATTTATTATGAATAACAAAACAGTGTGATATGCACCTCAAATCACAAATCTACACGCTTTGAAGCACAAAGTAGTGATGTTTTTTTTAAACAAGCTAAGTCTTCCTATTCATTATGGAACTTGGGGAGTTTATCCCCTGGAACGACTACATGCTTGGCTCCTGCTTCAGTGATCACAACCAGGTGAACCACACCACCGCTCACATTGTCTCGACCCATAGCCAGTGCCAAAGCTGCAGAAGTGAAACACAGAGGCATTCCCATCAGTACATAAAGCATTTTTCATCTACACACATAAATTATGCAAGCGGACTTATTTAATTTTGAAACCTACTGTTACTATATTTGTTTAACATTTTCTAAAATTATACTACACCATTTTTTGAAAACTGTGTAGCCTCTTCCAAAGTCATGTCAGGTTTGAATTTGGCATCCACGTAACCATAGATATACGTGCTGCCTGATCCACCAATGGCAAACGGCTGGCTAAGCATCATTCCTCCCAAAGCAACTGTGTATATCTGTGCAAACACAAAACATTTGCAAATGAGGGGAGAGGTGTGTACAGTATAATAATAAACAAAAATCATGCTGCTGTGTTTTAACCTAAAAAATGTTGATTCAGCTTCACACTATCAATACATAATACTAATGTTACTGATAAGTCATTACTTCTATGCGGACTTTCACTGCAGACCTTATTTTGTTATTAATATCAGTATTATATATTTTCATTATTATTCTGGAGTTTTCATGAGAATATCTGGCCGTTGTGTGACTGATGTATAACTGTCAGACTGTTCCCCTTGTCATCTGCGTGTATGTCATTGACAAGCATCACCTGTGGTCCTTTTTTCCTGTCCCATCCAGCTGTGATGAATCCCGCCTGCAGCTCCTCTTTGTTGTTATAGCAGAGTTCCTTCATAATGGAGGCTGCAGCTTTTACCAAAGGAGGAGAGTCCATCTGAATACTGTAGGAAAGGATGGAGTGAGTAAAGAAAGATACAGACAATGATTCAGATTTTTAGCCTTTTTTTAGAATGTTTTAGTGGATACAGAGACTAACACAACCTGTGGAAAGACAGCTGAAATTTGGCCATTTTGGTAACAGCTTGTGCATCTGCAAGTGATCCGGATATGCAGCAGAATATTCTATCATGCACTTGTATCAGCTTGTTGATGGTTTTTGATGAGACGTAGGACCTGCAGGCAAATGTTAATAGTTAAAAAATTATATATTACTGCATTAGGCCTATCCGAGAATAAACGATGTGTTGGAAAATACTCACTCTCCCATAGAGGCTCTGGAGTCAGATCCAATAATAACACCTCCATTAAATTTAACCGCAAGAATTGTGGTCTAACCAGAACAAAAAAATAACAATAATTCAGGGTGATATGTTTATAATTAAGAAAAAGTCTTCCTGTAGCTCAGTTGGTGGAGCATGGCATCAGCAGTGTACATTTTATGAGTTCCCAGTATGCACACATTATAAAATGTGCACTTTAACACTGTAAGTGACTTAGGAAACATGCCTGCCAAATGGATAAATGGAAAATTTCTTTTAACAGGTTTTAGAATGACATGCAACACCATTCAGAAAACAGGGATGTGAAAACGATTAGATAATTATGTCTGTTGTCTTAAATAATTGACTTTATGCGCTTTAAACCAATATGCATTAGTATGGTAGATTTTCTGCGTCATGACGCACAACGTCAACATGCTCAGCTCATCAAAGTGAAAGTAACTTTAACAAACGTGATAAATATACAAACGGCAAATCTATCATAACATTAATTTTAAAGTGTACGCTTTATAAAAGTGTCTCAGACGATACGAAAGCCACCAGCTACCCAAACGCCGTCGCGTATTTGTGACCAAGTGCGCGTAAGATTTTCAAACAAGCAAAAGGTTAACTGCATAAAATGGGGGGCTATAAAGATAAACATGACTTACCCCTGTGCTGACCCCCTTTATTTGCGAGTGTAGCTGCAACCGTTCCATTGTATAAACTCAAATAATCAGATTGTGGATGAATGTGTCGATGCAGAGTCGCTCCTCCGAACACAGTCTGTCACCTCCGCCCTGGTGGTCACGAAGCGAAGTGAAGTAAAGTCAAGAGTCCCTCAGTTCCTCCAACGACATCAAACATGGCACTTTCTAGCCTCCTCGAACCTCCCTTGTCAGGTTTTAACTTCGAATATTCAGCAAGGTAAGAGATTGCAAGATAAACACAGTTTTATGATGATAACGTTATATTGCCTAAAACGTAGAAAGTAAGTTTGAAACGATTGTAATTGTTACTTTGTGCTGTCGGTACAAAAGTGAAAGTAATTTAGACGCAATTATTCCCCAAAATAAAACGTATAGCTACCCTTTGATACCGTTTTCTACACTATTATCTGCTGTATAACTTATTACTGGTGATATTTATTGTGTGAGCATTGTTCTCCATTCAGAAATTTTGTACTGGAGACTAGTTCAGATGAGGGGAAAATCAAGGCACCAAAACCGATGAAAACAGGCACCACCATTGCTGGAGTGGTTTATAAGGTAACCATTGAAATGTGAACAAAACTTTTTTCGTCATACATTTGCCTTTCACAAGTAGAAATGTAACAGTGTGTGTGTATATTTGTGTGTAGGATGGTGTTGTGTTGGGAGCAGACACAAGAGCAACCTCTGAAGAAGTAGTTGCAGATAAAGTATGTGCCAAGATACACTTCATCGCACCTAACATATAGTAAGTATACTTCTTTACCTAACCTAACATAGCATAGTATACTTATCACTTAGTGTTCTGTCTCAATGCTTTATACTAATCACTGTCAGAATTAACAATTATTCCAAAATGACATTAGTCTGAAATGAAATAAAACAGCTTTAGTAGTCAATTAAAATTTATATTGTGCTTTTTTACATTGTTTCAGAGCAGCTTTACAAGAAAATTAAACCTATTAAACATATAGCATACATATACAGAACATCACATGAGATTTTTGCTAATTTCATTGTCCTTATAAGGTTATAATCGTCTAAAACAATATACACTTTTCTTGAGACTATTTGACATTTTGCCAGCTTGCCTTTGTGCCTTTTCAGCTTAAACCCATGGAGAATTTATAATAATACAATGAATAAGAGTGTAGTATGATGAAGAGAATGTGCAGTTTACCAGCATTACATTCTTAAAAAAGTGATAGAGAAGATTGTAGTTTATTCATGGTAATAAAAACTATACTACAGAATTTACAGATAAGCTAATATCATCTGTCTACCAATTAGCAAGCCAAGGAACCAAAAACTCAAGATATGTATTCATTTTTTGTTTGTTAGTTGTTGTGGAGCAGGAACAGCAGCGGACACAGAGAAGACAACAGATATGCTGTCATCAAACCTCACCATTTTCTCCATGAACAGTGGCAGGAACCCAAGGGTCATCATGGCAGTTAACATACTACAAGACATGCTCTTCAGGTGTGTTTGTTTGGCTTAGATAGTAATGTTTTTAAAGCTGCTGTATGGCATTTTTATGCATTAATCCTAGTAAGAATAATGCTTCTACAGTACAATGTACTGTATGATACAGTGTGAATATCTTTTTCAATAAATTTGCACTCTGGTGTCCTTCATCTTATATATTTAGTTCCTTTTACAATTTCCTTGAAAATTTTTTAAAGATAGTTTGGGTCTGACAGTTTTGATACACATAACAATATCAGGTAATGCACATTCCAAGCTCTTTTAATTCATACTAATACCTGTTCACAATAATGTGTAACTGCTTTGCTCTTTCTCAGGTATAAAGGTCAGATTGGAGCTCATCTTATTTTAGGGGGTGTTGACTGTACTGGCAGTCATCTGTACACAGTTGGCCCATATGGGAGCATGGACAAGGTGCCATATCTAGCTATGGGTACGTATGTGTTGTATAGTCATTGATAATGATTCATATGTACTATGAATGTGTAAAAATTCTTTACCAGTCAGATGTTTATTTCTGCTTTAATCGTAGTTCACAATATATAAAATATGAACAACAAACCCCTAATGTATTTTGCATATTAACATATCATATATAAACATAATAGTTGTTTCTTTGTTTTGATTTAGGATCTGGTAATCTGGCTGCTATGGGCATACTGGAAGACAGATTTAAAGCAAATATGAATGTAAGTTTTAAATGCTTGCTACGTCCCCGTTGAAAACTACTGATGAACCAGAATCCAAATACATGGACTAAAACTTCAGCTTTCTGACCCTATTGTTAATCATGTTGTCTTTAGCTAGAGGAGGCTAAGGCATTGGTGAGTGATGCTGTCCATGCAGGCATCATGAGTGATCTGGCTTCAGGCAACAACATAGACCTGTGTGTGATTACTAAAGAAGGGGTGGATTACATCAGACCTCACAAAGTGTCCCCTTATAGCTTTACGAGGTAAGACCACATATAGTAGCATGTTAAAATATAGATAAACAGCATTTTAGTTACAACAATTAAACAACATGTTGGCATATTAGAAGTATAAACCTTTTTTGAAATTGCAGAGTGTCTTATATTGATTATATATTGATATCTTTCTGTATGTTCCTCACAGAGAGGCAAAGTATAAATATAAGCCAGGGACAACCCCGGTTTTAACTAAAACCGTGACTCACCTGGAGATGGAGTTGGTGCATGAGACGGTTCAAATGATGGAAACAGCAGAATCAAGCTGAGCCACGGAAAACATTGTGATACAACTGTTTGTCCTAAAAATGTGTAATGCTTCACTTTGAATTACTTTTCATGTGTGACCTTTGTCGTATATTTCCCTGGCGGGGATGTAGAAGGCAATAAAATATTTCCACCAAATACAATCAACAGTGTTTTTGTCTGTTTTATATCCACAAATATTTATTTGAATACCTTAGATACAAGAACAGAACATGAAAAAAATGCAATGCAGACACTTCAATACATTGTAGGTAATTCTATACAGTAGGTATGGTTAATTTGTAATATCAATAAGTTTTTAAATTAAAGTTTTAGAAACAAGCATTAAAAAGTGAAGCAACTTGTGTTATTCATATGTAGGCTTTTCTTATTTGTTCCATTAATAAAACATTAATCAGAAAAGGAAATAATGGTCAGTGAATGATCTTCAATGCTCTTGTTTCGCACTGGAAAGCAAAAACATGATACATTAGGTAGGTTCAGTTCCTTTTGTTATTTGTACATAAAACTTGTTTGGCAGTTTAAGACAGGTGCTTTTGTATGCTTTAAGGCAGCATTAGGGTGTGTCACGATTAGGTTTCCTGTGAATTTTACACCTGGTCTAAACCTGCATCTGCTAAATCTGCCTATATACAGATGATGCTGAGACGCCATTGGTCAACCAGTGGAGTACAAAACACTTCTGTAAAATGATAAATGTATTCTTATATAAAATAATCTTTAATAACATTACTTCATCTAATAGAATAAAAAACAAATAAATGTTGTTTAAATGTATTCATTGTTTAAAAATAAATGTTTTCTTTAAAAGTGTTCAAAGTCGAAACTATGTTAAACAGCTTCTCTAAATCTTTCGGTTTCGAATTGATTTTCTTCCGCACACAGATCGCGTTTCCTTCATGTAAAATAGCCACATTGGGGTCTTTTTTGTCTAAACGTTTTTAATTATTTACACGAATAGTCCTTGTTTGTTATAAAAAATGGCTCTTTTGGACGTCAGTGGATATAAACATCACTCCTCGTCGCAGTTTGGCTTTAAACAGACACATCTTCTCGACCGGCTGAATCATTACAGTTTTGGGACAAAATCCCCGGAGTTCGCTGTACCAGTCGGAGTAGATGTAAGTCACTTTTTAAAACCTTTATCGTTGTCATTACATTTCTAGTTAATCCTGAATATCGAATCATAGTCTTTGATGACATTTTATTGTGTCCGACACGTTGCTATTGTCTGACGAACCTGTGTAGATAGTCATGAAACTGAAAAAAATAAATAGCAGATTCATTTCATAGTAGTTATTCTATGTCAACCATACACATTTTACAGTATGCATACATTACACATTTTGTTATATGGTACATGCTTATTAATGCTTATTGTAACATACATATGCACTAATGTAACACAAAACTTAAATGCATCTTTTATGTATCCATCAGCCCTCTAAGTTTCTGAAGTCATGCAGCGGTGAGGATGGTGTTTGTATAGATCTGAATCATGGCACCACAACTCTGGCATTCAAGTTCCGCCATGGAGTTATAGTGGCTGTTGACTCCAGAGCATCAGCGGGCAAATACATAGGTAAGAATCAGTGCATCTGACTGTACCAATATGATAACAGTTTTAAGAGAAGTTGAGTTGTGAACCCCACGTCAAAATGTATTGCTCTACCTGATATATCCACATTTTTCTTTCTAATGTGTTGCAGCATCACAGGATGTTGATAAAGTGATAGAGATCAACCCTTACCTGCTGGGCACCATGTCAGGCAGCGCTGCAGACTGTCAGTACTGGGAGAGACTGCTGGCTAAAGAGTGCAGGTCTGTCTCAACATGCTTCTGAAAGGGATGTGCATGTGCTTACAGTATGAAGTTACCATCTCATGCTTTCAGCTGTGTCAGTAAATGAAGAATTTTAACATACCGTACATAGTTTTAGAAATACTTTAAGTAATACTTGTATATATAGCTTTCCTGTAGCTTAGTATAAGAGCATGGCAACGCCGAGGTCATGTATACAATCCCAGGGATTGCAGATACTTAGAAACAAATGTGTAGTATAATGAAATGTAATTCAAGCATCTGCCATATGCATAAATGTAAATATACCCAGCTCATGACTATTGTGAAAATGTCCTTCCAATTACTAAGGGATTTTATTAGGACATGTACTGTAGGTGCGGATTGAGAAATGTTTCTTACCATTTTATTGTTTTGTCCACTATCTGTTTATAATTTGTTAATCTGTTAGAATTTGTGTTTTGACAAACAGACTTTATAAACTACGCAACAAGGAGAGGATCTCGGTGTCTGCAGCCTCCAAACTCCTGTGCAACATGATGCTTGGATACAGAGGGATGGGCCTCTCCATAGGCAGTATGATCTGTGGCTGGGATAAACAGGTGAAGTGTGTACACGTTTAGCTATAAGGATGAGGGACCAAATTTGAGTCCTAAAGAATACAGTGTAACACATTGAAAACTCAAGTGAGAAATGGTTCCCAAATGTCAGCAGGATTGTGTGGGTGATAGATTCATATTTATCTTACTATGATAATTGCATCCTCTTTAACTTCTAAAATCTGTGTTTGTGTCATTGTGTTTTGCATCAATTACAGTCATTCAGACACCAGATCATTTTTTTAAATGTTTTAACTAATGGGTGCAGGATGCAAGTAATATAGGTACTGTATGTAAGTATGGATAGTTACATTTGTGAGAAAGTCTATCAAAGTTATCTGATGTTATCTAATTATATATGATGTTATCTAATTTATTCTGAGACATTTTAACTTGTTCTTGTCTTATTTTATTACCATTTTCAAAACTCTACCCAATAAACCGTGATGATGTGAGGAGTGTTGAATGTGTCTTAATAAAATTTGTTTTGACAGCACAGTATTTACTCTCAGCTTAGTTATGTAATTATATCATTATGAGATCTATTGCATCGTAATCAACCTTTTTTTCTCACATTAGGGTCCGGGTCTGTACTATGTGGATGACAACGGCACCCGTCTCTCTGGGCGGATGTTCTCCACTGGTTGTGGTAACAGTTATGCGTATGGTGTGGTGGACAGTGGATATCGTGAGGATATGACTGTGGAGGAGGCGTATGAGTTGGGAAGACGTGGTATTGCTCATGCCACACACAGGGATGCTTATTCTGGGGGTGTGGTCAACCGTAAGTACATTGAATGCATTACAATAAAACCTTATTTATCTTTTCTGTAATTTGAAGTACAATTTCGACTCAAAGATATATAAAATATCATGTTGTGCATTGTTTTTCCCGAAATCGGTTATTATTTTTGTTCCTTGTAATTCTAATCTTTTTCATGCCATTTCTACTTTTAGTATATCACATGCAAGAAGATGGCTGGATCAAAGTGTGTAAAGAAGATGTGTCAGAGTTAATCCACCGCTATAAGAAAGGAATGTTCTAAATCTGCTCTTCAAACTCTGAAAGTTGATGGTTTAATTATTGTCCCTAAAGAATAAAAAAATGTTTTTAAATCTGATTCATTTTTTTGCATGCATTATATTTAAACTGTAATTTGCTACACGGGCTCATTCGCCAGAATTGATCATTTAAAAATGTATTATTTATTTTAGAACTGTGTTTATTTATATTCTGCAAGACAAATTTACATTTGTAGAACACTATTTGTCGATTAGGTACATTTTGAATATTTTGTAGCAATTTACAATTAACTTCAAAAAGTAAACTTAAAGGATGGTTCATCCTAAAATGAAAATGATCCTATTGTTAACTCATGCCATCCCAGATTTATAGGATGCACCTTCATAAATTGAACGCAAATAATTTCAAAAAGCTTGTTACTTTAAATAACCATTTTATCGTTCATAATATGCAAAACAGTAAATTAAGCATAATATACACTGATATTAGTTTTTTAATAATTAAGATTACAAACAAGAAGCTGAATTGCAATTCAAATTCAAATTTCATAAAGTAGAATTGGAATTCCATAAAATTCAAAGAAATTCATGATGCATAATTAAGGTTTATTTAACAATGAACTGTTTGTTCCCCTCTCGGTCTAGAGGCGGCAGAGGGGTTGTAACAAATATAAATTAATAAATGTGCACTTCAGTTCCTTTGTCCCAGATTGAAAACACAACGCTAAACTTGGAGACAAACAAAATGTTTTTATTAACAAAACTGAAGTAAACACAAATAATTCAAGGAAGCATCTCTTCAGGAGAAAGTATAGCCTAAAATAACAAACAAGGGAATAACTAAGATTTAAGGGGGGCCTGGCTTACCTGCAAAATGGACAAAATAAAATAAATAAACAACATAGACTGCCCTCACTCCCTTTCTAAACAAAAACAGGAGAAAAGTTGGGGGAGAAGGGTCTTTCTCCCTACTGGTTCCCGAAGAGAATAAAGAAAAGTAAAAAAAAACATCAGGATACAATACCTTTTAATAACCAAACATTTAACCAAACAAAAGAAAATTTTACAAAGGCTCTGTTTTCTCAAAATGATAACACACGTAAAAGGACATCTGTGCTCGTTCATTTTAGTGAGTCAATTGATAATTGCATTTACCAAAACAAATTATTATTTGATAACTTTGAAATTAAGATGTTGCTAATTATTCAACATTAAGGGAATGTAGGCTTAATGTATGTTAGTGTCTGTACTTCCGTTAGGATGAAAAAGGTCTGTTAAAAGTTATGTGATAATAAGGAATTTCTCTGAATTGCAATAAATTTAATTCCACTTCCTGTAATTCAAATTGTATTCAACATCCTGTAGGGTGGAGTCAATTCAAATTCATTCATCTAATTGAATTAAATTCTGAAATTCTGAATTTTGCACAACCCTGGTGGTGTTGCATGCATTTTTTGAAACCATTGACCACTTTCTTGAAGCCTTAAACACAAAACCACATTTTCAGACTGTATTCCTTAATTTACAAAACCTTGCAAAACCTCAATTATTTGGCAAAATTTGTGTTGGAAAATGCTTGCAAACTAACTTTGCATTAATCCATTATATGCCACATGTAGGCCACATATGTTTTTGTAAAACGTACATCATGCAATAAGTCCAAAATGCAGTCATACACGACCCAGTCAACAAATTGTTTATTTAATACAATAATAGCCTAAAGAATAAAATTAAACACATTGTTAATTTAATATAATTAATACAAAATATGAATATAAATGTATATTATTATAAATAAATACAACGTAAATTGTTTTATTATAGGAAGTTAACTACGGACCCATCTAGTCTAAAAAAATGTATCCACTACAAAGTGCCATTTGGGAAACAGCTTTCAGAATTCCGATGATGAGGTCAAAATGTAACCTCACAGCAAACTCAATGTGTACTCATTTTACTATTGTACTGTGAGCTTAGAGGTTTAGATGAGGCTGATTTGTCATTTGAAGGCACCATTATGTAGATCAGTGTTTTCTTAAGTTGAAATCTTGGCTCTACAGTGTTTGACTTCTCTTCCTCTGGCTGCTGTTTTTGTCTGTTCACTGTACAGAGCACATTTGTTAGGTTGAGTAATGCCAAATGAGTCTTGGGTGGTAATATGAACATTTACATTTAGTCAATTAGCGACTTACAGATGGGGTAACCAATAGAAGCAATTGGGAAAACACAAGGCCAACACAAAGCATAAGTGCAATCAAAGAACCACAGCCTAGTATACAGATCTAAGTTGGATTTATTTTTTATTATATATATATAGACTTTCCATTCACTACTACAGTTACCAATGGGTATTAAAATGGACTGTAATCTGACTTTTGAAGTCCATATCAATCAGCTATGTAAGACATCCTTTTTCATCTCAGGAATATCTCCAAACTTCGTTCCACATTGACATTTGGAGATGCTGAAAAGCATATCCACGCCTTTGTTTCCTCCAGACTAGATTATTGCAATGCACTACTCATCGGGATCTCAGGAAAATGCCTTCAGAAGCTGCACTATGTTCAGAACTGTGCCGCAAGGATCCTAATGAGGGTGCGCAAGTACAATCACATTACTCCCATCCTTAAATCCCTCCATTGGCTTCCAGTCTCATATAGGATTCCTTACCCACCAGTGTATCTATGGCGATGCCCCTGTCTACCTCAAGGAACTTCTCACTCCACAAAGCTCAAGATCTAGCCTCCGCTCTGCCTCAGCATATCATCTCAAACCCACTAGGACTAAGCTTCGTACTATGGATTATTTGGCCATTTTGCTCAGCTTTTCACCAAACTGTGGAATGCTCTTCCTGCCCATCTGAGGGCACCGCAGTCATGGAGTGCATTCAAATAAGGTCTTAAAACTTATCTTTTTAGACAAGCTTTTAATTGATTGAATCCTTGAAATTTTATAGCACTTTGAGATTTCTGTGAATATAAGGTGCTCTTTAAATAAAATTTATTATTATTATTATATATTTTTTTGAAAGAGTAGAAAAGAGATAAAAGTCAGAATCGATCAGTCAGGTGTTGACTGAAGAGATGTGTTTTCAGACTATTCTTAAAGTTGGCTACATAATCTGCAGATCTGGTAGCAGCGGGCAAATCATTCAACATAAGTGGAACCTCGAGAGAGATTTTTTTACCGTTTTGGGATGAGACAAAAAGACGTTGTTTGTTTGCAGATCGCAAAGATCTGGCGGGTACATACGTCTTCATAAGCAAGTGAAGATAAGGGTGATGCCTAACCAGTGATGGTATTGTAGGCCAAGAACAGAGTCTTGAATTTGATGCCAGCCAATATTGTGAGCCGATGTAGCTTAATGAAGAGAGGAGTGATGTGTGATCTCAGTGAAGACCACTCTTGCCGCTGCATGCTGAATCATCTGTTAAGGTAAGGTTGTCGAAGCTGGAAGTCCAGCCAGTCCAGCCACTTTGTGTCGGACGGGATTACATGCAGTTCTGTTTTTGCAAGAACTGATTGTCTATCAGTTCAAGAGGCTGCTCAGGAAACAGCAGCAGCAAAATTATTCAGTTTAAGAGTCATTTTCCATCCATCCATTTTCTACCGCTTTATCCGAACTACCTCGGGTCACGGGGAGCCTGCGCCTATCTCAGGAGTCATCGGGCATCAAGGCAGGATACACCCTGGATGGAGTGCCAACCCATCGCAGGGCACACACACTCACTCATTCACTCACGCACGCACTCACGCACGCACTCACGCACTCACACCCTCCGGACAATTTTTCCAGAGATGACAATCAACCTACCATGCATGTCTTTGGACCAGGGGAGGAAACCGGAGTACCCGGAGGAAACCCCCGAGGCACGGGGAGAACATGCAAACTCCACACACACAAGTCGGAAGCGGGAATCGAACCCCCAACTCTGGAGGTGTGAGGCGAACGTGCTAACCACTAAGCCACCGTGCCCCCCAAGAGTCGTTATACCATTGAAATTATTTTAGAGAATAAGTGTTGCTTTAAAGTAATTTATTATGTATTTCTGTGTTGAGAGAATATTTTAAATAAGTTTATCTTTATCGAGGGCGAAAAGCCAGCGCATGTAATTTTCTTACACATACTAAAAATGAAAAAAGGTTAAAGCTCAAGCCAGAGGTCAATGTTTTTGGTTTGTTGCTGTAATGGACAACTACAGTTCGTCCCTTTATCATGCCTTATTTGTCATGGATTTCCGGGGAAGACAAGACAGGAGAACCCAATTGAGACAGATGGTGAAGGGGTTACAAACCCACCAGGACAAAACAAAATCCACGATGGGGAAAATAAGACTGAAATAAACTATGAACAAAAACAAGAACACGGGCTAACTAAACTAAGAAAACAAACACTTGATACAAACACTAAACTACACTTACTAAACACGGGGGTAACAGGAACTTGGAGGACAAGGTCATCAACACAGAGCAACAGGATACAAGAACTTTAAGCACAACATTCACAGAGACTCTCACAGAGACTCTCACAGAGACTCTCACAGAGACTCTCACAGAGACTCTCACAGAGACTCTCACAGAGACAAGCACAGAGACAAGCACAGAGACAAGCACAGAGACTCTCACAGAGACTCTCACAGAGACTCTCACAGACACTCTCACAGAGACTCTCACAGAGACTCTCACAGAGACTCTCACAGAGACAAGCACAGAGACAAGCACAGAGACAAGCACAGAGACAAGCACAGAGACTCTCACAGAGACAAGCACAGAGACTCTCACAGAGACTCTCACAGAGACAAGCACAGAGACAAGCACAGAGACAAGCACAGAGACAAGCACAGAGACAAGCACAGAGACAAGCACAGAGACAAGCACAGAGACAAGCACAGAGACAAGCACATACAAGCACATGGAGCAAGGTACAACGTACAATAAACAAGCACAAGACAAGAGACACAAGGTCAATATAAAGGGAACCAAATCAAGAGGGGACAGGTGCAGGGGATAAACTAATTAACACTAACTAGGAAACAGGAGGGCAGGAACGATGACGCAGACCGGAGAGAGAGAGTATGGCGACAAATTGGTGCCAAAATAGTCTGTCTCCCATATAAAACAAAGGATTCCACCTCTAGACCAAGAAATATCTCACATGGTGAGGCGGAATCCTGACATAATTTAAAATTTTTCCTACATAGTGTTATAGTGAAAATGTATTTACTGTAGACTCGTTTCTCATAGGTCGTGTATCAATGTTTAACATGATATTGTATTAACCAATAAAGACTGCATTCATATAATTGCTGTATATTCAATCATATTGTGTAAATCTCATGTTTTGATCTTAGGAATGATGTATTTTCAAATTTTTTGCATTTATTTATTCAGCATAATTTTTTTGTCAGATGAGTTTATTTGCTTAGGACAGAGTTAGGTCATTATTTTAAAGATTGCGTATCACATCTCGTATTGATCTTGAGTACCTATACAGTAGTATTGCATACCTCGTATCTTCAAAGAGTATTTAGTTTGATCAAATTTCTAAAAGGGATATACAGCGGTACGATTATTTCCCTGTGATGACACAGGGATCCAGAATTATAAAAACTTTCTGAATAAAGTTGGAGTGTTGGGGGAGTGATCAAGTGTAGAAATACTATTTCATATGTCCAACTAGATTTTTTACAAGTTGACCATGTTAAGATTCCAGCATGTTTAACAGTGTAAAGAAGTCGGAATGCATGAAATGACACCCTATCTTTGAACAAAGTATGCCTCTTATGCAAAAAACATTGGGTAGAAAAATCAACTATTACAGAAAATGATACAGTGACAGAACGCCAAAAAAGAGATCTCTTTGATTGTCTGGTCAGTATCAAATCCTACCCTTCCGGAAATGTTTACCTGACATTATAAAAGACTTGAAAATTCTGAAGAAGTGTACTCAAACTATTAGAAATATGTGAACACATGTGAAACTGTAAAAAAACTAATCAGATGAATCAAATTTGATCTAGGAGTTTATTTTGACTTACAACTTTGTTAACAATTCCACTGATAAAAACAATGTTCCACTCCTAGTATGAGCATGAAGGTTTAAGTGATAGCGGGGTAGGAAGTAAATAGTGCTTTTACAGTTGCTGCCATTATCGAAAAAAGAGATGTGATTATAAAAATACCTTTATTTAGAAAATTCTGAAAAAGTGTACTCGAAATATTAGAAATAT
The DNA here is from genome assembly GCA_008369825.1 of Triplophysa tibetana. Taxonomy (NCBI): domain Eukaryota; kingdom Metazoa; phylum Chordata; class Actinopteri; order Cypriniformes; family Nemacheilidae; genus Triplophysa; species Triplophysa tibetana. The sequence continues at coordinate 4,327,288 of CM017908.1, read as the reverse complement.
CTGAACATGACTGTAAAGAAACTAATCAGATGAATCAAATTTAATGTAGCAGTTTATTTTGACTTACAACTTTGTTAACAATTCCACTGATAAAAAACGTTCACAGAGAACAATGCACTGAAAAAACTCTGCTGGTTTAACATAAAAATATGTATATTGGTGGCACATAGAAAAGTTATGTTTACTGAGCATATTATTTATGCTAAACTTGCACAATTTAATTTATGTTTGTTAAAAAAACATGATTTTTATGTGTGAAAGTTTCATGTTTTGATTTAAAGTTCTTAAATTGAATATTTTTTGTCGATATAACATAAATGTTTATTCAATTAAAACAGCTTAAAGGGGGTAGTTGTAAAGCTGTTTTTGACATTTTTACTTTATTTATTGGGTGCACTACAACGTGTGTTGTAGTGTTTTGTTTTATCAAAACATGTTATTATTCACATATATAACCTGTTCTCTAATCGCTGTTTTCACGGTCATAAAAACGGGCTGATGATTTCCTTATTCTTTGTAGCCATTCCTTCAGAAATATGTTCAGAGTTCAGGCCAAGTGCATTGTGATCCGATTATCGCTTAGTGCATGTTGGCCGGAAACATCAATTCTCTTACCATAAGGGGTTGTTGCAACTCTTCCTCTTCTCTAAAGAAGCCCCACCCCTTTTTTGGCATGTCCCTGTAGCCGGAGGTTATTAAAAATCTCAGGAAAGTGACACTTTAGTCCACGAAAAGCGATTTCTATTAAAGAGAATATCTCGCTTTGCATTGGATTTAAAGATTTTGCAGACATACTTTATGCTTTTAAAGCTACATTGCACACTAACTAAACTAAGGGTTAAAACTTTGCAATCCTGGAGAATGACCCTTTCAACAGAATTTCAAAAGAAGAAAATGTAACCGCCCACTAGCAAAGCAAACCCTTTAAATAATAGTTACCACGAAACTCAAAAAATGTAACAAACTCTTCTAAATCTCAATGACAAATGAACATAAAACACTAACAAGTGTTTCTCTTGACTGAAAAACATGTCAAAAAACAATGTTCTCCAACTGCAGTCTTACGCAAAACATGTTGGCAAATATCACAGAACATAAATAAATCTATTTTATAAATTGGACATGTTAATCCCTTTTTCAGTGTGCTGAAATTACAGAAAATTATAATAGTTCATCAACAACATTCAAGCAATTAAGTAATTTCTAGTAACCATATCTAAAGCATACATTTTAAAACAACAATGTTCCACTCCTAGTATGAGCATGAAGGTTTAAGTGATAGCGGGGTAGGAAGTAAATAGTTATTTTACAGTTGCTGCCATTATCAAAAAAAGAGATGTGATTATAAAAATACCTTTATTTTGCACTGAAAATCTGTCTAATGATTTTTTCAAACTTATACACAAATTCAGAAATTTACGTGCTCACAAAACACTAGCATTTAAAAACCACCAAAGCTACTAAGTAACTAGTTTACACATTCGTCACTTTGTGAATGCAAGAAAAAAATAATTGTTTACGCTCTAGGGAATCATCTTATTATAAAAAGAATGCACATACTAGGTCCAAAGGCTCTCAATCTATACAAAATAGAATGTGTTGAATAAGGAGGAAGAGTGATATTACATAAACACATGAGAATAGGCTGAAATTTGTGCTGATTGTAAACCCGAATGTTCAAAGTAATTAAATAGTTAAAGTAGTGTAAACTTAATACTATATAAAATAATTGTGCTAACTTAAAATTTTTTAGTGCCTGTAACTACTAATTCTTACTTTTGTGTTAGTTTTACTTAAATTAAACAACTTAATTCAAGCAGATTTGTTGAGAATGGATTTCAGTTGCCAGCTTGCTTTGCATGAGACTGCATTAAGAGAGTAAATTGTTGTTGTTTTATGAGTTTTAAGAAAGGAAAAAGCCTTGTTAATTATGAAGGTTTATTTATCTTGTATATTTAGAAGAGTTTTTGTATTTTTTTACTTTTTGAGTTACCATCTTTCAGAAGAGAGGTGCTTATGCTTAGGTTGTTGGAGGTGCCATAGCAGTTGTGTGTGTCACATCTCACTCTGTGAAGGCTATTAACTAATTGTTGAAGCAGCTGAAATATTTATGTCTTAATACAAGCAATCTTAAATGTAACAATAAGTAAAAATGTTACCTTACTAAATGTTCAAATGTTTATGAAATATATTTTCAATAACACAATACACAATAACAACAGACAGGAGAATTCATATTTTTTTCTGATTTATTTAGATTTATTTTTTTCTTCAACATTTTCTTCAAATTTAACATAATTGTTCCCTTGAAATATCTATTCTTATACCATTTAAACATCTTACCAGTTAAAATAAGAACAGTCACTATAGTTTAAACAAAATTAAAATTAAAAGGTTCATAAAATTAACCTAAAATCAAAGGCAAAGATTTAAATTTGACAAATTAACATTAATAAATCTGTAAACATCCCTTCACCAACTCTTAACAATAAACATCTATACAAAATGAAGAGAATCAAAAAAAATAAAAAAGAAGTGAAAGATGACTTATACTATTTGTGATAAGGTGGTTTAACCAAATTTTTCTTTGCAAATTATGTGCATTTAGTAAAATTTAAGATCTATGCTAAACTCACTTATTACACTAAAACAATATTGATACCACATTCACCTTGAACATATAGAATATTATCATTTAGCTGTCCTTCAATAAGCACTTTGAGAATTGAAATATGAAAAAAATCGAATAATTAATATAAGCATAAGAGTTTTTTATGGATTAAATCAACAAGACAGCAAGGTAAATAACTACAAGTAGAGGTGATTAAACAAATGGTTGAAAGGATAAATTTCATATTTTGCATTTAAATCAATTTCTTCCATACAAGTGCTTTGTGTTAAGACATCCAAACCTCAATTTATTCTCTTTTTGCAGTACAGTGATGAGACAGACCTACACAAAATTACATTATACAAATAAGTAATTGGCAGTAAAACTCAATCATCTAAAACATTTTAACAATCAGACTTAATGAGTAAAATACACTTACTATAAAATGCCTCACAGGCAGATGTCAGGTTATGCTTTTGGCAGTGGCTGATCAGAATTTTCAGAATCACTGTCTAGGGCTACAAATAAGGGGGTTTAATTAAAAAATGACCTTTGTTTGAACAAACATTTTTATTAAGATTAAAAGCTTTTATTATGTTAGACTTTTATCAAGAGAAAAGTAATACTTACTGTTGGCCTTCTTATAACCTGCAGAACAACAAAATAAAAAAATAATATAACTATAAAAATATATTAGACAAAAAAGATTTGGAATTCAATTATTTTTAGTTCTCTTTATATACATGTGTATCTTTTGTACTTACCCTTTGACTTTTTCCACACAACAAATCCAATAATGGCAGCAAGAACAGCCAAAGCCACCACACATCCCACAACAATAGCGATGATGTTGAATGAGGCTGTAATAATAACAACATTACACTGAAGATTACAGTCTTATTGTATACTACACAACAAAGAGAAATTGTCTAATGAAACCAACCAACTTTGGTGTTAAAATCAAACAAAAGGAAAGTCCCATGTTAAAGCTGTAAAAATGAATAGGCTATATAACATAAAGCACTATGACGTACAATATTTCTAGAAGATTTACCCCACAAAAAATATGCCTGTATTTTTAATTGACATCAAAGAAGAAAATTAAAAAATTAATCTTGCACACACACATACCTGTGTTAGACTTGATGTTGTTTTCATTGAGAGGGACAACAATCTCTTTCTCTGCTGCCACATGTTGAATCACACATCTGTAGACATCTGGATTCTTCTTCCACTCCTCAGACTTCATTGAGAGAATGATGCTCTTCTGGAACGTTCCGTCTTCATTTGGCAAAGATGCACTGACCTCCACATCTTCATTATGATCCTCATTGTTTTTCTTCCAGGTCATCATGATGTTGCTGGGGTAAAAACCTGTAGCATGACAGATTACTGGAGACGAAGAGTCCTTCTGCAGCAGAGACACCTCAGGTGCATCTAGAGAGAAGTTGTGGTAGGATAGAAATGAGAATGTGATGGAAGATTAGACATATCTTAAAGATGTTAAAAGACTTCATTTTGACAATCTTCTCTATTGTTTTACTCAAGAAAAAAATGACACCTACATCTCAGATGGTATGACGGTGAGTAAACAAACAACACATTTGAATTCTATGGTGAACTACTGCTTTAAAAGACCCTAAAACCCAAAATAGTTGAGGGGATCCGTCTCCCCTATTTTACTGACAAAAAATGATGAATATTTTTTGTCAAGATCCAACTTTGTCAAAGTAAGGAATTTACAGAATGACACAGATACATGATTGTTCATACACTTCAATTAACATAATCAGCTATGTGTTGACAAACATTCTATAGGTTAGGTTAACAGCAGTTTCATGTGTGATTATTCTCAAACGGCTTGTCATGACGATTTTTTAATGTCATATCGGGTCGCCGTGACCATATTCAAGCTATATGCGGGTGCGCTAACCACAAGCCTATCAGTGCCACCCTTTAAAATTTTTGAAAGTAGGCTAAACCAAAAATATTCACTCGGATACATCATTATTTTTCTCCAATGGAGTTTTTGGTTCCTCATCCACGCCACCGTTTGCATACTTTTTTGCCTTGCCGGGGTGGCTGCTAGAATTTCCAAGTTTTATTTAATTAACACTGCATATAGGAATTTATAGTCAGTTTAATATTTGACCTGTGTTTCTCTCTCCTTATCTTGGGTGTGTGGTTCTCGGTGATGGCCACTTTGCGTGTGTGTGTCTGAGAAGAGATGAGAGATGAGAGAACTCCATGCTGAAGGTCGACATGTTTAGAGATATTTCCATCATTTCCAAGTTATGGTGAGTTTTTAACTCTATATTTATTAAGAACTGTAAGTTAAACGAAGTGTAGGTTTCATCATTTCCGGTGAAAATAGTGAAGGTTTTCTGTTTTATAATTTGTGTAGACACACTTTTCATACTGCTATTTTATACTTTAAACAGAGCACACAGACATTGGGCATCACACAACTCCAATGAAAAAAGAGATTTCTGGAAATGGTGAGCATAGATCTAGGTCTGTTGAGGAGCACTGCTGGATGTCTACTGGAAAACCTGAAAGACTTTATAAATGCATTTATTGTCCACTTTGGCTTGCTGTTCACACTGAACATGTAGAACAGGGAGAGAAGTGACATCTAAAGTCACCTGTCAACAATTTGAAAGACTGCAGCATGGCAAAGGGCATGAAAACTGTGATTGAAAAAAAGGGTTTTCCACAAAATATTCATTTTTGAACTTAAATAGATGTACCAACTCCAGTATTGTGTGGTTTAAAAATAATTATAAGCTTGAATATAACACAGTATTTGATGTCCCACAACATCTTTTAGCTTTATTAACCTGTTTTTCTCATTTTTCATTGATATTATTCATTCAATGGTAATTGTACCTAAAAGGATATTGTGTGCAAAACTTGAATGTATTTATGATTTATATTTTCACATTATTGTTGTATTAAGTAATGTTTTAATAAAATGTCTCAATATTTGTCTCACATCTCAAATATCACAAAAACAGCTTATTCAGGCATTTGTGACCTCAAGACTTGACTACTGTAATGGTCTTCTTAGTGGTTCTCCTGTATCATCAATAAACAAACTATTAGTTCAAAATGCAGCTGCCAGAGTTCTTACCAGGTCAAGAAAATACAATCACATAACCCCAATGTTATCATCTCTTCACTGGCTGGCCATTAGGTATCGTATTGATTTTACAGTTCTTTTAATTACTTATAAAGCCTTAAAGGGTTTAGCCCCTACCTAGATAACAGAGCTTCTATCACATTACAACCCATCACGCTCTCTAAGATCTCAAAACTCCAGACTTGATAACACCTAGAATAACTAAATCCACCAAAGGGGGTCGAGCTTTCTCATACGTAGCACCTAAACTCTGGAATAGCCTTCCCAAAGACGGACTGCTTGTCACATTGATTTCGTTGGTTGTGGTTGGGGGAATTTATTTGTTGGGGCTGTGTGGGTCTGGTTTGGTCTTGTTTTGTGGTCGATGTCAGACAACAGAGGAATAAAGTTACAATATGCCATTACTATTTTCCCTGGTTGTTCCTCTGTTTTCTGGTGTCGATCGTGGAGTGGGACCGGGTTGGACATGCACGGTTTCGGCAAGTGGGATTACATAAAAGCGCTATATAAATAAATAAACTTGAACTTAAAATGTGACATGATAGCTTGAGAGTTTAGTGAAGACTGATTTAGTATGTTTTTCTTTAAGGACAATGGAAAATAAACAATTTAGCGAGGTTGTTCTAACAAATAATTTTACCAACATATATTTTTAGATAAAAAAAGAGTGCTACTACAATTTGAAATACAGAATTGTTTTGTAATTCAGACCTCCACACAGTTGTTTGAAGAATTGTTTCACAGTGAATACACAAGGCCATCAGTGCAAACACCCAGCAAACTTAATACAACAGTTTTAATTTATAAGTTTTTTAAATAATTAAAATGTAATGCAACTGTCATTCCTACCTTTCCTTTCCAGAGTGGCCTTGCCATAGCCCACATACTTGTTCACCCACTCAATGCATGTGTTCTCCAGATATCCTTTCCAGTAGTTTGCCATAACTCCAGTAGCCTCCCATTTGTGCTTAGTGATGACAGCTTGAGGATTAGCAGGAGTCCAACTAAGAGTTTTCTTATCAAGACTGAGGAAGTCATTTCCATCATAAGCATATTGGTAGTATCCTCGAGTGGTACCATCATCCTCCTGCTCACAGCCATACATCAACTGAAAGGTGTGAACTCCTGGAAAAAAGAAACAACATCAGATATAATAGAATATTTAAGTGAATGTTGAAGCCAGAATGACAGGAACACCAATATCTTTAAAATTCAAATTTCTTATAGTAAAGGGAGGCTTTCACAACTAACATATCACCCTAAGCATTTTGTTTTACCCTAAACACATTACACGTCCAATTACATCCAACAGAAACATGCTGGTTGTATCTAAAGCACAACTAAAGAATGTCAAGTCAGCTTTTAGTCATTATAGTCACAAGCTGTGTGATGTTTATTGTGATGTCCTCGCTGGTCGCACACAACAGCAAACTCACAGGATGACCAGTAAGTTTGAATGGTTTTGCTGGGCATGCCGTTTTCCCAGATCACACGATTTATGTTTATGTTTTCATGTTTGGCCTCATTTGACGGCTTTTCATTTCCACATAACTGCAACACAATAGACAGAAGAGATATGTTGAATTTGCCTCCTCCCCGTCATGACACTGTCCCGCATTAAGGATGTTTCTGAGGTGCCTTTCAGTTTCCTATCTAATCTTTTGGGTATTTGTATAACAGTGCTTCGATCTTGGGTATACAGTAAGTGGGCAAAGGGTGCAGTTGATCAGCTGATAAAGCGCTGCAGCTCGGGCTTCACACCTTTACTCCGCTCGCACCTCATCTGCTTCATTATTCTTGTGTGAGAATTAACCTGACTTACTTAAATGATAAATATGATTCTGATCGCAGTTTTAATGACGTGTTAACAAGCATATCACTGTTTGCTGTCCACCGCATCAACTTCTATACAAACATCTAAGCGGTATAACAATAAAAGTAAGCTGTGTAATTTATTTACGCATTTTTTTATGTAGGCTTGACTACTGTAAAAGTGTTTTGACTAGTACACTAAAGACCTCTATTTAAAAATGTAGGATTTAAATGCAGCTGCAGGAATGCTGATTCACACTAACGTAAGAGATGAGTTTATTTACTCCAGTACTCAACATCTCTTCACTGGTGACATGTGTCCTTCACTATGAGTTAAAGATGATCTTGTTTTAATGTCTTCATGGTGTTTTCCTCACATACTTCAGCAGTATGTTCACTAAATACACTTCAGATCACTCCGATCATCCAACAAAAACACGCTGGTTGTATCTAAAACAAGACTAAATAGTGTTGAGTCTGACTTTAGTCATTAGTCACGAGCTGTGTGATGTTTATTGTGACGCTCTCGCTGGTTGCACACAACAACAAACAGAGCGACCAGTAAGTGTTATGATTTTACTGGGCGGGGTCATTTTGCTTTGTGATCTCCATTGGGTGCTGGTGAAACACACAAAGTCCTCGGTGTTCAAATGATAATACGACAATAGAACGCGCTCTATCAGCTCACATAAAGTCACATGGGATGTACCTAACTAACGACAATGAAATAATGACGTGTAGTTGACGTGAAATACGCTCTGTATATGAATAATACTCAAATCGCGTAAATGTTAAATAGCGCGTCGTTTCCAACGGAGCATCTCGGTACATACTCAGATACCAAAACGTTCCTGCAAATACTAACGGCAAATGTTGTTGGGATACAATTAACATTTCAACGCATTTATATAACACGACAAAATATAACAGCGGACTCAAAACAACAGTCTTAAGTCAACTACATGTGACCCATTCGTCACTAAACTGAACTTCACTCCTCGACCTTACGTTACTAATGTCACACAAGACGAATATATTAAACCTAACTCCTGTCACTAAACTCAACAAGGAATAAAAGCACGAATGCACGTAAACACAAATATAAAGACGACCTACGTGTAACACACACGCACGCAATCTACGGCTTATATAAAGAGCGATAGGCTAAGCTTTAACAAACTAAACGACGAGCTACTTCAGGGCGGGTCTTAAACACTAACTGTCAATCAAACACATACACATGTTTAAACACATAATTGTGTCGTGTTGGGTCTCGACAGCTCCCGCAGTAAGGACGTTTCTGATGTGTCTTTCTGTCTCCTATCTATTGTTTGGTGTTTGTATAACAGTGCTTTGATCGAGGGTATAAGTGGGCAAAGGTCCCATTTGATGGAGGAGATGCTTAACTCATCTCTCCTGCACACAGGTGTAGCTCCATCGTTCTGGAGGTGTGTGGTCACTTTATAGGTGCGTTTATTCTATCCTCCTCTTGTTTTGTTGTTAACTTGTCCTGATGATAAATCACCTTCGACTGGTTTAAAGGTTTTGGAGATCTTTCTTTTTAACACGGACAATATTGGAGGTTAAAATGATGTAATCTTAGTGTCTTCTAATTAGCACAGCAGTGAAAACATGTTTAGAGACCCTTGCGTATCATGACTGTAAACCTCTGAGATAGATGTTTCTCTCCCTGATAAACCAAACAAGATTTTATTAACGTTCACATTAATGTTATCTGAACATCTCAGGTCAATCCTACAGCTTCACTCTTTGATGGAGTCAGATAAACAGTTCAGTTGAAGCATGTCAGCCGTGTGAACCGCTTTGTGATGTGTCGTTGGTTAAACAGAGCTGGTCTAAAACAACACACTGGTTTATAATAAAGAACTGTATTGCGCGTGACAAAATATTGAAATGACCACGCTGGCATACTGGCATGCCAAACATTTGATTGAATTAATAGAAAGTTGTTCGATTTGATTGAAAATACAGTAGTCACAGCTTTTATATGTGAAGTCTTCTTATTCTTACGCCCTCAGCTGTCACAGTCCTGTCTTCCTGGTTGTTGTTTTAATAGTTTGTTTGGACTGGATCGTGACAGCCCTATGTTGTGTGTTGTGAGGTTTGGATTCTGGCAGTCCCGTTCTAAGCATTGTTTTAAGTGCCATAAGTTAAAATAATAACCCAATTATTGTTTCATCCCCCTCACCTGCCCTTTGTCATAAGTTTTGTTTTCTCCTCTATTTAATGTTCATGTGTGTGATGTCTTTGCTGGTTTGTCGTGTGATGTTTGACATCTACAGTGCTGGCTGTGTTCTCTATCAATCCTGCTGAAGTCTGTTCAAGACAAGTCTTGTCAAGTTAAGCCTTTTGTTCTCGTCATTGTTATTTTCCTGTTTAAACCCCTCGCGGGATTTGTTTCCAGATCTGTTTGCTTTGGACTTTTGTTAATAAAAATGCTTTTTTTAATCTGCTGTCTGCGCTCGGGTTCGTCCCGCCCCAAATCCCCCACACCACGCAAGTAAACGTTTATATATTTGAAGTTGTGAATTGTACGCTAATATTAAAGTGTGAGGGTTATATTTATCGTCATAACAGTAGTGAACACATATAAGACATGACACCTGACTATATATCACACATCTGCTCATTCTGAAGTCTAAATACAGATATGTGACCCTCCTGTGAAAACTCGCCTAAAATCATTTGTTGTGATGCTTCTCTGTATAGGACATACATGACTCTTTTCTGTACGGGACACACGTGACGCTTCTCTGTTTAGGACACACGTGATGCTGCCTCAAACTTTGGCCGACCGAACGCACTTAGAAGGCAGCATAATTCTGCTATCTACATATGGGAACAACCTTCACGTCGGAAATATATCTATGTTGTCTTAAAATGCTGTTTATGTAGGGAGATCGCTAGATTTTGGACCCGAGCTACTGCTGTATTTTGTCTCGCTGTGTTGTGTTGTGTAGTTGTCTGTTGTGTCTCACTGTTAACTTTTGTAGTGTCGTCTCAAACATGTCAAATAAAAAGCTTTTTAGACGTTTCGGGGTGGTTTCCCAGACAGGGATTAGATTAACTAGCACTAGGCCTAAATTAATTTAGGACATTTCAGTCGTTTTAACAAACAAACCTTACAGAAAACACTACTTGTGTGCATTTCGGGACAAAACAATGACACGGGTGTATTTGAAAACGTATCAGTGTGGCTGTTTTCAGTTTAGACGACTCTAGCATTTATTTTTGTCTAAGACTAGTCTTAAACCCTGTACTCCTCAAAGCTTTCAGATCACAGGCTTAACTTTCCTCCGTCTTATGAAGTTGAATCTGGTGGTTTGAGCTTCACGTGTTCTCAGGATTATGTGAAGCGATGTTATCTGAAACTTAACAGCACAAGTGCTTTCAGACTGAATTATTGATTATTGTCGAATCTAATGTTTAAGGGACACAGTTGAAGCTTCAGAGAACTGTTGTGTAATCCTCTATGACCTCAGGGTTTAATGTCATCTGCTCTGAGCATTAAACATCTCCTCATTCTCTCCAGTCCTCTCATGTGTGTGTGGACAGTTCACATCACTGCTGTGTTCATGAAGACTCAAAAATACTTCATACTGTGTAAATACTGTAATGCAGAGGTTCTCAAAAGAGGATCCGCGATCCACAGCTAGGGGGTCTGCGATATAATGTGGGACCCGTGCTAGCGTAATGAGTGTCGGAATGCACACCGTCTAATTTTGAGCTACGGCAAGAGAAGTGGAAAATGTCCATTTTATAGAATTGGAGGTTTAAACAAAAATAAGTCAATTAAGCTCTTGTCTAGCGATCCCAATGCTCCAAATAGTAATTAAATATCTGAAATGATCTTTATTTGTAGGTTTTCTCAGAGGCGTACCTTTCTAAATCTTTCCTAATACAAAGGATGAATAAAATATGAGCCTGTTTAGCAGCAAACAATCGAGATGGGTTGGGTTACATGGTGTCTGGAGAAAGGATGTTAAACAAAATAACCCATTGCAGACACACATTTGTGTTTCTAAAGCTCTGTTAGAAGTGTCCGTGTCTGTCTGTGTGACTTCATTAGTGTGTGTCTTGATTCTGTGTTGTGTAACTAGTGGTGGGCATAGATTAATTTTTTTAATCTAGATTAATCTAGATTAAAATGGCTCATTTGAATTCTGCCGAAGGCATTCAGAATATGTGTGTTACCCAAATAATGACTAAAAGTAAGTCTTTGAGAACGGGTTTCTCAAGCCAGGTGGCGCATTAGAGAAGGGGCTCATCTCCTGTTTCCAAAATGCATCCCAAACTACTTGAGAAAGCTGTTATACTATGATAATTTGTGATGAAAATTAAATTATGTTCAATAAGATGTACTTGTGTTTACTTCCGCATTAGCTAAGGGATGCTTTGTGTTTAGGTGGTACTTGAGACTGGAAGAGCTCCTACAGTACATTTACATTTAAATTCAGTCATTTAGCAGACGCTTTTATCCAAAGCGACTTACAAAGAGTTAGGGAGCAACAATCGATATGTCATACAGGAGCCATAATACAGTAGGTGCCAATACAAAGTTATTGGTTTCAACTAAAGCTAGACCACTACCTGTTGAGAGAAAGTTTTTTTTTTTAAACTAACTGTATGTAAACCAATTTCGTACAGTAAACCAATTCCACATTGCACAAGGTGCAAACAAGCTTAGTCTTGTCGAGGTTTCCATTGGGAAGCGTCTTAAAAATAAATGTTCCCTGAAGCAAACCCGGCGGCTTCATAGCTGCATCCATGTTAGTACGTCACGTTTGATCTGGTCATTTCACAGTAACGTTATGTTGTGTTCAGACCAAACACGAGTGATTTACATGTTAAGTCAATGAAAAGAGGCGATAGACCTACTTGCTGCGCGAATCGCGCGAATGAAGCCCTGCTTATGAGATGATGAGGCGGCGAGAATGACGCGAATGACGCGAATCACGCGAGTTGAAAAATCTCGTTCTCTTCCCCTACAGTGACATTAATCTATGTATACATCCGCGCTAAAATATCAAAGTGAAAGTCATCATAGCTTGTGTAGTATAGACCCAGCTCCCAACCCGACTTTGAGAATAGATTAACGGCGACATTTTTTTTATCGCGCGATAAGAGTCTCACTGCGTTAACGCCGTTAACGGCCCACCACTATGTGTAACAGAGTGAAAGGTGAGGAATGTGGTTTCATTCTGAGCGTTTTGGGCTGATAATAGTGAGGATCACAGGAAGACGTTTCATCTTTAAAAACAGGACACGCGGTTTGAAAACAGTCTCGGTTTTGAAGAGTGTGTTTGGTTTATGCTGTTTGTTAACATTTGTATTCTACACATTTCTTCTACGATTCACAATCATAAAAACTGCAGCTCGGGCTTCACAACTTTACTCCGCTCGCACCTCATCTGCTTCATTATTCTTGTGTGAGAATTAACCTGACTTACTTAAATGATAAATATGATTCTGATCGCAGTTTTAATGACGTGTTAACAAGCATATCACTGTTTGCTGTCCACCGCATCAACTTCTATACAAACATCTAAGCGGTATAAGAATACAAATAAGCTGTGTAATTTATTTACGTATTTGTTATATGTAGGTTTGATAACTGTAATAGTGTTTTGACTAGTATACTAAAGACCTCTATTTAAAAATGTGGGGTTTAAAATGCAGCAGCAGGAATGCTGATTCACACTAAAGTGAGAGATGACTTCATTTACTCCAGTACTCACATCTCTTCACTGGTGACATGTGTCCTTCACTATGAGTTCAACATTCTCTTGTTTAAATGTCTTCATGGTGTTTTCCTCTCATACCTCTGCAGTATGTGTACTAAATACACTCCAGATCACTCCGATCATCCAACAGAAACACGCTGGTTGTATATAAACACGACTAAATAGTGTTGAGACTGCCTTTAGTTATTAGTCACAAGGTGTGTGATGTTTATTGCGATTTTGTCGCTGGTCACACACAACAGCAAACGGAGCGACCAGTGAGTGTCATAGTTTTACTGGGCGGGGTCGCTTTGCTTTGTGTTCACCAAGGGGCGCTGGTGAAACACACAAAATGTTTGGTGTTCAAACAAATGTGACCCTGGATCACAAAACCAGTCTTAGGTAGCACGGGACTGGTTTTGTTGTCCAGGGTCACACATGATAATACACATATTTATTATACGTTTTGGTAAATCTTACATCTTCACACTTTGATGTAGTCAGATAATTAATTCAGTTGAAGCATGTCATCCCTGTGAGCCGCTTTGTGCTCTGTCGTTGATTCTAAACAGGTGATCTAAAACAACCACTGATTTATAATAAAGAACTGTATCGCACATTGATTCTGTATTGTATTGAAATGGCTGTGCTACCATATTGGCAACATTTCATTGATTTAATAGAATGTTGTTAGATTTGAATGATAATACAGTATCTAGTCACAGCTTTTATATGTGAAGTCTTATTCTTACATCTTAAGCTGTTCCTGATTGTTGTTTTTTAAAGTTTGTTTGGACTAGATTTTGACAGGCCTATGTTATGTGTTAAACATGAGGTAGAAGTTGATGGGGGAGATACTTGAATAAATCAGCTCTCCTGGATGCAGGTGTAAAGTCTATTCTGGAGTTGCATATTCACAACCTTTTCATTCTATTCATGTTTTTAGTTCACTCGATTGTTATTAAAACAGTTTTGACTGATTTAAAGGTTTGGAATCAAGTGGAATCAGTCAATGGAATGGAATCAGTTAAAACAATGAAATTTAGTTGTTAAAACAGAAGCACAATCTTAACAGAGGTTTCTCTGTTGACAACATAAATCAGAAATTAACTAAGAAACTAAGAGAGAAACCTCTTAATATCTAAATTATTTTAATTCATAAATTCCATCAGTTTTTATCCATGACCCATTAATAAAAAATAAAAAATTCCTTATTTACATAATTTCTACACCAGCCGGGAGTGGTGTGATGCAAAACTACAAAACAAACCCATTGAGAACAAGCAATTTGTCGAGCCGCATCAAGTGTAGACAAAATCTAAATTATAACGTGTTCTTTTGTCATTTGTTGCATCTCATTGAACCATTCGCATCGTGTATAGACAGGGTGTTAATCAACCTCTGTCATTTCAAACGTGTCTGTTTTGAACATTCTTTAAAATTGATCTTATTTTGTGTTCGGGAGGTGATATATAGTTTTCAGATGATAAGAGGATGAGTAAATAATGACAGCATTTTCGTTTTTGGGTGAGCTAATAAAAAGTGCATGAGTAAATAATTGTTAAGAGTACATTTAAACTCATTAATTCAAAATGTCTTACTTTGGTTAATGTTTTATGTAAACAATGGCTGTACTTAAGGACTGTGATAAATGCATGTAGCATCTCTTTTTATGCAAATAAATATTTCCTTTGAATAAAGTTGAATTCAATCAAAGTTTAATTGCATATGTCACCCCTTGCACTATGGAATTTACTACCATCAACTGCATATAGCATTCGTAACACACTGCTTTTTTGTCTTGTAAATATTTATACAGTTAAACGCCCTGCTGAAAAGAATTAGAACCATCCTAAAAGCACAATAGAAAATTCGAAAATCTAATGGATTAACTGCTTATAGTGGGAATTATATTCATTTTAATGGACACTATAATTGTCTCCACTGTAAGGCTATGTGATAATGAAAACACATGTTTCATTACTCACCTCCACTTTGATTGAACCGGGATTTGGCAACGTCGATATTGTTTTTAAAAGACTCTTCACTTCCAAGACAAACCTGGGTTTGTCGGTCCCAATACTCAGGTCCCTCGGCAGCGCTCATCCACTCAGTTTTCGGAATTGCTTTCTTTATCTTGCTGTCATAGTAGTCAACCTGCCGTCCATCAACCATTCCAAGAGAAACAAACTCCGGAAAATGTGGGATGCCTGATGTTGCCGTATAGAAGTACTGCAAAGTGTGCATTGCTGAAAAATATTGGTGTCAACGGCTAAATAACTAGATTCCTTTATTATGGTAATACATTTAATACTTCGCATGAATGACTAATCTGAACTACTGTTGGTAAATTGTAATAATTTACATACTGTCATATTACATTTGATATATATTAAAATTAGTAGGGATTATTTTGACATATAAACTTCAAAAATAATTAGGCATTAGAATATTTAATATGTATTTAATGTAATATGAGAATAAAGATTCTCACCAGCTCCGGTCATATGGATTCCGAGGACAAAAACCAACAAGATCCTCATCTTTTTAATCCAAGTTGTCTTCTTTACAGAATGCAGTCTTATCCCTGTAACCTTCTTCTCTCACACTAACGAACAAACACTCGACAGTGGGTATTAACCCGTGGTGAATCCAGAAACTGAGTTTTCTCAGCCAATGGGAATTTAGTAAACGCAGCGCGTTACTCGTTGCTAGACGTACACAAGCAAAGGACGTTGAAATCGAATGAGAAATTGAAAAGCCAAACAAATTAGAAAGATGCGTTGTTTTTAATAAGGTTATGCTAGTGTTTTGTCACAAATGTGTGTTTTGTGTATTTGTAAGTGTTTTTGTGTTTAATCTATATCAATTCTGAGACAAGTAATGAAGATGTTAGGCTTTAGCCTCGTTATTAGATTATATAGTTATTAGACACAGAGAGTGAGGATGATAGATCTACTACGAAGATGAGACTGCCAAGCATTCCAAAATAACAATGATATGCCAATATATTTTGTGTGTCTCTGATTAAGCATACTTGATTCAAATATTTTTTATCATAGACAATGTATCATGGCTTAATCCATTAACAAAATCGGAAAAATATATTAACTTTTTTATCTTGGCCAAAATTATATTAAAATGTTGACAAATAATGTATTTTTCCAACTTATTTTCCACTCTTGCTTGTTTAAGGGTTTAATGCAGTCACATGTAAAACTCACTAATTTATTACTATCACCAGAACTTAAACTTTCAGTTAATTTCTTGGCCCATCTGCTTGCTTGCACTTATTATTCTGTATAAATAAAATAATACAATTTGCACTGAATTGGTCCCTCCAGTATCACTATTTTTGCCCATTAAAGGGATACTTCACCCAAAAATGAAAATTCTGTCATCATTTATTCATCTTTGAGTAGGTTCCAAATCTGTCTAAATGTCATTGTTCTGATGAACACAGAGAAAGATATTTGGGTGAACTATATCTTTAATTTCTGTTGAATATCTGTGTTTATAATGTCTACTCTTATTCACTGATCACAGGGTTCTATATGGAATATAATGACGATTACACAGCAAGTGTAGTTAGGTAAGGCTGGATTTTGCTGATGTATAATGCAAATGTACATGGCCATGCTCTCTTTTTGATGTGATCTGAAAAAGTCCGCTAGACAACGCCACGATTTCTGTCTGTTCGTGTTTGCAAAGTACAATATTTCACTGTCCCCGATTGCTCTTTATTGCAAGAAACCACGTGGTATTGAGAAAAGAGCAGACAACTATGGTTAATGAGTTTTGATTAGATTAATTTGTCTTAGAGCGCCACCTAGTGGAGACGTGCATATTACTGACAAAAGGTGCAAAAATATTTTCTAGGCCGTGGTTTTTAACCCTTCTTGGGAGATGTTACGTTGTCATTGCTATATCAATAATTTGTGTCTTATAGGCAGAGTATTTCATTTAAAAAAAGTCATAAAGATGCAACATGAAATAGTTCGACCATCTGTCATTTGCAAGTGCGTCACAAACGTTGGAACAGAAAGTGAAACACTCAAAAGCTGCGTTTTTAGATTTTTTTGGATATTTATTACATCAAACAGCAAGGCAACGTGTATATCGCATAATTTCAACCAATAGCAAAATGTCTAAGATTTTGACCATTTTTAAGTTTACATCGTATTTTGGTGGTAATTATTCTTGCATTCTGTTCAATTAGGTATATATACATCTTAATGCATTAACGTTATGTGCTAAGTATTTGACTGCGTACCTTCTGTCAGGTATAGCCTTTTTAGCTTTTAATGCAAATTATGAAATTTGAAGAAATTTGGAAAAAATGTTAATGAAATGAAGGCTCATAACATTACACATCATCTGTTTCATTTTGCAGTTTCTGGTTTTGAATGTCCAGTTCTGGAGTGTTGGTTTGAACAGGAGAAGCCGGGTCACAGAGAGGGTCTCACGGTAACAATGGATCAGGAGAAAGCATTAATGTTCATCATGACTGAAGTCTACAATGTAAAAAATTTATCTGAACTTCATCCTCCAGCAGATATCAGCCCATCCAGAATTCACCACGTCACTGGTCAGTGTCAATGTAGCTTTATGAGATATTTACATAGATTTTTGGACAAGACAATAGCTAAATACAGTATCTCACAGAAGTGAAAAACACCCCTCACATTTTTTTTTAAATATTTTATTATATCTTTTCATGTGACAACACTGAAGAAATTTCATTTAATGAATCCTGGCATTGTCATCTTGAAATATGTCCGTGCCATCAGGAAAGAAAAAAACCCATTGATGGAATATCCTGGTCATTCAGTATATTCAGGAAGTCAGCTGACCTCATTCTTTGGGAACATAACGTTGCTGAACCTAAACCTCCAATCCAAGGGAAGGCTCTTACCTATTTGCTTTGTCAAATGTGATGACTTACTTTTGGACGGGCAGTGTATACTGTATATATAAATTATCTCATAGAAGTGAGTACACCCCTCACATTTTTGTAAATATTTAATTAAATCTTTTCATTTGACAACACTAAAGAAATTACACTTTGCTACAATGTAATGTAGTGAGTATACAGCTTGTATAAAAGTTTCAGATCCCGAGAAATTTGACATGTTATCAAACACATGATTGGATTTTTTGTGGCATTTGAAAGGAAAACAGAAGACCAGATATTCATGACCAAATTATCAAGCCACAGTTTCCAGATAATCACTAATCATATGTATATCAATATATAATTGGGAGATTATTGTAGTGTTAAAATCACTTTGCATGAAGTGTCTTATAATTCTGGTTGCTGGGGAATTTAAATCACTCGGCTCCCTCACAAACGTATACAGTGATCAACATCGTTGCCGCCTAAATGCCAAAGTAATATCATAGTAAATGTTTATTATTATTATATGTTAATACATTGATATGGTGCCAAGCTTTTAAGAAGCTTTCTAAATTTAAAAAAAGTTCCTTCATTTTAGTTGGCAGTGTTAACCAATGGCAAGTTACTACATTTTCCTCAATGTGTAACTGCTTTATATGAATAATTAAATTTACATATTTAATTAATCCATCACATGATTTTTTTTAAATCAGTTATTTGTCATTCATCCCCTATAGTTTTTGTCTTAACTGTATACAGTTCAGCTTTCTTAAAATAATTGCGTGTACCATATATTTATGGCTTATAAAACTTGCTTACTTGAGTTATGCCAAGTTCTAATCCATAAAGAAATATTAATGAATATATATTTTTAGGTACTTAAAGACAAGAGTTCTTCATTTGAGTTTTGACCATCTTGGACCATCCATGTTAAACGTATGTAGAAAAAGTGGAACACAAAAAGTGCTTTATTCTCATCTGACATAAATCATGTTTTTCTTAAAACACTAATAATAATTTTAACGTACATATAACATTTGTATTTTTTATATACATACATTAAACACTCAGAGTAAATTTAAATAACTCAAATCAGCTGTTCTGAAACCAAAAACTCAAAGTTTCTAATTTCTAAGTAAACCAACTCAGAGTTCAAGGTTTAACCTAGACTGGGTTGAACCTCCTTATTGAAACAGGCCCCTGCATCACATTTTATTTGTCAAAACCCTTGACTTAGATGAAGATCAGATCACATTTTATGACAGATTTATTCAGAAAACCATGAAATTCCAAAATGTTGGATGATGACGATGAAGAAGCTTCTACATCTGCCTCCTGATCTAAAGCTCTGAGCTGCCAGCCAAGAAATCCTCAAAGTAAACAGCAGCCACAGCCAACACACATCACACAGTCTCCTTTTGCCTCTGCAAAGAAAGACCCTCGTGTTCTAAAAATAGAGAATGAAAAACTGTTTGCAGTCTGTGACATTTAACATTTTATAACCATTACCTTAAGTAGATGTATTTTGTCATATGTGACCCTGGACAACAAAACCAGTCTTGTGGGTCAATTTTATGGGATTGAAATGAAGATGTTTACATAATCTCTAAACTGAATAAACAAGCTTTCTATTGGTGTAGAAATAGGACAATATCTGACAGAAATACAGCCGTTTAAAACTCTGGAATCTGAGAATGCAAAAAAATCGAAATATTGAGAAAATTGTCCTTGAAGTTGTTAATCAGGGGCATTGTAGCAGGCCCTCCACTCACAAAAATAAAGTTTTTACATATTTAAGGTAGGAAATATACAAAATATCTTCATGGAACATGATCTTTACTTAATATCCTAATGAATTTTGGCATAAAAGAAAAATCGATAATTTTGTCCCATAAAATGTATTTTGTATTTTACTAAAACTGTTCCTGTTCTACTTAAGGCAAGTTTCTTGATCCAGGGTCTCAGCGGAGGCGGTCGCATTTTTCACTCCCCGTCCTTGCCCTTTTTTTCCCTGCTTTGTCTCCTGTCTCGTCTCATCTATTGAGAGACTCTCTCTGCACTGCTCTCCAAACTTGGAAAATTATGGATCTGATCAACTGGTCTCTCAACGAAATTGACACCATTTTCTTGACGCGGAACTTGGGTTCGGGGGAACCTGTCTGCCCTGATGGAACGTTCGCGGCTGGCTACACGATGAACGTGTGGGAGAGATGGTGGGTCTTGTGTCTGGCGGCTCTTTCCGTGGAGGACATCAAAGATATCTACCTATTCGGAACCATGATAACAGGTCCTGTGCTGATTGGATTAGGCTTTGCCCTGGTTTATCGAAGAATTCATAAAACGGGAACAGCTGTCCAAAGCCTCACAAGGCTGCCCGTATCGATTGAAGCTGTGGGAAGAGCGGTCAGCATTGAGACTGAGACTATTAATCGAAATATGGTTGGTATCAGGGAGATCCTAACAGCTATGGAAAGGAAAATTGATGGTATCGGAGATCAGAATGGACAATGAGGGTTGCCGTGACTTTGGTACATGGTTTCCCGACTAAACAATCGCAATCTTATCTTTTTCGGCTCCCCGGATCCAGCAATGGCCTTGGCCAAGGCCGCAGCTGGAACATCAACCCTGTGAAGAGCACTGGAGCGAGACGCTCTTGCGTTCCTCCCCCATTCTACAGACTCATGCTGATTGCAAACTATCACACTTACACACACACACACACGCATACACAAACATACACGCATACACACATTGCCCTCACCCGATCCCACGCCTCCGTCGCTTTTAACTGCCAGCCTGATAAGTGGGTCTGTCAACGGTGCTGTAATGGCACTGGACCGGATTGCTGCTTGCCGGAGCTGGATTAACTTCCCCTGTTGCAAAGTCTTGTCTATGGTGTATTATGTGTATTGTTTTTCTTTTCTCACCACTTTCCTCATGTTATGCTGTATTTTTCTTCTTAATCCATTTCGTTACACTGTACTTGTATATGTGAAATGACAATAAATTGAATCCAATCCAATATTATTAACGTTCTTGTCTTTTTCATAGTCTTTTTGGATGACTCTTCACTGTCCCACTTCAAACCCAACCAATTCAACCCCTTCGCCGATTGTTCTTGGCTAAACACTACTTCATCCAGTTTGTGGAACATTTCACCAAACATGCGATACTCCAAGGAGTCCAGATACTCCAAGGCGCTGCCGTCATTCCTGACGTCGGTGGAGTTTCGTAAACACTCTCGGCCGCTGCCTCACACGCGCACAGACAAACGCAGGCAAAACCTTCGTCTACACAGTTAAGAAACGGACCTCCATACAGCCTCTTTCTTCTGAGGTGAGAACACAGGACAGGATCAATGATGGGAATGTAAAACAGGAGGAACCGGGTGAAGAAAAAGAGGAAAATCAGAAGGAAGAGAAGAAAACTAATATCAGAATTTCAACTTACCATTTTTGTGTTCTGATCTCCTGCAAAAGGTTCTTTTTGAGATTAGATTTTACTATATTGGTGATGAACATGATTGTTTTAAACAAATGGAAATTTACTTCAAGTATTTAATATAAATGGATATCCAATCCTTCATTTTATCATGTTCTTATGATAACTGTGCTGTGATTGTATTATTTTTTTATTTGCTCTTAACTTGTTATATTTTGTTACATTTACAACGATTGTTCTGTGAAGGCTCAATGACAGTATGTGTGTGGAGTGAATTAAGAGCTTAATTTTACTTTTATTCCCCAGCGTTAGACCCCGGCCTCTCTGACCAAACACTCCATCTCAAATTTTACACCAATAGGGACACGGCTCTCAGCAACCTGGAGGATATGATCAACAAATAAGTAAGAGAAAATACATTTAACGGGAATTTTGTCATTATTTACTTGCCCTCTTGTCATATTAAACCTGTTTGACTGAGTGTCTTCTGCAGAACACAAAAAAACATTTTGAAAAATGTTGGTAACAGAAAACTGTTGATCCCCATTGACTTGCATTGGTTTTGTGTCCATACAATAGAAGTCAATGGGGCCCAACGGTTTTTGTTACCAACATTTTCAAAAGATCTTATTTTCTGTTCTGCAGAGGAAAGAGAGTCATACAGGTTTAAGATGACATGAGGGCATGTAAATAATGACAGAAATTTCATTTTGAACGTGAACTTCTCCTTTAGAGGAATATTTCAGGCAAGATTCAAAATTTCCTGTCTTCATGTCTTACTTCTGGAAGAATGCTGTAGTCAGGGTTATAATACCACTTATTATTCAATTTCCAAGCAGTAGAATGGGCAAATTCCAAAAAGTGCATTTATCGATCAAATAAATGCTCGACACGACTCCGTGGTCTCAACAAAGGTCTTCTGAAGCTAATCGATGCATTTGTTTAAAAGAAATATCCATATTGACAATGCTATTTACGATAATCTCTAAACATCCGCTGCAGGCGAACGAGAGGCTTTT
Source organism: Triplophysa tibetana (assembly GCA_008369825.1). Lineage (NCBI taxonomy): Eukaryota > Metazoa > Chordata > Actinopteri > Cypriniformes > Nemacheilidae > Triplophysa > Triplophysa tibetana. Next base: position 4,304,622 of record CM017908.1, on the reverse strand, counting down.
TTTCTGGCGAATGGCCCAGGCGTGACATTACTACCTGTGATGAACACAGCTCTTTTCGTTTTTAGCCAATAGGACACCGCTTCCTCTGTAGGGACCATTCGTCACCATCGAAAAACAAGTCTCTCGTTTATCTAAACAAACGCATCGATTCGCTTCAGAAGACCTTTGTTAAGATCCTGGAGCCGTGTCGAGCCGTTCTTTAATCAATGGATGCACTTTTCAGAGCTTCAAAAAAGTCAACACCCATTCCCTCCCATTCTGCTTGGGAGTGAAATGATACGTGGTATTATAACTCATGCTACAGTATTCTTCCAGAAAAAAATACATATTAGGATGCCTTAAGGGGTAGTAAAACATGGGGAAATTTTGAATATTGCCTGAAATAGCGCTTTAATGTCTAAACTAGTGGTGGGCATAGATTAATTTTTTTAATCTAGATTAATCTAGATTAATCTTGGAATTAATCTAGATTAATCTAGATTAAAATGGCTCATTTGAATTCTGCCGAAGGCATTCAGAATATGTGTGTTACCCAAATAATGACTAAAAGTAAGTCTTTGAGAACGGGTTTCTCAAGCCAGGTGGCGCATTAGAGAAGGGGCTCATCTCCTGTTTCCAAAATGCATCCCAAACTACTTGAGAAAGCTGTTATACTATGATAATTTGTGATGAAAATTAAATTATGTTCAATAAGATGTACTTGTGTTTACTTCCGCATTAGCTAAGGGATGCTTTGTGTTTAGGTGGTACTTGAGACTGGAAGAGCTCCTACAGTACATTTACATTTAAATTCAGTCATTTAGCAGACGCTTTTATCCAAAGCGACTTACAAAGAGTTAGGGAGCAACAATCGATATGTCATACAGGAGCCATAATACAGTAGGTGCCAATACAAAGTTATTGGTTTCAACTAAAGCTAGACCACTACCTGTTGAGAGAAAGTTTTTTTTTTTAAACTAACTGTATGTATACCAATTTCGTACAGTAAACCAATTCCACATTGCACAAGGTGCAAACAAGCTTAGTCTTGTCGAGGTTTCCATTGGGAAGCGTCTTAAAAATAAATGTTCCCTGAAGCAAACCCGGCGGCTTCATAGCTGCATCCATGTTAGTACGTCACGTTTGATCTGGTCATTTCACAGTAACGTTATGTTGTGTTCAGACCAAACACGAGTGATTTACATGTTAAGTCAATGAAAAGAGGCGATAGACCTACTTGCTGCGCGAATCGCGCGAATGAAGCCCTGCTTATGAGATGATGAGGCGGCGAGAATGACGCGAATGACGCGAATCACGCGAGTTGAAAAATCTCGTTCTCTTCCCCTACAGTGACATTAATCTATGTATACATCCGCGCTAAAATATCAAAGTGAAAGTCATCATAGCTTGTGTAGTATAGACCCAGCTCCCAACCCGACTTTGAGAATAGATTAACGGCGACATTTTTTTTATCGCGCGATAAGAGTCTCACTGCGTTAACGCCGTTAACGCCGTTAACGGCCCACCACTAGTCTAAACATATCTGCAAGCTTAGGAGAAATATTGGTCCAACAGAGTGAATTAAGAAATAATTCTTCTCCATATATATGTTTTTTTCATTTCATAAAACTGTATTTTACTGTAAACATTATATTGTTGATGTTAATCTGTTGTTGCTTGATTTGTGATGGGAATATTTTATGTACAAAAGTAAATTGGAGGATCATTCAGCTTTGACAAACAAATAATGCTTGACTTTTTTACTTCTTTCCGCTGTTTTACTTTTCCATTCTTTCCATTTACAGGCACTTAACAGGCAGCAGAATGACAGCAAAGAGAAACTGAGAGAGGAGACAAAAGAGAATGACAGGCAGGATAAAGTTGAGAAGGAAGATGAGGAGGAAGAGGATTATTCTTCAGATCCTGCGATATTGAAGAGGAGATCCAAGCCAGTCAGACACAAGTCGGCCCAGTTTAGTTGTGAATATACTTCTTGTCATCATTTATTCACCCAGATGTCAAACCTTAATGTGACTCTTTGTTCTGAGAAACAAAACATTTGTTTGAAACAAATATTTGTGTGTCTGATCAGCGGTTTGTATCAATACAGTGGAAGTCACTGGGGGCCAATGTTGTTTGGTTTACAAAGGTTTTTCAAAATATGTTCTTTTGTGTAAGGGTTAAAAAATAAATTCATATATATACATACATATGTTATATACAATGTACTGTATAAAACATGATTTATCTTGGTTAATATGTTTCAGATGATGATGAAGAGGACATTGAAGAAGAGCAATTAACCAACAGTAACATTGAACAGCCAATTACTGAGAGCACTCCTCAGTCAATGAAATCATCAATTCGGGATACAGAGGAAGATCGTAGTGAGAGCGGTGATGATGATCAGCAGTTACCAGTCAGCAGCACAAGTAAAGGTGGAAATGGCCACAAATGGCAGACCTTCTAAACAAAGCCCTCTGACCTCAAAGGGCAACAGCCAATAAGAGGCAGTGAACTCTACACCTATCAAAACAGAACACAATTCCTCTAATCTATATACGGCTGTGTCTAAAAGCACCAGTTACTGCACTGAAATAAATTCTACCAATCAGGACTAATCAGTTGGGATGAGATCAGCCAGTTGCAGTCCACTCCCTCCAAGTCCCCTGCTGATTGATGGAAGGGGCAAAAACAAGAAGAGGAAGGCACATAAGCTGTTTGTTCAAACTGTTTATTAAAGAAGCATCAATAATAACCTAGTGTCATGTGTTGTTCCAGTTGTTTTAATTGCTTCCATTGTTTACCTCATTTGTAAGTTGCTATGGATAAAAGCGTCTGCTAAATGACAAGGTAAATGTGTGGTCTGTTTCGATGCTAAGCTACATGCTACAAACTAGGCAAGTGATACATTAAACCTGTTCATTTAGTTTCACCAATTTTCTATCTGTCTCTTATTTCCTCATTGTTCCTCACTCTCTTAATTGCATCCTCAGGCATTTCAAATTCAGATGTTATTAAATAGCTTTGCATTATGTGAAACATTACAGTTGAAATCTGAAGAATGTCTTGCGTTTGTTTTTACCTGCCAACATCAAGTAACACTAATTAACAACATGATAGTAAAATCAACACCAAAAATAACGGAAACAATCTGATGTAGGGGGAGAGTGGGGTGGTTTGTGCCAGGGGGGAAATAGTTCCACCCCTTGTTTCTGGAAAACCATAGAAGAAATTGGTCATGTGACCACATCATTTTGAAAAGCCATCCATTTTACTCAGCCTGCAAAGAAGAGAGACACATGGCATGACAGGTAAGCACATTTTAGCTAAAAAAACGTTTTTTTCCCTTTTAAAGTAAAATTTCTATGATCAAGGTTTTTTGATTGTAGTGTCTGAACAATTATAGACAAGTTTGAAAAACATTTCAAACATGTTTAGTGCTTTAGCAGGCTACACAATGAGTATATAGAGTTAGCATGATGTTAGCTCTTGACTGCTGGACCATGCTAGTTTTTCAAACTTGTGGGTGTGGGGTGATTTGTGCCAAAGGGCCTGGGTTAAGTTGTGCCAGCGGCACAACTCACCCCCACTTATGATTATTGTCAACATATTATTAATTTGTAATTGTACATTGTACTCTTACATTTTAGCACTTAAACTATGTGATATTCTGAATTTTAGACCAAAAACCATCATGCCACGCAATTATATACGGAAGACAGACAGGGCTTCAACTCCTCTTGTGGAGTTGGACAGAGCAGTGAAAGAGGTGCAACAGGGAAAGAGCATACGTCAGGTGGCAAGGGAGATGAAGATCTGCAGGATGACCTTGAAAAGATTCATGGAGAAGAAAAAGATAGGAGAAGTAACAAAGACAGGGTATAAGAGAACAGGACTTGCCAACCAAGTCTTCAAAGAAAACATGGAGACAGAGTTAGCAGATCATATAAAGGCACTAGCAGCAATGTTTTACGGCATAAATGCCATGAAATGCCGTGAGCTGGCTTTTGAGTATGCACGAAGAAATGAGATTGATATCCCTGCCAGCTGGATCAGAGAGAAAAAAGCAGGTTAGGTTAAGTGTTTATTTATTAAGGAAAAGTTATAGGGAACATTGATAAATATTTCCCCAGGACATGCTCATTACCAGTTATCATCATGCACATCCTAAAGAAAAGCTAAATGTGGTAGGCCTATTTATTTAGAGCAAATAGCTGTACCTTATGTAAAATCTGAATGTAAACTGAATATGGTATAAATAAAGAGATACCCTTTATGCTAATAAACTATTAACGTTTTCTAGGACTTGATTGGTTCACAGCCTTTAAAGAACGCAACCACTTGTCATGCCGCACTCCTGAAGCAACCTCTCTTAGTAGAGCTACTGCCTTTATTAGACAGAACGTGGGGGAGTTCTTCGATAACCTCTCTAAAGTGATGGAAAGGTAATCATGAATTATAGGATCATATATTCTCTCTCTCTCACACACGCACACACACATTCACACAGAAGATGCAGCCAGATAAGGAAAGAGGGCCCATCTCTACAGGGTCTTCTTCTCTGAGTAGCAGCATTGACATTTACACACATAACCACCTCCAAAATCTAATTTCAGGTATAACTTCCCTCCACACATGATGTACAACATGGACGAAACTGGTGTGACTACAGTGCAGACACCCAAACAGATTGTCACAGAGAAAGGGAAGAAACAAGTGGGTTCAGTAACATCAGCCGAAAGAGGAGAGCTTGTCACTGTGGCCTGTGCAGTAAACGCCACTGGAAATGCAATCCCACCCATGTTTATTTTCCCTCGTGTTCGTTTCAAAGAATCCTTTATGAATGGATCACCTGCCGGGTCCATAGGTCATTCTACAAAGTCTGGATGGATGAATGAAGATGCCTTCTCCATCTTCCTGAAGCATTTCATCCGCTATACCAACTGCTCCACCAATCACCCAGTCCTGCTCATTCTGGACAACCATGAATCTCACATCTCACTGAAGTCAGTGACAACTGCTAAAGAAAATGGTGTCGTTATGCTCACCCTGCCACCTCACACATCACACCGATTGCAACCATTGGACAAAACAGTCTATGGACCACTGAAAACCTACTTCTTCAGAACAATGGACGGATGGATGCGCACACATCCTGGTCGAACCGTATCGATTTACGAGATCGCAGAACTTGTCAAGCAAGCATTTATGTCTGCAATGACCCCCACAAACATCACATCAGGTTTCAGAGCTAGGGGCATATACCCATACAACAGGGATATCTTCCCAGATGAAGATTATGCCCCATCAATGGTAACAGACAGGCCAAACCCAAAAGAGCCCTCCACCCGTGCTGCTGCTGATCCCACTGGACCATCACATGAGGAGCCAACCCATGCCACAGGTCTTGAAGCAGGTCCAGACCCAGGAGAGCCACCTGCCACTCTTCCGGAACCAAATCCTGAGCACTCATTAAGTGATGAAACTGGTTCTGGTGCCCATGGATGTTATGTGTCTCCAAAAGTCATATTTCCCTTGCCAAAAGCCACAGCAAGCAGGCCCAGAATGATGAGAAAGAAAGTAAAAACAAGAATCGTGACTGACACACCTGAGAAAATGAAGCTGGAGAAGGCACACAAAGAAAAACAAGATAAAAACGCTGAGAAGGAACATAAAAAGTATGAAAGGCAGAAGAAATGGGTTCTAAAAGGGTCAAATCAAACCAAAATCATAAAGAAAAAGGTTGTGCACAGTATCTCAGAAGAAACCACCATGGGCCTTCCACTTGATGACACCACTGATGATGAAGCAGAGGATGACCTTGAGAATACACACAGCAGAGAAAATAAAAGGCCTGAAAAACAGAAAATGAATGAAAATAAGAAGAGAGGTGCTCTGAAAGTGTCCAAACCCACCAAAAAAGTGACTGTCTACAGTAGCTCAGAAGAGAGTGACATCTCCATTCCACTTAACGACACCACTGATTATGAGAGTTCAGATGTCCATAATGATGAGGATGATAATGATGATGGTGACAAGGATCTGTCTGCTGGTGACTTTGTGATTGTGAGCTTTGCAGGTAAAACCAAATCCTATAACTACGCTGGATTGGTGGGGAAGGTTGAGGGTGGAGACATCTATGCAAAGTTTCTAAGGCAAAGTTCCAAGAAGTCTGCGGATGGAAAGCCCATCTTTACATTTAAAGAAAATGATGAAGGAGTCATCCCTAGAGGTGATGTGCTCAAGAAACTTCCCACACCCCATAAACTCGGTGGTACTGCCAGAAGGGAGCAGAAGTTTATATTCCCCTGCAGAATTGAGAAGTGGGATGTTAAGTAGTAGGCCAGATCCAGACCACCTAGACGTCCGTACCTTATCAGTGTTTGATTTACCTGCTATTTGTTTAATTAATCTAACACTGATTTCAGTTTTGAGTTTGCACTATGTTATTTAAGAGAAGTTTTATTCAGTTTTTAAGTGGCAATGGGATGTTTAAAAAATAGTCGCTTTATTCTCATGTTACATAATTGACAAACAGCGTTCCATGTATGTCAACAGGCATATATTGCCAAAGCCTTTTTGCCTGATATGATTCAGAAATATAACAAATTGTGTATTACATTTTTTTGTGTTTTCTCAAAAACTTCAAAATATGACCTTTTCCAACAGTTTAATAGGGTCACAATACCTAAATAAACCTTAAATGAATAATTTTGTATTGAATTTGTCTTGCTTTCATATAGCACTATAGTTCATAACATAAAAATGTTCTGTTTTACTTCAGAAATCTCTGGCACAATTTACCCCAGCGTATTCTCACCAAAGGCACAACTTACCCCGCATCAGGGTCAAGTTGTGCCGCAAGACCACTTTTTCCCCAAAAGCTATATTTCTGAAACAATTAATTTCAGATTCAAAGTTACTGTTCTCGGGGATGCACCACATCCTGAAATATATGTACATTCTTAAGTTGAAGGCATTACGGTCATGGCCTCGCTTTAAAGTCATGTTGAGTAAAAACTGGCACAACTCACCCCACTTTCCCCCTAAGTGTTAAAACGTGAATATCTACTTATCTACTGTGAGGCAATAACTTTAGGGAACAAATTAATGTAGCCCTGAGTGTAATGCTAAATTGTCTGGTTGTTTCCTGATAAATACATTACATTAGAATTCGGGAAAAAAATTAAGTGACAAAAAACATGTTATTTAAATTTTTGTAGTATGAAATAGATAAACAAGATTTATATTCTCTCTACACTTTTTACATCCTGGCAGAGCTTAGACATTTTAGAGCAGGGTTCCTCAAATCATACCCTGGAGGGCCGGAGCACTGCAGAGTTTAGCTCCAACCCTGATCAAACTTGCATACCTGTGATTTTCTAGCGATACTGAACAGCTTGATTAGCTTGCTCAGGTGTGTTTGATCAGGGCTGGAGCTAAACTCTGCAGTGCTCCGGCCCTCCAGGGTAAGATTTGATATACCCTGTTTTAGAGAGAGTGGTTTCAAACTGCGGGCTGGCCCCAAGATCCACCTGTGTGTTGCATGGTGTGCTGAGGTGTGCTGAGGTGAGAGATGGAAAGTCACTTGGCTTCATTAACTCCTTACTATGAGAGAACGAATGTGTATTTTCTCCCACATTTTCATTGAAAAGTATAATAATAATGGATCTCAAAAAAGGTTAGAATTAATAAAATTAAAGCGATTTAGAACTGCAGTTTTAAACAAATTTGTTGATAATTTTACAAAAAATGACTTGTCCCTAAAGTCTCCAAGCATTATGAAAAACCAACTAAATGATAAAACTGTTAACATCACATTTTATCAGCTTTACCAATAAACTTAACACAAGAGATCTATGAACATTGACAAAATGATATAAACAACGCAACGCATTTATGAAAGTGAACGAAAGCACATACCAAAAAAAATTGATTCAGATTTCAACAAAACATTTTGTAAAAGCCCCACAGGATCTACCCAATAGGATATGCTGACTCCACCTTGACGCAATGATGGAGTGCGTGTGTGGTGAGTGGTAGTGTGGAAATGCATTTTTAAACCCATATTGAATTTTGCTACACCCGTAATGGGTGTATGTAAATGAAAATGCAACCCCAAGTGTACTACCTGTAGTACCTGAGACGGATCAGACACGCATAACTACTTAAATTTCTTAAATATTACAACAACACCCCTCACCCCACCAGCAGGCTAGTCGCTTGGGGGTCAAACCCCAATCTGCAACTTACACCAAGGGCAGGACAAGATCTCTGGTGACCATAGCAACTCACACCAATTCATCAAGATAGAGTATTTTACGACCCATTGGAATGTAAGGAGCTGAACTCTCTTTACTCACTTTGGGGATAGACCTACATTATAAATGCATTTATATGGAAATGTACACATTCATTTATAACATTTCCATGTATTAATGTTCATGTTGTTATGTCTGTTTTAACATTAATCCAACGTATCCATGAATGTGTGTTTAACTACTGGAATTATTAGATTTGTAGTATCTCATTTAACCAAGAAGATATTTAGATCATGTTTGGTGTCTATGAGCTACATTTGTGATGTCCTTCGCGTTGATGTTTGTTGTGTTTTGGTAACTCTTTTCTTATTAGTTTTATCAAACTCTTAGTAGTCTTCTAGTGAACATCCAATCAGCTTTCACATGCAAAACACCATCTGAAAGACAAAAACAGTTAACTTTCCCTCCAAAGTTGCCATCTGCTGATTGGAACAGTCACGTCTGTAGGATGTGACATCCTCACAGTTTAAAAGAGACCACGAGAAGATTCTTTCTCTCTCTTCCTCGCGCTTCCTTTTCTCTTGGTTTTTGCTCTTCTTTCTCTCCATGCGTTCTGCATCTCCAAAGGATGGACTAGAAGAAGACTTCACCTTTAACCCATAAGTTTGTGCCAGGCTGCGGCCTCGTCTTTCCAGATACAGATCCTCTGCATAAAACTGGTTCTCTCTGATCACTTCCAGCCAAGATCAACTGGAGCCTTAACAAACTGCATCAGGACTCTTTCTTTCTTTTGATGGGCAAGACGTGCAAGTATCAAACTTACTCTTATTAATGGATGCATAGGGCATCATTAATCCTTTTAACAAAGGTCCTTTACAAGAAGAAACTGATGTTTAGTTCAGGCTATTGATCTTCTGAATATCATATACTGCCATAATCCATGCTCTGTTCTTCTCTCTGCTTCAACTTCAACCATCTTCTAATGCTTAACTGTATGTGTGTGTATGTTAGATTAGTATGTGTCTAGTCTAGATAATAAAGTCCTGTTTTATTTCACACGTGATGTTGTTTGTAGTTCATGCTCATAATCCGGAGTCCCTAAACATGCCGATTCTTGCTACCTGCTCGTAATGCTAAGTGATTTCCCCAAATCATGAATTTGATCCAGATAATTATAATTGATCATTATTAATTAAATTCATCCCAATTTGGATTGATATTTGTTTCCCTTACAAAGGGTGGTGGAGAAAATATTACTTATAATTGGGATCAAAGCTCATGATAATTCTTACATATTTGATGAATAGTGTTTAAATAATTCTGTTCCTCATTGAATTCACTACATACCTTTTAATGTAAAGGCATTTAAAGGGCCCCAAATGTAGCCCTTTTACAACATGTAATATAAATCAAAGAAGTCTACAGAATGTGTCTATTAAGTTTCAGCTCAAAATACACCATAGATCTTGTATTGTACTTTGACCTACATGTCCATTTTTGCCTATGAGTAAAAGCAGGCTTTTGGTGTGTGTCTCTTTAAATGCAAATGTGCTGCTGGTCTCCGCCCCCTTTCCAACAGAAAGTGTAGGCCTTTGTGAACGGATACTTCCAGCAACAAAACTGAAGAGAATGGTCATGAAAGGACCCAGTCTTTTGCTTTGGTTGTGCTTTTTGGGTGTTTAAAAATGGATCTTCATGTTCCTGAATTTCAAAAAACGCTTGATGTTATACACACTAACTTAATGTTGAAAAACGTGATCGCGCGTAATGTGGCCTTTAAGCGATTGAGAAACACCGTCTCATCTTAAAAAAACAGAAACATTGTTTTGAAAAAGTGAGTGTACATAACACAAACGCATCATATACAGTGAGGAAAATAAGTATTTGAACACCCTTCTATTTTGCATGTTCTCCCACTTAGAAATCATGGAGGGGTCTGAAATATTCATCGTAGATGCATGTCCACTGTGGGAGACATAATCTAAAAAAAATCACAGAAATCACAATGTATGATTTTTTTAACAATTTATTTGTATGATACAGCATTTGTATTTTATTATATATTTATCATGAATCTCATGGCAAGACATGCCAGGAGAACCCAATTGCAGGTAGACACAGACGGTAGAGGTACAAGGATGTTTATTAAACAATAAACACAAAACAAAAACCCACGATGGGGTAAAAACAGGACAGGAATAATATATAAACTTTAACAACTAACATGGACACTGACAGACTAAACTACGGAAACAAACACTAGAATATCAACACACTACACTGACTAAACTAGACTTACTTGATACAACAGCATACAACTTGATACAAGGACCGATGTGTGACAACAGGTAAAGATACAGACAAGGTACAGCTTACATCAAACAGCTACAATGAACGAGCACAGGACAATGAAACATGAGGACTCTTTATAGGGAACAAACACAGGATAATTAACAAGAAACAGGTGCTGGGGATTAAGCACTCAGGGAAAGCTGACGAGGAGTGAGAGGGGCGGGGCCAAAGACGAGACACGAGAAAGAACCATGTCTTTCCCACATAAACCCATCAGGCAATGCCATGGCTCCACTCGAGACAGGAATAAAACATGACATGATAGTGGAACCATGACATAAGCCCCCCCTTAAATGAACACCTCCAGGTGTTCATCAAGGGGTAACTAACAAGACAAGACTAACTTGGACAAGGACAAAAACCAGACAGACAAGGCAAACATGACAAGGGGCAAACACGACAAGATAATCCATGGGTTGGGGTGGGATAATAAAAATAACAAACAAGGGAGGGGGGGTGGGGACAAACAAGGAAACATGGGCGGAAGTCCAGAAGGGGTAGGGCTGGGTGGGGAAGTCCTATGGGAAACTGTTCTTGTCCCCGGCAGGACTTCACGGCTGGACCCCAGCTGGAATGCCGGGCTTGACATAGGCTGGAATGCTGGGCTGGACATCGGCTGGGCATCGCTCTCTGGCGGCTGGGCAGCGGTCTGTGCCGGTTGCTGGACCGGGCTTGGTGCCGGTTGCTGGACCGGGCTTGGTGCCGGTTGCTGGACCGGGCTTGGTGCCGGTTGCTGGACCGGGCTTGGTAAGTGTAAGTTTAGTGTTCATATCAAGTGTTTGTTTTTTCATAGTCTAGTCAGTCCGTGTTCTTGTTGTCTGTTTAAGTTATCCTGTATTGTTTTCCCCCTAGTGGGTTTTGTTTTGCCTTTTGTATAGTCTTGTTCTGTTTAATAAATACCATTGTTTACCCCCACGTCTGAGTCCTGCCTGCACTTGGGTTCTCCGGCCATGTCTTGCCACGAGATCCATGACAATATTATCCTTTTATCATCTGTGTTCTGTCCTGTTGCTGTCTTTCTGTTGCACTGTGGAGCTTCTGTCACTATAACAAATTCCTTGTATGTGGAAACATATTTGGCCAATAAAGCTCATTCCATTCTATTCTATACTTAGAAACAAATGTATAGGATAATGCAATGTAAGTCGCTTTGGATAAAAGTGTCTCCCTTGTGCATAAATGTTAATCTGTTAAGGAATAGTTATATAGTATAATCTGTTAGTTTTTAGAAATGTACTATATTTACAATTTCATATTTTAAATAATAACATTTGGAAGAAGCCATTATCCAAGCAGATTAAAAATGAATTTAATATTTAAATGTGTTTTATCAGTATGCTTGTTCTCTGGGATCAAACCCATTGCAATCTGTTACCAATTGAGCTACATGAACATTAACATTAACATTGCGTCCGCAATGAACAGACAATGGGCTATTTTAGTCAGACAGCGGGGCCCGTCCGGTATTTAAACACTGGATCGCTCACATTCGAAGCATGAATCATACCTCATACGAGCCAATAAGTACCCTTTACCATCAAGCAGAAAATATTTTGTTGCTTATTTACCTCTAAAGGATACACACATTTATTTTTAATGTGTTAAGCAGGTGTAAACCTGCTGTTGTTTGGTTATCCTGCATAACTGTGCGTTCAAACCGCCTCGGTCGAGAGCATCAAAGTGGCCAGACGTCATTCATTTTCAATGTGAGCTGGCGTCAAGAAGCGGCGCGGCACGTCTTGGCTGTTGAGGGCATCAAGGTGAGATGAAATCAGGTCACATTTATGGTAATGAGCTATGATACGGTTTGGCGGCAACCAATCGGAACGTAGAAGTCCACCGCTTGAGATGATTCCACTAAACGAAGCCCTGTAAACTTTGGTTCCGACCACATTAGTTCCCAAGTTAAATGGAGGAGATGTTGATTTTTGCTGTGGCAGGTTTCCCAATCATATATACCGTGTCCCTGTTTGTGTAGAGGGACATAAATAAAAATAATTATGCGTGGACCAAGGTGTCTGAGATTGTTTGTGTTCCTGGTGAGTTGCTGATGATGTGCAATGACATTATTTCATGCTAACTTTAGTGTCAGAGCATGCAAAAGAGGTGTTACTGAGACAAAATTTTATTTCGTTAGCAGACAACTAAAATAAAGTTCTTTACTCCGATCGATTTCTTGTGGTCAGTCTGCGCAATCTTTGCGGCCCCTTTAAATTCAAGTTAAGATTTTGATCTACGTCAGAGCGTCAGCACGCCCAAGACTCTTTCTACAGAGTTGTTGACAGGGTGGCCAGAGCGATTTTTGACACTCTCGACGGTGGCGGTCTGAACGCACAGTAAGTGACAAGCTAAACGTACATATGCACATTTATTTTTGACAGCCTGTTACTGCAGTTCTGGAATAAGGAATTTAGAAAGATTTTAAAGGTCTGATGAAATGGTCTTGTTTATTGTTTTATACTGTTGTATGAGGCCTACTTATGACGTTCCGTGGTTTTTATATTCAAAATCAATAAGTAATAAGACATTATTGGCCGGGGTTGACGAACGATCGGTTTGAATTGGCGTTGCGCCATGAAGACTTGGAAGTTAACGCCCACTGCTATGATTGGATAGTAATTTGCGTAGTGGGAGCCTTTTGTGAATTTGGTTAGAGACGTATCAACGATATCCATAGTCCGTACCTGTCAGCATTTGAGACCAGTGGTCGCGAAACGGATATAAGATCACAACGATCGCAAATCTGAAATGTTACGTAAGTTTCCAAGATAAATAACCAAACGGGAGACTCCCTGTAACTTATGGATATGACCCAGGACCCGAAATAATATCAAAACACTTGCTAATCTAGTGCGAATAGTGCTCAAGCGATCTCTAACAAAGCAATAGTGACACATAGTACAAAATTGTTGTACTTATATAAGGTTGCTGCGCCATTCCCGTGGGATCCAAAATTGACGGCACAGCACTGCTTTTTAATTTTAGTCTCCACAAATCCAGCGCCGACCTGTGCCTTGTGCACGAAGGAATCCTCTTAGAAATGAAACGAACAAACGCTCCATGTTTATCACGCGTGAGCTGGAACGTCTTTAAAAATAAACTTTAACCACACATTAGTAATGTCTGAATTCGAAGGAAGGTTATGCAGTGACTGTATTCTTCCACAACCAGGGATGGCATAATATTTTGCTATCTTAAACGGAATGTTTATTGCTTGCTAGCTCCGAACCAGTGGGCGGGGCTAGAGAAGGAGTCGTCCATGTTCTTTCTGTCGAGGCGCTGTACAGCCTGTCAATGACATCATAGATAAGTGCATTTCATAATCTGGCGTTAGCTGAGCCTGGTGTCAAAAACAGTTGTAATCTCAGTTACAAGGGCGTTTTCAGTTCTGACAGTTACATGATGTTCATGTGAATGCTCTTCCCTCTTATATAACAAAAGCTCGGGTTAAAATTGAGATTTTAATTCATGGCACCATTAAAGGATATCCATGATGAGTAAATACAAACTATGTTTCACATATCCATCAAGTAAAAATTGTTATCACATTCTTGTCATTTATTGTTTTCCCTGTGTTAAAGTAGAAGTTGTTTACAAAAGAGAATATGACTAATGTGACCAAACTGATCTTTAAGTACAAGTTTTCAAAATGTTATTGATACAAGGGTCAAGTCTTTTAAACTACTTCTAGCTACATTTGGCAAAGACATAAAGGTTTGAGCAACCTAATAGGATACATTACATTAAATATAAAAATATATTTAAAATACAATATAAACAAAATATATTTGTCATTCATTGTTTTTTTATATCTTATCGAGATAGATCTATTCATTCTATAGTAAATCACAGGAACATTAAAAGAACAATAAAGTGAATTGTATTAATTTGTTATGAAAGCATTATATGAGTTTTCAGACAATAAAAATGACCACATCTTAATAATAAAATTAAGAAACAAGCAAAGGCTTTTACTATTTTTCTACATGTTGCCCAAGTCAAAATGTTGTTATTAGAGGTTGCTATTTCATAGCTCTGGAGATTTGATCGTGTTGTCGTTTTATATTTTAACCTAGTCTTAGATGTTTCTCTTTAAAATTGTTTGGAGAAATAAGATAGAAACTATTAAAATTATTACTGTAAAGAAAAACGAATGTAGATTGTATAGAAATAATAATCTGGAATTGGATAAATTGAGTTCATATTGATGTCTTTAATAATTTGGACTTTTGATTTTCAGACTTGTTAGATCTGAGCTCAGGTTAAGATTTTAGTCTTTTTCTAGCGAGAAATTTCTGAGATAAAGAGACTTAAGCAAATGTGATGGTTATGTGTATGTGTCATCACAGCATGTTTGTGTATGTTTATGTGTATTTAGTTGAGTGACTGATTTAGAAGCTTGACTGCAAGATGAGCGTCATGAAGTCATCAGGAAGGTTAAATCCGCTCACAGTAATCTTGTGTCTCCTACAAGTGGTAATAGAAAGATTTGATTTTGTGCAGTTTTTTAATATAACATTTTGCAATGAGTATTAATTTCACACTTACATTTTTAGGCTGGTGCTCCCTGACTTGAGTTATTAGAACCACCATCGGAGGCTAGAAGATAAAAAATTAAAATTAAAAAAAAAGTATTGCAACCGGCACAAATTCTAACACCATTTTTAAGTGAAATATTGGTAATAAGATAATTTTAAAGACAGCATGACTAAAATATATATATTTTTTAAATCTCTTTGATTTCATATTTAGGTATCCCCAAATTACTGTTCAGATATATGAGCAATATATTATTTATCCGCATATTAATCTCAAATACATATTATTAAGGACTTACTGTTGGCACGAACAAAGCCTATAGAAGAAAAAAAAATCATGTAATTCAGGAAATTAAAAAAATAATAACTTCTGTTGTTATCTGTTAGACCCATTTATAAGACACAATAGTATTATATACTAAATACATAAATGAATGATTGAAACTGAAAAAACACAACTGGTCATATTTAGCATCATTACTTGATTTCTCTCTCTACACATCTGATAGTGAACTGTGCAATGTTTTCATTAGGCTAGACATGTTTTTTTAATCAAAATGTTAAACATGGAGATTTGTTTTTAGACATAAATTATTAAGGCAGATCTCACCTGACTTCCCTTTCTTCTGATACACCATATACCCAATAACTCCAATGACAACCAGCATGGCGAAAGCGGATACAACACCAACAATGATGCCAATGGGAGGTCCTCCTGTTAGGTCTAAAATTACAAACAATTATTCAATTTGTATTTGTATTTTTGGGCCCCATAAATCCTTACCCAATGGCAATTTGGTTATAGTTTTATGATCCACTCATACTTTATAATCACTATTACCATTATTATTTTGATATCCTTCTCTGTCAGAACTGTCTTGATGGTTTTGCCCTGGTGTTCCACCACACAGCTGTACTGATTCTGCTTCCACTCATCAGTTCTGAGAGTGCTTGTTTTCTGAAAGGTTCCATCTTCATTAGGGACCAGTTCACCGATATCAACATCCTCATAATGGTCTTGCTCATTTTTGAGCCAGCTGATTTTTACTCCACTGGGGTAGAAACCTGTTGCATGACACAAGACTGGAGAAGAAGAATCCTTCTGCAACAGAGACACCTGAGGAGAGACTGAAGAGAACAAGAGAGTGAGAGATTATATCAATAATTTACTAAAACAAGTATCAACTCTTTGCAATGCTACCGTGCTACATCGATAAAAAAACTCTTGTTCAAACATGTTTAATCACTGCATGGAAAATTACATATAACTATCAAGGTAAAAATGTAGAAGTATTAAAGTTACAGAATATTTTAAGTAAAAATGTATTAAAAAATAGAAAAATGTTTCACATCTAATGCTGAATATAAAGGATTCTACCTGTTGTTCTCATTGCATTCTCCACATACTTTTTCAGCGACTTGATGCATTCATCACTAAAGTATTGTCTGTCATCCTCAATTAGAACTTTGTCATTGTTCCAACTCTGTAAGGTGAGGGAGGCCTGCTGCACAGGAGAAATAAACCTCATCTCCTTTAAATCCAGAGAGAAAAAGTCCTCTCCATCATATCCAAATGCATTAAAACCATTTGTTTCTCCAGTCTCATCATTCCACTCACAGCCATACATTCGCTGGAATGTGTGCACACCTGAGGAAGAAAGTTTGAAAGAATGAGAATGTAGTGCCAGTCAGTGTGTGGTTTGTGGAAAAGTTACTGTGCGGTTTGATTTGAATCAGCTCAAGTACTTTCAGATGAAATTATTAATTATGTTAAATCAGATGTTTGAGGATCCAGCTGAAGCTTCAGAGAACTGTTGTGAAATCCTCTATCACTTCAGGGTTTAATGTCATCTGCTCTGAACATATCAAACATCTCTTCATTCTTTCCAGTCATCTTGTTTTGTTGTTAACTTGTCCTGAGTAAAAAGTCACCTTTAACTGGTTCAAAGGTTTTGGGAATTTTTCTTTTTTACACGGACAATATTAGAGGTTAAAGTAATGTAACCTTATTTTCTCTTAATAATCACAGCAGTCAAAACTAAACATGTTTAGAGACCCATGCATATCATAACTGCAAACCTCTAAGAGTAATGTTAATAAGAGATTAATGCTGATAAACCAAACAGGATTTTATTAATGTTCACATTAATGCTCTCATATCAGGTCAATCCTACAGCTACACATTTTGATCTGTCAGATAAACAGTTTAGTTGTTGTAGTTGAACAGTTTCATCCGTGTGAACCACTTTGTGCTCTGTCGTTCGTTAAAAATAGGTGATCTAAAACAACACTGTGATTTATAATAAAGAACTGTACTGCATATGACAAAATATTGAAATGACCCCGCTGTCATACTGGCATGCCAAATATTTGATTGAATTAATAGAAAGTTATTCCATTGTAATGACATACAGTATATGGTCACAGCTTTAATAGTTAGTTTGGACTAGATCGTGGCAGCCCTATGTTGTTAGTTATGAGATTTGGATTCTGGCAGTCCCGTTCTGAGCATTGTTTTTTGTGCCTTCCGATAAAATATTAACAAAGTATTGTTTCATGTCCCTCACCTGCCTCAATCATCCAACAGAAACACGCTGGTTGTATCTAAAACATGACTAAAATGTGTTTTGAGTCTTCCTTTAGTCTTGAGTCACAAGGTGTGTAATGTTTATTGTGATGTCCTTACTGGTCACACACAACAGCAAACACAGTGACCAGTGAGTGTTATGGTTTTACTGGGTGGGTCGTATTGCTTTTTGATCACCAGGGGGCGCCGGTGAAAAGTTTTTGGTTATTGTAAGATCTTTATCGGTATACATAAAATCACATGTGTGGTATCTAAATAAAGACTTTGAAATAATGACTTGCAGTTGCTATCTGAACAAATCCTTCACCTTCATCCTTTAATAGAATAAGATAAATAATTCTGCTGGAGCATGTCATCTGTGTGAACACCAAAGCGTCTGATCTAAAACAACCAAGGATTTATAATAAAGAACTGTATCGTGCATGACCAAAATTTTGAAATGACCGCACCGCCCTATTGGCATCCCAAACATTGTATTGAATTAATAGGAAGTTGTTAGATGTTAACGACAAAACATTAGTGTGGAAATGTAAAATTTAGGATCAATTTAAGATCAACTGATTCTCCTTAACAAAGAATATTAAAGTGAAATGCCTTGTACTGGGTATTTAGGACAAACACAGCAACATTGCATGTGATCATTGCATGTTATGGCTCTTTGTGTTTTGTTACAATGTTAGAGCTAGTGACCATTTGCTTATGACCTGGTTGAAGGCCTTAGTCAAGACTGTATTCTACGCCTAGAGTGTGACCGTAAAATCTTGGACGAAATTGGAATCAGCAGGGGATCAAACACTTATTTCCCTCACTGTATATGACAGGTTCCTGTCACCCTCACAGAGAACTATCATCAATACTCTGCCCTTATTGTATTTACATTTATATATTTATACTGTATAGATACTTACATATTACTTTCATTTTATTTTTATGCTAAACTGTATTTGTGCAGAATGTTTATATTTAATTTCACTGCTTTGGCACTGTAATTTTTTTTATAACTGTACATTCTTTGATTGTACAGTTATGTTCATTGCATTGGGGGTTATTGAAACTCCAGGATTTGGAGTGGGCTTGCTACTTTGCCTCCATGCATTGATTAAAGTTTTCACTTATGTTCTCTGTTTAAAGTGATTGCCCCTTCCAATGGCTATAAATTAAATGTATCTTCTAATGTAAATTAGACTTGATGACTGCATCGCCTGAACAGCACGCTGGGACCTGAAGACTTCCCTACAATAAAGACTAATGCTCAAGGAAATCCAAGTCTCCCGGTCTTCAAAACAATAGTCACATCTTTTAAATGTGAAGCCTCCATATTCTTACGGCCTCCTCTATCACAGTCCTGTATTCCTGGTTGATTTTTATTAGTATGTTTTGACAGGATCATAGCCGTCCTGTTCAAAGCCTTGGTTGTTGTGCTTTCAGTTAAAATAAAACCCAATTATTGTTTTATGCCCCTCACCTGTCCTTTCTAATCTTCCCATAATATTTTTTACTCTATTTAATGTCCATGTTGTCTTTGCTGGTTTGTTGTAATGTTTGACATCTACAGTCTTTGTGCTGTCTGTCAAGTTTGCCGATGTCTGTTTAAAGTCTTAACATTCTGGTCACGAGTCAGACTCCCTAACTAACTCTATTATGACTGCACATAAATGGGGAATCTAAAGCTACATGCACCAACTAATGAAAGTTTTAAAGTTTACGATATATCCGTGGACTGTATAAAGTGATCCCCAACTATTATAGATTACCATGAGGATTTCTATTATTTTATACAAATGATCAAAATGTGTTCATGTGTGTGTAAATTAATTTATTAGTTATATGAATCTATAAAGTGGATTTGGAAAAACTGCACTATTTAAATAATGCTGTTATAATGTTTTTGATGCAAGATTTTTTTATCAACTTACCAGTTGACTGGTTAAACCTTTCCTTTACAACCTGGATGTGGTTTTTGAAAATCTCAGCATGACCATTGTCCACACGAGTCTCCCTGTCCCAGTCCACTTCATTTTCACTCAGTCTGATCCACTCTGCCTTTGGCACAGCTCTTTTTGTGTTACTGTCAAAGTACATGAGCTGTTCATCATCAACCATTCCAACTGCAGTGAACTCTGGAAATGTATCGACTCCAGACACACCAGTGTAGAAGTACTGCAAAGAGTGTCTTGCTGTAATAAACAACAGTAAATACAAATAGTTACTAGTATTATTAACAATGAAATTTAAACCTCTTGTGAAATACACTGTGTATTACCACAAAACACAGTTGTTTTATTAAATGCATTTAACTTCACATTTAGTCATTTAGCACAGGGGTTTTCAACCGGTGGTCCGCGGCCCCCTGGTGGTCCGCGGCGGCATTGCATGTGGTCCGTGACATGCATTCCAGCCTACCTAATTTCACTATGAAAATCACTTTTTTTTTTTATCAATTTATTTTTCCAAACATTTCCAGAATATTTGCGCATTGGTGTGAATACTAAATTTAATGAAAATATTTAAAATAATTTGAGTTTGAGTTGAGATTCAAACTGACACAGTATAGGCTTGCTTTGCACCTATCAGGTCTATCTTATAACGTTGTGTTTTGCGTCCCCAACGTCATTTACGTACATACACGTACATACCAGTGTTGCCAGGGTCGCGGTTTTCCGGCACAATTGGGCTATTTTGAAAATGCAGTTGGAGCCGCGGGTTGCGATTTTTGGGCTACTTTCATAATGTACTGCGGCCGCCAAAATGTTTATTTATATTCTTAGGATAAATGATAATTGATGAGTTTCTTATTGTGTATTCAAACTACGAAAGAATACCTGGCAACTCCATGACCAACCCATTCTCAAAAGTGTGGAGAACGAGTCTGACAGACAGGCTACAGTACAGGGAGGGACGCGGGAGCTCAGCTCAACCAAAGAGGAGAAATTAGCGGTGGTATTAGACACAGTGAATCCGAATGACCAATGTTTCATCAGGTGAATGTCACGTTGCACAATGAAAGAAATCACTCATGAGTGTACAACACTTGATTCTCCCGGCTGCCAAATATCACGTTTGAGCAGCGCTATACGCAGTCTAGAACAACTAAAACATTGACGTGCTTGTACACATTATGTATTATGCAATAAATGTAACCATCCTTATTTCTTAAGCAAGTTTCTGAATGTCTTACGAAGAGAAAACGTGTTTCTCGTCCATTTGCGTGCGTGGCAGATGTGGGATATTTTTAAAGGGACACACCACCCAAAAATTAAAATTCTGTTATGAATTACTTTAGTTTTTCCAAACCTGTATACAATTATTTGTCCGGTTTAACACAAAGATATTTGGTAGAATGTCAGCTGCTGAAAATTCTTTGGCATCATTGACTACCATAGCAGAAAAAAAATAATGGTAGTTAAACATGACCCAGAATTGTTTGCTTTCCTAAATATCCCAAAACTTATTTTGTGTTCAACAGAACAAAACGATATATACAATACCCAGGAAACCATTCAGATAAAAAAAATATGGCAATAGAAACGTCTTTAGTGAGTTGTTTACTTTGATTCGACACAGGGAAAAAATTGGGCTAGTTTTAATTCCTTTTGGGCGGGTTTTGAGGGGTTATGGGCTTTTGAGGGGTTATTTCTTGGACCTGGCAACCCTGGTACATACACACACAATAGTGGGCCGCCGATTGCTTGTTAGTCAGAATGGTGGTCCCTGGCACAGAACCAGTTGAAAACCCCTGATTTAGCAGACGCTTTTATCCGAAGTTAGGTAAACAATGGAAGCAATAAGGTCAAACATTAGGACAACAAAAAGCAGAAGTTAAACCTGTTAATTACAGAAATATTAAATAAAAATTACTTATAACTAACTAAACTAGTTAACTATTAGACTAGTACATTTATATTTAGTCATTGTGCAGACGCTTTTATCCAAGGTGACTTACAAAGATTTAGGGAGCAATAAGCGATATGTCATACAGGAGCCATAATACAGTAGGTGCCAATACAAAGTTACTGGTTTCAACAAAAGTAAGACCACTACCTGTTGAGAGAAAGGGTTAGTGTTTTTTTTGTCTGTCAAGTATTTACAGAAGAGATGGGTTTTTAGTAATTTTTTAAATGTTGTTAGAGATGTGGTTGATTGGGCCGAGTTAAGGAGAATGTTCTACCAGGAAGGAGTTGTGAGTGAGAATGAGTAGGAATGCGATTAACTGCCCTTATGGGAAGGCAATACAAGACGCTGGTAGTTTGCTGACCGCAGGGATCTTGATGGGGTGCAGGACGGTGTGAAAGTAATTCGGTGCAGATCCAGTGATAGTCCTGTAGGCAGGCATTAGTGACTTGAATCTGACAAAGGCTTTAACTGGTAGCCAGTGGAGAGATTAAAGGGGTGTCACATGAGCCCTTTTGGGCTGTTGGAAGACGAGGCGTGCTGCTGTGTTCTTAACCAGCTGGAGCGGTTTGATAGCCTTTGCAGGAAGACCAGCAAGGGCTCATGTGACAACCCTTTTCATCTCTCTCCACTGGCTCCGTTTGCATATTGTTTTGCACTATCTGCCTGGCCGGGGGGCTGCTTTAGAATTCAGAAGTTAGACATTATTTATATTGCAGCTAAGAATTTATAGTTCATTTTATATTTGACCTGTGGTTCTCTCTCCTTTATCGCCAATGTGTGCTTTCACTGTGCGTGTGTGTGAGTGTGTTTGTGCGTCTGTGTGTGTGTTTGTGTGTGTGCGTCTATGTCAATGTGTGTAAGTATGTATGCATATTGTGTGTGTGGAGCATTTGTATGTCTGTCTTTTGTTGTCTTCACATTTTTCTTGTTTTTACAGGTATATGCCTTTAGTTGTTTTACTTGTATTCAATGTGTCTCATGTACAGCTGCTTTGTAACAATGAAAATTGTAAAAAGCGCTATATAAATAAAGTTGACTTGAGTTGAGAGCATTGCAGTACCATTGAGATTACCAGGAGATTACCAGGAGAGAACCTTGAGATTACCAGGGCCTGGACCAGGAGTTGTGCCGCATTCTCACTGAGATAAGGTCTAACATTTCTAATGTTCAATGAGGCATATTGTCACGTGGTGATGTCTTTGTAATGTGATCATTGAAGGACAGCTGTTCATCAAATATGACTCAGAGGTTCCTGGCTGTTTTGGAAGAATTGTATGGGGCAATTATTAAAAATGTTTGGTTTCTGTCTTTTCATGACAAAAAACATTATACATCATTGTACATAAAAGCTGTGCTATTCAACTGGCCTTCATCTTCTCATAGATCTTCAACAGATCACTGGAGCTGTGCGCAGTTGCCCAGAGAGCAAATAGGTCTGTTGAAGATGCAGTTAACATAGGCTGTATTTTGTCTTGAAACATCTCGATAGACCAGGGACCTAGTGAGGATACTGTTTGTGGACTTCAGCTCGGCCTTTAACACCATCATCACTGCTCCAGAAAAAAGTTAGCCCAACTATCTGTTCCTGGCTCGATCTGTCGATCACCAGCTTTTCTTCCAGACAGGCAGTTAGTGAGAATGGGGAAATTGTTGTGAAGTTCGCAGACAACACCACACTCATTGGCCTAATCCAGGATGGCGATGAGTCTGCATATAGACAGGAGGTGGAGAAGCTGGCTGTCTGGTTCAGTCATAACAACTTGGAGCTGAACACACTAAACAGTGGAGATGATTGTGGGATTCAGATGAAACCCCCCTGCACTCCCCCCTCTCACCATCATGAACAGCTCTCTGGCAGCAGTGGAGTCATTCAGGTTCCTGGGCACCACCAAATCTCAGGACAATCACATTGGCTCCATTGCTAAAAAAGCCAAGCAGGGGTTGTTCTTCTTTCATCAGCTGAAGAAGTTCAGAGAACCACAAACTCTATTAAAACAGTTTTACATCCATCACTGTCTGGTTTGGTTCGGCCACAAAGTCAGACATCAGAAGACTACAGTGGACGTTTCAGACTCCTGAGAAGATCATTGGTGCTCCCCTGCCCACCCTCCAAGAACTGTACACATCCAGAGTGAGGAAAAGGGCTCAGAATATCACCCTGGACCTCTCACATCCAAGCCATCATCTCTTCACAATGCTGCCGTCTGGTTGGCGCTTCAGAGCACTGAGCACCAAAACAACCAGACACAAAAACATCTTCTTCCCTCAGGCCATCTACCTCTTGAACATTTAAATATTATTACCCACCGTGCAATTAATAACTCTCTGCAATAATACTTGCAAGTGCAATATTAATGATAACCTCCAGATAATACACCATCTATTTTTCATCTGAACTTTTTTCTGTAAATTACATTTCATTCTGCTTTATATAGCACACCTTGTACATACAATAGTCTATTCTTATTTTTTACTTGTATATTTTTACATACACACATAACTTTACTCTCTATATCTTTATCTAATGTTTACTGTATTGTATTTTTTATAGCAGTAGACCTTATTTAAAACATCTGTGTACTGTACTGTATTCTTTTGTGTTATGGTCTCTGTGTACTGTTGTTGCTGATTCTGCGTACGGGATGCTCCTGTCACCAAAACAAATTCCTAGTATGTGCAAACATACATTCTTGGCAATAAAGCTCTAACTGATTCTGATCTATCCTGTATTTACTCGATTTGGCGTTTTGTTGCTGCGTGATAGAGCCCGGAAGCGTTTGTCACACTTTAAGTGCGTGAAATTTGGCAAACCTGCTAATATATTAATATATAAGTAAGTTTAAGTACAAAGACTAAAACAATACAATCCAGAAATCCGCATGTCTTTTCTTCAGTATCGAGTCCAACAGGTAAAGTCGCCATAAGTCCCGCCAACACGTGAGTTTTGTGCCAGAAAGGCAAACGAAAACTTGAGAAGCGTAAACGAAAACTTAGAAAGCGCAAATAAAAAATCTAGCATCGAATTCATAAACCATTATTGGCAATCGAAACGTACAATCCTTTTAAGAAAATATGCTTTTTATTTGAAATCAAATTTTTACAAATGAGTGTATTGTTTTGATTGTGAAAGTGTTTTTCCTTCTTTGACATTGTATATTTTTGTTCGTTTTTGAAAGTTTGCGTTCATATTTACGGACAAAAAAGTAATAACATACAATTTTCGCCCGGTCTGATGCGTGTGCACATTTTTGAGAGCTTTTGAGCATGTTCAGTCCCTAAAAAATGCGATCAGAGAGGCAGAAGAAGAATCATTACGGAAACAACAGGTCAGCACCCTGTTGCGCACTTCGTGCTCGCGCTAATAATAATAATACATTATAAAACGATAAACTCACCAGCATATGGGTCCGTGTACGTTTTATTCATTTGATATCCTATTTGAAATAAATTATCGGAAACTGAAAGATGAGTCGTTTTTTGTTTTTTGTTTAGTTCACCAAACGAAAGATAAGATTTCGGCCCGAATTTTCATTTTTCATTTGCCGTTTAAAAAACGGATTTTGGACTCAATATGGGATTCGCATGTGGGCGGTTCATTAACGCCCCTTTCACCCGATTGGTCAAATCGCTCACCATTCTGTACGGACTTGATTCTACACAGCAGATTAAGAGTCTGTACGAGTGCGACATTGACAAGTGTTTGCACTTTAATGTATGTTTACTTGAACCACCAGACAGCCTCGCACATCTTAGGCCCGCTAGGTTAAGAGGGACGCGCACACTGGACTTTCTCTTGTTTGCTCTGCACCCTGTCACACAGCAGTTTTAGTCTTGTTCTGTTTTTTGTTATAAATCAGAAATAACAAGGAGGCATTTTCCCGCAATAGAAAGTCGGTTGGATTGTTCCCCGGGTGTGGGCGTGGCCTAAATGCGCTCTCTCTTAACGCGCTAGCTCAAGTTCAAAGTGTACTCCTGATACAAGTTGGGCCAATTTTCACTTATTTTAATGTTCATTGTTATAAAAAATTGAATGAATAGGCTCTAGATCACGAACTTGGATACAGATCATTTAGATCAAACTCCAAAAATTCCATGACGACCATAATTCTTAATACTGTCCACAAGAGGGGGTGTCAGTCTCTTTCAATCTACTTGATCCACTCTCCGTACAGATAAAGTAACAAATATATCTATACATTTAATCTGCACTGCCATGAATATGTCGTAGCTGTATGTCTGAGAACAAACATCACACATAAGGAACATCAATGAATCTGCACAGTTGGGAGCCTGCATGCAGATGTATATGTTAGTTTGTAAAACACAAAATTTAATTCTGCAAAAACGTTTATTTTATTCTCACAACATCACATGTAACCAAACGAAATGTGACCTGAAATGTTTTAGAAATTTGAGTCAATTTATCACAAATAATTTTCTTTCAACAGCAACAATAGTGTTTATAGTGCAAGTTTATGAACATTGCTGAACTTAAAACAGCATTCTGTAATGATGATTGGGAACATTCTTTAAGCAGAAATAGTTTTTTCGCCATCTATAAAAAACATGTGAAGGGGTGGATTCCTTAGCTCCAACTATATATATTCAATTACATCCTTTTGTGTAGTTATGATAAATAAATAAATTATTGATCAGTTATATTCCAATAATAAATAATTCAATCAATATTCTTCTGCCAAATAATTATTGTGATCTGAGTAAATTATATGTACAGTATGCATGTATGTATGTACAGTGAGGGAAATAATTATTTGATCCCCACACTGATTTTGTAAGTTTGCCTGCTTACAAAGAAATGCAGGATCTATAATGTTTAGGTTTATTTTAACTGATAGAACCTGAAAATCAACCAAAATATCAGTGGAAATAAAGGTTATAAATTGATTTGCATTTCAGTCAGTGAAATAAATATTTGATCCCCTACCAACAAGCAAGAATTCTGGCCCCAAAGATTGGTTATGTGCCTCCATGGCCCACAGATTAGTCCTGTCACTTTAAGACAGTACTCCTAAATCATCTTGTTATGTATATAAAAGAGGCCTGCCAACAGAATCTGTATCTCCCATTTCAACCTCTCCACCACTATGGTCAACCAAAGAGTGGCTTAAGGAGACGCACATTAAATGTCCTAGCCAGTCTCTAGACCCTAGTAGTCCTATAGAAAATCTGTGAAGGAGGCTAAAATTACAATTTACTGAGCGACAGCCATGAAACCTTAAAGATTGACAGATGAGTGGACTCAATAATATCCTGACACATGTTCAAACCTGGTGACCACCTATCAGAAATGTCTGACCTCTGTGCTTGCCAACAAGGGTTTCTCCATCAAGTACAAAGTAATGTTTTGCTTGGGGATCAAATTCTTATTTCACTGACTGAAATGCAAATCAATTTATAACCTTTATATAACATTTTCCCCAGATTGTTTGTTGTTGATATTCTGTCTCTATCAGTTAAAATAAACCTACCATAAAAATGATGGACCCTTTATTTCTTTGTATGCAGGCAAACTTAAATCATCAGGGGATCAAATAATTATTTCCCTCACTGTACGTATGATTAACAATAGTTTTAGCATTTGTCTTTTGTTTTAGTTTTTAGTTTAGGCATTGACTCTTTGTTTCCAGTTTAAAATAAGAGCTTTATCTGGTTGTGAGAATGTACATATCACTATGTTTTGGAAATGTTTGAGATTAAGCTTAAGGGAGCAGTGTGTGTGTGTGTGTGTGTGTGTTTGTGTGTGTGTGAGTGTGTGTGTGTGTGTGTGTGTGTGTGTGTGTGTGTGTGTGTGTGTGTGTTTGTGTGTGTGTGAGTGTGTGTGTGTGAGTGTGTGTATGTGTTTGTGTGTGTGTGTGTGTGTGTGTTTGTGTGTGTGTGTGTGTGTGTTTGTGTGTGTGTGAGTGTGTGTGTGTGTGTGTGTGTGTGTGTGTGTGTGTGTGTGTGTGTGTGTGTGAGTGTGTGTATGTGTTTGTGTGTGTGTGTGTGTGTTTGTGTGTGTGTGTGAGTGTGTGTGTGTTTGTGTGTGTGTGTGTGTGTGTGTGTGTGTGTGTGTGTGTGTGTGTGTGTGAGTGTGTGTGTGTGTTTGTGTGTGTGTGTGTGTGTGTGTGTGTTTGTGTGTGTGTGTGTGTGTGTGTGTGTGTGTGTGTGTGTGTATGTGTGTGTGTGTGTTTGTGTGTGTGTGAGTGTGTGTGTGTGTGTGTGTGTGTCTGTGAGCCTCCTTCACAGATTTTCTATAGGACTACTAGGGTCTAGAGACTGGCTAGGACATTTAATGTGCGTCTCCTTAAGCCACTCTTTGGTTGACCATAGTGGTGGAGAGGTTGAAATGGGAGATACAGATTCTGTTGGCAGGCCTCTTTTATATACATAACAAGATGATTTAGGAGTACTGTCTTAAAGTGACAGGACTAATCTGTGGGCCATGTAGGCCCATAACCTATCTTTGGGGCCAGAATTCTTGCTTGTTGGTAGGGATCAAATATTTATTTCACTGACTGAAATGCAAATCAATTTATAACCTTTATTTCCACTGATATTTTGGTTGATTTTCAGGGTCTATCAGTTAAAATAAACCTAAACATTATAGATCCTGCATTTATTTGTAAGCAGGCAAACTTACAAAATCAGTGTGGGGATCAAACAATTATTTCCCTCACTGTACATACATACATGCATACTGTACGTATAATCTACTCAGATCACAATAATTATTGGGCAGAAGAATATTGATTGAATTATTTATTATTGGAATATAACTGATCAATAATTTATTTATTTATCATAACTACACAAAAGGATGTAATTGAATATATATAGTTGGAGCTAAGGAATCCACCCCTTCACATGTTTTTTACAGATGGTGTGAACTATTTCTGCTTAAAGAATGTTCCCAATCATCATTACAGAATGCTGTTTTTAGTTCAGCAATGTTCATAAACTTGCACTATAAACACTATTGTTGCTGTTGAAAGTAAATTATTTGTGATAAATTGACTCAAATTCCTAAAACATTTCAGGTCACATTTCGTTTGGTTACATGTGATGTTGTGAGAATAAAATAAACGTAATTTTGTGTTTTACAAACTGACATACACATCTGCATGCAGGCTCTGTGCAGATTCATTGATGTTCCTTATGTGTGTTGTTTGTTCTCAGACATACAGCTACGACATATTCATGGCAGTGCAGATTAAATGTATAGATATATTTGTTACTTTATCTGTACGGAGAGTGGATCAAGTAGATTGAAAGAGACTGTCGTCATGATATTTTTGGAGTTTGATCTAAATGATCTGTATCCAAATTCGTGATATAGAGCCTATTCATTCAATTTTTTTATAACAATGAACATTAAAATAAGTGAAAATTGGCCCAACTTGTATCAGGAGTACACTTTGAACTTGAGCTAGCGCATTAAGAGAGAGCGAATTTAGGCCACGCCCACGCACGGTGGGAACAATCCAACCGACTTTCTATTGCGGGAAAATGCCTCCTTGTTATTTCTGATTTATAACAAAAAACGGAACAAGACTAAAACTGCTGTGTGACAGGGTGCAGAGCAAACAAGAGAAAGTCCAGTGTGCGCGTCCCTCTTAACCTAGCGGGCCTAAGATGTGCGAGGCTGTCTGGTGGTTCAAGTAAACATATATTAAAGTGATAACACTTGTCAATGTCGCACTCGTACAGACTCTTAATCTGCTGTGTAGAATCAAGTCCGTACAGAATGGTGAGCGATTTGACCAATCGGGTGAAAGGGGCGTTAATGAACCGCCCACATGCGAATCCCATATTGAGTCCAAAATCCTTTTTTTTAAACGGCAAACGAAAAATGAAAATTCGGGCCGAAATGTTATTTTTCGTTTGGTGAACTAAACAAAAAAACAAAAAACGACTCATCTTTCAGTTTCCGATAATTTATTTCAAATAGGATATCAAATGAATAAAACGTACACGGACCCATATGCTAGATGTACTCCAAAGACCAAAATCACTAAGGACCGCATGCTTGCCTTTCCAACTAGAAAATGTAGAGAAATTTATAGAGAAAAGACTGATAGTTCCACGATTCTAAGATGTCGCTCTGTACACTGGTGAAATGCCTGTGAGATGTACGCTGTTAATTCCAGCCAATAGATATTCTTGACATGCATGACGCCACAAGTTACTACGAAGACTTTCCTACACTGGGTTAAGTTTCACGCCCCTGATGTTCCTTATTTGTCCAATAGTGCTGCGCTGTGCATTATGAATCCCCAGAACAGACGATGAATTCATCTAATTAGTAATTCATCTAATAGAGATGAATTACTTCATCGTCCACCGCGATTTAGAGGTATGATAAACAATCGAAGTTGTTATTAAGCAATCGTCCAAAATGCATAGTTTTTAAACGATTAATTGATATTGGTATGAATTAATTTAAACATCTTCTGACCCTGTTTACTTGCATTAAAACACACTACAGTAGCCTTATAGAAACCACTTCAGTTTAGCTGCACACTAACTTACCTTTTCTATTATTTTAAGTCGTCATTCATATTATAACTTTACAACTTCCTATAAAATGGAGAGCGCCATAATTAGAACTAAAAATTGATGGCATGTCAGATATCATCACAGTCAACATGATAATTAGCAAGCAAAACATGATCAATAATTGAGCTCCAACAACCACAAACAAAATCAAACTCAAATTGAATACTTTATTCCCATATGGATTTTGATTTGAGCTGTTTGTTGTTAAAGAGATGATCCAATATTTATTGTGCATACAATAAACTTTTTTGTTTTTTTTCACTTAATGTGATTAGTAGGACATATTGTATTTTTATAAGCAGGTCATTCATGCTTTTTCTTAGAAGGAATAAAGATGTTAAATATATCCATCCATCCATTTTCTTCCGCTTATCCGGGGCCGGGTCGCGGGGGCAGCAGTCTAAGCAGGGATGCCCAGACTTCCCTCTCCCTAGACACTTCCTCCAGCTCTTCCGGGGGGACAACGAGGCGTTATTAGGCCAGCCGGGAGACATAGTCCCTCCAGTGTGTCCTAGGTCTTCCCCGGGGTCTCCTCCCGGTGGGACATGCCCGGAACACCTTCCCGGGAAGGCGTCCAGGGCGCATCCGGAAAAGATGCCCGAGCCACCTCAGCTGGCCCCTCTCGATGTTGAGGAGCAGCGGATCTACTCTGAGCACCTTCTTCACCACGACCGACCTGTACAGCGACCGCATTACTGCTGATCCGTCTGTCAATCTCCCGTTCCATCCTTCCCTCACTCGTGAACAAGACCCCCAGATACTTGTACTCCTCCACTTGAGGCAGGAACTCTCCACCTACCTGAAGTGGGCAAGCCACCCTTTTCTGACTGAGAACCATGGTCTCAGATTTGGAGGTGCTGATTCTCATCCCAGCCGCTTCACAGTCGGCTTCAAACCGTCCCAGTGCATGCTGAAGGTCCTGGTCTGATGGGGCCAGCATGACGACATCATCCGCAAAGAGCAGAGATGAGATCGTGTGGTCCCCAAACCCGACGCCCTCCGGCCACTGGCTGCGCCTAGAAATTCTGTCCATAAAAATTATGAACAGAACCGGCAACAAAGGGCAGCCCTGGTGGAGTCCAACATGCACCGGAAACAAGTCTGACTTACTGCCGGCAATGCGAACCAAGCTCCTGCTCCGGTCGCACAGGGACCGGATAGCCCTTCGCAAAGGGTTCCGAATCCCATACTCCCGGAGCACCCTCCACAAGATGCCGCGAGGGACACAGTCGAATGCCTTCTCCAAATCCACAAAACACATGTGGATTGGTTGGGCAAACTCCCATGAACCCTCCAGCACCCTGGAGAGGGTATAGAGCTGGTCCAGCGTTCCACGACCGGGACGAAAACCACATTGTTCCTCCTGAATCCGAGGTTCTACCATCGGCCAGATTCTCCTCTCCAGTACCCTGGCATAGACTTTCCCTGGGAGGCTGAGAAGTGTGATCCCCGATAGTTGGAGCTTAAATTGTTAAATATATGTGTATAGATATATTCCTTATTAATATTTATTTCCACATTTTAGAAATAGAGGGAATGGAAAAGTATAAAATAATACAACTGTAACTGTCCTTATTAATTAGAAACAATTTCCCTTTTAAAATAAAATAAAACTGTTTTCTGATGAAAGATTTTTGTGTACAAAATTATTGCAAACAATAAAGTACACCCAGGGGCGCCATATGGGGGGAAAGTTACTACAATTCCAAGGGCCGATGATTGACAGGGGCCCCAAAAATAATATAAAATGAACCATCATCATTCAGTTTATGTATTTATATAAAAATAAACTTAAAGATCTCTTTGTTTTTGGCAGTAAAAGTTAAAATTCCCCATTGACCAAAAAGTATACATCCAAATTGACCGACAACCCCCCTGTATCTTGAAACGGTTTGGTCCTGCCTTAGCGCTCTCAGTGACGGTGTTTACTAAATTGTAGCCTGGTAACGTTAAATCAAAATTAGGTTTTCAAAAAGGAAAGAGAGAAAAGAGAGAGATCCAAGACAAAGGAAAGGGTGTCAACCTGTAATCCAGTTTTTCACCAAGAAAGGTGAGTAGCCTATAGTCTGTGAGTGGTATTAACCTGTTGGCTTAATGTCCATTGTGAAATAAGCTAGCTAGCAACAGACTAGTGTTAGCCTATATTTAATCACCATTCAATCAGTGCAGGGAAAAGCTTATTGTAGTAATTGTAGTCCATTATACATTTCCAATTTATTTTCTTGTTGGCATATATGTGCAACTAAATAAAAAAATCTGCTGTTTTCATTGTTTTGTTTTGATAGATTTTTTTGAATCTTTCATTAATAATTATAATAATTAAAATTTATAATAATTTTGTTAAGAGAATTTTCCATTTTGTCAAATTTAACAATAAAAATATATTTAGACTGTAAAAGATAGCTTTCAGCACATTTTTAATGTTGCTTTTAATCTTGCATCAAATAGTGAAATGCATTCTAGACTTGCATGAATGTACAAACCACCAGCTGTAAATATTGTGCTAGTATTGTACTAGTATTGAACTACAAGAAGCAAGACAGTTGCAAGCCTTTAATTAGAATTTTGTTAAGCTTTTGATGGGACCGTTAGGTCCTGGAGATGTGGTGACAACAGCTGAGCAGAGGGGGCCCGATTTTTTTTTCATGGGGCCTAAAATTCCTGGCGGCGCCCCTGCTCACAACAATAGGTTAAAAGAACCCCACTGACCAACAGGAATACAGACCGCATGCTGAAAAACAGATCTTTTTCAGGAAAACTTCTCTTTCTGAAGCGGTTTGTAAAATAAAATATCACTTCTGAGCGATCATTTACAACGGCTTATTCCAGCCAATGTGTATTTCAGAAAAGTTATAAGTCAGAGGTTTCTAAGAGAGTTTTGGGGTAAAGCAAGTTGTGATCACAAGTTGGAGGATCTTAGACCGCAAGTATGCTGTCTTATCATGCGGTGAATGAGGATGATGTCAGAGATGGGTCTCTATTGGGATGGCAAGAAGTAAACTTTGTTTTATTGTTGGGCAAATATCATATTCACACTTATCCATTTATATTTGAGCAATAAAAAGGATGGCAGGAAGTAGAGACAGTAGGCAAATGATTGCTACCATCAGATTGTGCTACCCATTCAGTTTGGTTTGAGGTTCGTCTTGTATTTATGGGAAAATACAACGAGCGGTCTGAAGACTGCAGATCGAGTAGGGGCTGAACTTTAGCATATTTTCATGAATTTCATGTAGTATTTTCATGGCAAGAAGCTAGCAAAATATCTTGAAAATACATTTAGGAATCTACTTTTCAGTAACAATATGTTACATTAAAGATGCAGGTGAAAATATGACAACCAGCAAGCATTTTCAAATGACTAATCCCTGAGACACGAGTTATAACGTATTAAACTGACATATGTTTAAATATCTAATTTGACATTATCCCTTTCATGCATGAATTATGAAAGCCTCATTGTTTTTTCAGTATGTGAACTTAGGGCATGAAAAACAAGATATTAACCTATTTTCAAACATTATTGTTTTAGATTTCCAGATGTTGAGTGTAATTTAAACAACTTAAACACTCAATAACTAGACTTTTGTACAGAACATATATTTATGCTAAATATTTCACTTTTACTTAATACAGGATAACTGATTTTACGGATTTTTACAGGATAACTGATTTTACAGGATAACTGATTTTACTGTTTTTTTATTTTTAACTCATTTTACATGTAAACAAGGTTTGTATATCCATTACATTGCAGGAGATGTGAGCAGCTATTTCTATATTCTATACTACATGACATGATCCTATTTTTATGTTCTATATACTGTATGATACGAGCGACTATTTCCCTGTGTCCCCAATTGCACTGTTTTCCGAGAAACCACGTGACCTCATGGCAAAAACAGAGCAGATTGAAACAGAAGGTTGACTCGGAGCGCCAGCTAGTGGAAGTAAAGCTAATGAGTCCAAACCGACCTGCCATCATGTGCGCATGCGTCACAAACATTGAAACAGAAAGAGAAACGCAAGTAGCAGGTATTTGGATGTTTTGGGGGAAATCCGTCTGGTGTTTAATGCACCAAACAACACCGTAACATGAAAAGAAACATTATTTCAACCAACAGAGGAAAAATGTCGGAGTTGTCGACCATCTATAAATTGTCTATCATCGCGTTAACATTGTTTTTTGGTGGTACGATTTGTTGAATTCTTTTCAATAAAATACGAAACGCAATACATTATATTAAGCGTTTCAAGTAGCAGCAACTTTGAATTGTTTGACTGTGTCGCATCTGTCTCAAATGCTTTTACGAGGTTGCCGTCAAACATTCATTAAATAAATAGTCCAGAAACGAATACAGAAATGTGTATTTATTGAAACCAACTTTCATAATCTACCTTTGCAGTTTCCGGTTCTGGATGTCCGGTTCTGGAGTGTTGGTTTGTACAGGAGAAGCCGGGTCAAAGAGGGGGTTTCACTGCACCAATGGATCAAGAGAAATCACTAATGTTCATCACAACTGAAGCTTACAATGAAAAAACATCTGAGCTTCATCCTCCAGCAGATATTAACCCGTCCAGAATCTACTATGTCACTGGTGAGTGTCAATAAAGCTTTTGCATTTGCATTGATTTGTGGACTATAGTTGCAGTAACAGTATTTTATGAATTCAGCTCTCAAATCAAATAGGATGTTCAGAGTGGTCTTAGTACATTTATATATTACATTTATTCATTATTAATCTTTAATAAGTGACTTACAAATGAGAAAGCATTTAACATTTGTCAACATTTTGTCCCCAACCTTTTAATTAAATGCATGAACTGTCATTCTTTAGATCCAGCCGGCACATTTTGTAGTTCAGCCCTGAACCCACCCAAAGGTTCTGTGAATAAACCCAAATGTGAGATAAACCCCTTCATGCCTCATGCTGCTATGGTCAGATGGGCATCAGCTTTGACCGACTCCGCCCAAAGTCCTGTCTACCTGCAAGCTGATTGGTTCTCAGTGGCAGTACAAGGACTTGATGAACAGCTGACTTTATCCAATATTATGCGAGCGCCCTCAGCTTCAAAAGAACCAAAAGGTAAAGAGCCTAGCTTCACGAATATTTGCATAAAAATACAATATGTTTTTCGGTTTATATCACATAATTGTAAAGTTGATTCTTGGGGTTTGTATTAGTAGACACTTGACTGACACTTGACGGTTGTTAGAAGAAAACTGTGCTATTTCATGGGCAACAGAAAAGATGTATCTTGATCATGAGTTGCATAAAATGTGGGAGACAGAATTAATGTTGGCTCAAGGTTTGGCCACATTTATCTCTTTTCATTCTTCCCTCACTTGTGTTTCCTGTTTTCTGTCTGTTTCTAAAAGTGATTCTCAGTGTGTCCAGTAAAACTCCAGTGGTCCGCTCTAGACTCGGGGAGCAGGTTCTTTTGGACTGTGGGTTCTGGGTCGACCCATCATCTCCACTTCATGGCGCTGGTTTCTCTATCGAGTGGCGCTATCAGTTCAGAGGTGAAGGACGTATGGTCATTGCCTATGATGGGAAGAACGATCGGTTTGCTGAGACATCAGAGACAGGAGCTGATATTGACGTCACAGCTCTCTATGAGTCTGGAAATTCATCTCTGATTATAGAGGAGGCTCAAGTGAGACACTCTGGTACTTATATCTGCACAGTTTATCTTCCACACCTGCTGGTACAGGTAGCTGTGGACTTGGAGATCGTTGGTAAGTTGTTTGTCTACAAATATATTTACACTACAATCTGCATGTAAAGGCATAGAAGTGTAACTACGGTGCCTTTCTGTTTTTTGTCTTTCTAGAGCCTCCATCTCTCTCCATCTACCCTTCTCCTCTTCCTCTGCTTGTACCTGGTCAGGTGGTGGTGGCTCAGTGTGAGGCGTCTGGTTTTGCTCCTCACACTCTGGAGCTGGGCTGGGAGTTCACTGGGGTTGATGGGAAGTCACGGTCTCTGGGTCAGGGGAGTGTGACGGGTCACAGACAGGCATCTGATGGCACATTCAGTCAGAGCACCCGTCTGGAGCTGGACTCTGGGAAGCTGAAGTTCGGTCGTGGTGGTGAGGTCATCTGTGTAGCTAAACATGAGGGAGAAGCGAGAAGAGCTAGTGCAACACTTAATGTGATTGGTAAGACATATTGTCATGTTATAAGAAGATTATTCATGCTTTTCTTAGAAAGAATAAACATGTTAAATATATGTGTATAGATATATAGATATGAACATACACTAATGGTCAAAATATGGAATAACACAAATTTATTTCATTATTATTCAGAATCAATTTCCCTTTTTTAAAACAAATAAAATAGTTTTCCGACTAAATCATTTTGTGTACAAAATAATTGCAAACATTTAAGCATTCCCATTGAGGTAAAACTATTTAAAGATTATAAGAAACATTTCTGTCAAGTGACTCCAAACTTTTGACAGGTAGAGCATGTATTATACACACACATCTATATACATGTTATTACTTTTATATATCTAGCTATGTATTTGTTAAATAACCTTTTCAAATTGAATTCTGTAAATTATGTACATTTGTTTCATTTTGTATTTTTGCATTTAGAGTATTTATGTGAGTCAGAAAGTTCTGGATGTTATCTTTTTTTTATCATGTTGATATCAGGTGTTAGTGCTCCCTCTATTGAAGACTCTATGGCGATGGTCGCTGTTGCTCTTGTGCTTTATGGAGTCATAAAGGTTCTTTACTGGACATTCAGTTCTGCTGGTGAGTTTGTTCAGTGTGATCTTTACAGTCCTTAAATATTTAGTGTCACAAAATAAAACATAATACATTTATTAACAAAATGATATATTAACAAAATGATATATAACTTGCCTCAGCTGAAAAACATCAGTTTTTAATGTCTCCCCTCCAACTAAAATATGAACATTTTCCACATTCAGAATGTTAAAAGTAGAACTGTGTAATTTCATGAAATGTGTTCATTACAATATGTGTACACAGGAATGTAAACTGTTTTACTTTTTAACAATTTTATTTCTGTTTTCATGTAGACTCCAGTGACGCTGATTTAAAGGATAAGGTACACAACATAGTTTTCAATGCTATAAGTCCACTGTCAAACGATTAAAATATACTTAATGAAACGTAACTAATGTGAAAAATCGAATCAGTATTTATTCTATGTTTTGTGTTTCCTAGAAGGCGAAATAAACCTGGATGTGGAAGTGGTATTTTCTGTTCTGTCTCTGCAGAGATCCTGTTTTTCAAAACTCTTCCTGAATGCTGAATATTCTTCTTTAAAACTGAATAGAAACTGGTGTTGTGAATAATTCCCAGAATAGTTGTATGTATTGTATTTTCCTCTTGGCTTGACATTTTTAAAGCAGCTAACGTTACTTGACCAGCCATTTGTCCCAAGAAAAATCCGACGAAATCTGAGACTTTATATAAATCGAAAAAATGCTATATTTGAAGTAAAGTTGCTTAGCAAAATTCTAAAAATGCAAAACCATTTTTGTCAGGTGTAGATTAACTACTTTATAATTAGCTATATAAATACAAAAGTGTATGTTTCTCTATGTTTGGGATGCATTTTACATTCAAATATTGTCCTAAATGCTGGAAATAAAAACAATTATAACATTCATTTTGTGTCTCAAAGGGATTTTAAATCACTGCAGGTGTTGTTTTCAATATTTTATTTTTAGACTAAGGTCAAGCTATTGTTTGGCTTTTGTTGATAAACATGTAAACATGATGAAAAGTTGATTAGAGAAATTAAAAAACACTGTCACATATATCAAGATGTCTGCTTTTTCGACTTTATACAGAAGATGCAGTAGATGTGCACAAGATGCAGTAGATGTGACATAATTTTGAATTTATTATTAATTCCCCAAAAAAACAATTTTTACTGTGCCGTTAGAAACCAGAAATTTCAATATCATTAATTATCAGTAGTTTTCTGTCATAGTTTATTCTTAATCTCATCTCTAAAGTTAAAACAAAGAAATTATTAAACAAACAGATGAACACAATAAATCATTATAGACATATTTACAATTATTATATACACATGCTTTCACAATTTTTCAAAATATTGCTCCAGTCAAAATGTGGTTATTAGAGGTTGCTCTTTCATAGGTCTGGAGATTTTAAGGAGTTGTCGTTTTATAATTTTAACCTAGTCTCAGATGTTTCTCCTTACAAATGTTTAGGAGAAATAAGACAGAAACTAAATAAAATCATTAATGTAATGTAAAACAAATGTAGATTGTAGATATACAGTAATAATATGAATTTGGATAAATTGAGTTCATATTGATGATGTGTATAATAATTTTTAGTCTTTTGATTTTCTGACTTGTTAGATCTGAGCTCAGGTTGGGACATTTGTTGGATTTTAGTCTTTTCTCAGGAGAAATATCTGAAACAAAAGAGACCTATGCAAATGTGATGACTAGGTGTATGTGTTATGACAGTATGTTTGTGTGTTTATTTGAGTGACTGATGTTTAAACTTGACTGCAAGATGAGTATCATGAAGTCATCAGGAAGGTTACATTTGCTCACAGTCATCTTGTGTTTCCTATAATTGGTAATAGAAAGATTTTATTTTGTTCATGTAGTCAGGTTCGACATAGAATATTGAACGAAGGACGCGGGGTCGGCTTTGACTGGGAGACGAGAGACTTTTATTATGAAAACAAAACGTAGCGCCACTGCGCTTAACAAACTTCAATCACTATAACTTTCTTAGAGCCTAAGTCCACACGACGTCTCCGTACGATTCTCAGTTCCTCGTGCTGCAACAGCGTCTCCCAGTCGACCTCTCCCCCTTTCCTCCAAACTGTGAGCCTTTTGAGCTGTCTCCTCACCAATCACTGTAAAGAGACGCAGGTGATCTTAATCTGCAATCGACCTATTTGCTTGCCGTTTTTCCCGTGTCTCTCCTCCCCGGTACAGACGTCACTAAACCACGCCCCCCTTGCCGTGTGCAGTTGTTTAATGTTACAATTTTCATTGAGTATTAATTACACACTTACATTTTTAGGCTGGTGCTCCCTGACTTGAGTTATTAGAACCACCATCAGAGGCTAGAAGATTACAAATGAAACTTTACTCCAAATAGTATAACAACCGGCAAGAATTCTGACACCATTTTAGGTGAAATATTGATTATGACATAAGATCATTTGAAAAGACACGCATGACTGAAATATATTTATTTTTAATTAATTATTTATTATTTATAATTAAAAATTTATGTCATATTTATGTCATATTTATCATTGTTCAGACATATGAGCAATATATTAATTATCAGTATATTAACTTCAAATACATATTATAAAGGACTTACTGTTGGCAGGAACAAAGCCTATAGAAAAAAAAAGAAATATTGACTTGAGTTCAGTTTTTAGGTAATTAATAAAATTATGATTTCTGTTATTCCTAATTATAAGACACAATGTTGCATACGAACTTAAAAATAATAATAAATAAATTAAATAAATCTCAATAAATAACACAATTAGTCATATTCAGTATTGATTTCTTTCTACACATCTGAAAGTTAACTGTGCAATGTTTTCATTCGAATTTGCTAACTTTTTTTAAATCAAAAGTTAAACATGGAGATACGTTTTTCAGACAGCAATTATTAAAGCAGTTCTCACCTGACTTCCCCTTCTTCTGATACACCATATACCCAACTACTCCAATGACAATCAGAAAGATGGCAGCAGCAACAACACCAACAATGATGCCATATGGAACTGCTCCTGTTTGGTCAAACAATTACAAAAGATAATTCATTTGGATTTGTGGGCCCCATAAATCCTAACCCAATGGCAATTGGATACAGTTAAAGCTGTTATTTCAGTTATATCTAGTAATATATCAACTAGTAAAAAAATATCCAAAACATAAAACAATGTTATCATAATCAGTATAAAAATAATAATTATTATTATTGGTACATTATTTAAATTCAAGCAATATTAAAAAAGCGCTATTGAACCCAATGTTAGTTAATGTGGCTGTGACAAACAAATAAGTGAGGCAGCATATTTTTAGCCTATGATCCACTAATACTTTATAATCACTATTACCATTATTAGTTTTGATATCCTTCTCTGTCAGAATTGTGTTGATGGTTTTGCCCTGGTGTTCCACCACACAGGTGTACTGGTTCTGCTTCCAATCTTCAGAACCTGTTTTGAGAGTGCTTGTTTTCTGAAAGGTTCCATCTTCATTAGGAACGAGTTCACCAATATCAACATCCTCATAATGGTCTTGTCCATTTTTCAGCCAGCTGATTTTTACTCCACTGGGGTAGAAACCTGTTGCATGACACAAGACTGGAGAAGAAGAATCCTTCTGCAACAGAGACACCTGAGGAGAGACTAAATAGAAAAGAGAATGAAAGATTATATGAATAATTTACTAAAACAATAATCAACTGTCTGCAATGCTTCCGTGCTACCTCTGTAAAAATCTCTTAATCAAACATGTTTAATCACTTTAAAGCAAATTACATTTAT
Organism: Triplophysa tibetana; assembly: GCA_008369825.1. Lineage (NCBI taxonomy): Eukaryota > Metazoa > Chordata > Actinopteri > Cypriniformes > Nemacheilidae > Triplophysa > Triplophysa tibetana. The sequence goes on along the minus strand of CM017908.1, from coordinate 4,263,903 downwards.
TAATATCACAGAATATTTGAACAATTTTATGATTCAAATATACAAGAATGTTTAGTTTCAGTCCACAGAATAACTGCCACCCATCTAATGTTGGATATAAAGAATTGTACCTTTTCTTTTCAGGCTTTCTTCAAACTGCAGGTACTTCTTCAGCCACTCAATACATTCAGTAGCAAAGTATTGTCTGTAATTCTCAATTAGACCTTTGTTATTGTTCCACTTCTCTAAGGTGAGGGAGGCCTGCTGCACTGGAGAAATAAACCTCATCTCCTTCAAATCCAGAGAGAAAAAGTCCTCTCCATCATATCCATACGCAACAAAACCAGTTGTTTCTGCAGTCTCATCATTCCACTCACATCCATACATTTGCTGGAATGTGTGCAGACCTGAGGAAAAAAGTTTAAATGTGCCTGTATTAATTATCACTTATCGGTGTGATCTCTTAAAATTTTTAACTGCTTACACTACACATTCTTCAAAAATAAAGTTTAAACATGAACAAACATTTGAGAACACTGTAACAGAAAACAGTTATACAAAATACATTTGTGAAAGAGACTGTATGGGTTCTGTTGACCTGTCGAAATCACGATGCAGAGAGCGTAGCGGTTGTGTACCAGAGTAAAGGAAAATGAATAGTGTTAAAATGATAAGATTTTGCTAATTTGATTGAACTGAAGTGAACAAAAAAGATGCAGCATAACGTCTCGGGTTACGTCTGTAACCCTTGTTCCCTGAGAAAGGCAACGCTTTGGGGAACGCCTCCGTGTGACCAGCTCTGAGCACCTGTGTCAACATCGTCCAGTAGTGAAACGATACGTCATGGATGACGTATGGACCAGGAGGTATAAAACGACATCCGAAACAGTTCAGCTCGAAACACTTCGAAGAATGAGGCTAACAGCGATGTAGGGAGTATGGCAAGGTGACGCAGTGTCTCCTTCCCTTCTCAGGGAACAAGGGTTATAGACGTTCCCTTTCGAGGGAACTCGCAGTGTGTCGCCAAGGCAACGCTTTGGGGAACGAAATACCCAGACCGCCACACGCTCAAATGCCTGTCTGTGTGTACAAAACGTCACGTAGAAGACTCAAGCACCCGGGCTACCGGGGTGAGATTCATGTCCAAGCCATAGAATCTCACGAATGTGAGCGGAGAGGACCAGCCTGCCGCATCACACACGTCCCACATAGACACCCCCGACCTTAAGGATACGGAGGCCGCCATATCACTAGTAGAATGGGCTCTGACATCCAAGGGCAATGGTCTGCCAGAGGCCTCATAGGCCAGAAAGATAGTCTCAACTATCCATCTGCTAATGGAGTGCTTGGTTGCCGAAAGACCTTTCTTCGATGAACCAAAACATACAAAGAGCTGCTGCGCTTTCCTCCAAGCCGCAGTTCTGTGTATTTAACCTTTCCTGATCCTGGCTCCTGAAAGGTGGAGGACAGAATGCTTGCAGGGTAATGGGTCTCGGTACATTATCCATAACCTTAGGCACGTATCCCGCGCGGCGGAAAAGGAACGCCTTAACCAAACCAGGAGCAAATTCAAGGCACGTAGGGGAAACCGACAAGGTCTGAAGATCTCCCACTCTCTTGAGAGAAGTAATAGCCATCAGGAAGACTGTCTTAAGAGTGAGAAACTTAAGAGCGACTGAATCAAGAACTGTAGCCAAATCCCAGGTCGGTACCCTAGTATGGCTCACAGGCCTCAATCTGCGAGCACCACGAAGAAACTGTAGGACTAAGGGGTCTCTACCAACAGGTTTGCCCCCTAGCAGAATGTGAAAGGCAGAAATGGCTGCCATATACACCTTTAAAGTGGATGGGGATAAGTCCGCAGCAATGCGATCTTATAGGAACTCGAGCACTTTTGAAACTGGGCAGTTGACAGGGTCCCTGTGGTGAGCTGAACATTAAGTAGTGAAGACTCCCCACTTCAAGGCATAAAGCTTCCTTGTAGAAGGAGCTCTGGAATTAACTATGGTCTCCACAGCCTCAGCTGAGAGACCAGTGTTTAAAAGGCTATCCCTCTCAGAGGCCAAACCCATAGTTTCCATAACTCTGGGCGTGGGTGATGTAACTCTGTGCCATGGCATCCAGCCCTAGAGGGGCCGGATGTGTCAGGAAAAACCAGAGCCAACAGCAGATGTTTTCCTGAGTTGCAAAGAGTTGTAACTCTTCTGGCCGAACCTCATCCAGATCTGCTCCACCACCTCTGGTCCACCACCTGCTGTCAGGATTTTTTCTTATGTTCCCCTTTCCTCGCCTGAATGACTGCCCTAAGGTCAGTCCTAGGCTTGTAAGGCTGAAGATGATATTGTCTTTCTCAACCCCCATCCTTCTGGGATACTAGTTATATCCTCAAATGCAGAAAATTGCCGAACCGTACTCCCTCTCTGAGTGGGAGAAATCGCAGTGTGTGCTCCCGACTCAGCAAAGAGAGAGGTGGAAGCCTCTCTTCAGCCTCCGTGACGTCCATCTGCAAGGCCCACGAGCGAAGTTTCCACTCTGCCTCGGCAGAAGTGGGTCCATCACCGCACAGAGCTTGCACCTGGCCGTGCTTACAAAATAGTGCCATGCGGGAATGGAGCATACGCCGTGGTAAAAGTCAACAAGGCACTCAGTCAGCTCCCTCGAGCGCTGACAGTGCATGCTCCGCTCCCAGACAAACTACACAGAGATCATGCGTATCCTTGTTCGTGATGAAACGCGAACAAGGAGGAGCACAAGGTCTGAAATTTTTCACTGACATGTTAGCAAACTGGCTAACCAAATACGCTTCTTTTACAAAACACACTCACGCTTCTTTTAACTAGACACACACACTACACAAAGAGCCGTTGCTGAGAAGAAAAGTGCTGAAGTTGACTATTTCGGATGTCGTTTTATACCTCCTGGTCCATGCGTCATCCATGACGTATCGTTTCACTACTGGACGATGTTGACACACGTGCTCAGAGCTGGTCACGCTGAGGCGTTCCCCAAAGCGTTGCCTTGGCGACGCAGTGCGAGTTCCCTCGAAAGGGAACTCTGCTGTCTACCTTTTGAATCAACATGTGTTGCCTTAAAATCCAGCTTATGTAGGGAACTCCCTAGGTTTTGGAACAGATCTGCTGTTGTATTTTGTCTCGCTGTGTTGTGTAGTTGTCTGTTGTCTGTCACTGAAGAGTTTTGTAGTGTTGTGCTTATACTTGTTTCTTTAAATGAAGTCCTGAAAGACTTTTAACACGTTTTCACGTGCAAAGCTTTACTCTATTATCACTGAAACTGGTGGTTTGAGCTTCATATATAATCAGTTGTATGTTTAGAAATATTGCTGTTCTCTACAGATAGAAAGAGAGAGATTGTTGTTTCCCAGTGTTTGGAGCGGAGAGGGATTTGTTTCCTCTGGCTGAGGAATGAGAATGTATAGAGCATGTCACTGTGTGGTCTGTAGAAACATTACTGCACAGGTGAATTTGAATCAGCTCAAGTGCTTTCAGATGAAATGATTAATAATGTTAAATCAGATGTTTGAGGGATCCAGCTGAAGCTTCAGAGAACTGTTGTGAAATCCTCTATCACTTCAGTGTTTATGTCATTGTCATCTGCTCTGAACATATCAAACATCTCATCATTCTCTTCAGTCATCTCATCTCTGTGCACACCTCACATCACAAGTGTTTCTCTGTTCAGACTATCTCTAGATATGTGATGTCTGAAGACTGGGTGTGAAATAAAATAATCCATTGCAGACACACGCTTGTTTCTAAACATCATTTAGAAATGTCAGTGTCTGTCTTTGTGGGATTAGCTAAAGGAATGCTGATGTAAGAGATGAGTTTATTTACTCCAGTACTCACATCCTTCACTGGCGACATGTGTCCTTCACTATGAGTTCAAGATGCTCTTGTTCAATGTCTTCATGGTGTTTTCCTCTTATACCTCTGCAGTATGTTTCCTAAATACACTCCAGATCACTCCGATCATCCAACAGAAACACGCTGGTTGTGTCTAAAACTCGACTAAATTGTGTTGAGTCTGCCTTTAGTCATTAGTCACAATCTGTCATGTCTATTGAGATGTCCTCGCTGGTCGCAAGAGCAAACATACAGGGCCAGATTAACACTTCGCTGTACCCTGGGCAACAATATTCAAGTACCCCATCATCACGACCCCAGGATCACCATAATCTGGCAAAATACAGAATCAATTTCAGTAATACAGTAAATACACTCAATATTACAATTACTAACTGTCATCACGTGCATTTTGATGTACAGATATGCAAATGCTCATAGAACTACAAATGCACCACTATGTTCTCTTGTCAAGGTCACTCATTTATGATGTTATGAAAACAAAATGCATCGGCATCAGTAAAATCGGGCAAAATTGACCCACTACATAGAGAGTGAAGGAAATATCCTCCACTTACACAAATACATTTACATTTAGGCATTTGGCAGACGCTTTTATCCAAAGCGGCTTACATTGCTTTATCTTATACATTTTACATAGGTATTTGCAATCCCCTGGGATCGAGCCCACAGCCTTGCGTGGTTACGCAATGCTCTTAACACTGAGCTACAGGAAAGCTTTAAATAAATAAATAAGCAACCACTTTCAAAGAATCCAGTATTTATTTAACAACACCTACTCCTAGCACAAATGTATTGTATTTATAGAGCCATCACAGAGGAAGTCCACAGACAAGACAAAAAAAAATCCATAATCTCAAGTACCATTTTGGTCCTCAGCTCATTTTAAATAGAAATCACCTGTCACCTCAGAATTGAACAGGACATACCAAGTTATAGTGCAATAGAAACATTTAGAAATCTGCTGTTTTCTCTCAACGACAATAAACAATTTACAGCATTTTCATGGATCCACCACATGTTAAAAATATATAAAATGCAGTATCATCTGCTCCTAACTCATTTTAACTTGTCTTAAAACAGAAAACATCCTGTCACATCACAGTTCAACAAGACAGGCAAGGGTTAAACATTTCAGTGCAAGATAAACATTTGGAAATCTGTACATTTCTCTTAATTAGACAAGACAAAAATAAATGCTAAGTAATCTGGCAGAATACACAATTTTAATCCTAAATAATGCTTGATTTCATTTGGCAAACACATCTTACACTGGCATTTTTCTGGACTTTGAATGTGCAAACTGGTGTAAGAGAGAAAGTGCCGAGAGCCGTGTCTGTGGTACAGGGGCTGCTCGCAGACTCGACGAGCGGTTCAGATGGCGGTGAGACTCAAGACTCATCACCGCTTCCCTCAACGGTCGCACTTGCAGCAGAATCCGGGCCGTCAGTTGAAGATGCTGCCAGGGGCTCTTCGCTCTCGGGGCTGTGAACATTAGCTAGCGCCGGCAGTGAAGAAATGTCCTGGCTAGCAGAGCTGTCCTCGTTGACGGATGCTGCCTGAACAGTTGCTAATGTTTACTATTGTGTAGAAATTCCCTATTTTCTGTATATATTTTAATTATTTTCTTCGTTCCTGATATCCTTCTGCTTTTTGAATTTCCATTTAGCGCTTCAACTAAGCTTCTCCAAGTTTGCATTTTTTGAGTTGATTAAGCGACCGGCTTAGTGCACGTTGATTGGCGTCATCTCCCTGGGCCCTTTAGAGGCCATGGGCCCCTGGGCAATTGCCCAGTTGCCCATATGGTTAATCCGGCCTTGCAAACACACAGCGATCAGTTAGTGTTATGGTTTTACCGGGCGGGTCGTTTTGCCTTGCAAACTCCAGGGGGGGCTGGTGAAACACACACAGTGTTCGATGTTCAAATGATAATACAACAATAGCACGCACTCTATCAGCACACATAAAGTCACATGTGATGTAATCTAAATAACGACATTGAAATAATGACGTGCAAGTTGAAGTGAAATACTAACCCAACCCTAACCCTAAGCCCTGTATATGAAATCAAGCGAGGCGAGAATTCAAATCGCGTAAATGTTAAATAGCGCGTCGATTCTAACGGAGCATCTCTGTACATACTCAGATACCAAAACCATGTTACAAATACTGACGGCAAATGTTGTTGGGATAAACATTTCAACAGATATACAGTCAGGAAAATAAGTATTTGAACACCCTGCTATTTTTCATGTTCTCCCACTTAGAAATCATGGAGGGGTCTGAAATTGTCATCGTAGGTGCATGTCCACTGTGAGAGACATAATCTAAAAAACAATCCAGAAATCACAATGTATGATTTTTTTAACTATTTATTTGTATGATACAGCTGCAAATAAGTTTTTGAACACCTGAGAAAATCAGAGTTAATATTTGGTACAGTAGCCTTTGTTTGCCATTACAGAGGTCAAACGTTTCCTGTAGTTTTTCACCAGGTTTGCACACACTGCAGGAGGGATTTTGGCCCACTCCTCCACACAGATCTTCTCTAGATCATTCAGGTTTCTAGCCTGTCGCTGAGAAACAGGGAGTTTGAGCTCCCTCAAAAGATTCTCTATTGGGTTTAGGTCCAGAGACTGGCTAGGCCACGCCAGAACCTTGATATGCTTCTTACAGAGTCACTCCTTGGTGATCCTGGCTGTGTGCTTCGGGTCATTGTCATGTTGGAAGACCCAGCCTCGACCCATCTTCAATGCTCTAACTGAGGAAAGGAGGTTGTTCCCCAAAATCTCGCAATACATGGCCCCGGTCATCCTCTCCTTAATACAGTGCAGTCGCCCTGTCCCATGTGCAGAAAAACAACCCCAAAGCATGATGCTACCACCCCAATGCTTCACAGTAAGGATGGTGTTCTTGGGATGGTACTCATCATTCTTCTTCCTCCAAACACGTTTAGTGGAATTATGACCAAAAAGTTCTATTTCTGACCACATGACTTTCTCCCATGACTCCTCTGGATCATCAAAATGCTCATTGGCAACCTTAAGACGGGCCTGGACATGTGCTGGTTTAAGCAGGGGAACCTTCCGTGCCATGCATGATTTCAAACCATGACGTCTTAGTGTATTACCAACAGTAACCTTGGAAACTGTGGTCCCAGCTCTTTTCAGGTCATTGACCAGCTCCTCCCGTGTAGTTCTGGCCTGATTTCTCATCTTTCTTAGGATCATTGAGACCCCACGAGGTGAGATCTTGCATGGAGCCCCAGTCCGAGGGAGATTGACAGTCATGTTTAGCTTCTTCCATTTTCTAATGATTGCTCCAACAGTGGACCTTTTTTCACCAAGCTGCTTGGCAATTTCCCAGTAGCCCTTTCCAGCCTTTTGGAGGTGTACAATTTTGTCTCTAGTGTCTTTGGACAGCTCTTTGGTCTTGGCCATGTTAGTAGTTGGATTCTTACTGATTGTATGGGGTGGACAGGTGTCTTTATGCAGCTAACGACCTCAAACAGATGCATCTAATTTAGGATAATAAATGGAGTGGAGGTGGACCTTTTAAAGGCAGACTGTAGTGGAGTTGGCGGGGCGAGACCGTGGTTCGAGGCCGGTGAGTAATTGTTAATTAGCGCCAGTCGTGCGCGCACCGGCCTCTTATCACGTAGGAGATTGGGAGCATATAAAGAAACGAGCGAACGGACCGTCGATGAGAGAGGACCGGGCCCGAAGTGTTTTAAGTTTGTATTTATGTTTTACTGTTGCTGTTGTTCGCCGGCGGTCGTCCGTGAGGGGCCGCCGGCTATTATTATTACTTTATTAAATGTTTAAATGTCTTCCGGTTCCCGTCTCCTTCCTGCCCTATCTTGAATCTCGTTACACAGACTAACAGGTCTTTGAGGGTCAGAATTCTAGCTGATAGACAGGTGTTTCAAATACTTATTTGCAGCTGTATCATACAAATAAATAGTTAAAAAATCATACATTGTGATTTCTGGATTGTTTTTTAGATTACGTCTTTCACAGTGGACATGCACCTACGATGACAATTTCAGACCTCTCCCTGATTTCTAAGTGGGAGAACATGCAAAATAGCATCCTCACTGTATATAACTCAAAATAACAGCCTTAAGTCAGCTACATGTGACCAATTAATCACTCAACTGAACTTCACTCCCCGGCCTAACGTTACTAAAGTCAGACAAGACGAATACATTAAACCTAACTTCTATCACTATAGTCAACAAGGAATAAAAGGAGGAATGCACGTAAACACAAATATAAAGACGATCTACGTATAACACGCACACACGCATGCACGCAATCTATGGCTTATATAACGAGCGATCGGCTATAAGCTTTAACAAACTAAACTACGAGCGTCTTCAGGGCGGGTCTTAAACACTAACTGTCAATCAAACACATACACATGTTTTAACCCATAATTGTATAGTGTTAGGTCTCGACAGCTCGCGCAGTAAGGACGTTTCTGATGTGCCTTTCTGTTTCCTATCTATTGTTTGAGGTTTGTATAACAGTGCTTTGATCGTGGGAATAAGTGGGCAAAGGTCCCAGTTGATGGAGGAGATGCTTAACTCATCTCTTCTGCACACAGGTGTAAGGCTTTGAGAATCTTTCTTTTTAACACGGACAATATAGGAGATTGAAGTGATGTAACCTTAGTGTCTCTTAATAATCACAGCAGTCAAAACAATACATGAGACCCTTACTGTGACGAGTCACCCCTTGGCACAATCAGCCTCGCCATGGAGACGGGAGAAATCAGAGCGGCCACTCATCAGCATCATCACTGGCGGCTTGTTATCAAGCATCTACAAAAGCTGCTGAGACGAGACAAAGGGTGAGCAATGTCTCCAGAGTAGAGAGTGATAGAGATCTTATCTTCTGTCCATAGGCTCAGACGAGTTGCAGCTGGAGGAAAACGTGCCTACCCAACCCGGAAGCAGCAAGTCCCTCGAAGCCGGATGCCTGACTCGTGCCTTAAGAAGAACCGATCTGAATGACTCTGTAATTTCGTCTCCCCACGAGAACCCAAATAAAAATACCCTCTGGGGCCTTAAACTGCACTACTGTGGGAAAACCACAACAACAACAAAAAGAAAAAAACCTAAACATCGGTTAGGAACTCGGTACGTGTCGTAGCTTCAGGAAAGTGCCCGCATTCTCCACCAGTGTCACAGGAAGAGCAACATGTTGTGATGCTTCTCTGTATAGGACATACATGAGTCTTTTCTGTACAGGACACAAGTGACACTACTCTTTTTAGGACCCACGTGATACTGCCTCAGACTTTGGACAACTGAAATCACTTAGAAGGCAGCATAATTCAGCTTTCTGCATATGGGAACAGCCTTCACGTCGGAAATATATATATGTTATCTTAAAATGCTGTTTATGTAGGGAGTTCACTAGATTTTGGACCAAAGCTACTGCTGTATTATGTCTCGCTGCGCTGTGTTGTTGTCTGTTGTGTCTCAGTGTTCGCTTTTGTAATGTTGTCTGAAACATGTTTTTCTTCAAAAAAAAAGATTTTTAGACATTTCGGGGTGGTTTCCTAGACAGGGATTAGATTAACTAGGCCTCAGTCAATTTAGGACATTTCAGTAGTTTTTACGAACACACCTTACAGAAAAAACTACTTGTGTGCATTTCAAGACAAAAATAAGCGGCATTTGTTATATGTTGGCTTAAGGCCAATATTTACACTTAAGGCCTTTATTTAAAAATGTACGATTTAAAATGCAGCTGATTCACACTAAAATAAGAGATGACTTTCTTTACTCCAGTACTCACATCTCTTCTCAGGTGACATGTGTCCTTCACTATGAGTTAAATATGCTCTTTTTTAAATGTCTTCATGGTGTTTTCTCCCATACCTCTGCAGTATGTTTACTAAATACACTCTAGGGGCCCGTTTCAGAAAGGAAGTTTAGTGAAGAATCTGAGTATATTCATCCTTAAAATGAGGAAAACTCGTTTCAGAATGTGAGGTATGTCAAACCTGAGAAAGTGTGGTAACTCAGCATCAGTAACCATAGTAACTTACTTTGTGAAGTGTGAACCTAAGCACCTAAGTTCCACCTTAAACTAACTCAAATCAGCTGTTCTGAAACCCAAAACTCACAGTTTCTAAATTCTAAGTAAACCAACTCTGAGTTCAAGGTTTAGCTAAGAGTTGGTTGAACTTCCTTACTGAAACAGGTCCCAGATCACTCCGATCATCCAACAGAAACACGCTGATTGTATCTAAAACAAGAGTAAATAGTGTCGAGTCTGCCTTCAGTCATAAGTCACGAGCTGTGTGATGTTTATTTTGATGTCCTCGCTGATCGCACACAATAGCAAACAGAGCGACCAGTGAGTGACAGGGTTTTACTGGGCGGGGTCGTTTGCTTTGAGATCACCAGGGGGCGCTAGTAAAACACACAAAGTGTTCGGTGTTCAAACAAATGATAAACATATTCAGTGAACGCGCTCTATCAGAATACATAAAGGCACATGTGTGATATCTAAATAAAGACTTTGAAATAATGACTTGAAGTTGACGTTAACGCTCTATACATGAAATCAAGCGAGGCGAATATTCAAATCGCGTTGGCTAAATGTTAAATAGGACGTCGTTTCTAATGGACAATCGCTGTACAAACTCAAGACAACAAAACCATACGACATATGCGACAAATACTGACAGCAAATGCCGTAAGGATACAAGAACCATTTCCACTCAATCATATAACAGGACGAAATATAACAGCGCACTCAAAACGACAGTGTTTAACGTCCACTAGGTCCGACCTAATAAAGTTACAGATGAGACGAATATATTAAAGCACACGTACAGTATGTCACTAAACACAACAAGGAATAAAAGTACGAATGCATGTAAACACAAATATAAAGACTTACGTGTTACGGACGCGCATCTGAATAAAGGACATCTGCTCATTCTGAAATCTAAATGCGGATTTGTGTCCTTTTTGTGATGCTACTCTCTAAGTGACACGTGTGATGCTGCTTTAGAATCTGGTCAACAGACAGCTCTTGAAGGCAGTATTATACTGCTATCTACCTTTTGAAACAGACTTCACGTCGGTAGTATGTGTCTGTGTTGCCTTACATTTCTGCTTATATTGTATATGGAGCTCACTAGTTTTGTTGAATCAAATGTTTCTCTCTCCACATCTGAAGATCAGATAACTAAATCTGACAAACAATCATTTCAGCTGTTTATATTTCAACATCTCCACACAGAGTATTTTAACATGATGGCAGTAAGATCATACAAGTAAAATCATTATCATACTAGATACCTGAACTTCCAGTAAATAATACTGTTTGTAATCTTTATCTATGATCATGTAATGTGTGTAGGTTCTTTGATAGCCTACCAACTTACCAGCTGACTGGTTGAATCTTTCTTTTAAAATCTGGATGCTCTTTTTGTAGGCCTGATGTTCAACAATCAGGCCCTGAGTCTCTCTGTCCAAGTTACCTGCTTCTTCATTCTTTTTGATCCAGTCTGTCTTTGGTACAGCTTTCATTTCGTTGCTGTCAAAGTACATGAACTGCCCATCATCAACCAGACCAACTGCTGTGAACTCAGGGAAGCTAATCTCTCCAGACACAGCAGTGTAGAAGTACTGCAGAGAGTGTCTTGCTGTAAACATACATACAAACCGGGAGAAAGGACCTTTAGTCATCATATCATCCTCACATTCTGCTTGTTTAAAATCACACTGTTTACAGTGTCACATTGAGGTTTTAATGTTAATTACCCTAAATTAATGTCAAGGGTCCTATTGCAAGAAACCACTTAAATTAAGAAAACCCTTAATTCTAATTGTAACAGTATTGTCACTAAGGGTTTTCTTAACTTAAGGGTTTTCTTGAAACTGGGCCAAGGTCTGAAAACTAGATCTAATATACAATACATGATTATCAACACGCTTTACAATTACTAATTTGAGAAATAGACAGTTAGAAACACTTTAAGATCTTATTTTATGCCAAATAAATCTAATATTAATAAACATATTATTGAATGAGATGAGAACTGTTAATTGTACAGATGTTATCAAATTTGTTAGTAAAACTATACATTTATTTAGCTTTTAGTGGGAAAGACAAGGTTGTTGTGTTACCATGTAATGCCATCTAGTGGCCAAAAAATGGAAAATAAGCCACAACCAAGCAAAAAAACTTTGAATATATGGATAGATGTTTCAACACGGCAGTAAAATCTTTTTGTTTGTAATACGTTGAAAATATCGTAAACATTTTTAATATAGCCTATATTCTCTTTTAATATATAGGATATACACATTGTAGCGGGGTTAGTTCGTCATTGGTTTCTGGGTAGAAAAAGCTAACTCAGGTCAGAAATGAAACTAGGCTCCACATCTGACACAGCACGTTAGCATTCTCTAGATATACTGTATGCTATGAATAAAGACAAAACTCAAACTGAATAGCTTAATGTTTGGTAATAACTATTATTAATTCCGAATTAATTTTTAGTTGTTTACGTGCTCTAAACTAAACCAAAACAAAACAAAAAAAGATAAAAGGGTAAACATATTATGAGTACATAAATTGGTAGGCTTTTATGTTGAATATTAAATATACCTATAACAAAGCTGCGAGCTCTTCATGTTTTTCTTTCATTAGAAATTCAAAAACTGAACTTATTTACCAGCATAAGATAGATGAACTCCGATGAGCAAAAGCACAACAGACCGCATGGTTGTCTTCACTGCTGGCAAACAGGTATTTTAAGAAAAATTGTTTTACAGAAATGACTTGAATTATATGCACCTCTCAGATGTCGCTCTGTGTACTGGTGGAAATCTCTGTGCGACCCTCTAAATACACTCAATTCCAGCCAATAGCTGTTGTGGAGATGTAACGTGTCACACTTTACTAGGAGGGCCTTGTGCAGGGGCGTCGCAACCGTGGGGGATTTCCCGGTGAGAGGGTTAAACACCCGCACTTTTTCTGCAGTTTTGTACAAACTCGCTCCTCCGTTTCTCTGACAGCTCTGCGTCTGCGCTCGGTGCGGCTGCTTCCTCTCCCCTCCCTCTCAAACAGGACACCGGCTTTGAGTGTGAACGGATGATGATTGGCTGTTCTGCCTCAAGTCCCGCCTCTCTTGGTGTTTTGGATTGATCGGTCAGCTCGTGCTGAAGAGGCGGCAACGGTTATGGTTATTTACCATAACCGGTTATGGTGTTTATGCTTTCGAGGTTTAAAATAACCTTGATATGTGTTCGGGGAGATGTTCTGTTTATGTTTTGTTGATATGTCGAGTGTTTTCTGAATTATATTTCGTTTTTTAGACTAATGCTAATTGCAAATTGGGATATTGTTCAGAAGCTAGCTAAATTCGGTTATTTATGTGGCATGCAATGTATAAAGTAACTGTGATGAAGAAGGCAGGGAATTGACGAGGAGGAGGGACAAATTGTCCTTGTTTAGCAGTGTATTTATGGGTTTATTGCCAGTGCTATTGATTTTGATACAGTTGTGTTCCAAATTATTCAACCCCCAATGCTGTAAATGGTTTTAGGGAATTTAGTGTACATTTGTAATTGTATTCAGAATTAAATCCTACAAGGACTTCTTAAAGAACCATATGCAACTAAAATGACATCAATTAGTTTTGTAATACAGAAGTAAATGTTTCTTTTGTGAATTCTTCATTGACATAATTATTCAACCCCTTAAAGACTACCACTCTGAAGAACAGAGGTTCAATGAAGTGTTTTCAATCAGGTATTGAAAACACCTGTGGATATCAGGGAGCAGCAATAAAGCCTAATAAGCACCAATTAGGCAGCTTTAAAATGACTGTGATACTCAGCTCCTTCTAGACATTTACTGGTGTGGTTACAAACATGGTGAGGTCAAGAGAATGGTCCAGGAAGACAAGAGAACAGGTGATTACTCTTCACAGGAAGGGCAATGGCTATAAGAAGATTGCAAAGATGTTAAACATACCAAGAGACACCATAGGAAGCATCATTCGCAAATACAAGGCAAAGGGCACTGTTGAAACGCTACCTGGTCGTGGCAGAAAGAAGATGCTGACTTCGACTGCTGTGCGCTACCTGAAGCGTAGAGTGGAGAAAAGTCCCCGTGTGACTGCTGAGGAACTGAGAAAAGATTTGTCAGATGTGGGTACTGAAGTTTCTGCTCAGACAATACGGCGCACCCTGTGTAATGAAGGCCTCCATGCCAGAACTCCCAGGCGCACCCCCTTGCTGTCCCCAAAGAATAAGAAGAGTCGACTGCAGTATGCCAAAAGTCATGTGGACAAACCACAGAAGTTTTGGGATAGTGTTCTGTGGACTGATGAAACAAAATTAGAACTGTTTGGGCCCATGGATCAACGCTATGTTTGGAGGAGGCCTATGAAGAAAAGAACACCTTGCCTACTGTGAAGCATGGCGGGGGGTCAATCATGCTTTGGGGCTGTTTTGCTTCTGCAGGTAGTGGGAAGCTTCAGCGTGTGCAAGGTACCATGAATTCTCTTCAGTACCAGGAGATATTGGATGACAATGTGATGCAGTCCGTCACAAACCTGAGGCTTGAAAGACGTTGGACCTTTCAACAGGACAATGATCCCAAGCATACCTCCAAGTCCACTAAAGCATGGTTGCAGATTAAAGGCTGGAACATTTTGAAGTGGCCATCGCAGTCACCAGACTTAAATCCGATTGAGAACCTCTGGTGGGACTTAAAGAAAGCAGTTGCAGTGCGCAAGCCTAAGAATGTGACTGAACTGGAGGCTTTTGCCCATGATGAATGGGCGAAGATACCCGTAGATCGCTGCAAGACACTTGTGTCCAGCTATGCTTCACGTTTAAAAGCTGTTATAACTGTAAAAGGATGTTGTACTAAGTACTAAGATTGAATGTCACTTGGGGGTTGAATAAAACTGATAATGATGTGAGCTCAGAAAAGACATTTGTGGTTATTTCATTATAAATGTTATGTTATATTTGTCTGATCTACACGTGCCTCTTTGATTTAATTGTAAGCAGGATGACTGAATGATCATAATCAATGTCAAACCGACCAAAACAATCAATTTCAGTGGGGGTTGAATAATTTTGAACACAACTGTATTTGAGCATTGTTTTTTTGATTTGCTGAATACTTTTGTGGATACTTACCTATTATGTTTGATTGTACCTGTTGAAGAACTAAATTGTAAATTGTTACATTATTTATACCACCATAGAAAAAGCTTTGTGTGGGCATTTTTTATATCTCCCCTTTTCAAGCCGCAAGTAAGCAAACTTTAGCAGTCTCAGTCATAGTCTTGTCAGACCCATGTCACTATCAAGTTTACCACTGTCTTTTCCCCCTGGAATTATTGAAGTATTTCAGATTCTGATTCATTAGCAAGTCTACTGTTCTGTATTTTAACAACAGAGTTTTGACTTATTTTCTGTGTGTTCCGAATGTGTTTTTATACTTTTCAAGTATCACTCATTTAAATGGGAAGCTTTTTATATCTTGTATGTTATACCTCTTGTACCGTTCTGTCATTGCATTCATTGTTTTAATTGTTAACAAACTAACCACATCCATCCCCCGCACTTTTGAAAAGCTTGCTACGCCCCTGCATAAGATAGATATACTCCAAGGAGCAACAGCACTACAGACCCCATGCTGGTCATTTCTGCTGATAAACAGATCTTTTCTCAGAAATATTGATCCTCAAAAATCATTTGTGAATTGAATGAACTACACTGTGATGTCGCCCTGTAGACTGATGAAATATCTTTGCGCGATCCACTAAATTGACAAAATTTCAGCCAATAGATATTAAGGAGATGTGACACGTCACAAGTTAGGAGGGCTTTCTGTTACTTCGGTAATAACCAAAATTGCAATCAACACAGGAAAGTAAATGAATAAACTAATGTCCCGCTAAGCAGTGTATATCTGATTTGGTTAAACACCATTGGAGACCCAAAATTACCTTGTTGCATTTTTATAGATTTCTGTGTCTTTTGTGTCAATTTCATGCTCAAAGCAGAGAATCATTTGCTGCATTAAAACATTATTAAAAGTTTATTGCAGTATTTTATTCTAGACATATCTGTTTAATGGCTTCTAGTGTTAGCTTGTCAACCCAAAACGTTGGGTGGTTTCATGGTTGAGTAATAGATGAGTGGTAACCTGCCCTATCTTCAGGACTTTTGCAACTCCAGAGTGAAGAAACGGGCAAGTAAACTTCACAGACCCCTCTCAACCCGGCCACAACCTGTTCGCACTCATCCCCTCAGGCATATTTTGCATTTATACAGTTGTACTATAAATGTACATCTATACATAGATCTTCCAATTGTATACAACATTACTATTATTTTATTCTCTTTTGCTTTTGCTTAATACAACCTATTTTTTTTACTTATTTATTGTTTTTCCCTGTTCTCATGTCATGTTGTTAAATATTTATAAACAGCTTCCACATTCCCTAAATCAACCCCTCTAATCTCTCAGCATGACCTCTGGTATCAAAAGATCCCCAAATGTTAGTTGATAAGAGGGCTCATCTCACTATTGGAGTCCGCTCTCCAGCGTCTAGTCGTCCTTCGGGCGGTGTCCGGTTAACCTCAGGAGGTTCGTTCACTGGGCTTGAGCATTGGAATTATATTCAGGTTGAACTACAAGTTATGTTTACAATTACTGGTTAAAAGAGTTAGATTGAATCACCATAGTATATGGCTTCTGTTTATTAACAAATCATCAAAAAGTAATCAAATAAACATAACAAAGCAAATACAAAAAGTCTTCACCACGAGATTCGGCCTCGACCAACATCGAGACACTCTTTTTTTTTTTTTTAGAACCCCCTCGCAAGAGGGGCCATGTGCCAGGATATACATTCCTTATTAGGGCACTACACATCATGGAAACTATTCTAGACATACATCTTCTATCTAAGCATCAATATATTTGCACATGCAGCGAAAACATCTTAACCACAACGTATGGTGGTTGACATGTTTCCCCACATAACATAAGCTCGAATGCAAAGCTGTTAACCGCTGACCTTTTAACCCTTATCTTCCTGAGCAGATCAAGATAACAGTTTGCAAATTCTATATGTTCCATAAGCATTATAAATTACACTGTAAATCTACAGCCAGCGCAGAGTCTTCAACCAAAGCTAAAGAGTCAACCTTGGTTGTTTCTAAATGAGAATAAAAGTTATTATAATTATAAAAACATTTATTTAAGAAATAATTGAGCGGGAGCCTGAAAAAACACATTACGTAGTGATTTGGGTCTGTTCTGGGAGATAGTAAAACATTTCCAGGATGTTTCATGAATAATTTTTAAAATTGGACTGACTTTTATAAGATGCATTCAAAATGCAAAACCATTTTTAAATGGTCTGAATCTTACGAACCCCAGAAATCCAGCCATCATTTGCGCATCCTTTCATCTGGAGCTTGACTTTGGGAAGCTGAAGCTCGGTCGTGGTGGTGAAGTCACCTGTAGCCAAACATGAAAGAGAAGCGAGGAGAGCTAGTCCAACACTTAATGTGATTGGTAAGGCATAGTGTAATGTTATAAGAAGGTTATTCATGCTTTTTTTCAGAAAGAATAAACATTTTAAATATATGTGTATAGATATTGTCATGATATGACATGATAGAACCCAATTGCAGGCAGACACAGACGGTAGGGGTAACAAGGGTGTTTAATATTGACACAAAACAAGCAAAACAAAACCCACGAGGGGGTAAACAGGACAAGATATATATACAACTAAACAAGGAGATGACTTACTAAACTACAAAACAAAGTACTTGAAACAAACACTAAACTGACACTTACTAAATACAGGAACAACAGGTACATCGACAGCTACATACACGTACAGGTAATGAACAGCTACGAAACCACAGCAGACAACAGCGAGGGACTTCATACACAGGACTTCACACAATGAACGATTACAGGACAATGAACACGAGGATGTTTTAAAGGGAACAAACACATAACGAGGAACAGGTGCTGGGGATTAGCACTAAGGAGAGGCTGACGAGGAACGAGATGTAGGGAACAATGACGAGACACGAGAAAGAATCATTCTTTCTCACACAAAACCATCAGGCTATGCCATGGCTCCACTTGAGACAGGAATAAAACATGGCATGATAGTGGAACCATGACAGATATATAGGTATGAACATACACTATTGGTCAAAACTCATTCCTTATTAATATTTCTTTCCACATTTTAGAATTTGAGTAAATTAAGTAAAAATATGGAATAATACAAATGTAACCGTCCTTATTATTCAGAAACAATTTCCCTTTTTAAATCAAATTAAATAGTTTTCTGATGACAGATTTAAGCATCTCCGTTGAGATAAAACTATTTTAAGATTATAAGAAACATTTTTGTCAAGTGATCCTAAACTTTTGACAGGTAGAGCATATATTATACACACACATCTGTATGTCTGTTATTACTGCTATACAGTTGAAAGAAAAAGTATGTGAACCCTTTGGGCTTACTTGGATTTCTTCATAAATTGGTCATAAAATGTGTTCTGATCTTCATCTAAGTCACAACAATAGAGAAACACAGTCTGCTTAAACTAATACCGCACAAACATTATACGTTTTCATGTTTTTATTGAACACAACATGTAAACATTCATAGTGCAGGGTGGAACCCTTTTTAATGCAGCTATGGATAAAAATGATATATTTAAAGTAGAGTTGCTTATCAAAATTCTAAAAATGCAAAACCTTTTTGTTAGGTGGAGTTTAACTACTTTATAATTAGCTACATAAAAACAAAAGAATTGTATGTTTGTTTTTGTTTGGGATGCATTTTACATTCAGATATTGTCATAAATGCTGGAAATAAACACAATTAAAACAGTTATTTTGTGTCTCAAAGGGTTTTTAAATCACTGCAGGTGTTGTTTTCAATATTTTATTTTGAGTCTCATGTCTAAGCTATTGTTTGTCTTATGTTGATAAACAGAGGACATTATATCTGATGTAAACACGATGAAAGTTGAGTAGAGAGTTAAAAGACACTGTCACAGATATCAAGCTTCTTCGACTTTATGGAGGTCCTAAAAGAGAGCAAGGTGCCGTATATGTGTTATATTTAGGAAAATCACAACTTTGTGATATAAACCCATATTGTGTATATAATTAAATATATAATACAAGGAACAATATAACATTCATAATTTTCTTGAAGTCTTTAGGCAGGCAATTAACGCTACGACGTCACAAAATAGCTTCAATGCTTTTTTTAGTTTTGTTTTCAAAGAAACAAAACACAAACGTCACATCTGCCACGCTACCAGTTATCAAAGACAATAAATGTTGATAAGCAGTTGGTCTCCTGATCACTGCGCAGCGCTGATAAGCTTCCAAA
Organism: Triplophysa tibetana; assembly: GCA_008369825.1. Lineage (NCBI taxonomy): Eukaryota > Metazoa > Chordata > Actinopteri > Cypriniformes > Nemacheilidae > Triplophysa > Triplophysa tibetana. Next base: position 4,244,599 of record CM017908.1, on the reverse strand, counting down.
TAAACTGCGAGGAACACAAACTGCAGAAGAAATCTGACGAGTTCGGCCAATGAGTGATGAGATTACTACCAGCCAGTGAATCAGCGCGCCTCGTGTTGGACTGTATGCATATCCAGCGCCGAGCTAAGATTCATGCTCGTATGCTGTTTTCTTGTCATTTCAAACCTTTTTAACTTTCTTTCCTCTGCAGAACAAAAAAGAAGATATTTTGCAAAATGTTGGTCCTCATTGTATTGGATTGGTTTTGTGTCCATGCAATAGAAGGTTTTTGATTACCAGCATTTTTCAAAATATCATCTTTCGTGTTATGCAATAGAACGAAAATGACAATAGGTGAGTAAATGATGACAGAATTTTGTGAATGTCTTTTTCAATAATATTCCTTTTAAAGGGGTCATTTCTCCTGGCTGAAGCGAATATAATTGTTTTCCTGAGATAACAGGATAAATGTGTAGGCCTATACACGATTTAAGGTAAAAAAATCCACATATCGTGCATATTTGTATCTCCTCTTTGCTCCGCCTCTCTGAAACGTGCTGATATTTTACAAAGCCCTTCGCTCTGAAAGGCGAGGGGTGCTATGATTGGCAGGTTCACTACTGCGTAGTGATTGGTCGAATACTGCACTGAAATGTAACGCCTCATACCATATTTGGGCGGAGCATTTGCTTCTAGATAAAATACATCATTTGTTCTGACACTTACATTTTTGCAATTTTACGTGTCTAATACATGCATGGGTAGCTTAAAACACACCAAAGACAAAGAAAAACATGTATTTGCAGCGAATGACCCCTTTAAAATTACACTCTGGTGTCCTTCATCTTATATATTTGGTTCCTTTGCTCTTTTCAGGTATCGAGGTCAGATTGGAGCTCATCTTATTTTAGGGGGTGTTCACTGTACTTGTAGTCATCTGTACACAGTTGGCCCTTATGGGAGCATGGACAAGGTGCCATATCAAGCCATGGGTACGTATGTGTTATACAGTCATTTACAATGATTCATATTTTCAATAAATGTGCATAAAAAAGTCTTAAGAACATAAATTATTTTGTGCATTTATCTTATTTATAAAATGCTATTTTTACCAGTCAGATTTTTATTTCTGCTTTTATTGTAGTTTACATATATAAAATACGAACAACAAACCACGGATGAATTTTGCACATATGATGTTTTATTAACAAAGTTCTGGAGGTGCCGGAGCATAATGTATTATCAAGCCCGGCTGATCCGCATCAGCAATCACGGCTTCCACCCTATCAGCTCAAGCGAGCTAACCAATAAACAAGGCAGCTGTCTTTTCTGCATCATCACTAAGTCTTTCACATCCATCCACCAACACGGTTCCGAGCTTCGTGCACTAGCCTTGAGAGGGGGAGAGTGCTCAAGGTTCGATTGGAATCGGAGAGCTCGGGGTACGCTCCACAGACAGCACGCCAAATAAGCATACTTTTTCCACTCCTGCTACCATTTTCATCTGCATAGGTATGAATGATAATAACTCCCTGCTTGTGAAATATGCTGCATTGTCAGTCATTAGCTGCTGAGGAGCTCCATGGGTGGCAAAGTAGCGCTTTAGCCTGGTTATGATGGTCGTACTGTTCATGTTAGGGAGCTGGTCTACTACAAACCAGCCAGAGTTTGAGTCGACGAGCACCAGGTGTTCTTTCCCCCCCACTCAAAAACATCCGCTGCCGTAAGGGCCCACGGCAAGTCTGGTTTATCATGTAGTTTAAGGGGCTCCTTAGTTTGGTGCGCTTGAGGGCATTACAAGGAGCACATCTGGAGACCCTCGGCAATGACCTTTGATAGGTGCCTGTGTAACCGAAACGAACCACACCTGCTCCAGGCGGGCCTCGAACGGGGTCGGTCCGGCATGGGAGTCGGGCACTCTAGCGAGGAGGCTAAAGACCGCAGTCTCTAGCGTCTGTCGCTAGAGCGTCCTTGAGGTCGGGAAGTGAGGTTTACATACTGCACAGCTCTACACTAATTTGCCTCCGTTACACCTGCATAGAGAGTCTGCCTGTGTTTCCTGTCTCAGGTCCTCAATTCTTCTTGACTAGAGGGCGTACATTGTCATCACCTCATAGTCTTCACTGGTTTTGGCCTAGTCAGTAGAGGGCAGGTGTGTACGTGAGAGAGCATCTGCTGGGTGTAGCTCTTTGCCTCTCTTTTAAATGACATTGAGATTATAACGCTGCAGCTTGAGCATCATCATCTGAAGACACGCAGAGGCCAAGTGTCGTGGTTTTCTCAGAATAGTGATGAGGGGCTGATGATCAGTTGCGACAGTCACTGGACAGCCCTATTTGTAGTCATGAAATGTTTTACAAGCATAGACCACGGCCAACAATTCTCCTTTTCTATCTGAGCGTAGTGTGACTCGGTCTGCGTAAGTGCTCTTGAGCCAAACGCCACTGGTTTGTCGTTTTGGAGGCAAACAGCACCCAGGCCATGCTGAGAGGCATCTGCAGAAAATACTACTGGCTGGTGTACATTAAAGTACTGGAGTACAGGCGGACTGATGAGGTGGTCTTTAAGTCTGGTGAAAGCTGCCACATGGTGCTCCTGCCAGCTCCATTCCACATTCTGAAGGAGGAGTTAATGTAGGGGTGCTGGGATTTCACTTTAGCCAGGGATGAATTTAGACAAATATTTTGTCATTTCAGGGAACTGTTGAACATCATGCTTGTCCGTTGGGTTTGGCATGGAACGGACTGCATCTGTCTTTGTAGGGTCGGGCTTTATTCCTTGGTCAGTAAGGGGATGACCCACATATGACACCTCAGACACCCGGAAACGGCACTTGTCAGGGTTCAGCTTAAGGTTCACGGCGCGTATTCTGTCCATGACCTCCCTGCAGGAGAGCATGCACATTTTGATCAATTTGCACAAAGCCTAGGTTAACGCTGTCTCTGAGGCCCAGCAGAGGTTTTACATCATTGTCAACAACATGGAATTTGAATGTCCCGCATTACATTTACATTTACATTTAGTCATTTGGCAGACTCTTTTATCCAAAGCGACTTACAGTGCACTTATTACAGGGACAATCCCCCTGGAGCAACATGGAGTAAAGTGTCTTGCTCAAGGACACACTGGTGGTGGCTGCTGGGATCGAACCAGCAACCTTTGATTTACCAGTTCAGTGGTTTAACCCACTAGACCACCATCTCCCGCATGTGAATTTAACATTGGTAACACCTATTGTCTTTATTATCTGACCGCCATAAGCCACAAGGTTGACTACATGGTTGTGGTCCACATTAGCGCCTGGGTTGATGTGCTGGAGAACGCCCCTGGGCTATACACTGCACCGGGCTCCAATGCACTGCCTTAGATGGACCTTGTCCTGGTCTGTCTAAGGTGCATGTTTTGCTTGACCTGTAGCATTTAGAGAAGTGATTCCATTTTCCACATGTGTTGCAGCGCTTGGTTGAAGCTGGACAGGTGCTGCGGTCATATGAATGCTGGCCATTACAGTTCAAGCATTTAGAATATTGCACAGCAAAAACTTTGCTTTCCTTCTTTAGTTCTGTGGCACCAGCTTCTTATTTTATTTCTTTGTTCCCTTTTTCAGATTGCTCATGAAGCATCCATATTTTGATAGCTGAATCCTTTCAGCATTTGTGTGCGGATAATGTCATTTTGAATACCACTTGATCTCTTATCAGTTCGTTGTGCATGTTGAAGATTTTATAGGCAAAATAATCCCTTATATGTATAATCTTATTCTACCATTATGTATTTGAATCATTCTATGCACTGTTGTTTTTTATGCCAGCATTTATGTAGGATGGGAGAGGATCTGCACCACACATAATTATAATCACATGTTGAAAATCAAAACGGGATGCAAAGAATAGGCCTCCTGTTCCATGTGTTTGTGACCAAATTGGGCTGCAAGAGAATAGACCCCCTCTTCATACTTCCTATGGTAATTAATAACAGTGGCATGTGCCTGAGAAGATGAGTATTTAAGCTAGGCTGGAAGAAGAGATGTCAGTTGCATTGCAATCCAACTCGGCTTTGTTTTAGCTTTGAGACAGTCTAACTTACTTTTGGTTTCAAAACCTTGACTCAAGAGTCGTTCTTCAGAATTGAAGAAAGAAAAACCACAACATGCAGCATGCCAAATTCGCATTTTCTGGCACGTGATTTTAACGTGCCAACGTATGAATGGATTGTTTCATGTGGCTTCTGGTTTGTCGTATTGAATGCATGTCTGTCCATAAAAACATCCTTTACAGGTAGGCACATTTCGTCAAATTTCTTTACCAGTACCCCTGAATCTTCCAGATCTTCCCACTCCACGAAAGGGAATGTGTCATATTTATTCTGGGCATCGGGACCAGCGAGGTTCAGAAACGTGTACGCGTTCACTTTTTCAGTTGCTTCTGAAAGACCGGCGTTGCTGTATATGCGCCACTCACGCTTAAATTTAATCCAATTGTCCGCGATATTCTCGTCAAAAAACAGAATTACCAAATCACCAAAACAAACACACCCCTAACCCCATCTTTCGCTTTCGCCAATACTCTGCTTGACTTATGTCCGTCCTGTGCACCTTTCTGGTGATTGGCTACAAGGTTGTTTTGGTACTCTCCCCGACTTTGTCTAAACAAGCGTAATTCGGAAATTGGACACCCCGCCTTTAAGTACGGTAAGTTCCTTTCGTTATTTGTACATAAAACTTGTTTGGCAGTTAAAGACAGGTGCTTTGTATGCTTTAAGGCATTAGGGTGTGTCAAACTATTACGTTTTCTGCAAATGTCACACCTGGTCTTAACCTGCATCTGCTAAATCTGCCTATCCATCAGCCCTCTAAGTTTCTTAAGTCCTGCAGCAGTAATCATGGCACCACAATCCTGGCATTCAAGTTCCGCCATGGAGCTTTATAGTGGCTGTTGTCTCCAGAGCATCAGATGGCAAATACATAGGTGAGAATCAGTGCATCTGACTGTATCGTGCTGATAACAGCTTCAAGAATACAGGAGATGAGTTGTGAAAACCACATAAAAACGTATTGCTCTGTAGGGGATTTACAATAAAGGACCCGTAGACCAGTTATGATGATAGAAGTCTCAGAGTCAGGAATATAATTAATAGAATAAAATTTAGTGAATACAAATTGTTTGTAGTTTTGCCAGCAGAAGTCAGCTTCAGCACTCTCAAGGAGTTCCACAGGCCGACCTGCCTTACATCCAAAATGCAGTAGTATTCAAGCTAACAGAGTTGACAAACTACGTAATTTCTTGGATAAAACAAGCTCACATGAAGTGTTATCAATAGACAAACAAGAACTCAAATCTCTCAAATAATTCTGGAGTAACGAGACAGGAAACATAGTCCTGTAGACTATCAAAGATGACAGAAATGTACTATAAAACATGACGTTATGTCTGTCTCGTTATTTTCCAATCTTTCTCGCTTTCCTGAAACAATACAATCGCACATACACAAACGGGGGGTAGAGTGTGTGCTAACAGATGTTTTAACTGTACTGGGATAGACTGCTGGCTAAAGAGTGCATGTCTGTCTTAACATGCTTCTGAAAGGGATGTGCTTGTGCTTTTAGTATGAAGTTACCATCTCATGCTTTCAGCTGTGTCAGGAAACGTTTTCAACATCTTTCAAAAACGTAAATCATACCATGTGATAGTTTAAGTAATACTTGTACACAAAACTCTCCACTGTATATACTCAGCTAGTGACTATAATGGAAATTATACTAAGGGATTTTATTGGGGAATGTAGTTGCAGATTAAGAACTTTTTCTTAGTTTGTTGTTTTGTCTACCATTATCTGTTTATATTTTGTTATTCTGCAAGTATTTGTGTTTTACAGACTTTATAAACTACTCATAATATGCCACATATAGGCCACATGTCCAATATGCAGCCAGCTGTTATTGCAGAATACGTGACGCATTCAACAAATTGTTTACTTAATACAATAAATATAAAATTAAATTAAACAAATTAATTTAACATAAAATTAAATTAAACTGTCTATAGGCTAAAAACTTTTTTTGCACTACAAAGTGCCTTTTAAGAAATAGATTCTTCAGATATTTCTTTTATGGCATCATTTAGCTGCTTATTTCTTTAGGAGTGTACCTCATTTTTCAAACCTGTGCAGTATATCCCATTTCACTGCTTTCATGTTATAAGGTTTTTTTTTATTTTTAAGGTGTTAAGCAGTTGTAAACTTGTGCGTAAACCTGCTGTTGTTTGATTGTCCTGCCCTAGTCACAAGCTAAACGTATAGATTTTGCAATATTGTTTCGCATAGCATTAGACTCTACCCACATTTGTGGATTAAGAAATTAAGGAAGATTTTAAGAATATCCATGTAAACACAAACTGAAAGAGCTGTAATGACACTGTATTTCATCCTATGTACCAATATTTCACCTAGTAGCAGTTTCATCAAGTAAAAATTGACACATTAGTGTCATATATTATTCTCTCTTATGGGACCAAGCTGATCCTTGAGGTATTTTTCAAAATGTTATTAATACAAGGGTCTTGTCTTTTGTTTTACTTCTAGCTACATTTGGCAAAGACATACGTAAAGGTTTGAACTGATATTTATAAAGACTGACATGCACCACTTCCATTTCGTGTGATAGTTTATTTCAAGGCAAAATAAAAGTCAATCTTGGAGAAAAGACAACAGTTAACATTACATAATTTTGGATTATTTAGAAATTAACAAAAAGTTTTCCGTTTCCAAAGTAATGTACAACAAAACATATCAATGGCATTAATTATCATTATTTTCAATTTATAGTTTATTTTTAACCTCATTTCCAAAGTAAAAAAAGAAGTAAGAACAGATGAACACCATAAATTATTATATATTTACAAAGAGTGAGATTATTATTAACCCAATTAAAAAAAATGCATCCTCAACTTTTTAAAGGATATGTTACATTACATATAAAAGTAGACAATTCATGATCATCCACCAACAATTTTGTTATTTTCTATCTATTCAAGACATCCCTATAGTTAACCACAGGAAAATTTAAGGAACAAAAAAGGGAATTGTATTATTTTGTTATGAAAGCAATATATCAGTTTTCAGACAATGAAATTACCACATCTTAATAATAAAATAGAAAAGAAACAAAGGCTCTCACTATTTTTCTACATGTTACCCTAGTCAAAATGTTGTTATTAGAGGTTGCTCTTTCATATCTGTGGATATTTGATGGAGTTGTCCTTGTGTTTTATATTTTTAAACTAGTCTTAGATGTTTAGGGGGAATAAGACAGAACTGAATAAAATCATTAGTGTAAAAGTAATTTAGATCGTTATTATCTGGATTTGGATAAATTGAGTTATGGATTTGACTACACTGCACAGTGTCTCTATTAATGAAACAAATTAAATATAGTTAAACTGTCAATTCATGTTTAAGGGGATACTGAGGTGATCTATTCATCTTTAAGTATCTCAAAACTCATACAGAAATGAGACTCGGTGCTTTATTACAAATAAATATGACAATTTACTTAAAAATAGCCTGGAGGGGCCCCACACATTGCGTTTGCACAGAGCCCGAGATTCTTTGCTATGCCCCTGAGTATATGTTATGTATGTGTTATGACAGTATGTCTGTGGTTTTTTTTGTGTATTTAGTTGAGTGACTGATGTAGAAACTTTGACTGCAAGTCAAGATGAACGTCATGAAGTCATCAGGTAGGTTAAATTCGCTCACAGTCATCTTGTGCCTCCTAAAATTGGTAATGAAAAGATTTTATTACGTGCAGTTGTTTAATTTTACATTTTCATTGAGTATCAATAAAACACTTACATTTCTAGGCTCGTGCTCCCTGACTTGAGTTATTAGAATCACCATCAGAGGCTAGAAGATAAAAATAAAAAAAAACGAAAAGTATTACAACCGGCACAAATTCTAACACAATTTTTAAGTTATGACATAAGATAATTTAAAAGACAGCATGACTGAAATATCTTTTTCTTTTAAATCATTTATATATACATATATTTATACAGTATTTTCCTTTATATCATATTTTGGTATCCCTAAGTTACTGTTCAGATATATGAGCCATATATTAATGATCAGTCTATTAAATTCAAATACATATTATTAAGTACTTACTGTTGGCAGGAACAAAGCCTATAGAAAAATACAGAAATCCAGACTTGCGTTCAGTCATTCAGGAAATTTATAAAAATAATAACCTCTGTTGTTATATGTTAGGCCCAATTATAAGACACAATATTATTTTACAAAATAATTAAATAAATGATTAAAACTGAAGTTTAGTCATATTTAGAATCATTAACTGATTTCTCTCTCTAGACATCTGATAGTGAACTTTGCAATGTTTTCATTAGACTAGACACGTTTTTTTAATCAAAAGTTCAACATGGAGATATGTTCTTTAGACATACATTTTTAAAGCAGTTCTCACCTGACTTCCCTTTCTTCTGATACACCATATACCCAATAACTCCAATGACAACCAGCATAGCGAAAGCAGCAACAACACCAACAATGATACCAACGGGAAGTCCTCCTGTTTGGTCAAAAAATTACAAACGATAATTCAATTTGCATTTGGATTTTTGGGCCCCATAAACGCTTACACAATGACAATTTGGTTCAGTTATATCTGTTATATATATTTTATATCAACTAGTAGAAAAGTGATCCAAAACATAAAAAATATTATTATTATCATCAACAGTGTAATAATAATTATTACTACATTATTTAATATTACAGCAATATTACAAAAGCGCTATTGAACTGAATCTTATTAATGTGGTTGCGACAGACACCCGTTTCTATGAAGACAGCAACTAAGGCAGAATATTTTTAGGTTTATGATCCACTCATACTTTATAATCACTATTACCATTATTAGTTTTGATATCCTTCTCTGTCAGAATTGTGTTGATGGTTTTGCCCTGGTGTTCCACCACACAGGTGTACTTGTTCTGCTTCCACTCATCAGTTCTGAGAGTGCTTGTTCTCTGAAAGGTTCCATCTTCATTAGGGACCAGTTCACCGATATCAACATCCTCATAATGGTCTTGTGCATTTTTCAGCCAGCTGATTTTTACTCCACTGGGGTAGAAACCTGTTGCATGACACAAGACTGGAGAAGAATAATCCTTCTGCAACAGAGACACCTGAGGAGAGACTGAAGAGAAAAGAGAGTCAAAGATTATATGAATAATTTACTAAAACAACTGTTTGGAATGCTACCATGCACCATTGTAAAAACCTCTTTATCAAACATGTTTTATCACTCCCTGGCAAATAGCATTAAATATCAAGATAAAACATAGATAGAATAAAGTAACAGAATATTTTAAGTTTAATTTTGTGATTCAAATATACCAAAAAATTGACATTTCAGTCTAAAGAAACATCTACACATCTAATGTTGGATATTGAATTGTACCTGTTTTTTTTAAGCTGTTTTCTGCAAACTGCAGGTACTTCTTCAGCCAATCAATGCATGTAGTACCGTAGTATTGTCTGTCATTCTCAATTAGACCTTTGTTATTGTTCACCTTCTGTACAGTGCGGAAAGCCTGCTGCACAGGAGAAATATACCTCATCTCCTTTAAATCCAGAGACAAAAAGTCCTCTCCATCATATCCATACGCATCAAAACCATTTGTTTCTCCAGTCTCATCATTCCACTCACAGCCGTACATTCGCTGGAATGTGTGCACACCTGAGGAAGAAAGTTTAAATGTGTCTGTATTAATAATCACTCATCAGTTTGATCTGGTGACATTTTGATGAAACTGATTTTACTAGACACTTTACAAAAATAAAGTTTAAACATGTGAAAACATGACAAAACATTGTAACAGAAAACAGGAGCACAAAATACATTTGGGAAATAAACAGTATGGGGCATACTTGTTTTGTATCAGAATAAAGGAAAATTAATGGTGTTAAAATGATAAAAAATTATGCTAAATTGATTGAACAGAAGTGAACACTTGATCCTTCTCTGTACGGACATGTGATGCTGCCTCAGATTTTGGCCAAATCACTTAGAATGCAGCATGGTTATACCGTCTATCTTTTGAAACAGTCTTCGTGTCAGAAGTGTGTCTATGTTGCCTTAAAATACTGTTTATGTAGGGAGCACACTGAGTTTTGAAACAGAGCTGCTGCTGCATTTTGTCTCACTATTCTGTTGTTGTCTGTTGTGTCTCGCTGCTGAGTTGTGTAGTGTTGTGTCTTAACTTTTTTCTTCAAATAAAAGAACTGAAACTGACTTTAGAAGTGTTCAGATCACATGCAAAACTTTACTCTCATGAAGCTGAATCTGGTGGTTTGAGCTTCATATATGATCAGGATTATGTTTAGAAATGTTGCTGTTTTTTAAAACATAATTGTACAAGTGGA